>CM040123.1:13761687-14404296 GCA_022559845.1 Amorphophallus konjac | reverse complement strand
CTCCATCTTCTCCATCCACTCGTCTCAGCCTTTGCTGATATCTTCTTCCTGGGCCAGACAATTGTCTGATGATCTTCCCAGGTCCCCTTCTCTACTTACATACCTGCGCGGGCTTTTCAACCCGCGCCAGGTCTTCAACCATGATCTGCTCTATGAGCCTCACAATCCTCTAGCCATAACCCATTTTCTCTCCCCTCCAATCTCTTTTCACTGCTTTGTCATTAAAAATGAAAACGAAAAAAAAACGTCAATTTTCAAACTCCCCAACAACACATCTTCGTTGAGGAAACCTCCTACATCTCCCACGGGTGCGTACCGCCTTGCGGACCACCCGTCCAAGGTCCGATGAGCGACCTTTTCTACCCCTCCTCTGAGGGGTCTTCTCCTGTACATTCTACACCATCCTCTTCGTCTTCCTCTACTTCTGTAAATATTGTCAGTCAATCTAGGAATGATAGGCCAAGGGTAGTACCTAGGAAGAAATCCAAGGGTAGGCAGATCCCTCGTCGATTCCTTCTGGATTTGGCCGCCAGGTGTCAGGCCCTTCTTGCCATCCCCCAGTTGTTAGAAAATCCCATCCAGCTACCTGAAATAGAATGCGAGGGCGACCGTGCATCTGATGAAGGGTATGGAGTATACGAGATCACGGATGAAGAATGCCCCACTGAAGATGAGGGTGAAGAATATGAGGATGCGGCGGGCGCATACGCTAGTGGAATGAGGAGATTCGACGAGCCGTCAACCGCCGTAGAAGAATCCACCAAAGAAGTCAACTTGGGAACTGAGGAAGACCCTAGGATCATCCTCATAAGTGACAACCTACCACCCTCTGAAGAAGAGGCATTAATTGAGGTTCTCAAGGAATATAAGGACACGTTTGCATGGAGCTACGAGGATATGCCGGGTCTGGATTCAACCCTGGTCGAACACCGTTTAACCCTAAAACCAGGGTCCATCTCGGTAAAACAAAGGTTAAGGCGTTTCCACCCTCAGATGGCTTTGAAAATGAAGGAAGAGGTCGATAAGCTCCACAAAGCCAGGTTCATTAGAGTCGTCCTTTATCCTCAATGGGTGGCGAATATTGTCCCGGTCATGAAAAAAGATGGGAAAGTCAGGATTTGCATCGACTTCCGGGACCTTAACCGCGCGTGTCCAAAGGATGATTTTCCCTTACCTCACATTGATGTGCTGATTGATAACACGGCAGGCTACGAAACCCTCTCTTTCATGGATGGATTTTCAGGATACAATCAAATTCACTACCCCTTGGGGAACATATTGTTACGTGGTCATGCCGTTTGGGTTAAAGAATGCTGGAGCTACTTACCAAAGAGCGATGATGGCCATATTTCATGACATGATGCACATATATCTGGAAGTGTATGTGGATGACTTATTGGTGAAATCAAGGACCAGGATGGAACATCCAGAAGTTTTGGCTAAGGTCTTGCAAAGGTCAAGAGAGTTCCAATTGAAAATGAACCCGAAAAAGTGTGTGTTTGGTGTGTCGTCGGGTAAATTGCTGGGGTTCATTGTGAGTAAAAGAGGGATCGAGATAGATCCCGACAAAGCTAAGGCCATCAGGGATATGCCGCCTCCCAAGAATTTGAGGGAAGTCCGAGGTTTAATCGGGAGGTTGCAGTTTATTCGTCGGTTTGTGTCTCAACATTCACAAAGGTGTAGACCTCTCTACGAGTTGACCAAGCCAGGAGTAGAATTCCACTGGAATTCTAAATGTCAGAAAGCGTTTGAAGGGTTGAAGGAATATCTGGCTAGTCCACCCGTTCTCATTCCACCCAAACCAGAAAAACCTCTGATCCTTTACGTCTCAGTCTTGGATGACTCCGTGGGAGCCGTCCTCGCACAAGCTGATGAAGAAGGCAAGGAACGGGCAACCTATTACTTGTCCAAACTTCTCAATCCCTGTGAGCAGAAGTACATCGGCATGGAGAAAACCTGTGCTGCCCTCGTTTGGGTAGTGCAGAAATTGAAACACTACTTCTTGGCTCATGAGGTCCACTTGATTGCTCGGATGAATCCTATCAAATTCCTTCTGGAGAAAGCCGTCCTTACGGATAGGCTAGCACGCTGGCAAAGTTTTCTCTCTCAGTTCGACATCACCTACATCCAGCAAAAGGCGATTAAAGGCTATGCCATAGCCGAGCATCTCGCTCACCATCCTCTTCCCAAGTTCGATCCCGTCCAATTAGAGTTTCCAGATGAGGAACTAATGTCCGTCAACCAATCAGATGAGCCAATGTGGACACTATATTTTGATGGGCTCTGAATTCTCAAGGGAGAGGAATCGGCATCGCCCTCCTGTCACCTGAAGGCCTCACATTCCCATTAGCATACCAGCTCAAATTTCTAGTTACCAACAATATAGCCGAATATGAAGCTCTTCTAGCTGGCCTAGAACTCGCCCATTCTTTTCGTATCACTGAGTTGCGAGTCGTAGGTGATAGTCAACTCATCCTTCGCCAGGTGCTCACTAAATATCGCACTCGTGATCCCAAACTCAAGCCATACCAAGAACTCACTGCTGCCTTTGCCAAACTGTTCGCCAAACTGATCTTTGTTCATGTCCCTCGTCATCAGAATATTCTCACCGATGCCCTCGCCTCGTTGGCATCATCCATAAGGTTCCCTCTAGGAAGATGGTTTAAGTCCATTTGCATCTACAAACTTCATGCTCCTGCAATCGATGATGCTTCCTACGTAAATATCAAAGACAGGATAGCAAGGAAGATCCTGTAGGAAGATATCCTTGAAAAGAGGGAAATCATGTTGGCAGAGGCCGAAGAAGAACTGGCTGATGAAGAGAAACCATGGTTCTATGAAATTGTCAAATACTGCCAAGATCAGTCTTATCCTGAAGGGGCCACCACAGAGGACAAGAAAGCCATAAGAAGGGTGGCTCAGAAATATACTTTGGTTGGAGGTCTACTCTATAGGAGGAGCCTTACTGGTATTCTGTTAAGATGTCTTGGCGACGACGAGGTTTGGAAATGTGTAGAGGAGACGCACTCGGGTGTGTGCGGTGGCCACGTGAATAGTCAGATGCTCGCCAAGAAGATCATTCGTCAAGGCTTTTATTGGCCCACTATGGAAGAGGATTGTGCTGTCTATGTCCGTAGGTGTGTCAAGTGTCAACTTCACGCCGAAAAAATCCATTCACCATCTTCCTCACTTCATCCAATATCCTCCCCATGGCCTTTCTCCATGTGGGCATTCGACATCATTGGTCCCCTAGGTGATCCCAATTCCCTCACCAAGCAGAAATCTTTCATCCTTACTGCGACGGAATATTTCACCAAATGGGCCGAAGCCGGAGCTTACGCGGAAATCAAGGCGTCAACAGTCTGCAAGTTCATCATGAAGAACATCCTCGCCAGATTCGGCGTCCCAAGCACGATCGTCACCGACAATGGGCCACAGTTCATTTCTCAGGACCTACAAGACCTCTGCAAAAGGTACGCAATTGCATTGCATCATTCATCGCCTTATTACCCACAAGGTAACGGCCAAGCGGAGGCCACCAATAAAATATTGCTCAAAATCATCAAAAAAACCTGCAAGTCTAGTAAGTTTTCAGACTGGCCAAAAAAACTTATCGAAATCCTATGGGCCTATCGCACTTCAATCCGTACCCCCACCGGGCAGACTCCGTTTGCCCTTACTTATGGTATGGAAGCGGTAGTCCCGTACGAGACTCTGATCCCTTCTCTCAGGGTACAATTGGACGAGGAATTTCCCTCGACGATCGTCGTAATTCACTCCTCGCCCAGTTGGAACTCTTGGATGAGAAACGGCTGGCCGCTGCCGAACACGCGCGTGTGTATCAAAATAGACTCGCTCGCTTTTACCAAAAGAAAGTCGTTGAGAGAAAATTCAAAGTCGGTGAGATGGTCGTAAAAAGAATTTTCGTCAAACCTGGAGGTCCGCGTTCTAAACTCCAACCCAATTGGGAAGGACCATTTGTAATTCAAGCCGTGTACCCTGGCAACGCCTACAAGCTAATCAACGCCGAAGGGACCGAGTTATCCCACCCTTGGAATGGGCTTTATCTTAAGAAATACTACCCTTAGCACAAAACAAAAAAAATGATGAAAAGATAAAAAACATCAAAAACAAAGAAATATTGAAAACCACTAAAAATATGGAAAATTCAAAATGCCGATGCCTGGCAGTCACCATGTAGTTAAGTCCCTGCATCTGACCTTCATGTTAGGATAGGGCCCATTAAGGCTTGGTAGGCACCGGGTCTTGGTTTGCCAGAACCGTGGAGACCCCTGTCCGGCCACGTCGGCCTATGCTCGCTCGAAGGAAGCTAACATGTGTTCACTTATGTATTTTATTCAAAAAAGTTGGTAGCATCACCTACGGTAGGGCCACACCTAGAAGATCTCCGGAAGCTGTAATCTTTATTCTTTTCTCTTCGACCAAATGAGACAGTCGGCGCCCTTAAAACGCTGAGCATGAGAAACCGAAACTCAAACCCCAAGGGCAAGAGTAGGATCCATTTCCTCGAGCATCGATCAGTGCACGAGAAGAGGGCAGTGTCCCCGCAGGCATACACAAAGGGAGCCCACAAACGTCAAACGACTATATCTCCCTCATAAAAAGAAATACAAAATCAAAATCAAGAGGAAAAGCCTGGTCGTGACCGTGCCTGTTGCGATAAACGGAACCCCTCAAAGCAAAAGTCTGAATCCACAAAAGGGGCCGTGGAATGTAAATGCTCGAGATTTGGTCCGAAGTTGACCGAAAGGAAAGAGTTAATGGGCCCTTATTCGCTCGCCGGGTTAACGGCTTTGCCGGTCCTCTCAGGAGGTTTATCCCCTACGCTCTTCCTTCTCCCTCTAAAGATGAAGGTTCGATGGAGTTTCTGAAGGGTGAAAACTGCCTAGGGTCTGCGACCTTATTTTAATATACACATTTGGTTGCCTACTTTGAAAAGCAAAAGCTATCGCTGCGAAGGAGTCTCCGTGTTTCTGGCTGGTCAAGACCCCTGTTTACCACCTTGATGTCTTCTTGTTTAACCTCGGGCTTAGGCCAATGCAAGCGCGTCACCTATGAGTGCGACGGCGTCTGATTCCGGGTCAGCGTCGCGCGGTTGGTCGTTAGGGTTCCAGGGTGTTCCATCTTATACCATCTAGAGTTGTGAGGAAACAGACCCGGGTCGGGCAAATCTTTTACCTCAAACACCTTTTGGGTGAATCCCTGTGGTCGGAAGCAACTGGGGGGCTAAGCATGGCATGACGGTATTGTCATCAGGGTAAGTCTTAGTCGGCGGGATCATCATTCGAGGGGTCTAGAGGCCCAAATCAACCTAGATGTGCACTTAGGATACCTGGGAGGTTAGTAAGAAACCCCTGTTCTCACAAAGGTTAGGTGCCATTTGGGTGCTTGCCGGGCGTTAGCAATAAAAAAAATCGAAATGATAAAAGCAAAAAAAATGGAAAAGAGAAAATGCACATATTTGTAAACAAAAAAAATCTTTTTATGATAAAACAAAAAAATATCAAATATAAAAAAGAAAACAAATCAATTTTGCATGATTACATTTGCGTGCAGCATCTCACTTTTAATACCGCTTGCATTCGTGTGCTTGCCTGTCGCATTTATCATCACCGCATCTTTCCCTTGCCTTCGTTAAATAAAGGCTTGGCCCCTTGACCAGTTATCAAGGACAGTCACAGTGACCATTTGCTTATTGAGCAAGGGGCCAAGTCAGAACAGAAATTCTGATTTGTTTGTTTCAGTGATATGTGCAAGGATTCAGGCAACTGAAGCAAAGGTGAAAAACAAACAAACCAAACCTTGTATTTTATTCCAAAAAAAACAAAAATTACATCAAGTTCCGCCCTCTCTCTCTGCATCACTCGTCCCACTACTCTCTGGGCAAAACGCTCTCAAAGGTGCTACCCAACTACGAAAAGCGGTACTCCTACCGCTCTGTACTCCTCTTCCTATTCCCGCATCCCGGCGTTGATCTACGGAAGCAGCAGAGAAGCTACCAACACGAAAGCCATGCTCTCGTACTTTTCGGTAGCGCTCCTCACCATCTCTCAGCCACTGTTCAGCAAGACCAAGGCTGATTCGGAGTTCGAATAGTTGGGCCTCCATGGCCCTTCGTTCCTCCCTTTCAGCCAAACTGTTGGCTCTTTCTCTCTCTGCGTCTCTTTCTCTCTCTGCACGTTCTCTCTCACGGTCTTCCCTCTCCAACTGGAGAGTGATCCTCAGTTCCATAGCATCCCTGGAAGAGTCGTCATCAGGATGACGCCGCAGTTCCCTCTCCAGTTCTGCTATCCTAGCCTCCTTCTGCGCAGCTTGGCAAGCGCTTCTTCCGTCTCCTTTTCCTGCCAAGTGTACCATCTCAGATACACGATAAGGCATAAACAAGAGAACTCAACACTGAAACTTTTACCTGTATACGAGCATCCCTTCTGCCTCCGCAGCACGCTGCGTGGCGTGAGCAAGTTGCTCATGAAGCAAGTCAAGTTCTGAGGTAGGAATCCACAAGCTGGAGAGGTACCACCTACTCCCGTCGCTGGGGAAGCCGCGCCAATCTGGGCATGCTACGACCGCGTGAATTAGCAGCCAACATCTGGAATCTGGGGTTTTAATTAGGAACGTACTGTACACCTACCAAGGCGCTCGTAGCTCCGCGGGCATCGCCCAACTGTTGTTCCATCTCTGCCAAGCGAGTTCGTAAATTCGCTATCATGGCATCCCGGACATCCTGCAGCCTTACAAGTCAGCATTTTCACCAGAAAACCAAAAAAGGAGAAAGAAGAAAAGAGAAAAAGGGGAAACCTACCTCCACAAGTCCCCGGGGTTGGAGCCGCTCTGCGTACTTTGTCCTATATAGACGCAAGTAGTCCTCGCTATCCCGCGCCTGTGATTCTACAATCGTGCCACCCCGTTGCCAGTCTTCGTACTGTTCGGGGAATCGCACGCGCCAGTCAATACAGGTCGCCGGTCCCCGCGTCTTTCTCCCGACACGAGGTGGCGCAGCCGTATCCACCCATTCCTGAGCCAGTCCTAAAGTCCTCATAACTAATCGTAGCCGAAGCGGCTCGATTTCATTCAGGCAGTGCATCCACAGTTCCCGTCCGAACCGGGCACGACTTGCTAGAACCCACGGCTGGTCGGCATCGACCATGTCTGAGTAGGGTCTCCAGTTTACCATCGCTGCAGGGAACTCCTGTAGCTCCCGCCTTAGCACCATCAGTTGGTAGGTTAGGGGTGCCGCACTCATGATAGGTTCCCACCGCCTGGCTAGCGGCACCATCGCAGGTCGCCAATGCCGAGCTCTCCCCATAGGGAGGTAATAATAGCTCCACAGCTGCTCGGCGCAGGCCATCAGAACTTTGCAAAAACACAAAAAATATAAAACAAGCAAAACCAAAAAAATACCTGGATGAATGGTGTGAAACCACTCACAGTCATCTCACGATCCGTTTCTTGGAAAAGGCCTGCAAACAAGTGTGCCAGCATGGCGGCTCCCCAGGCATAATACCCTACTCTTTCAAGGTCTGACAGCAGCTCCAGGAAGCAACATTGGATACCGTCCCCTTTCGAGCTCAGTACCAATCTCCCCAAAAGGAAGAGGAGAAATCTCCTCAAATCTATGTTGCATCTTTCCCAGTCGCCGAAATCTGTGCAGTACACGGCGCGGCATCCTATTTCTATCCTTTCCATGAACTCTTCTGAGGATTCATCGTCCCGCCGACGAGTGTCGGTGAGCCCTAATGCATCCATCAGGGACGCCCTAGCTACCGACCTGTTTTTCCGACCATCCAGGTCCAGACCCAGTAACTTCTGGGCACCTTCTCTGTAGTCCGCGTAAGTGACTCCGGTCACTGCCTCGCCCTCTACCTTCAGGCTTGTGATCCGGACCACATCCTCCAAGCTGGGCACCATGTGCCCCCAGGGCATCAGGAATGCCCGACTCACTGGGTCCCATCTCTCACACAAGGCTTGGATCAGACCAGGTCAGGCTTGATCGGCTCGATCCGAAGGAAGGTACCAAATCCCATCACGTCTAGCCTCGCCTTCTGAAAATCTGGGAGGCCCCTGTACGCTGCTACTACCAACTCCCATAAGATTTGTGATTTCATCACAACCTACACATACAAGGAATGGGGGTGAGGTTTGGTCAGAAGAAAGGAAGAAAGAATGAGAAAAGGGCAAGAAAACTTGGCTTACGAGTTGTGATTGGGCCCTTTCGCTGAAGTGCCCTTCAAGGTCTGAAAGCCTCCTGGAACTACTACCACTGGACCTGCTTCTCTTCGAGGAATGGGAAGATTCGCCCTCCATCCAACTCTCAGAATTTTGAACTCCTCCTCTCCCGTAAGAACTTGTGCTCCTCGAGTTAGTCCTCGATATACCTGGGAAGATAAAAGGGACAAGAATTTATAGAAATGGAAGGAGTGCGGGCCAAGATTGCCTCCATCACCTGTCAATGATAGCCCTCGCAATGAGGCACCGCCAAGCGGTCCCATGTGTCGCTTCACCGCTCGCACAGGGTGATTGACTGGACGAAGAATAGGACGAATAGCCCCTATGTTGTCTAGGGATACCCTATCATGATTTGGAGGACGTCCGCAAAATTTGACACAACATCGGGAAAAGGAACTAGGGCCGTCATTATTGACTTCGACGGTAGATTCCTGTGGAAAATGGTCACAACAAGACGCGATTCTCCGCTTGGGGCGGAGTCTCGGCAGACCCATCACATGGGAACAGTGCAAAGGAAAGGAAGTGTAGGGAAGAAGGAACGCACAAGAGAACAAACAAGCAGCAGAAAATCAAATCACTCCATTCATAATTCTACATAAGCTGTCACAAACACTACAATCATAGAGAGGTGGCGGGTCCACTAGCTCGCCAATCCTCACCATCACTCATCTCTCTGGGCACTCTCCTCCTCTCCCCCGAGGTGAGGGTCCCTCAGAAGCCTCCGGGATCCCCGTGCAGTAGCACCTGCCTCGCCTCTGGGCGCCTGCTCCGCAGCAGTGACTCGCTGCTCCTCCCCTGGCGTGGCAAAGAAGCCACTGGCGGCAAAGCGACCGGACTGGCGGAGTCGCTCCCCGAACTCTCGCGCTCTCTCGTAGCGCGTCTCCATCCCTCCTAGCCTCTGCACGACGGCCTGAAGGCCCAGCTGGAGCTCCCTCACTTGGGCCTCCAAGGCCCTCCTCTCGGTCAGATCCCGCTGTCGCTCGGACCTTCTCTCGGCTTTCTCTCTCTCTGCCTCTCTCCTCATCATCTGCAGAAGAACCCTTAACTCCAGGATGTCTGGAGAAGGTCTCTCCTCACCGCGATGCCGCAGCTCCGCTACAGTCGCCACCCAGGCGTCACGCTCCTCTTCGCCCGGGTCGCGCGGGCCACCGCACCGGCAAGTTGCTCCCGGAGGGAGGCAATCTCGAGAAAAGGGGCCGAGGAACTGGAAGATCCGCCAGCCACTCCCACCGTCGCTGTCTGCTGGGCACGCTGGAACAAAATAAACAACGGCCGTCAGTGAAACTCCAAAATCTGAAGTTAAAAGTGCGGCACGTAACTTACCAGGAGCGACAGCTCATGTTGAGCGACGGCCAGCTGCCGCCTAGTCTCTGACAGTTGGGCGCGCGAGCCGCCGATGCCACGCGTGTCCCCAGCTTGGGGAAGCCCCGCGTAGCTCTCTCTCTGCCGCCGCAGGAAGTCGGCACTGTCCTGCACCAGTATACCCCCTTGCTGTCCAGGGAGACGTACGGGCCACTCCTCGAGCCTCGCCTTGCCGCGACTCTCCCTCCTGACGCGGCTCGGCTCGTCCGCACTCGCCCACTCATCGGCCAGACCCAGGGTCCTTGCCATGTCCTGCACCAAGAAAGGGGTCCTATATCAGTCAAAAGGAACGCGTCCCCTGTCTAGGACGCGTCCATCATTTGAGTGCAACACTCGCCGAACCCTTTCCCCCTCGCGCGACTCGCTTCAAAACCCAAAATGAATTAAAAGAGGAAGAGATCGAAGCACCTACCGGACCGTGTTCACCTCCTCCCACGCCATCGGGCCCCTCGGGTCCCTCGGGGGCCCGGAGCGGCCCTTCCTCCTCCATGGACGCCGTTCCGTGCTCGGGCGCGTCCCTCCTTGGGCGAGGGGTCCCGCGTCCCTCTCCACCTTCACCGTGGTCAGGCCCACCGAACTCCATCGATCAAAAGAGGAGGAAGACGAGAAAGGGGACAAGCGAGTTTCGGCAGAAGGCGGGCTCGTTTGCGGGTAAGGCACGGGAGAAGAAAGACCACCCGTCGCTTTAAATTTGAAATCAAGGATTAAGACGCGTCCTCGCGCCTGGACGCGCCCAAAAGGGGGAAAAGGAAACAAAATCCCCCCGTGCAAAGCGTAGTTCCCCGCTGTTCAGGGCAAGGTCTCGCGGAGCGTGCCTCAAAGGACAACTCAGTGCAAAGAAGAAAGTGTGGGAGAGAGAAAGGTACACACAACACAAAAAAGTCACTTCCATTTCATATAATAGCCGAAAGTACATCATACAGTGAGAAGGGTGACGTACAAGCAACTCTCTAACTCTCACCGTCACCCTCCTGGTCATCTCTCTCCTCCCTCCTCTGCTGGGGATCCCTAGGGGGCCTCTGCGAACCCTGAGAAGCCGTGCTCGCCTCGCCCTGCGGTGGCACTCCAGCCTCGAAGGCGCGACGACGCTCCTCGGCCGAAGAGACCAGATAGCTGCCCATGGAAAAAGAACCAGACTGACGAAGTCGCGCCCCGCGTTCCTTCGCCCTCTGGTACCGCTCCTCGCTCTCCCGAAGCCTCCCCTCCGCCGTGCCGAGACTCAATCGAAGCTCCAGCAGCTGGGCCTCTAGAGCCCTCCTCTCGGTCTGATCCCGCTGTCGCTCCTCCCTCTCTCTCTCCCTATCCCTCTCCCTCTCTCTCTCCACGCTCTCCCTCTCTCTCTCCACGTTCTCCCTATCCCTCTCCCTCTCCTCTCTCTCCCTCATCGCCTCTTTCCTCGACAGCTCGAGGGCTATCCGCAGATCCAGCACGTCACGAGGGAGCTCCTCAGCCTCCCGTCGACGCTCCTCCTCCAGCTCCGCAATCCGGGCGTCACGCTCTGCCACCCAGGCATCGCGCTCTGCCACCCAGGCATCGCGCTCCTGCTCAGCACGAACAGCACGGGCCAGGGCCTCCCGAATCTCGGCCACCTGTCAAAGCACGCATGCACCGTAAGAGAACAGTGATAGAAGGAAAGCAGCTAGAAAAGGGACGGGGCCAAGCAAACACTCACTCGAGCCTCGCGGTCACGCTCGGCCTCCTCAGCCCGAGCCACCGCGTGCGCCAGCTGCTCCTGGAGGGCAGAAACCTCTGGAGGAGGGCCCCGCGAACTGGAACCCGCTCCACCAGCCATCCCGACTGCCGCTGTCTGGTGGGCCCGCTGAAACACGGGGCAAACGTCAGTCAAAGGCTAAGCATCAAAAATCCAGGTCACAAAAAAATGCATTGCATAGACTCACCAGGATCTCCAACTCCTGTCGGATGGCCACCAACTGTCGCCTGGCGTCCGCCAACTGGGCCCGCAGGTCGGCGATCATGGTATCACGAGCATCCTGCATTACACATAAGTTAGTATCCCATGCATATACATATAGAAAGTGGAGCAGTTTCATTTCACTTACCCCTGCCATACCACCCAAGGAGAGGCGGTCCCCGTACGTAGCTCGGTACCGTCTCATGTAGTCTGTGCTGTCCTGTACGTGGGACACCACTGGGACCCCGCCCTGCTGCCAGTCCTGGTACTGTGCTGGGAAGCGCGTACGCCAGTCCACAATCTTCGCCTTCCCCTTGGTCTTCCGCCCAATGCGGGCCGGCGCATCTACGTCAACCCACTCCTGGGCCAGCCCCAACGTCCTCATGACCAGTCTAAGCCGCAGCGGCTCAATCTCGTTCAGGCAATGGACCCACACGTCCCGCCTGAAGCGAGGAAGACCCGCTACAACCCAGGGCTGGCCAGCATCGCCCATGCCCAGGTAGGGCCTCCACACCACCTGCATCACCATACATACATCATATTAGTTACCATTCAGTCACATGCATAAACACAAAAAAATCATACGCATCATACCATGGCCTCGGGATACTCGCTCAGCTCCCGACGAAGTGACGCCAGCTGGTAGCCGTGGGGTGCTGCAACCACGACCGGCCTCCACTGCCGCGCCAGAGGCACGACCCTCCTGTTCCCATGCCTAGCCCTCCCCATCGGGAAATAGTAATAGCTCCACACCTGCATCCATCATACATCATTAGTACAATAATTGCATATTTAACTGTGGAATGCATAAATAAAATGTTTACCTGGAGGAAAGGTGCGAAGCCACTGACTGTCGTCTCCTTCTCCGAAGTCTGGGAGAGATCAGCAATCAAATGGGCAAGCAGAGCCGCTCCCCACGCGTAGTGTCCCACTCTGTCCAGATCCGCCAAGATCCCGAGGAAACGGCAGTGGATGCCATCCCCCTTCGTCCCCAGCAGAAGGCGGCCCAGGAAGAAGAAAAGAAACCTCCGAAGATCTAGGTCCACCAGCTCCCTCTCGCTCGGATCCTGGGTGAAAGCTGCACGAGCATCCCCCTCCAGTCGAGCCAAGAACTCCGCTCCAGTCTCGCTAACCCGCTGGCGCGGGTCGACGAATCCGAGCGCCTCCATGATCTCCACTCGGCCGACTACCCTGCTGTCTCTATCAGTCACGCTCGTCTCTAACCACAGCAGGTCCAGGGCACTCTCTCGGTAGTCGGGGTAGGTGACCCCGCTGACTGCCTCTCCGTCAACCCGTAGCCCGGTAATCCGAGCCACGTCCTCTAGTGTCGGCACCATGTGCCCCCAGGGCATTAAAAATGCCCGGCTCGGTGCGTGCCACCGCTCCCTCAGTGCCTGGATAAGAGGAAGGTCGAGCCGGAAGGGCTCGATCCTAAGGAAAGCTCCAAAGCCCATGGCGTCCACACGCGCCCTCTGGAAATCCGGCAGCCCACGGTATGCTGCCACCACCAAGGACCAGCTGATCCGGCCCTTCATCACGCCCTGCACACCACAAAAACCAACAAAGAACACATCAGCATCATGAACAGTAATAAACAATAACATTGTATATACTATTTATTCTTTTTATTTTATTTTTTTTAAAAAAATATATATTATTTTTTGGAGGCGTCCAGGCCCCTGGACGCCTCCTTCCTATTTTCTTTATTTCTTTTTTCAAAAAAAATCCAAGAACCAAAAACAAAAAATATATATAATATATATATTATTATGGAGGCGTCCTAGGCCTTGGACGCCTCCTTATTTTTTAATTTTATTTTATTATTTACGTAAATAAATAAATAAACAAAAATAAAAAAAAAGTGGAGGCGTCCAGGCCCCTGGACGCCTCCTTCTCTCACTACCCGGCCTTCTCTCACAGCCTCTCGCACGCCCGTTTTAGCCTATTGAACCACAAAGTGAGAATTCCGAAGTACTTACCGGGTCGTGATCGTCCTCTCCCGCGTCACCAGCATCCGCAGCGGCCTCCGCGGCCAGAAGCGGCACCTCCATCTCCTCACCCGCAGCAATCTCCTCTGCTGCGGCCTCCTCGGCATCATCCCTCAACCTCCTCGTACGACGAGCCAGTCGTTTCGCTTCCCTGGACCCTGGCTCGATCCTCCTCGCTCCATTGGGACTAAGAATGGGTCGTTTGGAGTGGCTGGACGGTCAGAATGAACAGTAAGTGAGTTAGGGGGGGAGCCCCCCCTATATATAGATTAAGCTTTAATTGGGGCGTCCAGGCGCCTGGACGTCCCCACTTTTTTATTTTTTTTTAAAAAATTCAAAAACCTTAGGGGCGTCCAGGCGCCTGGACGCCCCCAAACCAAAAAATTAAAAAATAAAAAAAAATAAAAAATTAGGGGCGTCCAGGTCCCTGGACGCCCCCAAACCAAAAAATCAAAATAATAATAATAAATAATAATAATAATAATAATTAGGGGCGTCCAGGACCCTGGACGCCCCCCAAATTTTTTTTTTTTAAAAAAAAATTATTTAAAAAATAGGGGCGTCCAGGCCTCTGGACGCCCCCATAATAAAAAATAATAAAAAATTAATAAAAAGAAAAAAGGGGGTTAAAGTATGTATATAATCCAAACAAAAGAAAAAAAGGAAAGAAAAAGAAAAATCACAAAAAAGATAATAATTAAGGGGACGGGGGTCCGAAACATCCAAATGCCAGATTTTATTCCATCAGAAAGCAGAATGAGCTACATCAGGGGTTTAGGCGCCTTAGGCCTTAACTTCCCCAGTTCGGTTACATAAGCCCTCCACGGCTCGCATTCTTCCACCACGTGCGCTAACGCCTTTCCTGCAACACTTGTCTTCCAGGGAGCTTTAATGGCCTTCGCTTCCTTCGCGTCCGCTTCAGTGCCCAACTCCCTTTCTTCAAAGGAACGATGCCAGTCGGTGGCGGGAACGAATGGCGTGGGATGCCAATCTGGAGGCAGCACCGATGCGCATTATAAAGAACAAACTCGGTCGCGCCGATCAGTTGAAGATCAACTTCGGGAGAAGGCCTCAAGAGGAGATCTAGCGAAAGCAAACATGCCGGTGCGCAAGTAAAAAAGCCTTGTGTCACGGTGCGGAAGTGAGACCGCCAGTCTTCACGTTTCTTCAGCCACGGAACGCGGTTCACTACAGTACCACCGAAGCCTAACACGTCGGCTATGTGATGAAGAGGGCTTTGTTGGAAGAGCTTCGAAGCGGTTGGCATTCCCTCGCGGTGGTCGAATTTGAAATGCAAATCCAGCCAGCAATTAAGACAAGTGCACAACCAAATGGAGGCTTACCCATGCTCGAGGCAGTAAGGCCGCTGTAAAGATAGGCAAGGACGGCGGGTCCCACCCTCTTTCCACGCCAGATCCCGCAGATAGCACCCAGTTGGTCTTCCTCCACCATGTTGTCGGTATAAGGGAACAAGAGAGCACCCGCCAGACAGATAGTGAACCCCTTCATGATTCCCTCCAAATAGTCATCATCTGGTGACCCTCTCAGGGCGTCCATGACCCACTCCGCGAGCTTTTGGAGATCGATCCCCTTTTGAGTACGGACCTTTCGGGCTGCGTCGGGCGGCATAAAGCTTCCAAGGATACTTTCAGAAGTCCCCCGTGTCAGCATCCGCATAGTCTTCACCTTCCCGTCACTCTTGAATTTCTTCAATCCGAGCAGAAGTTCCACCTCCTCAAGGAGGATGGTCACCTCGAAGGTCGGGAAGATAAAAGTGTGGGTCTGGAGATGCCAGATCTCCACTAGTGCGCCCATAGCCGCCCAGTCCATACAAATCTTCTCGTAATGCTTGGCGTGAATAAGGAGCCCCTGCAGATGCCACTTCGAGAGTATGACCCTCATGCCAATGGAGATATTGGAAGTCAGCTTTGAAAGCCATGGCAGCTTGGAAAACTTCCTCGGGCCTGGGAAGAGTGGATATGGCTGGAAGAGGAAAGAAATAAGAAATGAAGGAAGTAAGAAGAAGGTCACATGGAAAACTTGAAATGAATCAGCTTACCATATGCGACAAGATCGTCCCACTCAGATGACCCTCGAGGTCGGAGAGTCGCCTAATCTCGCTGCTAGGCTTGCTCCTCTTCATAACGCGGGAAGACTCTCCTTCCATCCTGAAATCTCTAGATTCTCCTCTCCTTCCTCTCCTGAGCTTCCAAAACCCACCTTGGTGCATTTACTAGCCTAAGGGGAGTTCTTATAGGAAGGGAAGATCGCTACAGGACAGAACATGTCACATCAGTGGTCATTGTCAAGATTTTGGTCTGGATCTCCTTTGAACTGTGGTGCGATTCTGCTATGATTCTGCTACTTTATGATGTTGCTAACCTTTGCTGGCCTGTGCAGGTTTTACTAATGGACGTCTTTGTCCTATCTCCTGTCCCACCTTTCATTGATTGGTCCCACCTTGTCATGCATCGTAGTATATGATACTTACGCTACTAGAACATGTCAAGGACCTTGCGGCTCGAACGAATCTGGGATCTGAGTTCCCCTTCAACAAAAACGGTGATGATCCCGGAAGAATTTGAGTTGTACGGATAGGCCGTCAATTTGTGATAGAATGGGGACGACAGTTCCATTCAGTGAGTTGATGCGCGGATAAACGGGCCCCAGCCCAGTATCAGCTCACCGGGTCGGTATCCTGACCCGTTCTTCATAAGTTGACAATATTATCCTTGGCTATTTCTATTTTAGTTTGTTTTAAATTTTTCTTTAAACCCAGCATGCATTCATATAGGACTTTGATTTATTGCGGAAGACCATTCAAGTGATTCGATTGTGAAAGCCGTTGTGCTCCAATTCCCACAAATATGAGATATTCCACTCCGAATGAAATACTGAGTTTCCTTGAGACAGCCCCGACGCTGCTCTTCCAAAGGAGACCCTTGTTTGGACAGACCCTCAGATATTCCTTTACCTTTTTTGACCCACCTTGGCCGCAGCACTTCCACATTGGCTGGTAACCGCTCCCCAAAGGTGAAACCTCCGGTTTATGACCCAGGTACTTCCACACCGAGAAGTTGGTCTCCTTTTGTTTCGTGCCTGAGCGCACATCTCACCCTCCCTTATTTGATCTCCGTCCAAGCAATCGTCAATATTTGAAAGACCTTCTTCGAGGTTGCATCATTGAAACTCCAGGAAAGATTCCAAACAGTAACGTCAAAAGCGTGTCTCATCACACCTTGGCATCAACTTATCAGTCCGCTCCCACTTCACTCCACTCCACTTCGATACCATTCCACTACGTGTCGCTCCCTTGCAAAGCAGACGCCAAGGCGGGGCAGCTGTAGACACGCCATTCCTGACGTCTCCTGAGAAAGTCTCATATTACTATACAACGCCCCGCAACGGCTTACGCATTTTGAATCACTCGAGTGCTTCCTTTTCTCGGGTCTTCTTCTACCTTTTTCGGCATCCGGAATCGTCTCGTCACGGCATTCGGACGGCATCAACACCAGTCGGACGCATCAGGAGGTTGCGGAATCAAGAAGGGGGTCTACCGGGCGGTCGCCGACGCCTGAGTTGAGGACCCGGGTGGGTCTTAATGGGGGCGTCCAGGCCCCTGGACGCCCCATCTTTTTAATTTATTTTATTATTTTATTATTTTTCTCAGGGCCCAAAAATAAATAAAAATATATATATTTTAATGGAGGCGTCCAGGTCCCTGGACGCCTCCATAAAAACTAATAATAATAATTATTTATAAAATGCCAGTTGGCATAAAAAAATAAAATAAATAAAAAATACATATTCATGGAGGCGTCCAGGCCCCTGGACGCCTCCATAAAAAACAAATAAAAAAATCAAATTGCCAGCCCTGGTATAAAAGACAAAAAAAAAATAAAAAATAATATAATTTTGGAGGCGTCTATGCCCCAGGACGCCACCATCAAAACCCTCACGGGCGCCGGCCACCGAACGACGGTTTGTCGTGTGTGAAAAAATCCAAAATATGGAGACGTCCAGTCAGCTGGATGCGCCCATTTCTGAATCACGAGGCGCCGCTCACAAAACCACGCGTTGTGCCAAACCGCGTGCGGCCGTCGTCGGCTTTCGGTGGACCTGCTTGAGGCGTCCGGGGCTCTGGACGCCTCCACAAAAGTATTCCAAAAAAATCAATAAAAATAGAATAAAATATTATTTCGGCCCTGATGGAGGTGTCCAGGGTCCTGGACGCCTCCACCCTCCGGAGCTCTATAAATAGAGCCCCACCCCCTCAGTTCAGAGGGAGCTCAGAAGTGATCCGATAGGCTGCCGGAGCACAGAGGCTACGGAGTCATTTTCTAACCCGTGGGTTCTTTCGTAGGTGGAGGTTCTGCCGGCTTCTCGGGTGCTTACGCTCGCGAGAGGAATGTCGTCTTCATCCACCGCGCTTCCACGTCGTCCCCACGCTGCCGGAGCTCCGCCAGATTTCACCCTCGGCTCATCCAATAAGCATTTTCTTCCCCTTTCTCTTCGTAGTTCTTTTGCATTCATCATCTCGCATCCTCTATCCCCCTTCATAAGGGCGCCTCTTCTTTTATACTTCTTGCATCCATCATCTCATTTTCCTCCTACTCGAGTCCGAGAGGGGTTTAAAAGATAACACCAACCAGGTGTGTGTCTTGCCATCATTTCGTTATTTTTATCGCAAGGATTTGAATACTACACCTCCATCTTTCTAATCTACTTGTCATTTGTTTGTCGTTGTTTTGCAAGGGTAGCCGAGGAAAGCCCTCTCCGTCGGCCGGCCGGAGGGAGAGGAAGAAGCAACCCGCCATCTCCCGCTCTTGAGGTAGGCGCGATCACTTTCTTATTTTGGGGTCTTTCGGCCCCTGGCGATCACATCTTATTTTCGAGGCCGCGGCGAATCACTTCCCCAATGGCCGTTTAAATTTCCGTTCTTATATTCTCTTATACTCTGTTATATTCTGCTCATATCCTCGAGGTCGCGGCGAGTCACTTCCCCAATGGCCGTTTAAATTCACGTTCTTATACGTTATATTCTTATCTGTTTGTGTTCTCGAGGCCGCGGCGAGTCACTTCCCCAATGGCCGTTTAAATTCTGGCTCTTTGTATTCTCTCTATATTCTGTCATCTTATTATCTGTTCATATTCTCGAGGCCGCGGCGAGTCACTTCCCCAATGGCCGTTTCAATTCTTGTTATTTAATTTTTACACCATTCCCGTCCCCCCGAGGTCGCGGCGAGTCACTTCCCGCTATGGCCGTTTAAACCCCATATTTTGCTATATCATACTTGTCCCGCTCGCCTTGCCGGAGCAATCTCCCGTGGTGGCCCCTTCTCTCTCTTCTTTTATTTCTGTGTTGCAGCAAACAAACACCAAAAAGAAAGAAAAGAGGAGCCCGCGCGCGCTCCGCGTCCTCTCCGCTCTTCCCCGAACCGCGTGACGTCGCTCACAAATAGTTTTGAGATTTTTTTGATGGGGAAGAATAGCTGACCGTCTTGAGAAAACCTGCAACCACTAGATCGAGTGTCTGAAGTAGACCTGGGAGTGATCCCAGGGGACAACCCTCCAATGCTTAAGTCAGTAGTGAGTGAGAGAACAGAAAGGAGGCTAGAGTAAGGGGAAGAAAGGAGCCTGGAGTAGAGGCGATGTTGCTCGGTGATGGGGAGAGTGTTTGGAGAGATGGCAAGTGCTCGTAGATGGTGAACTCTCGATCTTCTCTCTCTATATGGCCTGACTTCTATGCTGTTGGAGTCTCTCTCTGTATGTATTCGTCTGTCTGAGTGTCTATCTCCGTCTCTCCCTGTAGGCCCGTTTGGGGGCCTACTTATACTTGTTGTTGAGGTGCCGCTCCTTTCCTAACTTAGTGATGGTGTAGTTAGTGGTGTGATGCCCTTCTTGATCGTGAGGATCTTCCGCTATCCACTCGTCCGCTCTCCAGGGACGTGGCGGATATCTCGGCAGCATGGGCACGACCCGGTGGTCGTCAGGATAAGTCCCGTAATGGTGGAGCCACTGTTCATCTGTTGATGAGTCTTCCGGTGCCTAGAAAGCACGAACACGGAGATCTCTCCGTGGGTTGGTCGTGCTTTGATGGGCCTCAACTGGACTGTGTCCCGAACCACCGGTCGACTGGAGAGGGCCGCTCACGGGCCGGGCTACCTTGGACTATAGTGGGCCTAGCGTTATTGGGTTATGTTGGGGGGCTGGAGATTTTTCCCTCCTCAATAGGGTACCATCCGAGTATTATATCTATAAACTTTTCATAGATAAGATATGACATTGGTCTACCAGAATCAAACTCGATCCATTTACATCCCTATTTGTACTCCTCTCTTCTCTCTCATCACTCTCTTATTTTTAAGGAGGGAGGAGTTAGAGTTGGAGAGGGAGAGAGTTTCCATTGGAAGGGAAACCTTTCCCCACTTGCATAGGAATCTCACGGTTGCGCGAGATTCCCACGCATGGAAGGCGTCGATTTGCGGTGCTCACAAGCACGTGACCCCCCTCTCCTGCATGGCGGTTGCCCTAATGGGCACCCTCCTCCATAATCGCTCCATCCCCATCTCTTCTAACAGTAACAAATTCTTACTTTTGGCCTTGTCTTGTTAGAGTATTAATTTTATCGTAGTATTATTTTAAATATTAATATTTTGAGAGAATTGAATAATAAATATCGATATTGTTATAGAAGTAGAATGAATGATGATAATTGAAGGAAAATAATAAAAATTAAAAGTATAGAAAAAGGAGAGAGGTGAGCTGCGAACTCTCATAATTAGAATTATATCTTTTTAACACAAGTTTGGACCTATAATAATATTTAATTGATAGGGCATAACCAAATATCCCCTTCAAGAAGGCTTATTTTTTTCCTACTTTCTATAATGTCATTTCTAATAATTGTAAGTACTTTCAGTCAAATGAACCATATGTTGCCAACAAATAATCAAGTGGAAAATTAAGAGAGCTTCGGATTAAAAGCATGAAAAGAAGGGGGATGCCCGAGTGCTTCGAATTAAAGGCATGAAAAGAAGAGGCACACCCCTCCTACTTTGGTGAAACATTTAATTAAAAGTTATGTTTATATTAACTTTCAATGGGTTTAGGGTACTTACTAAGGCATAGCTTTTTACACGATCTTAGTTCATTTTTTGATTAGATCTTCTCTACATTTTATAAGTGCTTCGTAGTATTTAGAGAAGAAGAAACAAATAATTATGTAATTCGTACGCGCGCGCGAGTGTGGTTGGTACTCACGCCACCATCTTAGCATGTTTCTTCACTCGTGTAAAAATTCTCACTTAAGAATATCGGAGAGCGGACGTAAATTTTATTATAAGATAAAATCAAATCACTATAAAAATATGCGTATATTAGTGTGATTGTTCCTTGTCTAGATCTCTCTCGTCGTGTAATTTTGACATGTGTAATAACATCAACTAGAGGCTTAAAAGATTTGTAGCACATGATCGCAGTATGAACATAGATCTATTATAACTTTAGCCTCCAGCCGTCTGGCCCCGTCGACTTCACTCCTGTTCATATCAACTGGGTCGGCGTGCAAGACCAAGACCGTTCCCGTCCTCCTTCCAGACCCGATTGTGTCAACACTAGGAGTTCTCTTCACAGATCCAACTCTATGAGCTCTACTCGATATCGAGACTTTGTTTAGTGTTTGACCTCTTTGGCCTATTTTAATTTTGGGGCCCTCGGGCTATTTGTTTGTTCTCCACCACTTCCTTGGGTGTTGTCCTATCCATATACTCCTCTATATTTTTACTGCTTTCATTAATGAAAAGTCGCTTGTCTGATGGTCGGGGTGGCACGTCTCGTCCCTTTCGTAATGAATGGATGAACAGGTCCCTCGTCTCTCACATTTCAAGTATTACCTTTTAATTAAAAAAATCTATTATAACTATGTAGATCTATTAGATAACACATTTTTCACAAAAAAAATCAGACATAAATATAAGCGAATCCAATTCATCCCCCCTCCCCTCTAGTTTACTTTCCGAGCTTCAGCCCATCGCCGACCAGCTGGCCTTCGATAGTTCGGCAGATCCAGTGTGACACTCCATTAACAGTACTACTCCGCCTACCTATACAGACGAGACATATGCTTTCCAGTTCGCATGCTTTGGCACAATATCGTGTTCCCCCATTAATCCGGCCCCCGTGCACGAGTCAACTCGCAAGGTCATGCGACCTGCCTACTCACGAGGCATATGATTTCAAATCAAGCTTTCCAACCAAGAGGTCGCGGTGGATCGTTCACCACCACCACGATATATAGTCCTCCGCCACCATTAACGGCCTCTAATCAATGGACGTCCTAATAATTTTGCCGACGCCAGCTGGGGAGTACTCTCATAGTGCAATCTTGTGCGCGCGGTATGTCTCGACTATCCAAGTGCTCTGGAAAAGAGAGGGGCCTCCTCGATCGCTTACTTGGATGCTGTGGCCATGGTGGCCGATGCGAATCACATTTGCCGAGAAGGCCGCCCTCGCCCGAGCAGCACTCCGATGCATGGGGTCGTGCTGCTGGTCCCGTGGCCTCGAAGGCTAATATGGCGCCACGATCGGCACCCTTTCTTGGTCCTGATGTGCCGGTTAGGAGGAGATCGGCCGCGATTGTCCAGCACAATCATCGGGCCCTTCACAGCCAGACGAGAAAAACCTCTTGGCCGGCTCCTAGAAAGAATTCTGACGAGTGGGAACGTGGCGTGGATACACTACGGACGCATGCACTCCAGGTAACGTTTTTAATGGCCCGAAGTCTCGGTACGCACGTCAGTGGCTTGGGCATATACATCAGCTAGCAGACAATGTGCAACAGTGCTGTGTGGGGGTGACAAGTAATGGGGTCCGTCGGTTCCGACGTGTTCTAGATTAAGCATTTGTTTATGGGTTTTTTAAATTAAATTGTTATTAAATAAAAATTATAAACATCACATTTAAATAATGTTTATGTACTATTTAAATTATTGAAGTGATACGAAGCTAATACATTAGCTTCTCCACGCCACTCGCATGACCTCTCGTAGAAAACCTTTTCTCTATCGGGAATCTGAGTCCTCTGATGGCACGAAGGAGAACCGAGGAGGTGCTAGGAGGACATCCGGTGCTCTACCCGATCCTTCTCGTCCTTTCTTCAACGTCTCTCACCACGTCGTCTCAGATATGAGGGAGGCCTTTCAAATCTCGGTGGAGTACGATATTATCTTCCCCACCGTAAATGAATATTCAAACGTCTACTATCTTGAGGGGATCAGTTCTTTGTAGAAAATGATTTCGCCTTCCCATTCCTACGTTCATTCGTAGCATCTTGCATTTTTACGGTTTGGTGCCGAGACAACTGTCGCCCAATTCCTAGAGAATCATGTGCCTTTGTCTACGACTATAATCTTGTAAAATCCTCCCCCACCTCCTGACTTCTTCAATCTCCGTCGCTGTCTTGGTTCCGACTACCTAACCTTTTATTTTAGTGCTCGGAACAAAAAATAGTTCTTACATTTCTTCCCCACCGTCTCAAACGTGAAGCATTGATAGGAGCGCTTCGTCATTTTGATTAAGGTTGACGATGAAGGCCAAGACAGCGACATAGGTTTTTCCACCATTAGCCAGCTCCGTCTATCTGATGCGCCACCGTCGACGGCTACAGAGGATAGGGTCACTATCAAGGGGATGCTTCGTGAGTCAATTTTAGACATCGACTTGAAATTGACCCCAACCCTCCTTAGGACACTAGAGTTGAGGCTCCCGTTGCCACCCGGTAGGGTCTGATGCTTTAGGGACACCACACCTTAAGTGAGGGTTTGATCACTATTATTTTTTCTGCGGGTATCTCTAAACCTCCTCCGAGTGCATAGAGGGTTGAACCCATGCTTGAGTTCAAGACGAAGACGTTTCGATCTTTAGAGCTCTGCCCATGCCATCATCTAGAGCGAAGCACATTCCCCCATGTGGAGGCCGTTACCGTTTGGGCGCCCTCGCTCGCCATCGCGCTCACCCCAGGCAGTCTCAGCTACCGTCCACTAGTGGCGGAAGTTGGAGATGGGACCTCCCGCCATCGAGCACCTACTTCATCACCTGAAGTGATGCCGAGTGCTAGTCAGAGGTCTCCGAGGGCTTCTTAAAGCTTGCCCAGCGAGTCTTCGGCAATGGCGAGCGAGAAGCGTAAGGGGCTAGACGTGGAGGCCGTGGTGGTGCTGGATCGACAACGTCGCCAGAAGAAGAAGGCCAAAGCCTCGACACTTCCTTCGACGCAACGTCCATCGCCCCCAACAATGTCGACACCACCGCTGACACAAGAAGAGGTGCCACTGTGCTCCGCCCTCCTCAACCTACTGCCACCTAGCAACTCTCGAGAGCCATCCATGATGTCCTAGGATGCCTTTGTGATGTCATACGAGCTAATGGACAAATCCTTGGAGCCGAGCGATTGACCGATGTCCCTTGGCTCCAACGCCGCCTGCACTCTTATAAGCATAGGCCAACGAAGCCTGACCTCTGTGACCCGCTCCTTCGCTTTGCTACACAGTCACTACCAGTTGGACAAAAAGGAGCGGGGCCTTAGCGAGAAGGCCCAGGGCATCCTAAGTAATTAGGTTTGGGCAATAGAGGACGAGCGAGAATCGCTCCGAGCACTCCTGGAGTCCTTGGAGAAAGCCTGGGAGAGTGCTAACTGGGAGCATGACCTAGCTCAAGAACAACTCCAGGTGTCGGAGGCGGCTTGGCACCAGTCCCAGGCGAGAACGGCGGAGGCCGAGGCGAAGGCGACGATGTTGGAAGCCTCAGTGAAGTGGCCGAGGCTAAGGCGTCTGCTGAACACGTTCAAGCATGTGTCCGCCAGGGGAACCGAGTTTAGAATGCATCGGGGGACGAAGCCACATTCAGCTGAAACGTGTCCCTCTGTCTAGATGCGTTTAACTTTTTTCTTCTTTTTAAAACACGTCTGGTTGATTTATAGCCATTTTATAATTGGCGCCTTTTTAACTAGCTAGTCGCCAATTTTGAAACGTGTATGGGTATGGGGACGCGAATAAGAAATATTACTTTTAATGTGGCTTGAACGGGTCGGGCTCTCGGGATGCGTTCAAGAAATATTATTTTAATATTTGTTGAATGCGTCCAACAGATGAGGCGTTGTTTAGAAATATTATTTTAATCAAGCTTGAACGCATCCTGTTGAACGGATGCGATTCAAAAAAATGTGTTTGCTTCATCAAACATGATTTAAAATATTATTAATTTTTTAATATGGTTTTAAATGCATCACTGTGATGAGACGCATTCTAGAGAAACACTTTGAGTCGATCGACCGCGATTTTAAATCACGTCCAAGCATCTCGACGCTATTTAAAAATTAATTTTCACTCTAAATCGATTTCAGTAATATAATAAATAATAGAACTCTTGGAATGATGATTTTCTATTGCTGAAATCGATAAAACAACAATAATGAATTAGAAATAAATGAGTTTAGAAGTGGCTAGTCGGGTCGAAGTGCGCAGTCGTTAGAAGTAAGAGTTCTATTGTCACCCAACATGCAGGTCTCGCGATAAAGACCTTCTAGGTGATTCTCTCTCCCTTGTTGGCACGTCCTCGAAAAGACTCAGCCCTAAACCCTAAATCCTAAATAAATAAGAAGGAAGAAGAATGAGTAGGAGAAGACAGAGCTGTTATAATTGAACAACAACCTCAATCGATCGATCACCCGAAATGATCAATTTATAGGAGGCATTCGAGGGAAGAGCGTCCTTATAGTCTTCCCCAGAAATTACGTTCGCGTAAAACACGCGAATATCGTTTTCTCAATTCAACACATAAGTTAGTTTTCAGAGCTATTCATTATGCGTGCCGTTATCGCACACATTGATGAATGGTAAGTGAACAATAAGGGGAACTTTACTAACCGAGTCCTGTTAACGCAAGCGACCCCCGAGATCATTTGCGTTAATCGAGTCCGATTAACGCGACTGTGTGTGAGGAGAGAGTGAGGCCCACCGCTCTCTCTCTCATCTCCCGGATTAGCCTAACCGAATGTCAAATAGGCCCTAAGTGAATAATGAAAAATAACGAAAGTTTTCCGATCACGCGCAAAAAGTCTAACACAAACTTCTGTTGTTCCCACCGGGAACGACAACGACTACACCTGACCCGAAATGTCTCAATCTCATCCTAAGCCCCCTAATTCTATTCGGTGAACAAAGCATCGATATCCTGACCCGTACGGGGGGGGGGGGGTTGGGGAGAAGCTTAGGGTATGGTATTGCAAAAATAAGCCTGTCTTAGTTTGATAACCACAAACCGATTAGCCTTCATCGGGCTTAAATAAGCCCATTCGAATGAAACACTCGAACTAGTTATAAGTCACTCCAATAAGTTCACTAATCCTTTTTAAGCCCGGACAATCTAACCACGTTATCAAATCATATTTATGGAATAATGTTTTTCCTTGTCGTGTTTCCGAGGTGGGACAGATCAAGGGTCCAATCAAGCCCCGTGCAACAACCGGAAGTCGGGGAGAGGACCGAGAGGAGCAAGACGGGGAGGGGAGCAATATATCCAAGGGGTATCCGAGAGAACGCCCCCCAACCCAGCACCCCTACACTTGTCATGACCTCAGAAGCACGTGGAAGAGCGATATCCCTTTAGCTCACATCCAATGGGGGCAACCTTCAACTCAGGGGGAGACCTGAGAGCTCTGTTGGAACTCCCAAGTTTGAACCTGAGACCTCCCTTTTGTAAGGAAGGTGACGAACCGTCGCACTATGCCATGCATACGGTTCAAGGACGAGATTTCCGTGCTCGCGTTAGCCGCAACATTTGATTCAAACGGCACTCACCAATGCCCGGCGAGGAGAACTTTTCTTTCGTGGAAAGTGCGCTTCCTCAGTATCATTGTACCATTTCTATTCTCCTTCGGCCATTTCCCCCTCATCACAGGAAGTGCGCAATAGGGCCATACGTGAAAGCTGCAGGGTCAAAGACCACACATGAAGGTGGTGGCAACACGCTGCGGAGACCAGTGAAGAGCTGGTTTTCCAGGGTTCCGAGTCTTAATTATTATTATTATTATATATATATATACCTATATGAATAGTTGTTTTATCAAATAAATCTCTCGTTTAAATTTATTATCAAAAATATAATTGATATATCTCTAATGCATGCATACGGTTGTACGTATTCTCGTCGTAACATGAGGCACTATTTCAATATTCAGAAGTAGCATCCACATTGGCCAGTAGTCAAGGGAGAACATTGACTTGTGACGACCGAAAATCAAATTCGGACTTCACGTCCCATGCCAGGACGCTGGAACTTTTCAACCAGTGAAAAGAGAAGGGATTAAAAGTACAGAGAATGCCCGGTCCATCGATCGAACAACACTTCCCCACGTACATGGCCGTACGTACGTAGTTGTTATGTGGATCCACCCGGACTTTTCTTGGAACATTACAATGATAATCTCTTACCGAAATACATTCTTAACAACCCCTGACATTTCATCAAATTGTTTGTCAACCTTGGTTTCAACATCTTTTATAATAAAGGATGGATTTGCCTGCGACTGCGACTGCGACTGCGATGTCATCTCCCGATCATCGTTGATCACGTTCTACCTATTTAATGTCATCCCAGATCGATGGGGATCATGATCATACATATATATATATATATATATGGAAAACATCGGAAGATATCGTATAAAATTCTAATCAGATCCGGCTGCCATCCGTCTTCAATTCAACTCCATTAGAGTTGAAAAAAACGCTAGTTCCACGTTTGAACGGCTGAGATCCGCCGGCCTTCCCGATTCTCATATCTTCAGACACCCCTACTTTGACCCCAACGTCAACGTTCAACCGCTGTTAGCAAAGGTTTACATACACGCGCTCTTCCTTCTCCCCCACTATAAATCCGTCCCCAAGGCCCTCTCCTTCCTTCCTGCCCACGTACAGCAATCCCCTTACCAGCTTTCCCCACGCCTGCGACGAAATGGATGCCACCATAAGCACCCTCACCATGGCCGCGGGGGCCCTCCTCCTCGTCCTGTTCACCGCCGCGATCTACGTCTTCCGGGTATCCCCGGCGTACAAGCGGCGCCGGCTGGAGAGCGCCGGGCTGAGGGGCCCGAGCCCCAGTTTCCCTCTCGGAAACATCGAGGAGATGAGGAAGAAGAGTGGAGGTCCTCCTGCAGGCTCCTCGGAGATCTCCCACAACATCCACTCCGCCGTCTTCCCTTACTTCGCTCGGTGGAGAGAATCCTACGGTATGTAGATTCATATATACAGACCCCCCGCCTTCTTATGCCAGCGCTTGTTAGCGCTCAGGTGTGCTTGTGACATGCGTGGACCAATCCATTCAAGCGGCCTCTAAGGTTTCTCTGCATGTCATGGGGCCGGCTATGGACTGGTGTTCGTTTCCCGAATCGTATAATCCCCAAGGACAGCATATGTGCCAGATCGATGATGATAATATGTGTGCTCTTACGTATATATATGCAGGGAAGGTATTCGTTTACTGGCTGGGAACAGAGCCGTTCTTGTACGTAGCAGAACCGGAGTTCCTGAAGCAAGCTACGTCGGGCATCCTAAGCAAGAGCTGGGGCAAGCCTGATGTGTTCAAGCACGACCGAAAGGCAATGTTTGGGAAAGGATTGGTGATGTCCGAGGGGGATCAATGGGCTCGGCACAGGCACATCATCTCACCGGCGTTTTCGGCTACCAATTTGAATGTATGCGGCATCTGCTATATATGAAAACACAGTTGAACGGCTTCTGATCCAGTTCAATACAAGTGGCTGTAATCATTATGTCTTCCGCAGTATCTATAGAGTTATGATCATTTTGTTTGATTCTGGTGCAGGCTATGTTGGACTCGATGGTGGAATCTACCTCCACCATGATCGAAGAGTGGAGTAGGCTCTTGGCCAATGGGCGACATGAGCTAGAGGTGGAGGACTACATCATCAGAAATGCAGCAGAAATAATAGGCAAGACCGGCTTCGGTATCAGCCAGGAGAAGGGGAAGAAGGTATTTCACAAGCTCAGGGATTTGCAGGTCATATTGTTCAAGACCAAGAGGCTTGTCGGGGTCCCTTTCAACAAGTTACTGCACCTTAAGCAGACGCGTGCGGCGAGGGCACTGGGGAAGGAGATAGATGAGCTTTTATTGTCTATCGTAGAATCCAGGAAAGCTGCCATGGTGTCCCGAGAGATGGAAACATCTGGCCCCCAGCAGGACCTGCTGGGGCTGCTGTTGGCGGGAAACCAGATGAACGATGATGAAAAGGACAATAGACTCACAGAGAGAGAGCTTGTCGACGAGTGCAAGACCTTCTTCTTTGGGGGCCATGAGACCACGGCTCTGGCCCTCACATGGACCTTGTTGCTCTTGGCGGCCAACCCCAAGTGGCAAACCACCCTTCGAGAGGAGCTTGAGGTGGTACTCGGTACTGGTGGACCCATAGACTCCGCGTTGCTGACTAAGTTGACCAAGGTCCTCTCTCTCTCTCTATCTCTCTCTCTCTCTCAAACAGACACACACACACAGTAGGACGAACAAGATATACATATCCATTTTTCTAGACTGGACATTCCTGCATGATATGTTCACACAGGATTGACAAAAAAAAAGCTAGGTTCACACGGTAACTGCCATCGATCGCATGGGTGTTTGTGAATAAGTTGCATTCATAAATATGAATAAGCGAATGGATGCTTCGACATCTAGACAACGACGTTTGAGAGTGTTTGGAAAGTCCCATCTTCTTTTTGGGTAACCTTTTCTTTGTGTAATTTCTCTACAGATGCAGTGGGTGCTGAACGAGGCCTTGCGCCTGTACTCTCCGGCGCCCAACGCGCAGCGGCAAGCACGAGAAGACATCCGAGTCGGGGACGTCGTCATCCCCAAGGGAACCAACATGTGGGTGGACGTCGTAGGGATGCACCACGATCCGGCTCTGTGGGGCGAGGACGTGAACGAGTTCAGGCCGGAGAGGTTCAAGGAGAGCCCCTACGGGGGGTGCAAGCACAGGATGGGGTTCTTGCCCTTCGGATTCGGGGCCAGGATATGCGTCGGCAGGAACCTGACCATGTTCGAGTACAAGATCGTCTTGAGCCAGATCCTGAGCAAGTTTTCTCTGAGTATTTCCCCCGACTACGTTCACGCCCCGACCCATATGCTCTCCCTGAGGCCAGCCCATGGCGTGCCCCTCATACTTCGACCAGTGTAAACTTGTCTTTTCCTCCTTCCATTGTTCTACTGACTAAAAGAAGTTGACATGCATGTAGTTTTACATCCCGCTTGTATTGTCTACATGTATAAACCTTGATGATGGTTGCTCTAGACTAGTTTAACGGGATGGTGATTTTGTTGAAGGCCGATTTATAGTATGGTTAACTGGCTAACCTCTTCAAACTTTGACACATGATGATACCAATCGACTTATGTTTGACATCACTTAATGTTTAAAGCAATTCAAAACGTCTGATTTATGACCTTGCTGCCATGGAAAAGAGGGAAAATTAACAAAATCTGACTTGATTATATGTTGCATGAAATTCTCTTTGGTACTTGCCTTCAAAAGGCCTAGTAAGGGAGAGAGCCAGCACCGGGTCTTGCAGGTTATGTTGAAGAATAGTGTAAGAGTACTCCGTTAATGTTGGAATAATCTTAAATGAGGAATACATACAAAAGAGAAAAACGAATATGATAGACTGTATTCTATTCAGTGTCCTAAAATTTCAATTAGATAACTCATAACAGCCATGGTAGAGTGCCGACAGAAGGGAGCAAGATCTTTATCTCTGATGTACGGGATGTTCATATCGTCGTTTTATCGATCTCTCCATCAGATGGGATGGAGAACTTCAGATGTCGGATATGGAAGCGGCATGGATAAGATTCTTGCAGACTCGAGAGAAGATATTTCTATATAACGTACCATGGCAGATGAACCAGATCAAAGGGCCGCATCCAAGAGGAAGATGATAGGAAGAGTGGTAGGAAGAGCTCCCCCCCTCCCCTCTCTCTCTCTCTCTCTCTCTCTCACATGCACACATACCGGCACTCTGTTGTCACGGAGAAGGATGCTCTAAAGTCCCCCTCATAGTGGTGAACGGCTTAATTTGCTTCTTTCTCTCTCTCCCCTTCTTTTTTATAGAATTTTTTGTATTTCAGTCTCTATAATTTTAGATAATACAAATATATCCTTGTGATCTCAATATCACTATATATGTAAGTCCTCAAAATCGGTCATCATTGAAAGATTTCTTGCCATCAGCTCTTTTACTGACGATGGTCTGTAAGGACTCATTTTAGGAATATTGGGATCAAGTGAATCTAGTTAGAATTATACTAGATATAGGGGCTGATGTCCACGCCACTTGTTAGAGTTCGATAGTCTCACAATATGAACTTGCATGCATTGCTGGGATGATTGCAATTGTTGCCGTCGAGTACAGCTCTTCCATCACTTTTCTCCATACAAGGGTTCAAAATGGCTACCCTAGATTCGGAGAAGTAAATATATATGTTACAAAATATCTACACTACCTGTTATTTTCAAGAGTTCTAAGTGTGATGCTCTCATCATATAAACGTGCATGCATTGCTTGGGTGATTGCAATTGTTGTCGTCGGTGTTGGGCCCCATAGTCCAGGTCAAAACCGGCCGGCTACATGATCTCCTAGTTCGGCATCTAAAAGAGAGAAGATGATTGGTTTCATATCAGAGAACCTAAGGAGAACTTTTCCCTCGAATCTTTCAAGTGGCCCTCGAGGGATCCCATGGAGGTAAGGTTGAGCAATGGCACAAATTAATCCCTAGGCATGTGCTACTCACTCAAAATCCCATATTCCTCTCCCTCTCACCTCCCCTCTCTTTACTCTACGTACCCCTCTCGCTTGTTCAGTTAGATTCTGACTTGCTTATCCGAGGATTTACATGCCCCGGGAACATACACGTGAGTAACCTCCTACAGGTTGGATCCAACAAGTGGGAGGGAGATCATCGTCCGAGGCCACAACGATCTCTTCTCACCCTGAACAACCCGAATGTTAAACTCTGAGATCGGGACATCCCTGCTCAGTTAGAACCTCCTAGACTAGGCTGATGTAACATTAGCACCATTTGTGGGAAGTGAGCAAGAAGTCATGGCACCACTGAAGAAGAACCCGGGGGGAGATGAGGACTCCGAAAGCCAGACAGGCCTCCTAGAAAGAGAGGTCAGTGTAGCGGCGCAAAAACTTGTCACGATAGAATAATTCCAGAGATTAAGCAGACAATTCACCAAGCTCAAAGAAGCTGTTCGAGGTCTAGTTGCCTTCACTGACCTTTTGTGGTGAACTTGGCCAAGTAGATTAATTCCCTTACCATCTCAGGCCAAGGTGACCCCAACCGAGGTAGACTAGGCCCCTCAACTTGTCTAGAACCCCTAGCCAATCGCTGACCCTCTAGTTCCACCCTGCTGGCCACCCATGAAATGGCTCACGGTGGAACTGAGACAAGGCCCCTATTCTCTCTTTCCTAGCTACTTTTGTGGAGCCCCATGGATGAACTAGAGTAGAAGTTAGAGGAAATGAGGAAGGAGATGCAGTGGATCATGGGCCAAGTGTAGACCTCGATCACAAGCTCATCCTCATTACCCTACTCCCCTTTCACGAAGGAAATCTTGATGGTGGCTCACTTTGGCAGAACCTAGTTATTAGGCCGTATGATGGGACTGACTCTATGGAGCACATCGACCACTTCCTTTAAAGAGGCATTAGACACTGTAAAGTGTTGACCCTTCCCCTACAATGGAGGGCGACACTACAACATGATTCGAGACCTAGCCCTGAGGTCAATCTCGGCATTCTAGCAACATGTCCGGCTATTCCTAGGCCTCCCTCATTGACTACACGCAGTCAACGAAGAGCTTGACCTACTTATGACCATCTTCCACCCGAAGAGTGCCAGGTTAAATTTCTTAACATTCAGGTGACCTGAAGAGGAGCCGACTATTTGCCCGACCCTTTCCTAGCTGGTGTCTCTAAGGGGCAATGTTCCGCAGAATGTTCGGATTGCAGAAGACAATGTCTTTGGTAACGACAAGGAGAGGTCAGAGTCATTGAATACGATTGGGGTTCTAAGAGAGGAGCGCTTGCTTTCTGTTTAGGGTTCCCGCCGCCCTTGGGGTGGCGGCCATGGTAGCTACCGACGGTAGGGGGCCCTAGTGGTGGGCCTGGTGGTCCGGTTCCTGCGCGTGGACGGTCTTTTGCACAAGTGCTTGCTGCTTCCTTAGAGACTCCGCAAGTGGATATTGTAGTGCATCAACCCTCCTTCACGGATCGAGGGGAACCGGCTTGTTTCTTCACCAAGGAGGAGATTGATGCTGATCCGGCTTATTTCTTCACCAAGGAGGAGATTGATACTTCTCTGCAACCCTTTAGTTTTTCGGTGGTGGAAAAAATGGCTTATGGGCGTCCTGCTTTTCCAGAGATCAGATCGCACTAGATGTGGACTGAAGGACTTCTTTGTGATTGGTGCCTTGTAACTTGCATCTGTTGCTGCATTTCAAGACCAATGATAATTATCTATGAGTTCTCCTGCGAGATTCTATTTATGTGCAAGGTAAGCTTTTTAGATTCTTTAAGTGGACCCCGTTGTTTAGACCTGAAGAGGAGTCGACTATTTGCCCGATCTGGATTGAGTTCCCAGGTCTTCCAGTTAATCTTTACAAGAAAAATTTTCTAATGTCAATTGCTACTAATGTTGGAACGGTCCTGCAAGTTGCGCACGACTCTGAATTTCTCGTCAATACCAAGGCGGCTAGGGTTTGTGTGGAGGTGGATCTACTTAAAAATAGGTCAGATAGGATCTGGATTGGCATGGGCTCAGACCTTGCTGGGTTCTGGCAAGATGTGGTTTATTTTACTGTGCCGGAGTATTGCATCTCTTGTAAGCGGCTGGGTCATCACAAGGACTCCTGCAAATCTAAGGCGATAAAGGCATATTTAAGACCTAATCCTTACGCAATTGGGAAAACTTCGATGGAAAGGAAATCCACAGGCACATGGATTCCTATTAACATAGGAAAGGAGGCAATACAAGGCGAAGGTTTTAGGGCTATCGAAGGAGAAGCGGCTTGCATGGAAGTCTGTCATCCGGCTGAGCCTGCAAAGATGTTGGCTACGGGGACATCCGCTGGGGACGCTGGGGGCCCCGGTGTTTATGAAGATGGTCGAGCTTTGTTATTTACGATGGCACATCAAGAGGGAGGAGAGACTGGCGGGATGATGGTGACCACTGACTTGGGCGGTCTTGAGGGTTCAACGGACTTTGCTCAAGATCGATTGGATGTGACTGCTCTAGCTGTTAAGGATAATATTTTTATGCCCCTTCATAATCTGAAACAGGTTGAATTGAATCTGGAAAAGTTGGTGTAGGTGATGTGATTACGAGAGCGCGTGCTCGATCGGTGGACAGCCATGATCCTCCAAGTTTAACATGAATTCTGCTCTCATCTGGAATATTCGTGGTGTAGGTAATGGGGCGTTTAGGAGGAGCCTGAAGAGTCTAGTCCTGAAGAATCGACCAGCTATTGTGGCTCTTTGTGAGCCTAAGATATCATTCTCCACAGCTTCCTCTCTTGCAAGGCTTATCAACATGGACATGGTTGTTGGGAACAATGGTATTAGTTCCAAGATTTGGGTTCTTTGGCAGTCTAATCTTCCTTTTTCGGTGGTGGCATCATCGGTGGTGGCATCATCTGAGCAGTTTATTACTATGGGTTATTCAGTGGGGATCCCTTGTACTTCACTTGTGTGTATGCCTCTTGTGATCGCACTGTTAGGCGGGAGATGTTTGCACAATTACTCTCTTTTTCTGCTATACTGTGCATGTGCCGTGGATTATTGGAGGTGATTTTAATTGTATTACTCAACCTTTTGAAAAGATTGGTGGGTTGCTGCCTAATATGGATGCTATGCTTGATTTCAATGCCTTTATCTCTAGTGTTGGGCTGTTTGATGCTGGCTTCGTGGGATCTGCATTTACCTGGACTAATAACCGTGTTGGTATGGCAAATATTCGAGCAAGCTTAGATAGAGTCTTATATAATAGACAATGCCAGGCTAAATTTCCTAACATTCAGGTGAATCATTTGAGGCGGGACCCATCTGATCACTCCCCTATGGTTTTATTGTTTACTAATTATAATGGTGGGCCTAGCATATTTGTGTTTCAAGAGATGTGGACTACACATGACACCTTTCTTCAGGAGGTCAAGGACGTCTGGGATAACGTGGCAGTTTATCATCCTAATGCTTTTATTAGGTTGCAGGTTAAACTCAAAGAAACTATGGCTAGGCTCAAAACATGGAATAAGAATATTTTTGGTAATGTTTTGCAGAATGTTCGGACTGCAGAAGATAATGTTGACCGATGTCAATTTAATTTTGATGGACATGCCTCTGAAGCTAATAGAGCAGCCCTTAATGCTGCGAATGCCATGCGACAGCAAGCATTGCGCAGGGAGGAGATTTTCTAGCAGTAGAAATCCAGAGTTAAATGGCTTAATAGTGGTGATAGAGATACTTCTTTTTATCATGCTACTGTGCAATCTAACAGGAGGAAATCTTTCATTCACAGATTGAAGATTGACGACACGGGGAATTGGTGCTCTAATCAGGACGCCTTGCAAAGAAAAGTAGTTGAATTCTTTCAACAATTCCTTACTTCTGAGTATCATGAGATTGATGAGGAGTTGCTTCAATGTATTCCAACTCTTGTTTCTGATGATCAGAATTTGGCTTTATGTGCAGTCCCTATAGTGCAGGAGGTTAAGGATGCGGTTTGGTCTTTAAGAGGCTCTAGTGCTCCAAGACCGGATGGGTTTACAGGAGTTTTCTTCACGTCATGTTAGGATATTATTAGTCCAGATGTGCTCGCAGTAGTGCAAGGTTTCTTCGTGGGGTTCCCCCCTACCTAGAGGCATTGCTTCCTCCCTTATCACTTTGGTGCCCAAAATACAAGTGTCTATCTCCTTTGGTGATTTCTGACCAATTAGCTTATGTAATTTTGCATACAAAATTGTGTCTCGTGTTATTTGTGGCTGCCTTACACCAATTCTGCATAGTATTGTGTCGGAAGAACAATGTGCTTTTGTGAAGGGCAGATTTATTCTGGATAATGTGTCTCTCTCTTATCAACTCCTACTTGATATTAATAGGAAAGTTCGGGGTCATAACGCCTTGTTCAAATTGGACATGGCTAAAGCTTATGACAGGATTGAATGGGATTTCATATTTACAGTCATGTGGAAGTTTGGGTTTAATAATCAATTTATTTCCTATATTGGTATGCTCATCTCTAACTGGTGGTTCTCTGTTGCTTTTAATGGGAGGCCCACTGGTTACTTTAAATCCACAAGAGGACTTCATCAGGGGGACCCTCTGGCTCCACTACTATTTATCATTGGATCGGAGGTTTTAAGTAGAGGATTGAGATGCTTGTACTTGCAGGGCAGCATAAAACACTTTCATAGTCCAAGAGGATGTATTAATGTCTCTCACCTACTCTATGCAGACGACACCATCATATTTACTAATGTAGAGATCAGGAATGTTAGGAAGTTGCTCAACTTCTTGCGGGGTTTATGAGAGATGCTTAGGTCAAAAAATTAATGCTGGGAAGAGTTGTTTCATGTTATCCTCCAAAGCTCCAAGGAACACTGTGCAGAGAATTCATCAAATGACAGGTTACAAGCAACATGTTGGAAGTTTGCGATATCTTGGCGCTACACTTAGGCCAGGAGGCTGACTTGCTCTGAATTTCGCCCTCTCATCGACAAGGTGAATGGGAGGCTTGCAGGGTGGCGTGCTCAGTTGTTATCACAAGCAGGTCGAGTGGTGCTTATTAATTAGATCGGTCTTACGAAGCCTTTCGGTGTATCTTGCCTCATCCTCTACTATTCCCAAGGTGGTCTGTAAGCATGTCGATCGACTTTGTGCTAATTTTTTTTTGGGTGGGTCTAAGGAGCTGAAAAAGAGACACTGGGTTGCCTGGTCAGATCTTCAGAAGCCACTAGAGGAAGGGGGTTTGGGGTTCCGTAGCCTAGATCATATACAAACTGCCCTCACTGCCAAACAATTATGGAATATTTTGCATGGTGATTCTTTGTGGTCCCGCTACGCTAATCAGAGGTTCTTGAAGACTCACCTTACGGATATTGATAATCCTTTCCCAGCTGGTGTCTCTAAGGGCATTTTCCATAAGGCAAAGGAAGCAGTCTTACTTCATTCACGGTGGATAGTTGGTGATGGGGTGGTGTGGGGGACGGATTTGTTTTAAAGATCTTGGTTTTTTCTTGATTTATTTATTTAGTTTATTGGTTAGTTTATTAGGCGTGCCAGTCACCGTGGTGACGATTTTATTATGCGCTCGATCTGACTTGGTCAGTCGATTGTGAAGTCCGAGTCGGGACCAAAAGTCCGCAATGCCGTAAAGGCCATGACGTTAATTACGTCTCCCTAAGGAAGATAACCCTTGATTAAACGCCAAAGACAGAGGAGGATAGCGGCAAAAGCCCAAATAAGAGCGTGCTAGTTTATTCGCAGAACATTAAATAGACTGGATAAAGCAAGAGTACGTCAGGTGCGGGGCAAATCCGGCAGCATATCCCCATTGTCTTGGACTATGCCAAATGGGAATAGGAAACTGTCCATGCAGTGGCAGGACGGGATCCGTGAAAGATCGGGTATATTCGACCCGGAATCCGAAGAGGGACCGACATACCATGATACGTCGTATGTCGATGCAATGTTTTACTAATATCCCCCTTCGAGGGACCATCGGAGGACATGCAGTGGCAGAACCCCTTAGGTTCAGCGGGGTTAGAAGAGAATAGCACGGTCACTCGGTGTGATGTGGGTGAATTTCGGCAGCATATCCCCCTGTCTTGGAGCATGCCAAGGAGAGATAGACCATCATCCACGGGATGCCGGGATGAAGGCCGAAAGAGGAGAGCACTAGGCCCGAGAATACTGTCTACATTCATAGCACCAGTTGATATTCCCTTGGGAACCATCAGAGCACATGCAGTGGCAGAGCTCTTTGGGTTCATAGGGTTACAGAGGAATCCGGATCTGGACTGAGTAATGTAGGGGAGGTCCTTCCCGTTGTTGTATCTCTTCAGGGTATACACGATGGTCTCTGGATATCCCTCAGACAGATACATGGAGTAATCAGAAATGAAATGGAGTGTTGATAGGGGGTTCTCGGCACAGTTATAGCATGAAGGGAGGGGTTCCCGGCGCAGGAGTTTCTCGGCACAGTTATAGCCTGAAAGAAGGTTCCCGGTGCGGGGGTTCTCGGCGCGGAAGCCAACGCGCCGGGAAGGTCACCTGAAGGGAGGCTCCTTGTCGGTTAGAAAGGAAGGATGGGGTTATCGGCGCGCCCAGCTCTCGACGCGCGAAGTGCCACGCCGGGGACTGTTTGGTGCGCCGGGAGGGTTCAGTGTCGATAACGTATAGGGTTTCAGGGTTTTACGGAGCTCTGTTCTGGAGATTTATGCGATCGAGACATGAATTGGGATGCAAGAGTGAATTGGACCAAAGATTTTACTGGAGGGATACTAGGGAATCATCCAGAGACAAGGTCTGTAGAGGAATCGAGACCATCGTTCATCCAAAACACACTCAAAATACCCTGCGGATGTATATGTTTATTTGTTGCCGGCCGCCCAGGAAAATCAAGAGATGACTGTCTCTGATTCCTGGGACGGCCTTAATGACATCGAGGGAACAATCAAGGGAGGGAGGTCGTTAAAACCTACCGCACTGGGATTCCTCGGGAGCCATGGACCCCAAACATCCATAGGTTAGAATGGGGGGAACCTGCTGCCCCTCACCCAGAGCAGAAGCAAAAAGGGAGCAGAGGATCATGGCCAAAGCTCACGCCAGACCCCCACTTCCGGATGAACATACATAAGAGAAAATATGTTTCAGAAAGTAACAACTAGATGCATTCAGTATCGAAAACAAGGGGAAGACCCTGCTTGTCTATATATATACTGTCGATTACATCGTCTGACTATGCCCATCCATACGAAATGGGGGGGGGCAATAGCATTCTTCAAAAGAAGTAAAGAAACAGAAGCAATACAAAGGATGCACATTGGAGAAATGAAAATGCAAAAGGATAAAAACAGAGGATGGGGGAGGGCGGAGCATTGACTCCTTTCCCTCCCCGAGCACCCCACCTTCTCCTTCTTTTTAGACCTCGCAACAGCTTCTCTTCTCTTCTCTCTTTTTGGCGAGTGTGGCTATTCTTTTTCTGATGATTGTCTATCTATCTGTCTCCTTTTGTCTTAGATGAAACTGGGGGTTTTATAAGCGCAGTGCCCCCCCTTCTCGGCATGATCGACCCTGGCGCGCCTTTCACACCTTCCCGGCGCGCCTCAGTCGGTTGCGGAGGCTTCCCGGCGCCAAGAGTCTAGCTTCCCGGTGCCGCCTCCATGGGCTTTTTGGGCTTCGGTGAGGAGCTCTCGACGCCACACTAGTGAGCCCATTTAGGACTTTTAATGTTTTAATCTTCCTCATCAGTAGGCTTGAGCTGTCAAAGCTGCCTAATCTGCCTTTTCATTTGTCAGTCCTTCGAATCTGCCAGAACAGGTGAAGGCCCATTAGTTGGTGAGTTGACATAGTCTTTATCAGAACATTTCTGGAGATTTTCATCAGTCAATGGACTGCAATTCTTCATAAGTACTGCCATCTGGGCGATGACAACACTGGACATCAGCTTGGCTGGGGAGGGCTTCAGCCGGGTGGTAGCTTTAGTGACGACTGTTCTGTAGTTCCGATTTTGTAGGAATCTCTGGGATCTTCATTTCTGATTCAATCTTCTCTTCGGTCTCATCTTTATTCTCGGTTATATTTCAGGTGTCAACAAATGCCCCCCACTTGCAGGTAGCGAAAATGCAGAATAAATGACACGGTGCCTGCAGGTGTATGTATCATTCAGCATCTGAACCCATTTCTCAGCTTGACATTGTTAGTCATCTTTCATCTTCAACTTGGAAGCATCATTACTTTGGCATTTTTTGTAACTCCTTTCAATTTCTTTGAATTTCTTCCAATTTCTTTGGCTTGAATGCTCCCGGCGCGAGCTTCTCGGCGCAGCTCCTCGGCGCAGCCTTCTCGGTGCAGCCTTCTCGGCGCGTCGGTTCTCGGCGCGCGACTTTTCGGCAGGGCTTCTCGGCGCGCTATTGGCCAGGAGGGGGGCTCTCTGCGGCACTTCTCGGCGCGCCTTTGGCCAAGAGGGGGGGTGTTCTCGGCGCGCCTCGCATCGCGCCGAGAACCCCTCCTCCGGTGGCCCTATTTAAGGCGCCGAATGCCTCCTCCTTCCTCATTTCTCACTTGCTCTTCTCTCTCTTCACTCTCTCGGCGGTGGCGGCGAGTTTCTCCCCTCCGACCGTCCCGTTTTCTTCCCGTATCATCAGACTTTGCCCCGGGTAGGACATTATTTGGGGGTTAAATCCCTTTTGCTTCCGGGATCACTCCGTCTTGGTGGGTGACTCCCTATCTTCTTTGGGCAGACCCTGAATAAGGGGAGATGCTGCCGAAATTTTCACAGAGGTTCACATTACAATCCTTATAAGACTGTTTCTTATTTTAGGATTTAATTCACATTTCTTCTTTGACTGCAGACACTGCAATGGCCTCCAGTTCCGCTGCCGCGTCTTCTGGAGCTGCTGGAACAAGTTCGTCAGCCTAGCCAGATATATCACGGGCTGTAGTGAACTGGCTGAACGTGCATAGCCTGGACTTCGGATACGACAAAGTTGCCGCCGTTGACGAATCCTCTGATTCTGAAACTGACACAGTATCAACGTCTAGGGTCTACTCCACTGTCGTGGAAACATGCTTCAGACGGGGCAGTGGTTACCGTCCAGATCTCCCGAAGGATAGACACATGATGCCGTTTATCTGGACTTTCACCGTGGGTGGAATGCGAGACTATCGGCTAGCTCGTGCAGTCGAAGCTGCTATACTTGCCGAGAGGGATAGCCTGAAGGGATCAGTGTATCGTGGCAAGGCTATTTATCTTCCCGGGGAGAAGCGTGACTGGGACGCAATCCTCGGTATATCAGAACTGGAGCCGGAGAAAAAGATGTTTACTCGGGCCTCGGAATTTACACCCGCTCGGTGGGACAATGCTAGTGGCCGAGTTCACAAGGAAAAATCCGGCTACGGTCTATTCCTGGCACCCATAAAGTGGGGGTACCGAGAAGAACCTTTTGTGTTGAATTGTCCGGCTGTCCAGTTCAAGTATCAGCTAGCTGCTGGTTGGTTCGGAGACGCCAAGATAACCGACGCCCACTTATTCTGAGTTGGAGCAGTGGAATTCACTGAGTTTGTTTTGAAGGAATACGCCCCGCTGCTGATCAGAGCCGGGGTATACCATAGTGTCTTTGCTTCTAGATTCCGCTATCCCATATCCCGCGGATTATGCTGTGGAATGTTCGAAGTATTCTGCCCTTTGTTCAACATATTTTATACAGCAGAGGGTGAAACATCTCTCGACCTCTGGAGTTTATCACAGCTTTCTGGTCTGCCCATTGACGGCGAGCCTTATGAAGAGGTTTGTTTGGAAGATTCTGAAAAGGACAGCTCTGATGGCGAAGGCAGGTACTCACTTGGCTACTCGTACCGATACTTAATGAAAGCCTATCGCTCCATCTGTTTGGCTCATAGTAGAGGATCCTCCAAGGGTTATCAACCTCGAGAGAAAAGCAGCAAGCTAGGGGTCCGGATAGGACAGTGGATCCAGTACTTCTTTGGCGGTCCTTTAAAGTATGCAGACTTCCCTTCTGTGGGTCCGACTGCCAGTAAGCAGATAAGGACTCCACGTTACAAGTCAGCGCTGCCGTCTTCATTGCGCCGTATAGACAAAGATGGTCTGAACTCGGCAGGGGTGGACCCTATCACACATTGCGCGGCTTATTTCACATTCTGGCTGTGCACCTTCGCTCTCCCTCAAGGGGACGAGACGATCATCCAGCCGAAAGCCATATATCCGGCTTGTCAAATGGCCTGGGGGATGAGGTTGTCACTCTGCCCGATGGCCTTGTGCTTGATCTACAAATCACTAGGGGACCTGTATAAGCATCGGACTCCCCGCTCTTTGAGGACCGTGGGTCCATTTCATTTCTTCAATGCCTGGGTCTGCAGTCTGTTTCCCGAGCTGGCTCCTAGAACTCTGCAGGCAGATACAGTATTACCCAGGATGATTGAATTTGCCAGCGCCGAGCCTGGCTCTTTCTCTGATCAGTTGTTCAAAATAAGGGGCAGACTGGTAAGGGTACCAGTAGACGCCCCCGGTAGCATTCATTTCTGGAGCTTGGCAGTAGGCTCAGCTCCTCTGGTTCACTCTCAAAGAGAATGTAAGATGGAAGAGGTAGAGACTTATGTTCATCCTGTCTCAGGGGCTAATGTTGTTCGGTCTATCCTGGAGCCGGAGCTAGTTAGGTGGGCCATGGCCATTCGGCTCAGTGTTTTGGTCTTCAGAAAGGGTGGTCTGCTTCTCTTGGAGCCATATTACCCATTCCGCTTAGGGAGGAATTTCGGTTACGACCAACATATCCCCACATCAGTCGCTCAGTTCTCTCTGGATAGTCGGGCCAAGCATGGGTCCACAATTGTTGGTGATGGCCGGCTATGGTGGGATTTCTTTCATCGCCAGGATGGCGCGATTTTCAGGATTTCGACCATTTGTAACCGTGTTCCTCGGGTCACATCAGAATATATTAAATGGTGGAACACCCGAACCAGTTTTTATAGGGATGGCAGGGGCGCATTCTGGGATGTGGCCGAGCGTTCTTTCTTGAAACAGCAACCCGGCCCCGTGTTTGACATTCCAGAGGCCCATCTAAAAAGGATTTATTCACAGCACCCGCGGGAGACATAGAACTATTTGGCCAAACGTCGGGCTTTGAAAGAAGAAGGCTCTGAGCCGCCCACTCCTGTCTTTGCTGCTATTAATGAAGACACCTTCATGAAAAACTTGAAGCATCTGTGTCATGTAGCGGGCGCTCGTCTGGAGGCGCAACAGTACCCATTCCCTGTTGAAGAGCCGCTCCCGACAACAGCCCCTTGGAAGGGTCCGACGGACATATTTCATCCTTACCGGACGTTTGTGCGTAGGGAAGATAGGACTCAGACGTATTACAAGCACACGTCTTGGCTGTTTATTCTGTTGAATGTACATGGGTTATCTGCAGAGGGTCCGATAGCCGGCATCTTGAATAAGCCATTGTTCATTTCTTTTCATTATGTTGACGGCTGGGGTATGGACCACCTCGACTTATTCCGATGTCTTGACTTTCACGGTCATAGCGACCTGGCCGCCTTAGTGGAGAAGTGCCAGACAGTTTGTGATGTCTGCTGGCTCGTCAAGGAGGCTGCTTCCTGCTCCAAGGAGGTAGCTTATCTGTATTGGCCACTTTCTATCTTTTATGACGGTCCAGCAGGTATGATCTTTCTTTTATGACTGTAGTGCCTTCCGCTCAGTGTTGAACTTTGCATTCACTGATTTCACTGCTTTTCTTCTGTCTTCAACAGACAGACCAGATATAAAGCGACAGGGACTTTATAGAAAAATCATTGCACAAGCTGAGAAGCCTGCTCATTTTGAAGTCCCTGCAGCTGCGCCGACTACCACTCCCTTGCCTCCGGGTAAAAAGAGAGAGACTTCGGTGGTTAAGGTTGCAGTCGTAAAGGCCAAGAAGGCTAAGATAGCTTACGCCCAGCAACCGGACTTGACAGCGACAGACACCGGGACCCCTCTCCCTGATATCCCTTCGTTTGATGAATTTGCATCTGAGAGGGAGGCCGCCCAGGCATCCGCTGAGGGTAACATTACTAGCTTGCAGCTACTTCTTTCATTCTCTTCTTTGCTGAATCTGAAAGAGATCTCCGGATATCTGACCACTATTTTTGTACAGCCCAAGAGCAAGTTGTGGCGCTCCCTGACGCGGACACTAGACTGCCTTCTCCTACGCCGGCCAGCGAAGTAGAGGGTAAGTGTGTTTTCTCATCTTTTCTTGCGCATTTTAGCTATTTTTCTGTCATTTATTTCATGGACCTTTTGCTACAGTGACAGTTGGAGAGGAGACCGGAGTCATAGCAGCGGGAGGAGATGTGTTTCAGCCACAGGAGGGTCACAAAGCACAGACAAAACGGGATATTGTCACCACAAGGCGCATAGTTACCCGGTCCACCTCCCGACATACTTCAAAGATGACTGCCCAGCCCGTGGACAGCGTGGAAATATCTTCTAGTAGTTTCGCGACTGCCTCTGATGCAGAGGAAGAAGAGGCGAGCTTTAGCGATAGCGAGGCGGAGGGTATCTCCAAATCAGAGGCCCCATCCGTATGTACTGACATTGTTCCGCTATTCACCCCCTCCAAACTGCTGGTGCTGTCTTCTGATGAGGAGCTACAGGAAGAGTTTGCCGGCCTGGACATCGAGGCAGATATAACCCCTCCCTTTGTTGCTTCAGCAGCGGAACTTTCCTCTCCCCTGCACTCCTTTGAGGATATCGGCATCACATTAGGAGTGAGTATCTTTTCCTTCTCCTCCTCGGTTTCCCTTTTAGTTGCTGCTTGATGTTGTATTGATCTGTTCACAGGAATCCACTGTTGCTAGCCCAGTAACGACTGCCACCTTTGAAGCCACTCCGTCTGACGCCTTGGCCATCATCCCTATTTCATCAGCAACCTATGCAGGCATTTCTGAGATTATTCGCCCCGTGCCAGTGAGGATACAGTCCTCCATGGAAATGGCATTACTGGACTTGGGAACCTCGGGGGATAGTTCGGCTCTAATCAGGGTCTTGGATTTCAGAGCTGAAGCGGACCCAGCTAGGGGTTCCGCCTTTGTAGCGGCCGCGGTGATGACCATTGCGCCCGAATCAGTAATTCCTATAACAGCAATTATGGAGATTGAACCCCGGCCTCTTCGGGCTGTAGCCCCTACGGTCTCAACGCTGAAAGGAACAGCCGTTGAAGAAGAGATGGAAGAAGGAGAGGCAACGGATACAGAGATGGAACTATTGTCCATAGCTGGCCCAGACGCGGGCACTGCACCAGGGACCCGCGAAGCAGCCGCTCCAGGACTCATTAGCTCTTCCTCTCTGAGCATTCAAACAGCAGTCCTCGAGGAGATGGAGGTAGAAGGCCCCTTAGCTCCGCAAGAGATCACAGAGAAGGTTCAGTTGGCATCTTCAGCAGATCTCCCGTCTTATTCCTCCCAGCCGGATGTCACATTATGGGCAGACATTGACAGTGAGGTGACCTTTGAAGTAGCTCCATTTCCTTCCCCTGGTTTCGCTTCATCCGAGAGCTTTGTCTGGCAAAATCTAGACATGCTGCGCCAGCTAGTGGAGTCCCATCTCGGACTGACTTATCTGCAATTGAAAGAGATAGCCGAGCATTTCACTGCTGGTCTGCAGGTGATGGGCTGTCCCCTGGAAATATGGGCCCAGCGGGTTCTGTTGTTGTTAAAATTTGTACACCGCCGGGATTTCTTGGCACACATTATGTCTGACAGATTGGCAGCTTTGAAGTTACAGAGGGTAGAGTGCAAATCTGAGCTGGAGATAATGAGCTCTATCCTTCAGGAGCGCCAAGGCCAGCTGCAGTCTCTGACACAGCGGGAGCAATTCATACGCAACCGGATGAGCATTCTAGAGGCTGAACTGGCTAGTCTTCGAGCTGAGCTGCCGTCGATAACAACCTCTAGGCCGCAATTCGCGGGGGAAGTAGCTCTGTTGGAGGGGCAGGTGGCATGTTTTCAGGACGAGTCCGCTCGGCTACAGGAGCTCGTCTACATGAATTGGGGGCTGCTCCATATGTGGGTCTTCTAGCCTTCGAAGACATATTCCGGCGCCAGTGAACATCTTTCCCTCCCTTTTTTGTAATACAATTCCCCCATAGGGGCTTCTCTTGTACTCTTTTCCTCATTCATATAGTGAAAAGGAAACTTTACGCCGGTCCCATATACAATTGTTCTTTACTTGCTGTACTATTATTGCTTCATGGTGATTTGGTAGCGGTTTTAGCAATCCTCATGCGAATAACCCGTACTTAGCAGGAGAGCGTCCACCCTTTCAGGGAAAGGTTGGGGAACTTGCTCCACCGCGCGACGGTATCCGGAGGGTGCTTAAACCGAACTCCGTTGGTAGCAGCAAATGTCTTCTTCGGCCATATGTGCCGCAAGGGGGATTATTTGCAGAAATGTGAATAAAAAGGGTTAGAATATCATCTAGAATGGACGTATGGTCCATCCCGGGTAGGTTTCAAAACTGATCGGGGTAATGTGCCGATCGACCAGTGGCTGATTTTATCATCGGTATTGGATTTATATCGATGCAATGAAGTTGTATAGGTTTCATCAGAATAGACGTGAGGTCTAGACTGGGTAAGCTTTATCGTAGGTGGGACGTGAGAGCATATGTGATTTTCATCAGGAAAGACGTAAGGTCTGACCTGGACAGGTCTCAACATTGATCAGACGAGGTGCCGGTCAATCAATAGCTGATTTCATCATCGATATTGGGTTTATATCGATGTAAAGAAATTTTATAAGTTTCATCAGAATAGACGTAAGGTCCAAACTGGATAGGGTTTTATCATTGATCGGGCAAGGTGCCGATCGATCAATAGCTGATTTTATCATCAATATTGGGTTTATATCGATGCAAAGGAATTTCATAAGTTTCATCAGAATAGACGTAAGGTCTAAACTGGATAGGTTTCATCGTTGATCGGGCAGTGTGCCGGTCGATCACTAGGTGGTTTCATAAGAGTGATGATGGGTTTTATCGTCGGTGGGACTTTGAAAGGGGCATGAAGATTTTATCAGGGCAGATGTAAGGTCTGTCCTGCGAGGGTTTTATCGCTAACCGGACAAAATGCCAAGCGACAAATGGAAGGCTTCTTGTGAATGGCGGGAGATGAAGGTAGCATGTCATTGGCATAGAATTTTTTTTAAATTATCACATTACTGACCCAAGCGTCCTTTCGGGTTTTCGCCGGGGCCAGCCCCCTCTTGCTTTTGCCCACACGCCCTTTCAGGTTTTCACGTGGTGGGGTACCCGATTTTGCCTGCAGTGCCCTTTCGGGTTTTCACCACAGCTGGGTTTTGGCCCTTTTTGCGCTTGTTCAGAATGCCCGAACAAGTCTGGCGGGACATCTCTATTTTTAGCCCCATTTCGTCTCTTTCCCTTTTTTTCTTTCCTTCTTTTTTCTTTGAACTAGGACTTCAACCTTACGGGTTGTCGTCCCATATGCTCAGTTGTGTATGCATCGTCATTGATGTGGGTGTCAACATCAACGCAAGGGGTATGGGGTTTCATCGTTCACCCAGGCAGAAGGCCTGGGTCGACTTGAGTGTGTTTCGTGGCTTAGGCGCGAAGCCATTCGCCGGGAGCATGACTGTAATCGTTAATGTGGAGATTAACATTAACGCAAAGGAATAGGATTTCATCATCTATCCAGACGGAAGGTCCAGATTGACTCGAGGATGTGTGTAGCAGCTTAAGCACGAAGCCGTTTGCTGGAGATGCAGGTTTTATCGTTAATGTGGGGTTTTACATTTACGCAAAGGAATATTATTTCATCATCTATTCAGACGGAAGGTCCGAATTGACTTAAAGAAATGTGTGTAGCAGCTTGGGCACGAAGCCGTTCGCTGGGGATGTAGATTTCATCGTTAATGTGGGGTTTTACATTAACGCAAAGGAATAGTATTGTATTATCTATCCAGACGGAAGATCCAGATTGATTTGGGAAATATGTTGTGTTTTTATCAGAGCAAACGGAAGGTCTACCTTGGATGGGTTTCGCAATCGATCAGGCAATGTGCCGCTCCACCAGTAGCTGATTTCATCATCGGTATTAGGTTCATACCAATGCAAGGATTCCATGGGTTTCATCGGGACAGACGTAAGGTCTAAACCGGATAGGTTTCATCGTTGATCGGGCAGTGTGCCAATCGATCAATAGCAGGTTTCATCATCGTATTAGGTTCATACCAATGCAAGGATTTCATAGGTTTCATCGGGATAGACGTAAGGTCTAAGCCGACTAGGTTTCATCATTGATCGGGCAGTGTGCCAATCGATCAATAGCAGGTTTCATCATCGGTATTGGGTTCATACCAATGCAAGGATTTCATAGGTTTTATCGGGATAGACGTAAGGTCTAAGCCGGATAGGTTTCATCGTTGTAGGTATCAGACAGAAAGTGGAAGGATTTCATCAGAGCAGACGGAAGGTCTATTCCGGGATGGGCTTTAGCGTCGATCGAGACGATATGCCTCATGACCAACGGGGTTTCATCATCGGTGGGACGTGCAGTGGATGTGCTATCGAAGGAGATTCATGAAGTGAACTTTTTGTGTTACCACATTACTGACCCAAGTGCCCTTTCGGGTTTTCACCGGAGCCAGCCCCCTCTTGCTTTTACCCACGCGCCCTTCGGTTTTCACGTGGCGGGGTACCCAATTTTGCCCGTAGCGCCCTTTCGGGTTTTCGCCATAGCCGGGTTGTTTGCCATTTTTTCACTCGTCCAAGATGTTTTGGACAAGTCCGGTGGGGCACCTCTATTTTAAGCCCCATTTCTTATCATTATATATATATATTTTTTATCATTTTATTTTTTTTATTATTTTTTTTATCATTTCTTTTTTGAACTCGTATAAGAGGAGGATATTGAGATAGTCGACTAGGGCACAAGGCCTTGCGCCGAGAAAAGGCTTAGTCGTTAGCAAGAAGGTAATGCTAGCGCAAAGGACAGATTTGAGCCGATTCGGGCGTAGGGCCCGCATTGGCGATGTTATTTATTATATGCGAGCTCGGCCAGGGCAGAGTGCCACTAAACTGAGGTGTAGGTAGCTCGATCAGGGTGGAGTACCACTAGACCAAGATAAGGGTAGCTCGGTCAGAGCAGAGTGCCTCTAGACTAAGATATAAGTAGCTCGGCCAGGGCGGAGTGCCACTGGACCAAGGGGAAGGTAGCTCGGTCTGGGCGGAGTGCCACTAAACTAAGGTAAAGGTAGCTCGATCAGGGCGGAGTGCCACTAGACCAAGTTTGAGGTAGCTTGGTTAGGGCAGAATGCCACTAGACCAAGTTTAAGGTAGCTCGGTTAGGGCGGAATGCCACTAGACCAAGGGTGAAGGTAGCTTGGTCAGGGCGGAGTGCCACTGGACCAAGTTTGAGGTAGCTCGGTCAGGGCAGAGTGCCACTAGACCAAGGTGGATAGAGCTCATCGAGGGCGGAGTGTCATTCATTGATGTGGGGTGAACATCAACGCAAAGGAGAGTAGGGCTTCATCATGCAATTCAGACGGAAGGTCTGAACTGAAGTTGGTGGATGGCGGCTTGGGTATGAAGCTGTTTGCCGGGAATGTGGATCTCATCGTTGGTGCGGGATAGACATCAACACAAAGGAGTGTGGTTTCATCGTCTACTCGGACGAAGGGTCTGAGTGACGTCGCTATGTAGCAGCTCAAGCATGGGGCCGTTCACTGGGAAATGTGTACATAAGTTTTACCGTTGATGTGGGGTAGACATCAACGCAAAGAAGGATGATATTTCTTCATGCAGTCCAGACGGAAGGTCTGAACTGATGCTGACTGATAGCAGCTTAGGCACGAAGCCGTTTGCCGGAGGGGTAGATTCATTTAACAGGGACGAAGGGTCCAAGTTAAAGGAGTAAGCCGACCGATCTTGTTAATGATGACAAGGGCCGAAAGATTGTTGGACAGGATTTCGGTGGGACTTTATGATGATCGTCCTTCTCGGAGTTTTATTAGGAAGGGTGAAAAAGGGAACTTTAAATTGCCACATTACTGGCTTAAGCGCCCTTTCGGGTTTTCGCCGAAGCCAGCCCCTCTTGCTTTTGCCCACGCGCCCTTTCGGATTTTCACGTGGCGGGGTACCCGATTTTACCTGCAGTGCCCTTTCGGGTTTTCACCACAGCTGGGTTTTGGCCATTTTTGCCCTTGTTCAGAATGCCCGAACAAGTCTGGCGGGACATCTCTATTTTTAGTCCCATTTTTTTTATCAACACCAGGAAGAGTAGGGTTTTATTATCTAATTCGGACGAAGGGTCCGAATAGGGCTTCATCATCTGATTGTCATCAGTCTTGATTTATCTGTTCATTCGCCACTTCCCCAGCAGGCAGTGGTGCAGCATGATAGAGTTTCAGATGCTTCCCATTGAGTGGCGAGAACTGAATTTCCCCTCGATGGTTGACAACCACGTAGGCTCCGCCCTCGTAGACCCTCTGGATTACATATGGACCCAGCCAGTTAGCAGCAAGTTTACCTTTTGGATTGGAAGCCATGACTTCCCTTTTCTTGACCATGACCAGGTCTCCTTTCTTGAATTCCCGCCCCTTGACGAGCTTATTGAAGGCATTTGCCATGCGGGCTTGGTACATCTGGATATTCTTCTGGGCTTGCAGACGCTTCCCCTCCAGTTCAGCCAGTTCTTCAAGTCTCCTTTCAGCATTGGTTTGTTCGTCACGAACTAAGCCATGCTGGACTGCAATCCTGAGTGACGGTACCTCCAGCTCTATAGGGACTACTGCCTCGGAGCCGTACACTAATGAATAGGGTGAGCAACCCGTGGGGGTTTTATAGACAGTGCGATATGCCCATAGTGCTTCATACATCTTTTCGCCCCAGTCCTTTTTGTTAGAACTGACGACCTTGGCTAGCAGGGTGCATAGTGTCTTATTGAAGGCCTCGGCTAATCCATTTGCTTGTGGATTGTAAGGAGTGGAGGTTCTCCATTCAATTTTGTACTTCTTGGCAAGCTGATATATCTTATGGTTCTTGAAGTGACTTCCATTATCAGATATTATTCGGCTGGGGACCCCGAACCGGAAGATGATATTGTGCTTGATGAATCTGGCAACCAACTCACCAATCACTTCTCTGAGTGCTATTGCCTCCGCCCACCTGGAGAAGTAGTCTGTTATAGCCAGGATGTACCTGTGTCCAGCTGAAGAAGTCGGTAGTGGTCCGACTACATCAGTTCCCCACTGAGCAAAAGGCCAGCTGGGAATTGTAGGGTGTAGAGCTACAGGAGGCCTCCTGGGTACAGTGGCATGCTCCTGGCATTTCTGGCATGACTTTGCAAACTGGAAACAGTCTTCAAACATAGTGGGCCAATAATAACCCAGCTTATTGATTTCAATCTTCATCTTAGGCCCAGCCTGGTGTGCCCCTGCTGTCCCAGCATGTATTTCTTTCATTGCTTGCCAAGCTTCTTCAGTAGATAGGCAGCGAAGCAAAATCTTCTTGCGGGCGTCCGCCATGATTCGGAACAGAGTTCCATTTCTGCATTCATAGGAATCTTTGATCCTTAGGAGTTTCATTCTCTATTCTTTGTTCTTGGGCAGCTGTTGGTGTAGGAACCACTGCAGTAGGTGCTATCTCCAATCAGACGCCTGGACTTTGTCAACGGCATCAATCTCATATTCTTCAGGACACGCTTCCAGCATGCTGGGGACTTGCCACCTGTTCATGACAATAATGTTGAGCGTCTCATCTGGCGGGACTGATAGTGAGCTGGCCAGCTTTGCCAGTGCATCAGCTTGAGCATTATGTCCCCGACCCACATGATTGAGCTCAATGTGGTAGAAATTCGCCATGAGACGTATAGCCTTTTGATAATAGGGGTTCAATTCTGGCTTTCGCACTTCGAATTCTCCCTGTATTTGTTTTATCACTAACATTGAGTCACCGAATACCTGAAGCATCCGAATACTCATACTGAGGGTGACCTGGAGACCAATTATCAGAGCTTCATATTCAGCTTCATTGTTGGTGCAGGGCTTATTTATAGAACATGAGGTGTGCAACACTTCTCCTTCTGGTGATTTCAGCACAATGCCGGCCCCTGCACGTATTCTTGTTTTCCCACTGGAATCTGTTTCTGTTCTTGATGCCCCATCAAAGTATAATTGCCACAGGATTGGCTGGGTTTGATAGGCTTCGAGCACTTCATCATCAGGGAGCTCAGTCTCCAGCATAGCACTTTCTGGTACAGGGTGCTCTGCAAAGAAATCAACCACAGCCTGGCCCTTTATAGCCCTCTGAGGTATATAGGTGATGTCAAACTCCATCAGAATCACAGCCCATTTGCCTAGTCGACCTTTGAGTGCCGGTTGAGTCAATATATATTTGAGCGGATCTGCTGCAGATATCAATCTGATCTCATGTGACAGCATATAGTGTCGGAGCTTCTTAACAGCGAAAACCAGTGCCAAGCAGGTCTTCTCTATGTAAGTATAGCTTTCTTCAGTCCTGATCAACCTTCTACTAAGGTAATATAAGGTTTGCTCCTTTCCATCTTCATTTATTTGAGCTAACATTGCCCCCAGCGAACAATGCGTGGCTGCTATATAGAGGATTAAAGGGCTGCCCTTGACTGGTGCCCCCAATACTGGAGGGGTCTTGAGGTATTCCTTCAGCTTTTCAAAAGCCTCTTGGCATCCGCCGTCCCACAGGAACGGCACATCTTTCATCATGAGCTTGTGAAAGGGGTGGCACTGACCCGACAAGTTTGATATAAATCGTCGGATGTAGGCCAGACGCCCCTGCAGAGACCTTAGCTCAGACAGATTCTTCGGTGGAGGGAGCTCTTGAATAGCCTTGATCTTGGATGGATCAATCTCAATACCCCTGTACCGGACAATAAATCCAAGGAATTTTCCGCTGGTCATGCCAAAGGCGCACTTCATAGGGTTCATCTTCAGCTCGTATTTCCGCAGCCTTTGAAACACTACCCTCAGGTCCTGCAGATGGTCTTCTTTCTTTCTGGTTTTCACCACCAGGTCATCAACATAGCACTCCACTTTCTTGAAGAGCAAGTCATCGAAAATCTTTGTCATGGCTCTTTGGTAAGTAGCGTCGGCATTCTTAAGGCCAAACGGCATTCTTTTGTAGTGAAATATCCCTTTTGGAGTGCGAAATGCAGTGTGTATTCTGTCTTTTTCAGCAATCCATATTTGGTTATATCCGGATGAACCATCCATAAATGAAAGGGCTTCATGACTAGTGGTTGCATCAATCATTACTTCAGTAATTGGCACTGGGAAATCATCCTTCGGGCAAGCCTTATTAAGGTCTCGGAAGTCAACACATATTCTGATCTGCCCATTTTTCTTCTTTACGGGCACTATATTGGCCAACCATGTGGTGTACTGATTTTCTTCGACGAAGCCAACATCAATAAGCTTGTCGACCTCTTTGTTGATTTGGTTGATCAGCTCAGGTCGCATCCTCCTGGGTGGCTGTTTTATGGGATTGGCTTCTGGATTAACCGCCAGCAGGTGTTGTGCCACATCGGGATTTAATCCCGGCATTTCATCATACGTCCAGGCGAAGCAGTCTCTGAACTCCCTCAGGAATTGTGTATAATGTTCCCGGACCTCTGGTTCTAGCAGAGCGCTAAGAAAGGTTGGTCTTGGTTCCTCTTCTGTCCCCAAGTTTACTTCTATTAGCTCATCAACAGTGGCTTGGCCACCATCTTCAACTTCGGGCGAAGCCTCCTGCAGATCGACGAAGCCTCCGGGGATATAGTCTTCTTCAGTCTCAGAGTTCTCTAACTCCTCATGTCGGTCTCCGGCTGATGGCGGCTTATCATACAGGACCGAAACTGTTCGACTTTGTTCAGCTTGCTGCTGGGATATGATCGGCTCCGTGTACGATTTGAAGAAGATGTCTTCCATTCCCGGAGGCTTCACTGGCATGGATTCCTCTAGGGGATCTATATCTTGCAGAGCTCGAACTTCTTTCAGAATACGTTCAAACTCTAAGCATTCTCTTGTATCATCAGAAATCCGATCTTCATCCGGGGTTCCTGTGTCAAACTTTGCTTCGACCTGGAACAGATCTTCTTTGCAAGACAGGTCTTCCCAACACCGACACATATTTGCTTCATCAGACTTTCCTGCTTCTGGCCGGCCATCAGAAGGCCCATCATTCATTATGGACTAATATATAATCTCTTCTTCTTCTGAGGGATAATCACCATAGCCCACCTCAGGAGGGTCTTCATGTGAGAAAAAGGTGGAGATGACATCCACTTCGGCCTCATAGTATTCTTGTAGAGTGTAGCCCAATCCCGGGTGCTGGGTGATCTTCATCAATTCCTTGTTGTTCTGGGGCGGATCCCAAAGTCCTTGGAATGCTTTCTTCTGGGCGACGGGCTGTAGTGAAGGCATCTGCAGTTTGGAGAACATCTGCGAGACTCGTTGCGTGGTGTAGTCCAAGCCTGCAATTGGCACCATTCGGCTTGTGGATTCTTCCGGGATCATGCAGTCCTGATCATCTTCCTCGACAGGCTCCCCGGTGTAAAATATGATAGGAGGCTCGCAGAAGCGAGGGACCTCCATAATCTTGAGTGGCAGCACCGTCTGGCATTCCAAACTGGTGACGGGTTTGACTAATCCTTCTGGCACCTTGATTTGTGTATATTTTTCGTTCATTTCTTCATCAGTATCATCGAGATGAATGCTTGGAGGTGCAATCCGTGCGAAATCCCCGACATGAGAGATGTGGGATACCTCATGCTCTTTGATATAGCCCCGCGGTGGTGGCGGAGACCAATACTCTATATTTACTGCCGATTTCTTCTGGCCAGTCACAGTTTCTTTCCCCTTATCTTTTTGCGGAATGTCCGTATAATAGGATGCGTCGAGCATGTGACACTCGAATACTTCAAAGGGGTGTAGATCTGCAAACACCCTTTCTTCTTTACCATCATGGCAGTACTTAATGCACTGATGCAGTGTGGACGGCACTATTTGATATTCATGCAGTCACTGTCACCCCAACAAGGCCTTATATGTGGTGTTAGACTCGATTACATAGAATCGCACCACAGTAGTGAGGTCTCCCAATGTGAGGTTGAAATCTGCTACCCCTAGAGGTGTCTCACACTTCTGATTAAAGCCAGCAATCTTCATGTCCTTTACCTTAGTGAGGTGCATATCAAAGTAGTATTTCTGATAGATGCGGTATGGCAGAATGTTTACAGCAGCCCCTGGATCTATCAATATCCGGCTGAGTGGCTAGCAGTTGAGATGTCCTCTCATGTACAGCGGCCTGTTGTGGCTGGGATTTGGAATCAACATGTCATCTTCAGTGAAAGTGACCACTGACCCAGAGTTTACCTCTGTTAGCAGTGCTTCATACTGTGCTGGCGACTGTAAAGCGTCAATAATTGCTTGGCGGGCATCCTCGCTCAAGGAGAGAATTTCCCATATAGAGAATCTGGTGGGGAGCTTCTTCAGCATTTTCATAATTCGGCTGCCTACTCGGACATTGGAGAGCTGCATCTCCTCTGCCCAGCGGGGCTTTGGAGGTTCACGAGGCGCCTGTGGCATTACCTGCCCACTTCTTGCCTCGGTTTCTTGGCTGGTTTCTTGCGGGGTTTCTTCTGAAAGGATGGCCCTTGGTGCTGTCGGGGGATCCTTTTCTTCTCCTTCACCTTGCTTAGGTTTCAGAGCCGTTGGCTGTTGGCGCTTGTTACTTCTGATTGGTGCAGCTTGTATCGACTTTTCGCCCTCCAAACTGGATAGGAATTCAAGGAATTGCGGGGCCCCATCCCTTTTCTTCTCTTCTTGGTATAAACTAGCAGGAGGGGGAATCTGGACACCTCGCACTTCTGGCTCTGGTAACTGATAAGGCTATTCTCCTCTGAAAATAATATTGTGATTGGCTGGCGGGGGACGCCCCCATCTTGTCCCAGAACGGGTAGCATGTGCTGAGGTTGACGCTTCAGCATGGTTGGCTTCCAGTGGCGTGGCCGACGCCTCTGCATCATCATTTTCCCCAGGCAAAGTGAACAACACTGAGAGGGTATTGCAGTGCACTGTCGTCACCTTCTCCTTGTTCTTTGACTTCTTCTTTCTTTGGGATCTTTTCTTGGCTGGCTGGTGCCCCCAGAAGAGTTCGGCTTCAGCTTTCTCTTGTTCTTTTCCTGCTGTTTCTTTGACGGTCAGCCCTTCTAGCTGCTCCCAGAGGACATGGTCCTTTACTAGCATCGGCTTAGGCTCAGGCTGTTCATACTCATCCAGCTGATCAATATATAGCTGCAGGCGCCTCACCTCGGGGCTTATTTTCTCATGGGCAGGTGGCGGAGGTTGCTTTCTCCAGTTGTGAGTAGGGATGCGGATAACTGGCGGTGACTCCACGGTTAGCCATACCTGCTCTACTGCTGGCAAAGTCTGCTTCGGAGTAACACCCCGGATGGAGGCCCCTGGTGCTGTCCGTGCTGAGGGCTTTTTCCTGGTTTTAGCTGGCACTGTTTGCCACCCTATCTGCTCCTTAATTGGGGTAAGGAAACAGGTCTCGTATGTGTGCTTAGTGCATTCTTCAACAGCCTGTTCGGGTAACTGCTGATATAGAGAGATCATGTTTGCAGCCATTCTCAGCGCTGGAGGCTCATGAGGGCGTGGAGGGTCCACCTGGTAATCCCCTAATTGCAGCTCACCCCTCTTGAACATGCTTTCCATAACATCTTTGAAGACATAGCAGTTTTCTATAGTATGCCCCAGTCCCCGGTGATAGGGACAGAACAGCGGGTCATCCTTCTTTGCTACATCAGCGGGTCTCTTTGGCTCGGGCAACGTTATTTTGTTTAACTTATAAGCCTAGTTAAATAGTGCACCCGTCTTATCCTTGGGGAAGGAGTATGCCTTTCTCATCTTGTTTCTTAGGGAAACCTTTTCTTTCATTTCTGCCGGGCCTGTTGGCGGAGGAGCATCAGTCGCCTTGTCTTTCTCTTTCTGTTGTTCAAAGGCTCCGAAATCAACAGCATTGGCTTCTGAATGTGATGGCCGTCGATCAACGGCTTTCCCTTTTTGCATAGCAGGGGCATTAGTGGCCGGACGCTTGGATAGGAACGTCTCGACTTTTGCAACTATGTTATTTAACCGGTCGAATGTTCTGACATCTTCCCCGATCATCTTTTCCAGCACTTCTCTTCTGAGATTTTGCTTGCATATTTGTACTGCATCTTCTTGATGGGGGGTCGCCTGCATCTCATGGCCAAATTCCTCCATCTTTTTATGTAATCTAGGGCGGTCTCATCCTGTTTTTGCCTGGATGCATACAGTTCGGCTATTGTGATTTCTCTTTCTGTTACATGAAATCTGTCTCGGAACTTTCGCTGCATATCGGGCCAGTCAGCTACCGACCCAGCTGGTAAGCTGGAGTACCATTCAAAGGCTAAACCTGTAAGGGACGAGCCAAAGAATTTCAGCAAGTATGCTTCATCGGTTGCCAGGTCGCCCATGATTGTAGTGTAATAGGCTATATGCTCCCTGGGGGAGCCTTGGCCATTGAACTTTTCACACTTAGGCGGCTTGCTGACGCCTGGTGGTAGTCTCTTGGCAGCATAATGTGCAGGGTACGGCACCTTGTAGACATCATAAGTACCGGAGTCATCCCCGACTTTCTCAGATAGCTTCATCTCGATCATTTTTTCTATCATCAGTTTATTTACCATAGCTGGATCCACTGGTTCCGGGAAGAAGTGTGCCTGCTGATGACTGAGAGGGGTCGTCATGACCGTTATATGTAAGGTTGGCTGAGGTGCCGGCATGGCGGGCTGCGTCTGAGATGTAGAGGGTTGGGCTGCCGCCTGCTGTAAGAGAGGTTGACCTGGTGCCTTGCCCATATTATTCTGATGAGGAACAGCTGGAACGGCCGCCTCTGCTGAACTGGACGTCTGCCCTGCTGGCTCGGCCTGCTTAGAGACAGGTGTCTGTTCATTCCTCTCATTCAATTGTCTCCTGAGAGAGACTATTTCTTGCTGATATTTTCTAAACATCATCTGGATCATGGGATCCATGGTTGTCGAAGTCTATTCAGCGGGGTCTGAGAGAGGATCGTCTTCTTCTTCAACGGTCACCACATTTACTGTCATCATGGTGACTCTTCGGGCTTCATTGACAGCCGAGAGGTCGTCTTGATTAGCAGCTACTATCTTATCTTTTGCTTTGCTTCTTCTTGTGACTGCACCTGGTCTGTGGGCCAGGCTGATCAATTCTTCTGGTTGATTTGGTAACATACCATATCTTCCGGCGACGCCGGCCATATTGCAAGCAAGAATCTGCATCTTCACTCTCTGCCTGCGAACTCTTCTCTTGACCTGTCTAGGATATGTCAGACGGTCAAATACATACATTCTCTTTTCTTTTCCCTCTTCCTGGTAGATATCTTTCTCATATCTGGCCCTGCGGCCATCTTCATAGTCATTGGAGTCAGAGGACGAAACCTCCAGCATCACTCCTTCTCGGACTTCTTCCTCTTCCCCCATGGTGCCCAGGGCACGAGATAATCTTCGTTGCCCTAGGGAGGAGTTCCCTAGGCAATGAAAGTAATATTGAACCACCTGGTTCATCTCTTCTTGACTACGCCCTTGTAGCTCCGGATAGGGCAGTAGTCTCTCCTGAGTCTTGGGCTGATAGACCTGCCTCGAGACTCGAGACTCGAGTAGCCAAGTACTCTGACTTGGGGTATTTGAACACATCGGCCTGCCTGGCGCAGACCCTGGGTCTTTGTGGAACAACATTGGGAGTAACATCCCCCATTTCTCTTTTACCTTCCTTTTGAAAATCCTCACCCCTCCTCTCGGGGTGAGTGTCAGCAATATCTTTCTCTTTCTTCTCCCATCTCCTGCCCCCGGCCCTGGAGCGGATAGCAGCAACATATTCTTGTTCCCTTTCATATCTTCTGCCCCCATCCCTAGGGCGGGCGACAACAACTTCCTCTTCTTGAGCTGGTGCCCAGCTCTGAATCTTCTTTAGCCTCCAAACTTGTTTGCACTTGGTCGGCCTAGGTGCCAGCGGCTGTTTGCCCTTGTTCTCCCAGTCAGCCCTCCTGGTGGCTAACACTTGGAATCTGTTGTCGGTACGGACTGATGGAACGACCCTGTCAGGTCGTGCATCCATAGGGCGGCCGTTGAGGTTCACTCTCATGCTCCCCACCGTCATTGTCTTTCCCGAGGCCGAAAGGCGACCCCCGGTTGCAGCAAACCGGCTCCTCCGGTTGTTTATTCTTCTCCTACCAGCAGTGGCGGAGACAGCAGTCCTCATGTGATGGACGAAGCAAGAAACGACAGTAGGGGCAACCGCCGTCTTTTCCTCTTCAGCTTTTGATGCGACCGTGGTCTCGACCGTGGTGGCGCTGCCAGCTTCGTTGTCGACCTGTAGTAGGTCGACAAATACTAGGCCCAAGCAGTTGGGCAGACCCACTGCCGGAGTCATGGATCCGAACTCCATCGGTACCGCCAGGTACCCTCCATGGATGTGGCCATCGACCACCTGCTGGCCGAAGTGAACAGCAATCAATCCAGTTTCTATTTGTAGTTCCTGCGAGTAAGATTAACACACAGTTAGAATTTTGAGAGAGGCTGCCGGGCCTCCTGCTTTGGCGTAGAGATGAAAGGAGACTTGGTCCCACCGGGCGTGCCAGCTTGTAGGGGACGGATTTGTTTTAAGGATCTTGGTTTTTTCTTGATTTATTTATTTGGTTTATTGGTTAGTTTATTAGGCGTGCCAGTCACCGTGGTGACGATTTTATTATGCGCTCGATCTGACTTGGTCAGTCGATTGTGAAGTCCGAGTCGGGACCAAAAGTCTGCCATGCCTTAAAGGCCATGACGTTAATGTGGACGCACTAAAATTCGGAGAGGGGATCCGTTCGTTTGTTGGTCGGGGTTAATTCTTCTATTTAGTGTGAGGGCGTGCCAGTCACAAAGTGACGATTTATTCGGGCTTCGTGGAAGCCCATGGTGCGCTCGATCTGACTAATCAGACAATTGTGTGGTTCGTGTCGGGACCGAAACCCGCCGTGCCGTAAAGGCCACGGCGTTATTTACATCCCCCGTACGGGGGAACACCCTTGATTGATTGCCGGGAATAAGGGCCCTACGGCCTAGAGAGAATACTAATAATGCAGGAGGATAGTGACAGACGAACTATGCTAGAAACCCATCTCGGGACGTGAATGTTCAGACTATGTCGGCCACTCATGGGCCACTTCATGTTCGGACGAAGCTCCGTGCTTGTAGTATAAAAGACGGTGACAAAATCGCGTGAATGTCTGCCACGAACAAGGCAAGTTTAATGAGAATACGGGACTGGATCCCGGTAGAAACGGGTCAAATTGATAGACTGTTGGCCGGAGATGATTTCGAACTGTGGCCATGTCGGAAATTCCGTAAACCACGTCCGATACCATAAGGCGTCGTCGGTTTTCTCTTTGCACCCAGTCCGAGGGAGTGGATTATTAAGTGCATAGCCCGAGCTTACTAACGTGCGCCCTCACACGCGGATCGACCTGCGCGGTCAGGTCGCGGGGTTCGACCTGACCGGTCAGGTCGGGGCGAGACGGAATCTATGCCACAGTAGGGCAATGAATGTTCATCCGACAGTGGGTACCTTTGTGGGTCATGCCATGGAAGGGCAGCCCTCAAGGGCCAGGGATGACCGGAGAATGAGAAGACGGAGCAGAGAATGGAACAGAGAACACAAGAGTTGCAAAATAGACTTTTCTTCTTTTATTCACCCACACAACGGGGAAGGAAACTTGATACAGATAAAATAGAAGAGAAGGCGTTACAAACCAAAAAGGGAAAATACATTCGATGGAGAGAAAGAGAGATGCATTAGACGGAGGAGGGAGAGGGAAGCATTGGCTTCTCCCCCTCCAACTCACCTCTCACTCTCGCCCCCTACCTCTTTCTCTTTTCTTCAGCCCAGAACCGTGGAGCTCTCAGATGCCAGTAGCTCCTTCTCCTCCCTTCTCTCTTTTCTTTTCTCTCTTCTTCTGTTCCCTTCTTCTCTTGATCATCTCCCCCCTTTTTTTTGCTTCACAATGCTGCCCTATATATATCAGCCAGCCTCGGAGCGTCCCTGCCAATTCCACCTCGTCCGCAACGAAGTCAGGAGTCGACTCGTTGTGCTGGACGCCGTTGATTCGTCCCGTACGCTGCTGCTCGTCCGAGGACGGGATGTTCGTAGGTTTGCTGGGGGTTGCTTCGCCAGTAAGCTTCTGTGCTGTCGAACGGAGGTTGAGACAGAACCAGGGGCATTGAATGTTCTGTGCATCTCATTTATGCAGAACAGAGTATCGGTCGGCAGACGGGACAGGATGAGGTTAAACTCATTTCATTCGACGCGCCGTTTTAAGAAGAGCATATGGTGATGGCTTGTCCAAAAGTAGCGCGCCGTAGAAATGCTTCAGGGAACAGGATGAGGGGTTAAAACGGCGCGGGGGGGAATAGTGATCACGCCGGTTTAACTCAAGTGTAATTGGCATGCCGTATTATGCTTTTTGGCCTTCAAAATGGCCATGCCGTATTATGCTTTTTGGCCTTCAAAATGGCCATGCCGTAATAGCATACAAAAGGTGGCGCCGTTTTAACGGTTTAAACAAGGGGAGAGGGCGCGCCGGAATTGGGCCATTCAAGGGAGAGGGGCGCGCCGGTTTGGCCATGCCGTTTTAGCAAGGGGGGCGCGCCGTTTAGCAAGGGGGCGCGCCGTTTTAAGGCGTGCCGCTTTAAGGCCCTCCCGCGCCGTTTTAAGCACCGAACGGATTCTTTCCAAAGTCGAGGCTGTTTGTTATGAATGTTGACATTCCCGGCATGCTCCGGTTGCGATGTGTGACCTCTATAATATTCCGTTTGTAGCCTCTGGGACTCGGTCCCAGATTCTACGTGACTTTCGGTGCATGCCGAGACTGTGTCGGAGTTCCCGACTCTTCTTCGATTCAACTCTCGGCACGACCGACTGTAGAGTTGTGGCCATATCTTCCCCCCGGGGGGGGGCTCCCTTATCGACTAGCGGACCACCAAGCGAGTCCTCATCTTGATCGGGTGAGGCGTGAGGTTTCTCTGGTAGTCATGTATTCGACTCGCGCTCGAATGTGTAGACGCGAATGTCGCCATGATCATCATCGTCATTTTTTTGGTGTCCACAAATGCCCCCCACTCACGGGCGGCGCAAGCGAGGGATGAGTGCGCGGGGCCCGTGAGTGTAGAGTTGTTCAACATGACGTCTATTCTTCTGAGCCACTGGGATGCTGGTCCGGTGCAAATTCACGGGAAAGCGCTCACTCCTTCAGCGAAGGGATGAGGGGATCGCTTCACCGCATATGCACGCGGACTGAGATGTCAGAGTGGGGGTTTAGTCATCGGCATGGGGTGAATACCGAAGCGAGAATAAAGGGTCTATGTGTCATCTCAGGCAAAAGGCCCAAAACAACTTAGACGAGGCCAACCCCAAAGAGGGAGTTGTTGACTCGTGCTGGGCTTAGGAAAGTTGTTCATTCACCGACTCGGACGGAGGGTCCGAGCCAAGTAGTGGGATGCACTTTTGTTTATGGACTAGGATGGATGGTCCGAGCCAGGCAATGAGGGGTTTCTTTATGTTCATGGACTGGGACGGAAGGTCCGAGCCAAGCAAGGAGGTTCTTCTTTTTTTTTTTATTCATCGACTTAGACGAAAGGTCCGAGCCAAGCAAGGAGGTTCTTATTATTTTTTTTTATTTTTTTTTTGTTCATTGACTGGGACGGAAGGTCCGAGCCAAGCAAGGAGGTTCTTTTTTTTGTTCATTGACTTGGACGGAAGGTCCGAGCCAAGCAAAGAGGTTCTTTTTGTTCATCGACTTGGACGGAGGGTCCGAGCCAAGCAAGAGGGTTCTTTTTGTTCATCGACTTGGACGGAAGGTCCGAGCCAAGCAAGAAGGTTCTTTTTTTTTTTATCGACTTGGACGAAAGGTCCGAGCCAAGCAAGGAGGTTCTTTTTTTTTTTTTATCGACTTGGACGAAAGGTCCGAGCCAAGCAAGGAGGTTCTTTTTGTTCATCGACTCGGATGAAAGATCCGGGCCAAGCAAAGGCGTTTTCTTTTTTGTTCATCGACTTAGGCGGAAGGTCCAAGCCAAGGGTCTATTCGTCTGTGGGACTGGAGTTGTAATATTGAGGTGGTTTATTCATTGACACGGGGTTAGTGCCAAAGCAAGGGTATTTTATTCATGGCACCGGACGGAAGGTCCAGGCCACTGGTTCGTTCATCGATGCCGACAGGGAGTCGGAGACCGACGTGGTTTGTTCATCGGCACGGGGTTAGTGCCGAAGCAAAGGTCTTTTTGTTCATGGAACCAGACGAAAGGTCTGGGCCACTGGTTTATTCATCGACGCCGACGAGGAGTCGGGGACCGATGTGATTCATTCATTGGCACAGGGTTGGTGCCAAAGCAAGGGTCTTTTCATTCATGGAACCAGAAGAAAGGTCTGGGCCACTGGTTTATTCGTTGATGTCAACGGGGTGTCAGAGATCGACGTGGTTCATTCATTGACACGGGGTTGGTGCCAAAGCAAGGGTCTTTTTGTTCATGGAACCAGACGAAAGGTCTGGGCCACCGGTTTATTCGTCGATGTCGACAGGGAGTCGGAGATCGACGTGGTTCATTCATTGACACGGGGTTGGTGCCAAAGCAAAGGTCTTTTCGTTCATGGAACCAGACGAAAGGTCTGGGCCACTGGTTTATTCGTCGATGTCGACAGGGTGTCGGAGATCGACGTGGTTCATTCATTGACACGGGGTTGGTGCCAAAGTAAGGAGCAAAGGTTTATTCCCCAACCCTGGACGGAAGGTTCAGGTGGGGTGTTCTTCGTCAGTGCCGACAGGATGTCAAGAGCTGACAGGGCTGATTCGTCTATTGAAATATTCGTTGGTACGGGCTAGTGCCAACGCAAGGAGAAAATGTTGATTCCCCGATCTCGAACGAAAGGTTCGGGTGGGGTGTTCTTCGTCAGTGCCGACAGGATGTCAGAGGCTGACATGGTCGATTCGTCTATTGAAATATTTTTGGAGATAAGAGTGAGTGTTAACGAAGGGAGACCGATTCCTCCCCCCCTTTTTCCTCTTTCTTTTTTTTTCTTTCTTTTTTTTCTTTTTTTTCTTTTTTTTTAACATTTTTTTCTTTTTTTTTTTGACATGCTAGATAAATAGTGCCCAATCCATCTGGACAATAGTAATGCAAATTTGCCCGGGACAGGGCGGAAAAAAAAACATTATTCCTCGAATGGGGGAATCGGAGCATGGTACAACCTCAGATGTCTACCATTAAGGGGCGGGAACTGGACCTCCCCCCGATGGTCGACGATTACATACGCTCCGCCCTCGTAGACTTTCTGGATCACATAGGGTCCAAGCCAATTCTCATTCAGCTTGCCCTTGGGGTTGGAAGCCATGACTTCTCTTCTCTTCACCATAACAAGGTCGCCCTTCTTGAATTCGCGTTCCTTGACAAGCTTGTCGAAGGCGCGAGCTATCCGGGCCTGATAGACTTGGATGTTCTGCTGGGCTTGGAGCCTTTTTCCCTCCAAGTTGGAGAGCTCTTCGAGCCTTCGCTCGACATTTGTCTGCTCTTCCCGGACCAACCCGTGTTGGACTGCGACCCGGAGGGAGGGTATTTCCAGCTCGATAGGGACAATTGCCTCTGAGCCATATACCAGGGAAAAGGGTGAACAACCCGTCGGAGTTTTGTACACAGTTCGATATGCCCACAGGGCCTCGTACATTTTCTCTTCCCAGTCTCTCTTGTTAGAACTAACAATTTTGGACAGGAGAGTGCAAAGAGTCTTATTGAAAGCTTCGGCCAAGCCATTGGCCGGTGGGTTGTAGGGGGTTGACATCCTCCAGTCGATCTTGTACTTTTCTGCCAGCCGGTAGACCTTTTGGTTGCGGAAGTGACTTCCATTGTCTGAGATAATTCGGTTCGGAGTGCCAAACCGGAATATGATGTTGCGACGGACAAATCTGGTGACGATCTCCCCGGTCACTTCTTTCAAAGCAATAGCCTCCGCCCAGCGGGAGAAGTAATCAGTTGCGGCCAGGATGTACTTGCACCCAGCTGATGATGCGGGTAGTGGACCCACAACGTCTGTTCCCCATTGGGCAAAGGGCCAGCTGGGCAGTGTTGGATGCAAGGGCACGGGCGATCTCCTGGGTACCGTCGCGTGCTCCTGGCATTTTTGACAAGACTTGGCATACTTGCAGCAGTCGTCGAACATTGTCGGCCAATAGTAGCCGAGCTTCTTTATTTCAATCTTCATTTTCGGTCCTGCCTGATGTGCACCAGCTGCTCCAGCGTGAACCTCCTTCATGACCTTCCAGGCTTCTTCAGTGGATAAACATCGGAGGAGCACCTTCCGTTTGGCGTCTGCCATAATTCGGAATAGGATTCCGTTCCGGACCTCATAAGAGTCCTTTGTTCTGATTAACTTGATCTTCTCTTCCCTTTGCCTGGGCGGTTGCTGATATTTAAACCACTGCAAAAGGGGGTCTCTCCAGTCGGGCGGGCTAATGGCTTCCGCTGTGATGACCTCAAGTTCTTCTTCTCCTGGCCCTTCTATCATGCTAGGCACTTGGCGTTGATTCACCACCCGAATGCTGAGGGATCCATCTGGCGGGACTGCAAATGAACTCGCCAATTTTGCCAGTGCATCAGCTTGTGCATTCTCTCCTCTGGCAACGTGGCCTATCTCAATGAGGTAGAACTGCTGCATGAGCCGTTTCACCTTAGTGTGGTAAGGGAGTAACTCGGGTTTTCGGACGTCAAACTGTCCCTGGACCTGCTTGACGACCAGCAATGAATCGTCAAACACATGTAATATTTTAATCTCCATCTGTAAAGCGACTTGGAGACCAATGATCAGAGCTTCATATTCTGCCTCATTATTTGTGCAGGGCTTGCTAATGGAGCAGGATGTGTGCAATACTTCTCCCTCAGGGGATTTAAGGACGATGCCGGCCCCGGCCCGTACTTTTGTGTGCCCAGACGGGGTTGTTTCTGTTCTCGAAGCTCCATCAAAGTGCAGCTGCCAGGCGATCAGTTGGGCTTGGTCCACTTCAAGTGTTTCATCTTCAGGCAACTCTGTGGCCAGTGGGGAATTTTCAGGCACAGGGTGTGCTGCAAAGAAATCGGCCATGGCTTGACCCTTAACGGCCTTCTGAGGCACGTAGATGATGTCAAATTCCATTAACAGTACGGCCCACTTGCCGAGACGTCCCTTCAGGACTGGCTGGGAGAGAATGTGCTTGACTGGGTCAGCCTTAGAGATTAAGCTCACTTCATGCGAGAGCATGTAATGCCTCAACTTCTTGACTGCGAAGACCAAGGCGAGACAAACCTTCTCAATCGGGGTGTATTTTATTTCTGCCCCCATTAGTCTTCGGCTAAGGTAATAAAGAGCTTCCTCCTTCCCCTCATCATTGTTCTGGGCGAGCATTGCCCCCAGTGAACATTCAGTGGCAGCTATATATAGAATAAGTGGCCTCCCCTTGACAGGTGCCCCCAGCACAGGCGGGGTCTTTAAGTAATCCTTCAGCCGATCAAAGGCCTTCTGACATTCATGGTTCCAGTTGAAAGGTGCATTCTTCATCATTAATTTGTGGAATGGTTGACAGCGCCCCGACAAATTAGAGATAAATCTTCGGATGTAGGCTAGCCGGCCTTGCAGGGACCTTAACTCTCCCAAATTCTTCGGAGGAGGTAGCTCCTGAATGGCTTTTATTTTAAAGGGGTCGATCTCGATCCCCCTATATCGGACAATGAAGCTGAGAAACTTTCCACTAGAGACGCCGAAGGCACACTTCATTGGGTTCATTTTCAGCTCGTACTGCCGGAGTATCTCAAAGATGACTCTAAGGTCATTCAGGTGATCCCCCCTTTTCTTTGTCTTGACGACCAGATCGTCGATGTAGCATTCAACTTTGCTATATAGCAGTTCGTCGAATATCTTGGTCATCGCCCGCTGGTAAGTGGCGCCAGCGTTCTTGAGGCCGAAGGGCATCCTTTTGTAGTGGAATATCCCTTTAGGTGACCGGAAGGCCGTATGAATCCGGTCATGTTCAGCTATCCATATCTGATTATAGCCAGATGATCCGTCCATGAAAGACAAGGCCTCATGGCCGGTAGTTGCATCAATCATCACTTCAGTGACGGGCACCGGAAAGTCATCCTTTGGGCAAGCTTTATTCAGGTCGCGGAAGTCCACGCAGATCCTGATCTGTCCATTCTTCTTCTTCACCGGCACAATGTTGGCCAACCAAGTAGTGTATTGATTTTCAGCTACAAAATCGACATCTATGAGCTTGTCGACTTCTTTACAAATCAGTTTTATCAGCTCCGGCCTCATACGCCTGGGGGGCTGCTTCACCGGCTCTACCTTGGGATCAATAGCCAGAATATGTTGAGTCACGCCGGGGCTCAGACCGGGCTTCTCCTTGTAGTTCCAGGCGAAACAGTCCCTGAATTCTTGTAGCAACTTGACATATTGTCCCCTCTCCTGTGGAGGAAGAAGGGCACTCAGAAAGGTCGGCCTGGGGTCGCTTTCTGTGCCCAGGTTAATTTCAACGAGCTCATCCACTGTGGCCTGGCCGCCATCTTCAATTTCTGGAGGCGCTGGCAGCAGGTCGATGAAATCATTGTCTTCATCATCTTCTGCTTCAAGGGCATCACATGCGTCTTCTTGCTCTGCCTCATTGGGTAACGAGGCTTTGCTTGTTTCCCCCTCTATTAGGCTTGTTGTGTGCGGCTCTGGAGGGATGTCTTGTGTGGAGAAGTAAAGGACTTCTTCGGGATCTTCTTTGTAATTGTCAAAGATGGCTCTTGTAGGGGCTAAGGTGATTGATTGCCATACTGGGGGCTGCTGCTCTGCTGGTGGCTGGGGTTGCCCATTCTCGGCTGCATCTTCAAAAATCTGGTGCTGAACTGACACCATGTAAACACTTCTTTCATGGCCGTCTGCCACATGGGGGCGTGGCGGAGCGACCACATAATCTCCCATTCTGAGCTCATCTTTCTCAATCAGGTCTTGAGCAATGTCCTTGAAGACGTAGCAGTCTTCGATGGAGTGGCCCAGTATTTGGTGATAGGGGCAGAACGAGGGGTCACCGCTTTTGCGAGCATCTTGCGGCCTCTTTGACCTTGGGAGAGAGACCTTGCCATAGTAGCAGGCCCATTCAAAAATTCCTCGGGTTTTATTCCTTGGGAAAGAGTAGGGTCTTTGCATCTTCTCCCGCAGCGCGGGGCTTCGCTCGGCTGATCGCCTGACCATGGAAGTAGCTACATCCCTAGCCTTCCTTTTCAGGTGCCCGGGGGCGTTTGGGACGGTGTTCAGGGACCGGTGTGCACCGATGCTTTGTCGACAGAGGATGCCTCTAATGAGTACAGTCATTTCGGCCAAGCGAACCTTCAGCATTTCGATCTCTCGCTGGTGCCTACAGTATAGGGCGAGTAGGGTAGAGTCGCACCGAGTGAGGTTCGGAGCTCGGCCCGCTTCCCCATCCTTTGGGTCAGTGTCAGACGAGGGCGATGGCACCCCGCTGCTGTGGTCATTCGGGATTGGTCCCCCGGAGGAGGACGGGGTCTTCCCCTTATTCCTGCAGGGAGGTGGATTCCATAGGAATATTTCTTCATCTTGTTCTTCGTTGGCCAAAGGCATAAGGTGCTGACGGCCTTTATCCTGCCATGGGCCTGCAGTGCCTGCGTGGCTATTGCAGCCTAGAGCCGAGACTGATATCACATCAGCTTCATAGGAGTATTCTAGTGAAAAGCCCAATCCTGGATGTCGGGTGATTTGCAACAACCGCCGGTCCAGGTTTGGCGGGTTCCACATTTTCTTGAACATTTCTTTCCGACTGGAGAGCTGGCAGAAGGGGATCCCTTGCTTTCTGGCCATCTTGACCACAGGACCGGCTGTGTCAGGAAGTCCCATTATTGGGACGAGTGGGTCGTACAGCTCATCGGGAAGTCTACAATCATCATCCCCCTTGACCGGGTGCTCCTTGGCCACATAAAAGATGGTAGGCAGACCCGCGGGGTTGGGCACCTCGAAGGTCCTTAACGGTTCAGCCACCTGGCAATCAGCTTCTGCAAGAGGCTTGATGATCCCGGAAGGGACCCGGATGTCTTCCAGCAAGTCTTCAAGGTACGGTGTTCCCGGTGTAGGGTAGATGGGAAGGTAGGTGGCCCGGAATACCCCTTCTGCTTCAGAAACGAATGACACATGAGGGGGAGCCACATAGCCAGGCGGTGGTGGAGGGAACCAGCTGTCAAGCTCTGCCTTTTTCTTTCCTTTGTCTTGAGTAGCTTAGGAGGCTTGCTTCGGCTTTTCCAAATAAAGATTAGCATCCGACAAGTGACATTCGAACACTTCGAAAGGATGGAGGTCGGCGAAGATTCTCTCCTCTTTCTCGTTGCCGGGGTACTTGATGCATTGGTGCAGAGTGGATGGTACCACCCTATTTTGATGTAGCCAAGGTCGGCCGAGCAACGCCTTGTAAGAGGTGTTGGAGTTGATCACATGGAATTGGACCTTGGTGGTGAAGTCACCGAGGGAGAGGTTGAACTCTGCGACCCCCATAGGGACTTCGCACTTCTGGTTGAAGCCGGCAATCTTGACGTTCTTGACCTCGACCAGGTGTACGTCAAAGTAATGCTTCTGATACACCCGATAGGGGAGTATGTTCACTGCTGCCCCAGGGTCGATCAAGACTCTGTTGATGGGATGCCCATTCAGCTGCCCCTTCATGTAGAGTGGCCTGTTGTGACTGCAGGTTGGTAAAAGCATGTCCTCTTCAGTGAAGGCCATAGGTACTTCAGGTGACATTTCTGCAAGGCAGGCTTCAACATATGCTGGTGTCTGGAGTGCGGCGATGACAGCTTGCCGTGTTTCTTCATCTAAGGATAGGATTTCCCAGACGGTAAACCTGGCTGGGATCTTCTTCAGGTGTTTGACTATTCTGCTGCTAGCTCGGACTTCGAGCAACTTCATTTCTTCGGCTCTACTGCACCTGCCCCCAGTCTGGGCCTGGGGAGCCGGCTCAACGGGTGCCTCCTCCACTGGGTCAGATGCCGCTTGAGCTTGTGGGGCCTGCTGGGTCACTTCCTTTTCTTGCAAGAACTCGACTAGATTTGGGATGTTGTCGGGCTCTTCCCTTGGCCGAGGAGGGATTGCTACAGACGGAGCCGAGGGGCTGCCTGCCCCTTGGGTCTGTCGGGACTCGTGGGGGCATGACTGTCCTCCCCTCTGAGTTGTAAGAAATTCAATGAATGACGGGGCACTCTGGCCACTTGGTTCTCCGGGGTAGAGGCCCGATGGAGGGGGGATCTCCATGCCTTGGACCCTAGGCTCGGGGATGTGATATGGTTGTTCTCCCCTAAGCAGGATGTTGTGGTTGGCCTGAGGAGGGCGTCCCCACTTCCTTCCCGACCTGGTGGCATGTTGGGAGGTGGATGCTTCAGCTTGATTCACCTCTGACGGCTCATCGGGTACTTCTTGCTCTTCCTCTCTCAGGGAGAGGGCTGTGTCAAATAATGTTGAGAGGGTGTTGCAAGTGAGGACCACCCCACTCTTCTTCTTGTTTCTAGGTCTTCTCTTCTTCTTTTTCTTTTTCTCTTCAGTGGCTGGAAACTGCTCTTGGGGAAGCTCACCCCATAAGAGAGGCTCTTCTTTCGTCTCGGCTTCCGCTTCTGGAGTTAGTTTGAGTGACTCGAACTCCTCCCAAGGGACATACTCCTTCAACTCCATAGACTGGATCTCGGGCTGTTCATAATCTTCAAGCCCATCAATGATAGCCTGGAGTCTTTCAACCGCAGGGCTGGTTTCCTTGTGCACCCGCATCGGGATGTGTTTCTTCTTGTTGTGAGTGGGCCGTCTCATCACGAGCCGGGGGGCTGTGTCATGCAAAACAGGTGTCACCGGTGGCGGTGCTGGTTGGGGTGTAACACCCCTTATGCGAACCTCTGGAGTGGGTCGAGGAGCTTGTCTTCTTCTTCTGTTCTTCGTTGGCGCGGCTTGCCAACCTCCTTGATCATGAGCTGGCGCCATGACGAAGGCTTGATAAGTGGCCTGCGTATTGGACTCTGCCCATTCTTCAGGCAACTGTTGGTATAAAGATACCATGTTGACAGTGGTGCCAAGGCTCGGCATCTCGTGCGGCTGCGGAGGATCCACTCTGAGCTCCCCCATGTCCAGCTCTCCCTTCTTGATCAAGGACTCAATGACATCCTTGAAGATGTAGCAATCCTCAATGGTATGCCCAAGCATCTGATGGTATGGGCAAAAACGAGGATCATCCTTCTTCTTCAAGTCACCAGGCCTCTTTGGATCTGGTAATGTGATCTTGTTGTACCTGGTGGCCCATTCAAATAGGACTCGGGCTTTGTCTCGAGGAAAGGAATACAATTTGTTCCTCATCTTCTCCCGCAGGGAGGGACCTTCCCGCCGTTCAGTGGAGGTGTTGGCCATCTCATTGGCTTTCTCTTTCTGTTTCTCGAAAGCTTCGAAGTCCAGTGTATGAACTTCTGGCGGTGTTGGCCTCCTCTCGGCCTGCCGGACCCTCTGACTTGATGCAGCTGGAGCAGAAGAGTATCGAGCAAGGAATGCTTCGATCTCTGCCACTATGTTGTTCAGGCGGTCGAACGACCTCACCTCAGCACCGATCATCCTCTCAATGATCTCCTTCTTCAGATTTTGTTTACAGATCTGCACTGCATCCTCCTGATGCGGGGGACGTTTGCACCTCATGCTGAGGTTCCTCCATCTCTTTATGTAGCCGAGTGCCGACTCCTCATTTCTCTGTCTCGTGGCGTAAAGCTCTGCCACGGTCACCTCCCGCTCAGCTATGTAGAATCTTTCTTTGAATTTCTTCTGCATATCAGGCCAGTCTGCAATGGACCCGGCGAGCAAGCTCGAATACCACTCGAAAGCGAGCCCGGTAAGTGTCGAGCCAAAGAACTAGAGAAGATAAGCTTCATCGGCAGCTAGATCCCCCATAACATTCACATAATAGGCAATGTGCTCCCTGGGAGACCCTTGCCCATTAAATTTCTCAAACTTCGGCGGCTTGGTAATGCCGGCCGGTAGCCTCTTGGCAGCATAGTGTGCCGGGTAAGGTACCCGGTATACGTCGAATGGCGTGTGATCACCATCGCTCCTCTCCGCCAGCTTCATATCTATCATTTGTTCAAGCATTAGTCTGCTTACTGTTGCCGGGTCAACCGGGTTTGGATAGAAATGGGCCGGTTGCATCAGCGGTGTTGTTAACACTGTCGCCTGAGGTGCAATAGTGGACCCTTGGAATGGCAGGTTCGGTGGCGGGGCCGGTGTGACATGTTGTGGCTGATGCAGGGGTACGCCTCCAGTGTAGGTAGGCATTGGGGGAGACACCATCGCCTGTGGAGAAGCTTCCGAGGCCTGCCCGTTGCCCCCAGGGGTCTCTGGTAATGCTTCAGTCTGCCCGGATGTTGAGGGCTGAGCGGCTCTTTCAGTCAGTTGTTTCTTCAACAATTCGATCTCCCGTTGATATTGTTGCATCATGTGCAATACCGCGGGGTCGTTCATGGGAAGGCTAGGGGTGCCCCCCCTTTCTTCGATCGGCACCTCTTCGGATGAAGTGGATGGTTCTCCCGCCGTGCCTACCGTAATAACATTGGCAGCCAAGGATGTTGAAGGTTCCTCATAGTTAGCTCCTCCAGTGTGGACTTGTGTCTTTTCAGCCGCCGCTCTCCCTCTTCTGGTAAGAGGTCCTGGCCTTGTGGCAAGCCTGGCTACTTCTTCGGGCTCGGTTGGTAGAGCCCCGTACCGGCCAGATACCCCTGCCATATTGCAGGTATAAACTCTTAGGTTTCTGCCTCTTCTTATTGTTCTTCTCGATGGCCTCCCTGGAAAGACCAATCTGTCAAAGACCGCTCTCCGCGGCTTCGCTTCTTCCCTTGCCGGGGACTGATAATGCTCCTCAGAGTAGTTTCTTGACTCGGCAGTGGGCACTGGCCGGGTCTCTTCTTCTTCAAAGGCAGAGGCTACCGCCTCCAGTAATCTCCGGCGACCCAGGGGAGTGCTCCCCGGGCCCCGCAAGTAGTTCTTCATGGCTTGCTCCACTCCTTCCCAGTCCTGGTCAGGAGGAGAAGCTGATGATGTCGCCCTGTTGGCAGCAACGGGCATGTGGGTTGCAGGCTCCACACGGGCAGCCTGATAGTGGCGTTGGTAGTGTCGACGGTGGATGTTATCCGGTGGGGCCGGTGTAGTTAATGTCGTCTGGTAGACTGGGGCCGATGTCTTGACCCGATCTCCTTGTTGTGCCCTTGTCGGGCGGAAGGTGCTGGGCCTCGCCTGGGCTGGTGAGGTGAACCGGGCCTCCTTGGGAACCCAAACTTGCTTAGCTTTGGTGGGCCTGGAGGCTGACTGATGTTGCGGCGCTGGGGCCTGAATGGCGGGCGTCATCCTGCCCTTCATCTTCTCCAGTGCCTGAAAAGAGTTGCGCACTGGTACGACGGGTACAATGCGGTCCGGGATCACCTCGGAACGCTGTCCGTTAAGATGCACCCGGAGAGTCCCGATGACAGCCGACTTGCCGGTGCTGGAGAACCGGCCTCGGTATGATGTTGTGGCATGGCTCCTTCGGAGCCTCCTTTGGTGAGAGGCCGACCCGGGGTGAGAAGGGCCGGCAGTTTGGTGCACGTGGTGCACGTTGCAGCTCAGCGTCCCAGTCGGGACGGTCTTGGAAGTCTCGGCCACCGATCGGCCGACAGCATCTTTGGCGGTCCCCTGGATGGGAGCGTTGCTTTCAGCCCTTTCAGACGCTTCCACGTCCAGCAGGTTCATGAAGGCTACCCCAAGGAAGTTGGGGAAGCCTACCGCGGGAGGGAAGCTCCCGAAGCTGAGGGGGACAGCCAAGTAGCCGTTTCGAACATGGCTCTCGACGGCCTGTTGGCCGAACGTGGCGGCCATCATGGTGTTCGGAATGCGACCTGCATTTGCCAATCAAACAATTAGTATTACAAGAAAGGGGCCGTAGGGCCCTTAGTCCCGGCAAAGAGATGAAGGGTAATTTCCGTCCCACCGGGCATGCCAGACTTGTGGACGCACTAAAATTCGGAGGGGGGATCGTTCGTTTGTTGGTCGGGGTTATTGCTTCTATTTAGTGCGAGGGCGTGCCAGTCACAAAGTGACGATTTATTCGGGTTTCGTGGAAGCCCATGGTGCGCTCGATCTGACTAATCAGACAATTGTGTGGTTCGTGTCGGGACCAAAACCCGCCGTGCCGTAAAGGCCACGGCGTTATTTACATCCCCCGTACGGGGGAACACCCTTGATTGATTGCCGGGAATAAGGGCCCTACGGCCTAGAGAGAATACTAATAATGCAGGAGGATAGTGACAGACGAACTATGCTAGAAACCCGTCTCGGGACGTGAATGTTCAGACTATGTCGGCCACTCATGGGCCACTTCATGTTCAGACGAAGCTCCGTGCTTGTAGTATAAAAGACGGTGACAAAACCGCGTGAATGTCTGCCACGAACAAGGCAAGCTTAATGAGAATACGGGACTGGATCCCGGTAGAAACGGGTCAAATTGATAGACTGTTGGCCGGAGATGATTTCGAACTGTGGCCATGTCAGCAATTCCGTAAACCACGTCCGATACCATAAGGCGTCGTCGGTTTTCTCTTTGCACCCAGTCCGAGGGAGTGGATTATTAAGTGCATAGCCCGAGCTTACTAACGTGCGCCCTCACACGCGGATCGACCTGCGCGGTCAGGTCGCGGGGTTCGACCTGACCGGTCAGGTCGGGGCGAGACGGAATCTATGCCACAGTAGGGCAATGAATGTTCATCCGACAGTGGGTACCTTTGTGGGTCATGCCATGGAAGGGCAGCCCTCAAGGGCCAGGGATGACCGGAGAATGAGAAGACGGAGCAGAGAATGGAACAGAGAACACAAGAGTTGCAAAATAGACTTTTCTTCTTTTATTCACCCACACAACGGGGAAGGAAACTTGATACAGATAAAATAGAAGAGAAGGCGTTACAAACCAAAAAGGGAAAATACATTCGATGGAGAGAAAGAGAGATGCATTAGACGGAGGAGGGAGAGGGAAGCATTGGCTTCTCCCCCTCCAACTCACCTCTCACTCTCGCCCCCTACCTCTTTCTCTTTTCTTCAGCCCAGAACCGTGGAGCTCTCAGATGCCAGTAGCTCCTTCTCCTCCCTTCTCTCTTTTCTTTTCTCTCTTCTTCTGTTCCCTTCTTCTCTTGATCATCTCCCCCCTTTTTTTTGCTTCACAATGCTGCCCTATATATATCAGCCAGCCTCGGAGCGTCCCTGCCAATTCCACCTCATCCGCAACGAAGTCAGGAGTCGACTCGTTGTGCTGGACGCCGTTGATTCGTCCCGTACGCTGCTGCTCGTCCGAGGACGGGATGTTCGTAGGTTTGCTGGGGGTTGCTTCGCCAGTAAGCTTCTGTGCTGTCGAACGGAGGTTGAGACAGAACCAGGGGCATTGAATGTTCTGTGCATCTCATTTATGCAGAACAGAGTATCGGTCGGCAGACGGGACAGGATGAGGTTAAACTCATTTCATTCGACGCGCCGTTTTAAGAAGAGCATATGGTGATGGCTTGTCCAAAAGTAGCGCGCCGTAGAAATGCTTCAGGGAACAGGATGAGGGGTTAAAACGGCGCGGGGGGAATAGTGATCACGCCGGTTTAACTCAAGTGTAATTGGCATGCCATATTATGCTTTTTGGCCTTCAAAATGGCCATGCCGTATTATGCTTTTTGGCCTTCAAAATGGCCATGCCGTAATAGCATACAAAAGGTGGCGCCGTTTTAACGGTTTAAACAAGGGGAGAGGGCGCGCCGGAATTGGGCCATTCAAGGGAGAGGGGCGCGCCGGTTTGGCCATGCCGTTTTAGCAAGGGGGGCGCGCCGTTTAGCAAGGGGGCGCGCCGTTTTAAGGCGTGCCGCTTTAAGGCCCTCCCGCGCCGTTTTAAGCACCAAACGGATTCTTTCCAAAGTCGAGGCTGTTTGTTATGAATGTTGACATTCCCGGCATGCTCCGGTTGCGATGTGTGACCTCTATAATATTCCGTTTGTAGCCTCTGGGACTCGGTCCCAGATTCTACGTGACTTTCGGTGCATGCCGAGACTGTGTAGGAGTTCCCGACTCTTCTTCGATTCAACTCTCGGCACGACCGACTGTAGAGTTGTGGCCATATCTTCCCCCCGGGGGGGCTCCCTTATCGACTAGCGGACCACCAAGCGAGTCCTCATCTTGATCGGGTGAGGCGTGAGGTTTCTCTGGTAGTCATGTATTCGACTCGCGCTCGAATGTGTAGACGCGAATGTCGCCATGATCATCATCGTCATTTTTTTGGTGTCCACAGTTAATTACGTCCTCCCTAAGGAAGACAACCCTTGATTAAACGCCAAAGACAGGAGGAGGATAGCGGCAAAAGCCCAAATAAGAGCGTGCTAGTTTATTCGCAGAACATTAAATAGACTAGATAAAGCAAGAGTACGTCAGGTGCGGGGCAAATCCGGCAGCATATCCCCATTGTCTTGGACTATGCCAAATGGGAATAGGAAACTGTCCATGCAGCGGCAGGACGGGATCCGTGAAAGATCGGGTATATTCGACCCGGAATCCGAAGAGGGACCGACATACCATGATACGCCGTATGTTGATGCAATATTTTACTAATATCCCCCTTCGAGGGATCATCGGAGGACATGCAGTGGCAGAACTCCTTAGGTTCAGCGGGGTTAGAAGAGAATAGCACGGTCACTCGGTGTGATGTGGGTGAATTTCGGCAGCATATCCCCTTGTCTTGGAGCATGCCAAGGAGAGATAGACCATCATCCACGGGATGCCGGGATGAAGGCCGAAAGAGGAGAGCACTAGGCCCGAGAACACTGTCTGCATTCATAGTACCAGTTGATATTCCCTTGGGAACCATCAGAGCACATGCAGTGGCAGAGCTCTTTGGGTTCATAGGGTTACAGAGGAATCCAGATCTGGACTGAGTAATGTAGGGGAGGTCCTTCCCCGTTGCTGTATCTCTTCAGGGTATACACGATGGTCTCTGGATATCCCTCAGACAGATACATGGAGTAATCAGAAATGAAATGGAGTGTTGATAGGGGTTCTCGGCACAGTTATAGCATGAAGGGAGGGGTTCCCGATGCAGGAGTTTCTCGGCACAGTTATAGCCTGAAAGAAGGTTCCCGACGCGGGGGTTCTCGACGCGGAAGCCAACGCGCCGGGAAGGTCACCTGAAGGGAGGCTCCTTGCCGGTTAGAAAGGATGGGGTTATCAGCGCGCCCAGCTCTCGGCGCGCGAAGTGCCACGCCGGGGACTGTTTGGTGCGCCGGGAGGGTTCAGTGCCGATAACGTATAGGGTTTCAGGGTTTTACGGAGCTCTGTTCTGGAGATTTATGCGATCGAGACAGGAATTGGGATGCAAGAGTGAATTGGACCAAAGATTTTACTGGAGGGATACTAGGGAATCATCCAGAGACAAGGTCTGTAGAGGAATCAAGACCATCGTTCATCCAAAACACACTCAAAATACCCTGCGGATGTATGTGTTTATTTGTTGCCAGCAGCCTAGGAAAATCAAGAGATGACTGTCTCTGATTCCTGGGACGGCCTTAATTACATCGAGGGAACAATCAAGGGAGGGAGGTCGTTAAAACCTACCGCATTGGGATTCCTTGGGAGCCATGGACCCCAAACATCCATAGGTTAGAATGGGGGGAACCTACTGCCCCTCACCCAGAGCAGAAGCAAAAAGGGAGCAGAGGATCATGGCCAAAGCTCACGCCAGACCCCCACTTCCGGATGAACATACATAAGAGAAAATATGTTTCAGAAAGTAACAACAAGATGCATTCAGTATCGAAAACAAGGGGAAGACCCTGCTCGTCTATATATATACTGTCGATTACATCGTCTGACTATGCCCATCCATACGAAATGGGGGGGCAATAGCATTCTTCAAAAGAAGTAAAGAAACAGAAGCAATACAAAGGATGCACATTGGAGAAATGAAAATGCAAAAGGTTAAAAACAGAGGATGGGGGAGGGCGGAGCATTGACTCCTCTCCCTCCCCGAGCACCCCACCTTCTCCTTCTTTCAGACCTCGCAACAACTTCTCTTCTCTTCTGTCTTTTTGGCGAGTGTGGCTATTCTTTTTCTGATGATTGTCTATCTATATGTCTCCTTTTGTCTTGGACGAAACTGGGGGTTTTATAAGCGCAGTGCCCCCCCCTTCTCGGCATGATCGACCCTGGCGCGCCTTTCACACCTTCCCGGCGCGCCTCAGTCGATTGCGGAGGCTTCCCGGCGCCAAGAGTCTAGCTTCCCGGTGCCGTCTCCATGGGCTTTTTGGGCTTCGGTGAGGAGCTCTCGACGCCACACTAGTGAGCCCTTTTAGGACTTTTAATGTTTTAATCTTCCTCTCATCAGTAGGCTTGAGCTGTCAAAGCTGCTTAATCTGCCTTTTCATTTGTCAGTCCTTCGAATCTGTCAGAACAGGTGAAGGTCCATTAGTTGGTGAGTTGACATAGTCTTTATCAGAACATTTCTGGAGATTTTCATCAGTCAATGGACTGTAATTCTTCATCAGTACTGCCATCTGGGCGATGACAACACCGGGCATCAGCTTGGCCGGGGAGGGCTTCAGCCGGGTGGTAGCTTTAGTGACGACTGTTCTGTAGTTCCGACTTTGCAGGAATCTCTGGGATCTTCATTTCTGATTCAATCTTCTCTTCGGTCTCATCTTTATTCTCGGTTATATTTCAGGTGTCAACAGGAGGATATTGATTTCTTACGTGATACCTGGATCGGGGACATGCCGCTTATACAACACATGACTCCTATGCCCGGTGATGAGCAATGCCAGCGGGTTAGCCTCAAGGAAATGCTATTGAATGCGGATCATCAATTGTGGTAGCGTCTTCCTTTGTCACATGATGCTCTTCGGCATGCCCTTGCTCCTGAATCGGATTTCTGTGTTTGCACGGATAGTGCCACTGATGAGTTTTCTTCTTCATCAGCTTATAAACTTGTTTCTCCACATGGTGTTCAAAGATGTGCTTGGAGAAAGCTCTGGCATCAGGCTTTCCCTCCTAGAGTGGCTATGTTTGTGTGGAGAATGATGCATCAGGCAGTGCAGGTGGATATCTGTGTTGTTGATTGTGGAGTGCCTTTTGTCTCTAAATGTGTCTGTTGCAGGTGTCTTGAACAGGAAGATTTAAATCATTTGTTCCTCTTTAGTGATCTAGCTGCTGGCTTTTGGGCTTGGATGACGCCTCTGATTAGTAACAAGGTCAATCTTAGCAATATACTTAATATTCGCTGCTGGAGTTTTCTTACTACATCCTCTATGCAGTCGGCCTTTCATTTTGTCAGTTTATTGGGGTTCATCCTGTTAATGTGGGAGATCTGGAAGGCTAGGTGTGCGGCTCGTTTTGATGGAGTTAGCTTCAATAAAAAAAGATACAATGGAGGATTCTTCAAACAATTACTACAGCCATTGAAGGAATTCTTTTTCACCAACCTATCTCTCAGGAGGAGGCCCTTATTCTCCAAAGGTTCAATATCCAGCCAAAAGTCAGAATCAAAAAAATGGTCCTTGTCAAATGGTGTCCTCCAGAGGTCAACTACTGCCTTAATGTTGATGGGGCATCAAAAGGGAATCTAGGTTATTGTGGGGGCGGCGGGTGTATGAGAGATTGGCTTCTCCTTTTACTATGGATTTGGTACTAGCCTCCTTGCTGAAACAAGAGCACTTCATGATGGGTTGAGGCTAGCTTTAGCTTTGAGGCTATCTGCCATTTTCTCATATTCAACTACACTAGTTGGAGCGATTCAAACGAAGGTTCTGCCTCACTGGTCCGTTTATCCCTGGTGGCGGGGTATTCTCAGTATGTTACAGGTAATCAAATGCCCACTTAAACACATCTATAGGGAAGGCAACATTGTGGCAGATTCTTTAGCATCTAGTGCATGCGACTCAGGGAATAGTGTGGTTTATATGGCTACGAGGGACCTCCCAATTGCTACCAGAGGAGTGGTCTTCGTGGATAAAGTTGGTTTTCCTAGTTTCGGTCATCCTTATTAGATTTACATCTTGTATCTTTCTTCTTGGGTCTTGGTTATGGCCTCCCTTCCATGTACTTGTCTTCTCCATTAATATATATATATATATATATATATATATATATAGCCATTGGTCGTGCCTGGTGGAACGGGAACATCCCTCCTTGTTGAGGTAGGGGTGCTGCGCTCTCCCTGGCACCATCTCTGTCCTTTTGGGAAAAAAATGTAGCTTGATTCCATGCCGAAATTCTACAAATACCTAGCCTGGAAATCTCCACCACCATATCGGACATGATGATCGGAACCACTGACCTCAATCTCCGAGGTTTGCTCACCAAGAAGTCGCCCACAACATTTCTTGAGTTGATGGGAAAGGCTAACTGATATGGCAATCGGAAGGCCATGCACAAAGCTAACTCAGTGTCAACTTTGTTAGAGATCGGAGTACCTGTAGAGATGGACAAACGACAGAGGAGGAGGAAGAAAAGGGGGAGAAAAGATCAAGCCACAAGCATACAGAGATTTACATGGTTCGGAGGTGATGTGCTTTCTTACATCCACGGCCGCAGTAGAATTTTCCTTATATTCACAACACCTAGATTCAATATAAAGAGAGAGTTCGCACCCTTTTATACAAGGAGATTAAGGCGGCATAAGTCAGGATACCAAAGATAACAATGCCTCTGTTATAAACAGAAATTTTCTTTCGGGGGCGGAACCCCCGGAAACTCCCGCAAGAGACACTGCCCCCTTGACCCCCACGACTTGACCGCGCAGGTCGATCAGCGTGCGAGGGTGCACGATGACGAGTTCGGGCTCCACACTCTAACAAATCTCAACCCTAGTAGAAGAGTGGAAGAGATCTAGTAGTCAACTCCACCGAGAAGAAAGGCACTTGAGAAGGGCGGAGCACGGAGATGACAGACACTGACCTAACGATGACTATGTCCCAACCTTTGCTATCTCCCTATCTCAAATCTCCATGGAAATCAAGGGCAAGCCCTATATTAGGTGGCCCAAGTGTTGGGGATAGAACCCCGGAGTACCCAGAACAGGAGGACAAACAGCAGAGAAGGAAGAAGAGAAAAAATCAACCACACAAGAACACACAGGGATTTTTACGTGGTTCGGAGGCAAGAGCCTTCCTACGTCCACGGCCGCAGCAGGATTCCACTAGATAATCACAGACGCCTTTCAGCTTACAATACAAAGAGACAGCCCGCCCTTTTATACTAGGAGATTAGGGCGTCATTAGTCAGGGCATTAAGGATAATAATACCCCTAATAAATGTAAACCCTCTTCCGAGATACATCAGACACGCATGCTCGCCTGTCCCCCCAGATGCTATCCTGGGACCGAGCATGCCCTCCAGCGACTGCAGATGCTCCCCTGGCATCAGACCAGATCAATGCATTTGCCAAGACTGCGTCGACGCATCGCCAGACAGGGTCGACGCATCCAACCCGGACAACAATGCTCCCCTGACACTAGTGATGCTCACCAGAGGCCATAGATGCTCCCCTGATACTTCATATGCTCCCGTGCGAGAACGCACAAAGACATGCACTCCTGGCACATGCTCTCCTGGTGCAGCGGTTGCTCCCCTGGAGTAGCGGATGCTCCCCTGGAGCAGCGGATGCTCCCCTGGAGACAGAATGATGCCCCCCTGGAGACAGCATGTGCTCGCCATGCTCACCTGATGCTGTGAATGCTCCCCTGGAGCAGTGAATGCTCCCCTGGAGATGCGATATGCTCGCCATGCTCCCCTGAGCTGAGGATGCTCCCCTGGAGCAGTGGATGCTCCCCTGAGGCAGAGTGTGATCCCGTGCAGAGGCGCACGAACAAAAGAGTTCTGACTCCACACTCTAACAATCTCCCACTTAGAGTCTGAACTCCAAAGAAAGTAAACATCTCAATGTATTAATCCTGCTCACTATAACAGTAGAAATAAACTGCTACGGCATCCCTCCATCAATCATCCATGGAGGCCAACTGAGGACTTGCACAGCCTCAGTTTCTCTGTGGTTACCACCTTAGTTAACATGTCTGCTGGATTCTCTGCACCAAGAATTTTCTCCAGCAGCAAAACATCATCTTCAAGCAAACCACGAATGAAGTGATACTTCAGTTGTATGTGCTTAGTCCTTGCATGAAAGACTGGGTTCTTGGCAAGGTGAATTGCACTTTGACTGTCACAAAATAACACACTATTGCTTTGTTCCTTGCCCAACTCCTTCAGAAAATTTTTCAGTCATACCATCTCTTTGCTAGCTTCAGAGATAGCTACATACTCTGCTTCTGTTGTTGAGAGAGCAACAACCTTCTGAAGTTTTGAAACCCAACTCACTGCAGTGCCACCCAAGGTGTAAACATATCCAGTGGTACTTCTTCTGGTGTCCAGATGACCACCAAGATCTGAATCAACAAAACCTTGTAGGATAACATCACTTTTCCTGAAACAAAGTGACTTGCTTGAGGTGCCTTTTAGGTATCTCATAATCCATTTCACTGCCTCCCAGTGTTGCTTGTCCGGATCTGCCATATGTCTGCACACAACTCCCAGTGCATGTGCAATATCCGGCCTGGTACAAATCATGGCATACATCAGACTTCCTACAGCTGATGCATAAGGAATTTTCTTCATGGACTCATGCTCTTCAGCAGACTTTGGTGACTGCTCTTTAGACAGCTTGAAGTGACTTGCCAAAGGAGTGCTAACAGGTTTTGCATCCTGCATGTTGAATCTGCCCAACACCTTCTGGATGTAACCTTCTTGAGATAGCTTCACAGTGCCAGCTATTCTATCTCTCACAATTCTCATCCCAAGAATTTGCTTTGCTGCTCCTAAGTCCTTCATAGCAAATTCCTTTGATAATTGCATTTTCAGATTGATAATCTCTGTCATACTTGATCCTGCTATAAGCATATCATCCACGTACAACAACAATATGATATAGCAATTATCAAACTTCTTAAGATAACAACAATGGTCCATGTTGCACCTAATGAAACCATTGTTACATATGAATCTATCAAACTTCTTGTACCATTGTCTGGAGGCTTGCTTCAGACCATACAAACTTTTCTTAAGCTTGCACACAAGGTTTTCTTTGCTTGGGACTGAAAACCCTTCTGGTTGCAACATGTAGATGTCTTCCTCCAAATCACCATGGAGAAAAGCTGTCTTCACATCTAGTTGCTCTAACTGTAAGTTCTCAGCAGCAACAATGCTCAACACTAATCTAATAGTGGTTAGTTTCACAACTGGAGAAAAGATCTCAGTGTAGTCTATACCTTCCTTCTGCTGGAAGCCCTTCACTACCAACCTTGCTTTGTATCTCTTACTGCCATCAGGTTCATCTTTGACTCTGTAAACCCACTTGTTATGCAATGCCTTCTTGTTCTTAGGGAGTTTAGTTAGCTCCCAGGTCTGATTCTTTTGCAATGAGTTCATCTCATCTTCCATGGCTAACTCCCACTTAACAGAATCTGTAACATGCATTGCTTCATCATAACACTCGGGTTCACCTTCGTCAGTCAACAGTAGGTAATGCAAAGATGGAGAATACCTTTGTGTAGGCCTAGTTATTCTTGCAGATCTTCTCAGTTGTACCGGTGTACAAGGTTGTGCTTCTATTTCAGATACATCCTGTATCTTATCATTCACATCATCTTGTGAAATTTCTTCTAGCTCAACCTGTCCACCATTCTCATTTTATTTCCTTACACTGTCAGATTCTACAACAGCCCTGTCTCTGTACAAGACATTTTCATTGAATATAACATTTTTCCTTCTGAGAATTTTTCGATTTTCATCATCCCAAAATCGATATCCAAACTCATCAGAACCATATCCAATGAAAAAGTACTTTATAGACTTAGCATCTAACTTATCCCTTTCATTAGAATCTACATGCACATATGAAACATAGCCAAAGACTCTCAAGTGTGAAAGATTTACCTCTTTCCCTGTCCAGGCCTCCTCTGGAATTTCACCATCCAAAGGGACAGATGGTCCTCGGTTTATCAAGAAAGCTGCTGTGTTAATTGCATCTGCCCAAAACATTTTAGGCAGTCCAGCATGTATCTCATGCTCCTAGCCTGTTCATTCAAGGTTCTATTCATGCGCTCGGCAACTCCATTCTGCTGTGGTGTTCTTGGAACAGTCCTTTCCATTCTAATACCACTAGCTGTACAAAAGTTCTTGAATTCCTTGTTGTCATACTCTCCACCATTGTCTGATCTCAGACACTTCACCTTCAAACCTGTCTCATTCTCTACAAGGGTCTTCCAATTTTTGAAAGTGACAAATACATCAGATTTTCTTTTCAAAAAATAAACACATACCTTGCGAGTAGAGTCATCAATGAAAGTGACATAGTAGAGTGAGCCTCCAAGAGATGGTACTGGTGAAGGACCCCATACATCTGTATGTACAAGCTCTAGCTTCTGTGTCTTCAAAGTTCTTACAGTCTTTGAGAATGTAACCTTCTTTTGCTTCCCAAAAATACAGTCTTCACAAAGACCAACTTCCACAGATTTCAAGCCAGACAGTTTACCTTTTGACAACAGTACCTTCATCCCTTTCTCACTCATATGACCAAGCCTGCAGTGCCATATGTTGGAGTCAACTCCTGAATTTGCCACTGCCACTATATCTTTGTTATTGTTGGTCATATAGAGAGTACCCATCTTGTTGCCTCGTGCTATAATCATAGCACCTTTGGTGATCTTCCAAGATCCACCCACAAAGGTTGTGACATAACCTTCATCATCAAGCTGTCCAACAGATATCAAGTTCCTCTTCAAGCCAGGTATATGCCTTACATTCTTTAACTTCCACAAAGTGCCATTTGTGGTCCTTACATTGACATCACCCTTCCCCACAATATCTAAAGGCTCATCATCAGCAAGATAAACCTTCCCAAAGTTTCCAGCAACATAATTTTGCATACTTTCTTTATGTGAGGTAGAGTGAAATGACGCACCTGAGTCAAGAATCCATGACTCTAAAGGAGTGTCAACACAAAGAACTAAAGCATCTTGAACTTTCTCTGCTGCAGCTGCATTGGCGGACTCTTCATTGTGATTTTTCTTCTTTGGAGCCTTGCAATCTTTCTTTAAGTGCCCCTTTTTACCACAATTCCAGCACCCATCACCACCAAACTTTGATTGACCTTTCTTCTTGGACCTAGATCTGCTCCTATCTTGACCCCGCTGTTTTGTTCTTCCCCTGCTCTCTGTATTCAAGGCAGAACCTGAGACTTCACCTGATTCCCTTCTGCGAATATCTTCGCTAAGAATCAAGTCTCGAACCTCATTAAGCTTCAACTTGCTTGAACCGGAAGAACTACTCACAGCCGTCACAGTTGCACCCCAACTTTAGGTAAGGAGGATAAAATAATCAAGGCCCTAACCTCATCATCAAAGTTTATTTCTACAGAACTCAACTGAGTTGTAATAACATTGAATTCATTGATGTGGTCTGTAACAGAAGCACCTTCGGCCATCTTCAGATTAAATAAACGACGCATCAAATATACCTTGTTTGAAGCTGAGGGCTTTTCATACATATTTGATAGCGCCTTCATCAATCCTGCCGTGGTCTTCTCGTTCACGATGTTGAAGGTGACGTTTCTGGCCAACGTCAAGCGAACAACTCCGAGTGCTTGTCTGTCTAGTAGATCCCAATCTTCCTTCTTCATCCCTTCCGGCATCGTTCCAAGAAGCGGCTCATGCAGCTTCTTCTGATACAGGTAGTCTTCGATTTGCATCTTCAGAAACCGAAGTCCTTGCCATCGAACTTGTCGATCCTCACCTTTCCTTCATCTGTTGCCATTACTCCCACTACTCCCTCGAACCAGAACAAGGCTCTGATACCAGTTGTTGGGGATAGAACCCCGGAGTACCCAGAACAGGAGGACAAACAGCAGAGAAGGAAGAAGAGAAAAAATCAACCACACAAGAACACACAGGGATTTCTACGTGGTTCGGAGGCAAGAGCCTTCCTACGTCCACGGCCGCATCGGATTCCACTAGATAATCACAGACGCCTTTCAGCTTACAATACAAAGAGACAGCCCGCCCTTTTATACTAGGAGATTAGGGCGTCATTAGTCAGGGCATTAAGGACAATAATACCCCTAATAAATGTAAACCCTCTTCCGAGATACATCAGACACGCATGCTCGCCTGTCCCCCAGATGCTCTCCTGAGATCGAGCATGCCCTCCAGCGACTGCAGATGCTCCCCTGGCATCAGACCAGATCAATGCATTTGCCAAGACTGCGTCGACGCATCGCCAGACAGGGTCGACGCATCCAACCCGGACAACAATGCTCCCCTGACACCAGTGATACTCATCAGAGGCCATAGATGCTCCCCTGATACTTCATATGCTCCCGTGCGAGAACGCACAAAGACATGCACTCCTGGCACATGCTCTCCTGGTGCAGCGGTTGCTCCCCTGGAGCAGCGGATGCACCCTGGAGCAGCGGATGCTCCCCTGGAGACAGAATGATGCCCCCCTGGAGACAGCATGTGCTCGCCATGCTCACCTGATGCTGTGAATGCTCCCCTGGAGCAGTGAATGCTCCCCTGGAGATGCGATATGCTCGCCATGCTCCCCTGAGCTGAGGATGCTCCCCTGAGCAGTGGATGCTCCCCTGAGGCAGAGTGTGATCCCGTGCAGAGGCGCACGAACAAAAGAGTTCTGACTCCACACTCTAACACCAAGAAGATGAGATGGGACCCAACTCAACGAGAGAAGAACAAAATACTGTGACTATAAAAAAGCATGGATGGGATGGCATAAAATCACGTGACTATAACTGTAATCATTTGACGTATTTGGGAGACATTTTTGATAATATACTCAAATGAAAGATACATGTTACCTAACTAATATTTATAGAGATATTTAAGTATAAAAAGTCTATAAAGAAAATGAACATAGACTACATGTATCTTAGTGTTGTATCGTGTCCAAATTAATTAAGCGGAGCCTGAAATGGCCTCTACCTCGATTTGAAATATCTTAATCATATTCCAATAATATATATATATATATATTATATAAATCATTTATTTCTATGCTAATATTTTGAAATATCTTAAATTTATTAGGATTAGGGTAACTCATAAGGCCAAATTCAACCTATCTTGAGGTGCGTTCGATTGTTTGATTTGAGCATATTTTTATCTGAAATCCTAACCAAAATCGACTCTGTACCCAATCAATTCGATTTTAGATTGACTAATCAAATATTAAATAAGATTGACCTGTCGGAACTTGACAAGAATTAAAAGTAGCTTACGATGGGAACAACTCTGTGATTGAGTGGTTCCACTCGCTTTACGTAGTTGAGAAGTTACGTGTTTTAATCTAAATATAAGGTGAGTGAAACATTACATGGTATGTAATTCTCTGTCGTAGATTATACATCTCTGATTTAATTTGTTAACACATTAATTGTAAAAAGATAATACGATTACAGATGTTTTTACTAAATTTTTAAGTCAAGACATTGGATGCTCGAACTGAGTACTAAAGGTGCATTTGAGAACGCACTCCATCTTACTCTTTCTCATAAAAATCTTCAAACCGTACAAATATCTCTCTCTCTCTAGATTTATAATAGTTAACAATCCTCAAAATCTTATTATCACCTGTTTATGAGATTCCCCGACCAAGACACATTTTGTGTCTATACTATCTTCCCTTGGATTTTTTATGAGAGCTCAAAAATTCAGACACATCTGAATATTTGTTAGAGATTAAAGATTGTCATAAATTTTGGCTCGCAAGTCACTACCCATTGAGTTATTGAACGCGCCCTAAACCAACTAGATTTCGAATCACAAAAAAAAAAAAGATATGATGTACAAAATCTGGGATACCTTCGATATAAACCTCATGTCCCTATCCAAAGAGTTGGTACGTGCGCTTTCAACTAGAAAGAAATATCGTTAATATAGAATCTTCCCATTAGCTGCCAGTTTTTCAAAGCTGGTGGTCCAAGTCCGCCGCTTGCCATTGTCATTCTGTGCAACGCTCTGATGCTCGTTTTGTCATTCCAGGCCGGGATTTTTTTAAACACCTTTGACGTAGTTTTATCATGTGGTTTGGTCTAAAAACTAGTTCCACTTTGTCTTTTATCAAGATGGTAAAGTTGCCTGTCATTTCATGTCATTTTAGACCATCGTCTTTGACTTCTGATCCAACTTATATATATTTAAGCACCATGCATATCTTCAAAGGACGATTCGTTGACTCGATGATATGTATTAGATCGAATCTTTTCTGATCTGATACGGTACATCTGAATTATAATTGACTCGATCTGACTCGACGTGTATCATCTCCTCTCTCTCTCTCACTGAGATTCGACCCGACTCGACCGATCTTACAAGTGATATGCACCGTATCAGATTTTTTCAAATATGATACGATACGTCCGAGTCAACCTGAGTTAGACCGAGTCGGAGAACCTTGCTTCAAAGACGCCCAAGCGCAGATCCTCTCGTACCTGCCAGTGCACTTTCTTGTCTCTGAGGCCAAGAAAGTAATATCTATTTGCCCATGTTGTCTCTTCCTTCTTATGTGAGTTAGCGAGTTCTGTGTTCTGAATAACCTGGAGATATTCTGAAATAACGATGTTCAGATCCATTTGCCGAAACTATACAGATATCCCTTATAGACATATAAAATTATAAAGTCAGTCTACTGACTCAAATATTTTTATTTTGGAAAAAAGAGAATGCCATTGTGTCAATATTTCTTTCTCTTACTGCAACAAGGTTGATGGTGCTTTTGTTGTTTCATCACTCGTTTAATGTTGAAGCAATTTCACATGTAACCTATAAATCTGTGGTTCATTTTTCTCATTACACGAGAGAGGTTATAAGTTCAAATCTTACTGACGTCAGTGAGAGATGTAGATTTTTTCATCTTTACTCTCAACTTATTTATAAAAAAAATTCATATGTACGTACTATCCATACATGCAAAACATCAAAATTACAGTCCTCAGTTTTTTCAAAAAAAACTTTAATTAAATATCTCTTTAATTAGAAGAATGCAAACAACTAGTTTTGTCATGTAATTTGGTTAATAACTATAGTATATATACGATATTTGACGATTAAGAATAGTGATTATTGTCACATAAAATACTAGTCCCTCACTCACTTAATATCTTTTTGAACCGTTAACGGGTCAAGTGCTTTTTTCACATAAAATAATGAAGTTTTCATTTCAAGATTCACAAATTTCAAAGTTACCTACTTAGTTACATGATTAGCACGAGATTGTTTTAAACTTCGCGCAAGTGGTGCTATCTTGGCAGCAATTCCGGTAAGTATCCGTTAGTCCAAATTCACACCACGGCACATAAAAGACCGATGTTTTGGCTTCCAAATTTGCAAAATCACATGAAATAACGGGATTCTAAGTCAGTTCAACACTTAAACCCCTTGCTTCACATGAAATAACGGGATCTTAACTTCCAAATTTGCAAACTTTGCCTCCCATAGTTCAAATACGTGTTTATCTCACAGCAGTTAAAAATCCGAATTAGTCCGAAGTTGCATATTTTCTTCAAAGTCGTTAAGTATCTTTTTATCTTAAAATGCAAATTTACATAAAATAACAGGGCCTTGGGATTCGAACTTTCAAATTGTGAGCCCAATGGCTGGCACGTGTAAGTCACGGCATCTCAAGCGTCATAAGTCAAGGGTCCGCTCATTCGCTATGTTACTGTTAAGTATCCTTTAAGCCCGTCAGACTTGCAACTTGCCTATTCACATAAAATAATGATGTTTTTAACTCCGAACTTCAAAATTGGGATTTCTGCATGCGTACCCCCGTAAACTTCAGATTTGTCAAATATATCTTTCGTCGGAGCATATTATCGTAATATCTTCCAAATACGTGATGTACGATTATGCCATCGTCACAACTCCCGTATATTTAATCCGAGTTAAACGTGAGTTAAAGAATAATATTTTTATATATACACTCCTATAAAATTTGATTTTGTCAAATATATCTTAGATCTAACAACCGTACATGACATATTTTACATAATATTCTCCTTCGTCGATGATGTTGACACCCGTTTTTTTATCGATAAAGTTGAGTCATTTCTCTTACTCCCATTTGTTGATGTCTCGAGTTGACCATCACTCGCTGGGCTATTTTCTGACACGCTCTGGCCAATTTTATGGGTAGCCTCCCTCCCTAGCTAGGTCCGAGTTGATTCAGGGCTTAATGGGCCTTGGTTTTGGTTGATTGAGCTTTTTTATATGAGATTCAAGCGCCCATATACGTGTACGGTTCATCCATGGCCGCTCAATCAATGTGCGGTTGATCGTAGGCCGTCCATACATTTTTGGAATATTTTGATTAATTTTTGAATTTCACCGACAAGCATTTATGCGGTCTTCTTCTAGCCGTCCAAAGTGATGGACGGACGGATGGTAGCCGCTCTTCTCCCAGAGTCTACGCTCGGTGGTTTTCTCAGATAATTACTCAATTTATCTATTTATCACCGACAAGGCTAGAGCGACCGGTCTTTGGCCGCTCTTCCTCTTGAACGGACTAATCCTAGCCGTTCATTTGTGAGAGTCCAACGGCGAGATTCTCAGTTGGTTAATGGATAAATGGTGGATAATTCCTCTATATTTGATTTTTCACCGACATGGTTGGACGGCCAAGGATAGGCCGCGCATATGGATGTGCGGTCTATCGTAAGACCGTTCATCTTCTCGTTTGCTGAAGATTCAACAGATTTTCTCTCTCTCCTCGTGGATTTATCCCAAACTTCTCCGATGATTTCTCCGCGAATCCTTAGCCATTTTGAGGGCCGTTTCTTCCAGATGAAAGATAATTGAATTATCTTCATCTTTTGTTTGATTATCTCGACGTAAAAATGTACAGAAACCCTAATTTCGGGGCTGACTTTCTAGGCTCTATAAATAGACCCTAGAGGCTACCTTTGAAAAGGGGGGAGATTTCAGATCATGGCGAAGTCCTGCCGGATTCTAGAGTGACCTACGAGCAGGGAGGGAGGCCTTCTACATCCATACAGGCCTCCGGTTCAAGGAGTATCTCATTAGTGGTGTCTTAGTTCATTAGTCCGCATTCTCTCTTGTTTGCATGCGTCATTTTCTCCATGTTTCTTCCACGTTTTTGTCATTCTCATGCATCATTCACACACCCTCCACGTTTTTGGTGCCCCTAGGGGTTTAAAACTCCCCAGGTATCCCCCACTTCATTTAGTTATGTTTATTCCTTCCCGTTCTAGCACTTACTACACTTTACAGTTCTAATTTGGGTTTCTTTTTGTGTTCTACACTCTGTTTCGCAGGTCAGCAACACACTAACACGAGGCCCATCCTTCCTGGCTGGCCGGAAAGGGTGGAGGCTGGACTCTTACAACTTCTGGCGTGGTAGTCTTGAGCAGTTTTCATCTACCCGTTCAAGGGGAGGTGCGATGCATTCGGGACCGTTCTTCTTCTTCCTGCGGTCGTTGTTGAACCGTTCGTCCGTCAGGAGTGCTTCATCTCGCGTCCTCTGCAGCGCTCTTCGACGGTCTGTCCTGCGACTGTGCGTCAATATAGGCGGCTCCTGTTGAGCCGTACATCGTTGCAGCGCTGCACCAAAAAGGCGAGTACCTCCCCCACTTTCCAAGGTATGACGTGGCCATCACGTTTGGCACCTTGGTGACGATCACATGTTTACACCCTTCTGTCCCCCTTCTATTTTCATTTATTTTTCACATCGATTTAGTAGAAGGGATAGGAAGACTTTGGAGTCTGGGTAGAGTATCGAAGAGAAAGTAAAAATATATCAACAGATGACAGTAAACTAAAAGAGTGTAATCGCAACATTTTTATCTAAATGAATGCTATTTATGATAATATGCTCAAATAAGAGATATATTAGATAAAAACAAACGTTAAGAGGATATATATATGTAAAAATCTCTTAAAATTCAAGACTCACTGGTTTTACATCAGGCACACTTCATCACTTTTTATCACAATCAAAGATTTCTTTTATCAATTTACAATAAATTCTAAGTTTTCTCGGCTGGGCTTAATTTCCTCGTCACATAAAATGACAACTGTTAAAGCGATCAAATGTCAAGGTCTGCATGACAGTGCATTTACATGGCTACTTTATCAGATCGTGCAACTTAAAGTGACAGCTCGGTTCTATCGAAAGACAGAGAATCAGAGTACTAGGATTTGCGTACTTTTCCGTTTGCTTAATCAAACGTCTTCGGGTACTTAAAATTTCTGCACGTACGGGATGTAATTAATACTCTCTTCTAGGACAGCGTCCACTTGAATCCACGGTCACCTGATTCTCTTGTCAGATCCAAAGAGACATGCACCCTAAAATCCATTAATTAAACTCACAATCTCCTCTGGAACAGGCATGCTCCGCGCTTCATATATTCACAGATCTAGACAGATGTTCTCATCTTTCTTGTCCATAGTAACTTTGGTATTTTATATAGACAAGGTATATATATGAAGTTAACTCTTTAAGTTTACTGTCGGTTGGATAACCTCGCAGATATATATAACAAAAATAAGTTTAAAGTTGGAGGGCGTACCTTGCAGCGGAAGCAGAAACGCATACGTACCTCAATTCGTCATCCGAATATAAGGCCGGGTATCAGAGTCGACCTCTATATGTGAATCATCGTAGAGTCACAGAGTCGGCTACTAGAGTTGGCTCTAAGGGTCCACACATGAAATCTAAGGACTATGGTAATGCTTCCCTAGAGACGCAGACCGCTACCAGTCACGGGACTGAGATAACATGTGACTACCATTGTAAGTGCAGTCGGCGTACCGATGCACTATATGTCCTCGTCGTTCTGTCTGACACATAGAGGAGAAGGATAAGGAGAGAGAAAGAGTGGAGAGAGATTGAGAGATGAGGCTGTGGCAGTCGTCATCGATGCTGAGATCTCGTAGTTCTCTCTCTCTACACACACATGCACATATTTACTCTCTCTCTCTCTCTTCTATATTGCCTCATACACATACACATACATACCTTGGCCACAGAGGGAGTGAACCCGAAGGAAAACTCGTGGTCAGGACATACATCATCCAAGCATCTCATCCTTGATCTCCCGACATGGTGCATCATTTAGCATCCTCGTCCTCGAATGCGACATAATTCCACCAGCATAGAGCATGCATGCCAAGCCCATTTGGGGGCCTATTTATAGAGGAGAGGAGGAGAGGATTTGCTTGGAGGCAAAGTTAGAGGAGGAGGTGATGGAAGTGTGTGGAGAAAGGGAGAAGAGATGAGAAGGGAGAAGAAAGAAGTGAAGCTCACGGGTGCAAGCTCCACGTGGGGTTGTCCATGATGGGCACCCCCTTGACCAGTCAAACTAGTTAACAGCTCCCACTTGTCCATTAGGGGCAACCGTTCATATCCTTTATCTCAAGGTGTACAATCTCAAGGTCTGTTATTCTCAATCATATAGGAAATGGTGTGTGTGACCTCCGTGAGATTTATCATAATAATGTGGAAGTGTTCCGTTAAGCCATAACCTAACTAACGGACCACTTAAATGTCTCGCATGTACCTTAGACACTATATCTCGCCTGACTCAACACTCTAGATCTCTCAAAACAAGCAGTGTAGAGTCCAAATGCTAAGTACTCATGGCAACTAAGCCTCCCCAGGAAAATGAGTCGCAAAGTATGGTGCGATAGTAAGATGGCTTCTCTATGCTGCATATGTCAATACTATTTGTCTCAACCGCTTTCCTAGACGTCCTTTTAGATGGTATCAACCTTCACCATAGGTAAACATGCTAAAGTAGCGATATCGAGTCTCCTCTTTATAACATAGCACTGTAAGTCACTAGGGGTACAGAGAGATGAGCTCACACAATGATGAAGAGAGATCTATTTATCATTCTCATCTGCGGTCATATTACACATGCGGTATGATTCGTATTGTGCGGTGTTCTTCTATTAACATGGGTGTGTCACTATAAAATTTTAAAATTTTAAAACACTACATGAATACAAGTATAGTTGCAATCCCCCTTACCAAAGTCTGACAAACTAGTCACCCCTTTTGGCACACTCTTGTGACTTACATATCTGGATTTTACATCTTCATGGGATTGCTGCCAAACCCTCATGGTCGATCTTTATCAGACCTCATCGTAGCCTTAGTCAAGGCGGCATATATATGTTATTCGGGATATTGCGCTCACTCCTTGACCTCTAGCGCACCGTAATATCAGATGTCTCATCTGGGACGCTATCTACAGCACCTAGGATAATCACCCGTGTGATAGGGTCGATTCAAGCTTAGTGACACTCTAACAATGTGTAAATTAATCATTCAATCTAAGGACATTCCTTTGGAGAATGATCTAAGTATATTAGTAATGATGTCCCAAAAGTTGTAATGATTACAATTTAAAGACATGTGGACCCTTAATGGGTCGCAAAACTCTCTGGTGATCTATTTGGTTAATGGATCAGCTTTCGAGACGAAGTGAAATATTTCGGAGCCTCATTAACCATAGTTAATGGATGAACTACTATGACCATAATAAATATGTCGGAGCACCATTACCTCTTTCACAAGCTGAGCACAGATGTAGTGGTAATGGATATCTACACAGTTTATCATGCTATCTAGGGTCCTTGCCAAAGGCCAATGCCCAGTGCATCCTACATACAATGTACACCCATATCTCATGTTCTAGTAATGTGTATTTGTCAAACATTGTAGGATGCTCGTAACCGCACTATCTTAGTATGTAACGGAGCTGGCCACATGCTCTATCTTCTTATGATAAAGTAATATGTGTCTACTTCTTCCTATATCACGAGATAGCTGCACCAAGCAACCTGAACACAAATATTGAGGTGGATTTTTATTTATCTCGGTCACTATCCCAATCCGCATCTCTATAGCCAATCAGTTTTGACACATCTTTGTCACAGCATAAGATATGGCTTAGCGTCCCTCACAGATCTACAAAATGTGTAGGACCTTGATTGCCTAGGTGGCAACTAGATAGACCCGCTGCGAAGGTAATATATTGTTGAACATACAATATAATGTTTATCTAGCCTCAAATCACGACCGCATAACACACTCTGATATCTCTTCCCTTTTCTTCTTTAGTCTAAAGCAAACTTTTTACCGATGGAGTATAAACGGATTTCAAGTTATTCATTGTAAATCATTCCAGAATTTCACTAGTGTTAAGTATCCTTAGATAGCACATGAACCTTTGCGAGTAATTTCGTAAAATTTTCACTCTAATACATAGCTTGTCTCACCCATGTCTTTCGAAAGACAACCACTCTCCGGTATTTATCATATTTCTAGCTATTAGTGTGCTGTTGACATACAATCAGAAAATCAGGATGAATTTCTCCCACTGACTTAACATGTATACAATAGTCCTTTCCAATTATCTCTAAGTTAAATGAGACAGTCATCGTGAGAAATTTCAAACACCACTGTCTAGGCGATTGTCTGTAGCTCTATGCTTGGGGCATCAAGTTTTGCGTCCTTATCTTTTTGACCTCAAAGCCATCTATTTAAGTATATACCTTTCTCGTCTAGTTCTCCATATAGAAATATAATCTTTACATTCATTTGGACATATCATTAGAACATATCCAAAAACAATGATAGTTAGAATTAGGAGAACAGATGAGAATCTCACCACTAGAGATAACACATTATCATGGTCTATACTCTTCCATTGGGTATAACCCTTCGCCACTAGTCGTACTTTGTATTTATCAATCGATCCATCCATCTTGCATTTAAGTTTGAAAACTCACTTGTTTTTAATCTCTTTGTACACATGTAGGAGATTTGCTAAGTCTCAAATATCATTTTGTGTCACGAAATCCAACTCATCTTGTATCGTAACTTTATCATATGCGGGTTCGCAAATGAACGTATTGTCACTAAAATTTAAAAAGATGACAAGGAACATACCCACACTTGTTCACGACATACGGAGCCTTAATTTTTTAATAGTTCTAACAATACATCTCTATTAGGTGTGCACTTCCTAGTAAATGTACTCTCATTAAGTTGATCATCCCTATTATTTTCGACAGACACGTGATGGTTAAGCACATAATTGAAAACACCATCCATCGTGACTTATATAATACAAATCAAGGAGATGTTGGATATTGCCATGTATCATACTCCGGACAGCGAATGAGCGGGGGAGTGGAGGCTGAGGGCTCTGTAGCCGTCCAAACTGGATTGCATCACGTCTTAGGCACCGTTTGAAAATCGAACAGGATATGGCTTTTGATACATAATCGGCCGACCGATTTTAGGTATTTTCAAACGAACAGAATTATCTTGACTTTTGTGAAAACTCAACTTTTGAGAAAGAGAGAAAATTAGACATAACAGTGCCGTGCACCCTTAATCCGTCGAAACACCCTCAGATGAGATTACAAAGATTTTAAATGATAGGAAATCATCGACATACTGTCCCTCGATAGGGCATATGAATTCTTTGCAAAAGTGCTTTCTCCGTCGAGTTTTCAAATGGTGCCTCGGCACAATCTAGCCTCATTACTGATAAAATCTGGCTATTCTAACCTGCTGCGTTAGGCAGGCAAGTTGCCGTAAAGACTTGGCACCATGCAAATAATTTACCGGATTCGCTACATATGCACTTGACTTGTCAAGGGCGCGTTTGATATATATAAGGTTCCGAATTCAGCAGAACCTTTTGGCACTGCAAAAAGGAGATGTGACGTGCCGAGGTCAATTCCGACTTTTTTAAGTATGGACAATTTGTATGGACTCGGTCCAGACTAACTCGATGTCTAGTCACACCTATACGAGGTAGCTCTGAAGTATACTGTCCCGTCCATTTTTTTAAACAGTGCTTCTAATACCATAAATTAAGAAAAAGGTTAATGAATGGTCGACCACAAAAAAAAATGTGGACTACATTTGGGTACGTAGATCTGGTATGCCATAACGTCAAACATTTGATGGTCGGAAGATGTGCATATCAAAAAAAAAGAGAGAGAAGTACTTGCACCGGTTAGGATGCACCCCGGCCCGCCGCACCGACCTGCCTCCCTAGTGCAGATCAGTCAGCGACGATCCGATGGCAAACCGCTGTAAGGGTAGATCCTCTAGCTCACCTTCAAACCAATGTGGATATTCGGGTAGGTAGATCTGGTATGACATATCGTCAAACATTTGGTGGTCGGAAGATGTGCATATCAAAAAAAAAAGAGTACTTGAGCTGCGACCAATTCGCCATAACAGATGGCGCTTCGTTGCTGGAGAGCTGCACCTCGTTTCCATTTGGTGGTCGGAACATTTGGCAATCGAAGACACACATTAAACCAGCAGTCAACTGCTGCATGCAACGTTGAGAAAGCTTTCGCAGAGGCTGCGAAACTTTTTCTATGCCCAACCATTGAAAACTTCGAAAGGAAGTCCTGATGATGATTGGGGGGAACAAGAAACTTTCAAATCCCCGCATGCATGCGCTATATACGTTCGCGTTGTGTATTCCACGTTTAATGCATGAGCACGAGATATTGCATCTTTATTTCATTTTTTATCTTTAAAAGATATTAAATTTGATTTAGTTTTAGCATTTCATGACGTCAACAATATTGACAGTTGGACAGTGATGAAGATGAAGTGACCTAGAAATACCGTAACCTTAACTGATCGTGAGACCGTACGAAGATTATTGAACTTTCCAACCTAAAATCTTAAAGTAGAAAAAGAATATATATCCATATCACTCCTATTTTTCCTTTATCTGATCTGTTCTGCGAATTATTCCAGCATTTTATGTGTGCTTTAATTATGGTCTTCGCGCTTCTCGTTCGTGGTGCGTATGCAGCGAATTACAGGGCCCGTGTTAAGCGGCCATATATCGCAATCACCTTTAAACACGTACGGCGGAGTTGTCCTCTGATGCATCTCCGCGAATGGTGCAGGGCCACCGCCGCCGGTTGAAGAACGGGAAGACGACGGCAGCGCCACCAGGTCCAGCAGTCGCCTCTCCACACAGTACAGCCGGTCGCCACCGTCCCTGAGGAAGAACGTGCGATTAATCAAAGGATTGATTCCTCTTTAAACCGGGATTCCTATAGTAGTGTGGGCACACTAATTAAAAGCATACGAGGGTAGTGACTCGTTTCCTCTGTAAAATAGTTTTCAAAACATGCATGACTCGTCGAATCCGTACTTCTCGGTCGTGCAAAGGCCAGAAATTAACCAGTTTAATCACACGATGCTGAGAACTTGTTTAACCGGACAACATGATCAGGAGGGAAATTTTTTTGCCTGCATTTGGTCTTCCCTCCACTGGCACGTACGTCATGCTGTGCTGGAAAGCAAAACGTTAGAACTTAGAAGCAAGCATATAAATATATAGAGGACATGTGTTATAGTTTGTGACTTCACGTGGGTGGGTGTTCATCGGTGCTCTAGAGAAGGGTCTCCAATATTGCTCATGGTGGCTCATGCAACTGCCTACCACAGCACGACACCGTTTTGATCGATCAATGCTAATCACGTTTACCGCGAACATCGGCCATGTCGGAGCTGTTCTCTGATGCAATTCTCCACGCATGGCGCGTGGTGGCGAGCTGCCGCCGGAGGATGGAGAAGTCCGCGGCGGCGGCGGTACGTAGCGGGTGCCCGTCAATATATAGTTCAAGTGGCACCGTCTCGGAAGATCCAAAGGATTGATCTTTAATTTCTCCTCCGTAAAAATGAGAACTTTGCGTATGTTGACAGAGGACTCTCGTCGACGGAGGAAGGTAGCTAACATGTGTACGGACAAGACAATATTAATTTGTTCTCGTGATTCGTCAGATTATCTAAGTTTCAGAACATGCATGCATGTATATATCTTTAGCAAATATTTCACGTGAACAACTCGTTGTTAAAGTTCGGTCGAAAAGTTCTCGCGCGGTCCATGAAAATTTCAGCAAACCTGTTTGATAATATCATGCCGAAAACATGTTGGATGTAAAGCCAAGAACGTAAAGCCATGTTGGGAAACAAAAACCACGAAATTATATATATGGAAAAGCAGTGTCGTGGTTTAGATTATAGCATGCTTTTATATTTCCAAGAAATGGATGTCAAATAATGTACTTGGTCTCTTAAGGCGGCTTTGACATCCAATTAAGATAGGGGGAGAGGATGAGAGAGAGAGTAGTGGGCTCCGTCTCTCCTTCACACACAACCTCTCTAACCGAGAGCGATTAACTTACTCGATCTCCCGAGATCGAATACGTTAATCATAATCGGATGTCGAAGACGCCCTTAAGATTCACCCTACGGTCTTAATTAATTTGGGACGCTCCTCGATCTCGCCACCACCACATGTTGCAAGTTTCAGAATATGCATTAACCGTAGGTTCTGGTGCTTTATAAAATTTATAGACCGGCCGACCAAATATCTTAAAACATTTGCTGCATATAAAAGATTGCTAGAACATTTGAACAAATATTACCTACATCATTCAAACTGTGCCGTACGAAAAAGCGACAAAAGAAATTTCTTTTTATAAAAATTGATGTGTTACAACATTCTAAAGGATGTGACGATTTAAATGTAAGAAGAATGAAAATATGCAATTTTTATTTTATTCTAATGGTGATAACGTATAATACAACACTCTTAATTTAATGGAAAATATAAGTTAAAATAAATTTCTGCTGGAATTAAACCTACCGACCGGTTGACCAGCTGCATGCAACGGCCGGTCAACATTCTCCAGTTCTGACCCGGAGTGACCAGGATCTCACCTGATGGGGATGGACACGCCCAGGTCAAAAAAGCACGTGTACTTGAACCTTTTCTGGATGCGGTGAGTAATTAATGAGGATCTGGCTCAATCATATAGACTGGGAGTACTTTATGATTGATCGATAGCGTATCTTTTTCTCCTCCGCTGTTCAGAGATGGTTGTTTTTGTTTTACTTATTTTCTGATATGAATATACAAAGCCAGCTGGCTCAATCATATAGAGTGGCCGGAGTACTTTGGGGTGCAGGAATTTGGGGCAGGGGATCTCAATCCGTTGGGTGGACCATCCCGAATGATTTGCCCCAACCCTTACTTAATTCGGGGGAGATTCGATATTCCATATTCAAGGGATTTTTGCAAAGATACATTTCTTGGGAGGTTATTTTAAAATTGTTTTTCATATTTTATATTCTTTTTAGCATTCTTGCTACATCATAATGTCTACAAAAATGTCTGTGTCGTCCAAGGCTATCAATTTTTCATTAAAATCTCTTGTGAAAACATGTTTAACATTTGATTACCTTAATCTGAAAAGATCAAAATAGCTCTCTCTCTCTCTCTCTCTCTCTCTCTCTCTCTCTCTCTCTCTCTCTCTCTCTCTCTTCATATTTCCTCTCTGTTCATCACAATATGATGATCAAAATAATGTTTTATAAGAATATTTTGATCAAAAAAATTATTATATGAATGAAAATAGAATATTCTTTGAATCTTCAATGGAGGTTATCTGTAAAGATATTTTTAGCACTACATTGATATAAGAAGATTATTAAAAATAATATTAAATAATTAATATAATTTTAAAATAAATACGTAGAGAGGTATTTTTGCAAAAAACTCTTCATTCAAATAATTTAACGGCTGCAAAACCCTTATTCAAAGAAGTGAAGGGTTCCAACTCGAGTATGGTTTGGTCGAGTTCGCTACAAGAAAATGTGTGGTGAGCGATCGACGTAAGGCTTCCGTCTTTAATTATTTGTTAATTCATCATAAACATTGTTACCGACAGATTAATGATGGAATAGCGACAGAACCCATCTATCGCTAAAATTTACTCGTTAATTAGCGACATACATGTATCCATTGCTATTCGGTCATCTAAGAGACATTGTTTTCATTGTTAATTAGTTGCTAACTAAATTTTATAGATGAAAATATTTCGTCACTAATCTCTCGTTAAATGGAGATAGATTAACGATAGATAATGTCGTCTCTAAGTGTAATTATTCGTTGTTAATTTTTTTTCGTTTAACTATGGATTAGAGATGGACGTTTGTCCATCGCTATTTTAATCCGCCACTAATCAATCTCTATTCCATCGTAAAATAAAGATAGGTTAACGACATCAATTATTATCTCTACTATTTCATCACTAATTATACCACATTTAGCGACAAATTAAAGACTAAATAGTTTGCTTAGCTAAAGTCGTAACTGACCTTGAAAATCAGCCGTACCTTTGAAAGTACGTTTTAAAACTAGAGTCGCAACGTTTGAAAGCAAAAGGTTCAACGAACAACCCAACACAAACAAATTAATCATTCATTATATCCCAATTATTGAAACAGAGCCTCCAATTAAAAGCTAGAAGAGAAGATGAGATGGACGGCTCCGTCAGTCATCACCCAAACGTGCCCTTTGTGTTTGCTCCCAGCTATAGGATCTAGGCATTTGACGCCTTTCAGCGCACACAGACTGAGGGTCACTTTCATAAAAGGGTAAACTCGATTAGAGTGAGTTACTCGGGGTGAGATGACTTAATCTTGGTTGACTCTTTTTTTCTAAATTAAGATCGATTAAGAATTAGTTTAAATTTTTTTACTCCAACCAAAAGAGTGGAATAAGTCACCCGAGATAATTTAGAGGTGAGTCCCGTCTCTGACTCACCCCTTTATCAAAGTGACCTTATAAGATTGAGACCTTTCAACACACACAAACACACGGACACACGTGCGCACTCAGTACAAAATAAGTGGATAATGTAGAATGAATTTCCGTTGGTTCACACAATATATATTGAAAAGGCGAGCGGAGAATGTATATATATATATAAATATATATATATATATATAACTGATTATATAAACATCTCTATTTACTGGACATTCTTTAATTTGGGGAAGTCTGAGAAGTAAAAAGCAGGAGGCAACCGATCATATGCTTGTACATTAATTATATATGTCCTCGTAGTAGTAGGGCGAACGACGAGATGTCAAATGTTTTAGATAACCATTAACTCTACATAACCCACTCCCAATTGTTCTCCGTCCGACCTGTTGCATACTTATCGTTAATTAGTCTGGACACGAGCCTTAATTTATGGTCAAATACTTTTCTAAAACCTTTTGGCATATTAATTATCATATTCGTAAATCTTTGTGAAAGTTAGATTAGGAGAATAGTTGGTAAACTCAACTGTCATTAATTCCCGATCATTGTTGACTATGTTTCTAACTTAATTAATTTTCCTTCAGTCATATGACAACTACGCAATTTTTCAACCACGTGCATGCACCGGCATCTCTCCTTCCTTGAATTGACGTCACGGGCCGGTGAGGCGGTGACCAAAACAAAGACAAGAAACCGAAGAAAAATTGACCTAACGGGTCGATGACGTATATGGCTGACTCCTGCGTGTTCATATCGTCAGGCGGCTATTTTTTTTGGATCCGGAAGCCAACTTTCGGACATCCCGATCAAATTAAGACAGCTGGTAACTCGCTCATCATAGTTATATAGCTCCCTCGTTTCCCGCCAACAGTGGCCACGTAGATGTATAACTTGCGAGTTACCGACGTCCACAGACCACAGGCCACGGCGGATGTCGTCTCGAAAATCGTCGACATGGCCGCAAGAGATCGAATTTATATTTTATGAGTTCTCACGAGTCACTCTCACCTCTCCAACTATGTTTTAACAATCGACACACTTATTACACTGATATTTGAGTTTTTGGGCCTCCCGAACCCGAGTTCTTTGATTTTAAAATTAGTTTGAAAAATCACAGTTTGAGAACCGAGCTCAAATTGAGAATCTAATTTAGATTCTGTTAGCTCTCATAATTCACTCTCGGCTCTTTGATCATGTTGGAATAATCCCCACACTGATCGGACCGATATTTCTGATTTTAAATCACATGAATCTAAGTTCTTAGGTTTTAACATTAGTCCAAAAAATGTTGGTTTGGGCGCCGAGTCTAAATAGGGAATTCAATTTAAATTCCATCAGCTTCAATAGATCACTCACACCTCCCCGATCGTGTTAGATCAATTGACATGCTGATCAAATTGGTATTTGAGTATTTGCACCCCTTGAATTTTAGTTCTTTAGTTTTAACCTAACTTAGTTTGAAAATTAGTTGTTCGGGTGTCGAGCCCAAATCAGAAATCCGATTTAGATTCTATTAACTCTCCCAAATCATTCTCACTTCTCTGGTCATATTAGACCAATCGACACGTTAATCATATTGACATTTGAGTTTTTGGACCCCCGGAACCCGAGTTTAAAGGGGTTATTTTGATGTTAGTGTTCAATTAAGCTCTTTTGAAATAAATAGGAGTATTATAAGTCAAAATCTACAAATTAAAAAATATAACAAATATGGTACTCAACTGAGGGGGGTATGCTGCGGTCAACAGTGCTCCATGGGGAGGAACCATCCCCACGCGGGAGAAAATGGGGGACAACAAGCTCGCGTAAATGTACATGAGACGCGAGTCCCGTGCTTCAAATCGCGAGTTCATCTTCTCTAGGATCATGTATCACATCGATGTGGCTCCTAGAACTAGAATTGGAGGGTTTCATAATGAAGATGTTGGTCAAGATAGAGCATGAACTCTGGAAAGATGATATCACCTTAGTAGCGTTCAAGCTCTACCTAAAACCATACAAGTGACCTTTTTCAGTTGATCGGCTGTCGCCATCCACACCTTAGGATATACCTCCGGATGCTACGTGAAGTCCTTGTCGCACTTCTCCCTCATCTGTCTCTCATATGACTTTTACGTTGATCTTCAAGAATTTTTTTTCCAAATACTCATTATATTATACTTCATTACATTTTTTGGTTGATAGCATTATGAAACGATATCCAACTTAGTTTTACCATACGACCCGCTCTTGTTAGGTAGTATAACTACCAACAACTTAAGATACTTTAACCTTCACCATCGATCCATGACCAATTTAGCAGCACATCTCATGGACCTTAATAAGAGCCCTATCCAGATTCTCTAGATGAGCTCCATAAGTTTCTACCATCATAGTTGACTCAACATATTGTAACGTTTCATAATTAGAAAAAAGAGAAACACAGTTACAGACAAAGTCTCAACCAGATCATTTAAGTTTGATCATGATCTGGTCGTTAGATTTAAGTTTGATCAAGATTTGACGGTTGAATTTATTCCACTACAAGAAAAATCGCGGATAGCGACCGACATATTCGGTCGCTATTCAGTCGTAGATCGGTCGCAAATCTGCATTGCGACCGAACAGACACTATCTAGCGACCGAATATGTCGGTCGCTATATCATAGTCGCTATATAGCGACCGACATAATTCGGTCGCAGTATCAGTCGTTATCAGAGACCGATTATAATCGGTCGCCTGACCGGTCGCTAATAATTCGGTCGCCATTCAGTCTCTATTCGGTCGCTACAATTGTTGTATTTTAAAAAATAAAATTAACCTATCGGATTAAGTCGGTCTCAATTCGGTCGCTATTCGGTCTCGAATTATGTTGTATTTTTAAAAATAAAATTAACCTATCGGATTTATTCGGTCTCAATTCGGTCGCTAGTCGGTCTCTAAATTTGTTTTATTTTTAAAAATAAAATAAACCTATCGGATTTATTCGGTGGCTAGTCGGTCGCTAGTCGGTCGCCAAGTATAATTATTTAATAAAAGAAATATAACGTATAGTCGCTATTCGGTCGCAATTCAGTCTCAATGCGGTCGCTAATTTTGCATTATTTTTTTTTTAAAAATTTATTTAAACTGATAAATAAATTACCTGATAAATAACAAATTCATAACATAAATATAAAATCAACTACACAGACAACAATATCGACAAATCTCAAATTCATCACATACAAACACCTGATAAATAACAATTTCATAAAACAATAATAAATCAACTACACGGATCACAATCTCCACGAACCTCAAATTACACACAATTAAAATAAAATCACAAATTAATCATACATCCATAATAATAAAATGACAACATACACAACTAAAATAAAATCACAAATCCTCCACATATGTCTCATCCTGGTCGTCGTCTCGTCCAACATCATCCTGGTCGTCGTCTCGTCCAACATCTCGCGACGGATGATCCTGTATATCATTTAAAAAAATTATAATCAAATCCTTAATAAAGAAATCAAGCATTAACAAGACTTAATAAAGAAATCAAGCATTAACAAGAGTATGCCAATAGTTTAAGCCAGCTCATTTTCATATATATAAATACACACACACAATATAAGTTCAAATTTCATCTTGTATTTTAAAAATGAAGTTTGAGCGCCGAGCTCAAACCGGGCATCCGATTTGGATTCCGTCAGTTCTGACAAGTCACTTTCATCTCCCCGGTCGTATTGGAATGATCGGCACGGCCATCCGACCGGTATTTCGAATTTTAGACCCCCGGACCCGTCCTAACAGTTCATTTGAACTAAGTGTATTTTAAAAATGAAGTTTGAGCGCCGAGCTCAAACCGGGCATCCGATTTGGATTCCGTCAGTTCTGACAAGTCACTTTCATCTCCCCGGTCGTATTGGAATGATCGGCACGGCCATCCGACCGGTATTTCGAATTTTAGAACCAAATGCCCCGTCCTAACAGTTCATTTGAACTAAGTGTATTTTAAAAATGAAGTTTGAGCGCCGAGCTCAAACCGGGCATCCGATTTGGATTCCGTCAGTTCTGACAAGTCACTTTCATCTCCCCGGTCGTATTGGAATGACCGGCACGGCCATCCGACCGGTATTTCAGATTTTAGACCCCCGGACCCGTCCTAACAGTTCATTTGAAATAAGTGTATTTTAAAAATGAAGTTTGAGCGCCGAGCTCAAACCGGGCATCCGATTTGGATTCCGTCAGTTCTGACAAGTCACTTTCATCTCCCCGGTCGTATTGGAATGATCGGCACGGCCATCCGACCGGTATTTCGAATTTTAGACCCCCGGACCCGTCCTAACAGTTCATTTGAACTAAGTGTATTTTAAAAATGAAGTTTGAGCGCCGAGCTCAAACCGGGCATCCGATTTGGATTCCGTCAGTTCTGACAAGTCACTTTCATCTCCCCGGTCGTATTGGAATGATCGGCACGGCCATCCGACCGGTATTTCAGATTTTAGAACCAAATGCCCCGTCCTAACAGTTCATTTGAACTAAGTGTATTTTAAAAATGAAGTTTGAGCGCCGAGCTCAAACCGGGCATCCGATTTGGATTCCGTCAGTTCTGACAAGTCACTTTCATCTCCCCGGTCGTATTGGAATGACCGGCACGGCCATCCGACCGGTATTTCAGATTTTAGACCCCCGGACCCGTCCTAACAGTTCATTTGAAATAAGTGTATTTTAAAAATGAAGTTTGAGCGCCGAGCTCAAACCGGGCATCCGATTTGGATTCCGTCAGTTCTGACAAGTCACTTTCATCTCCCCGGTCGTATTGGAATGATCGGCACGGCCATCCGACCGGTATTTCGAATTTTAGACCCCCGGACCCGTCCTAACAGTTCATTTGAACTAAGTGTATTTTAAAAATGAAGTTTGAGCGCCGAGCTCAAACCGGGCATCCGATTTGGATTCCGTCAGTTCTGACAAGTCACTTTCATCTCCCCGGTCGTATTGGAATGATCGGCACGACCATCCGACCGGTATTTCAGATTTTAGAACCAAATGCCCCGTCCTAACAGTTCATTTGAACTAAGTGTATTTTAAAAATGAAGTTTGAGCGCCGAGCTCAAACCGGGCATCCGATTTGGATTCCGTCAGTTCTGACAAGTCACTTTCATCTCCCCGGTCGTATTGGAATGACCGGCACGGCCATCCGACCGGTATTTCAGATTTTAGACCCCCGGACCCGTCCTAACAGTTCATTTGAAATAAGTGTATTTTAAAAATGAAGTTTGAGCGCCGAGCTCAAACCGGGCATCCGATTTGGATTCCGTCAGTTCTGACAAGTCACTTTCATCTCCCCGGTCGTATTGGAATGATCGGCACGGCCATCCGACCGGTATTTCGAATTTTAGACCCCCGGACCCGTCCTAACAGTTCATTTGAACTAAGTGTATTTTAAAAATGAAGTTTGAGCGCCGAGCTCAAACCGGGCATCCGATTTGGATTCCGTCAGTTCTGACAAGTCACTTTCATCTCCCCGGTCGTATTGGAATGATCGGCACGACCATCCGACCGGTATTTCAGATTTTAGAACCAAATGCCCCGTCCTAACAGTTCATTTGAACTAAGTGTATTTTAAAAATGAAGTTTGAGCGCCGAGCTCAAACCGGGCATCCGATTTGGATTCCGTCAGTTCTGACAAGTCACTTTCATCTCCCCGGTCGTATTGGAATGATCGGCACGGCCATCCGACCGGTATTTCGAATTTTAGACCCCCGGACCCGTCCTAACAGTTCATTTGAACTAAGTGTATTTTAAAAATGAAGTTTGAGCGCCGAGCTCAAACCGGGCATCCGATTTGGATTCCGTCAGTTCTGACAAGTCACTTTCATCTCCCCGGTCGTATTGGAATGACCGGCACGGCCATCCGACCGGTATTTCAGATTTTAGACCCCCGGACCCGTCCTAACAGTTCATTTGAAATAAGTGTATTTTAAAAATGAAGTTTGAGCGCCGAGCTCAAACCGGGCATCCGATTTGGATTCCGTCAGTTCTGACAAGTCACTTTCATCTCCCCGGTCGTATTGGAATGATCGGCACGGCCATCCGACCGGTATTTCGAATTTTAGACCCCCGGACCCGTCCTAACAGTTCATTTGAACTAAGTGTATTTTAAAAATGAAGTTTGAGCGCCGAGCTCAAACCGGGCATCCGATTTGGATTCCGTCAGTTCTGACAAGTCACTTTCATCTCCCCGGTCGTATTGGAATGATCGGCACGACCATCCGACCGGTATTTCAGATTTTAGAACCAAATGCCCCGTCCTAACAGTTCATTTGAACTAAGTGTATTTTAAAAATGAAGTTTGAGCGCCGAGCTCAAACCGGGCATCCGATTTGGATTCCGTCAGTTCTGACAAGTCACTTTCATCTCCCCGGTCGTATTGGAATGACCGGCACGGCCATCCGACCGGTATTTCAGATTTTAGACCCCCGGACCCGTCCTAACAGTTCATTTGAAATAAGTGTATTTTAAAAATGAAGTTTGAGCGCCGAGCTCAAACCGGGCATCCGATTTGGATTCCGTCAGTTCTGACAAGTCACTTTCATCTCCCCGGTCGTATTGGAATGATCGGCACGGCCATCCGACCGGTATTTCAGATTTTAGAACCAAATGCCCCATCCTAACAGTTCATTTGAACTAAGTGTATTTTAAAAATGAAGTTTGAGCGCCGAGCTCAAACCGGGCATCCGATTTGGATTCCGTCAGTTCTGACAAGTCACTTTCATCTCCCCACTGAAAATGAACTTCTTGTAACTTATGACCTATGCTCCTTTGTATGAACTGCCCTTCCTTTGCTTAGAGGTGCTGTTCCTGGCTTCCTGCCATGACAGTTACCAGACTTTGGGGAGATCTTTTCACCTAAATTGGCATATTTTATTCATGTCTACATGTTACTTTCCTTATATTATTCTAGCTTTATGAATATTTATAGATCTGTATCCTCCCCCACTCAAGTGAATAGAATTTATACATATCTTTTCACTTTCAGTTCTAACCAAAATCTCTATACACCTATGGAAAATCCTGCAGAACAGTCTGCCTGTTGATTCTAATATCCAGAGGATAGGTGTAAGATGATATTTAGAGTTAAGAAAATGATATTTTCCCCTCCTCAATCTAAATTCTTATATTTTGTAAGATGATATTTAGAGTTAACAAATAGAAAATCAATCAAATAAAATACTTACCGGAGGCTGCTGTGCAGGAGGTGCAGGAGGTGCTCTACTACTATCAATTCCCAAGGATGTGAGCATCTGGGAGACGGTCTGAGCGACGATGGTTGAGATATTCTGAGAGATATTCTGAGAGACGGTCTCGTTGACGATCTGCCTAAACATATCTGGAGTCATGGTCGGGGCGGCACTGGAAGAACCATCTGGGGCTGCTGGTGTGGTAAATGGAGAGGTCGCATGTGAGACCGAACTCGAGCATGATGATAACACCCTAGTCGTGCCCAAGCTATGTCCAAAACCATAAACATGTCCTTTCTTGGGTGCCCCAGATGCTGCAACCCAAATGGCAGGATCCAACTCTGGACGCTGACTGTCATCCCCGTACCTCTCATCCATTCGTCTACTATATGAGTCCTGCAAAAACCAAAAAAAAACAAAACCAAATTATTCTACAATTTAATCTTAAATGAAAACTATTAATGTATACACTTACCGCTACCTCCCGAGCTTTCTCACTAATGTAAGCATTTGTCCCTTTCTTCTTATGAGTTCGATCAAAAAGTTCATGAAATTGAGCTGGCCGCTTTAACTGTGCTTCCTGTTATTCAAATAAATCACAGTTTCATAATAGAAACAAAAAATTTATATATGTAGAAGTGTACTTACTAATCTCGCTTTATGTGTTGCAAAGGAGACAGAGCCACCCGTGTGTAAATTCGCTTCAGGATGCGCTGCTCTGTTTTGCTTTGCTTTGTTTGAATTGGCATTCCATTTCTCCGCTTCCCAAATGTTGCACAGCTCTGTCCAATACTCCTTTCTCATCCACACAGGCCCATGCTCCTTCCATATGTTCTTATCAGTACTTGCACATGCTTTTTTTGCATATCTTCGGGCATTGTACATAAGATGTTTGAAATTATCTCTTGCAGTAGCTGTCCATGCAAATCTAGCACGTAACTCATCTGAATGTTCTGTGAATCGATGATTCCTCTATATATTAACAACAACAAAAATTTATATGTTACATAACAAAGTGGGTTAAAATAATAATTGAAAATGACTTAATATGATAAAATAAGATAAATACCAAGAACATAGAGAACAATAAATCCTGAACACCCATCGGAAAATCAGCAAAGCGATGGATGGGGCCTGGAAAATGTGCTTGAATTGTCTTTGTAATAAATTGTGATGCTTGGGCTGGCTCTATTTTATTCCTGAAATTAAAAATATTAATACCACAATGACGAATAAATAACAAAAATAATGCATTACGTACCCTTCATTTATCCACACTGCCCGCATCGTCTCATTACAACAGCCCTCCCCCTCATGATGACTCGCCTCGTCATCAGCACGTACTATACGAATTAAATAGTATAAATAAAACAAACTATCAAAAAAACATAAATATGCAAATGAACATACCTGACTCAGCTGGGGGAGGTGTAGATCCACTCGCCATGTGTGATGGCGGTGCATAGGCCGTCAATGTACCCGTTGTCAGTGGTAACGGTGCAGAGGCCGTGGGTCCTGTAAGGATAAGAATCAGATAACACAAAAACATAAAGAATTATTTTAAACAAATACTCAAATGAATTATACATGAAAGTATACATACCTACTACCGGTGGTAGCGGTGCATCCCTCGGTGGTAACGGTGCAGAGGTCGTGGGTCCTGTGAAAATAAGAATCAGATAACACAAAAACATAAAGAATTATTTTCAACAAATACTACAATGCATTATACATGAAAGTATACATACCTACTACCGGTGGTAGCGGTGCAGAGGTCGGTCGTAACGGTGTAGAGGTCGTGGGTCCTGTGAAAATAATAATCAGATAACACAAATACATAATGAATTATTTTCAACAAATACTACAATGCATTATGAAGGGAAAGTATACATACCTACTACCGGTGGTAGCGGTGCAGAGGTCGGTGGTATATGTGCAGAGGTCGTGGGTCCTGTGAAAATAAGAATCAGATAACACAAAAACATAAAGAATTATTTTCAACAAATACTACAATGCATTATACATGAAAGTATACATACCTACTACCGGTGGTAGCGGTGCAGAGGTCGGTCGTAACGGTGTAGAGGTCGTGGGTCCTGTGAAAATAATAATCAGATAACACAAATACATAATGAATTATTTTCAACAAATACTACAATGCATTATGAAGGGAAAGTATACATACCTACTACCGGTGGTGAAACGGAAGTAAATCTCCTCCCGCTACCCTCTCCCCTCCCACCTCTGGGAGTCCCACGCCGTCCTCGAACCATATCTTCAACTGGTAATAAAATACATGCATATTCATCAAATAGTGAAAGAAAGAAAGTTACAGAGTATTAAAATTCCCAGATAAAATTGTATACCATTAATCAAACATTCTCCATTTCTTCTTCAGATGTTGGAGATATAACAAATTCAGCATTCACATCTTCATTATCAGATTCATTTTGATCACTAATATATTCCTCCTCTTCGGAGTCCCCCAACTGTATTTCTGGTTGTTCTGGATCGACTTCCTCCACTTCATTCTCTTTAGATAAAGACGGTGCCTCCACAGATTCATCACTAGAAGCAGGCAAGTCTACATCATCACCCAAGTCTGATTGAAAGAATTCGGCATTCACATCCAACTGCTCTGTTTCAGTCAAATCCAACTCATAATCCGGGAAAAGCCTTGTCTTAACCTTGCAAACTGCCCACCAATCATTTCTTTCTTTATTTCTAGACGATGGATACTTTGTATAATAGACCTGCTGGGCTTGTGCGGCCAAAATGAATGGATCATAAGTATTCAATTTAGACTTATGTCTGATATCGACAATCCCATATGTTGTGTCATTTCGAACAGAATTAGGATCAAACCAATGACACTTTAACAGAAATATATGGTTGTCATCTCCGAGATATTGCAATTCTAAGATCTCCTCAATAATACCATAATAATCACATTCGTTTTCATTATATGTACTTCCTTTCACACATACCCCGCTGTTCATTGTTGACTTATTCTGCCCATATTGTCTAGTGTGAAATCTATACCCATTCACAATAAATGCTGGATATGTACGTGCAACTTTCGATGGGCCATAACTGATCACTCGAATTCTTTGATCAGTAATAAAATCATTTTCAACCTACATATGGACAGCACACTAGTCAGAATTTGTCATTGACCCAACAAGGAGAAAGAGTAGTAATAATACTTACACGATATTTCAGCCAAGAAGCGAATGATTTTTCTCGTTCTTTTTCAACCTCCATGTCAGTGAGATATGGACATCTTTGGATTAATTCTGAGTCAAATTGTCTGTATTACGACCATTGGAGCATTATAGATGGAATGAAAAATAATAAGTTATAGACACAATGTAATTTGAGCAGAGAACTTACGCAACATAAGGTTCAACCTCCATACAATTTAAAAGGATGTAAATTTCTGCACAGTGCAATTCTCTATCATTTAGCATCCGACTCGAGGAACGTCCATACGCACGTCCAGGATACTTAAATATCGACAGTCGCTCAGAGTGAACGGAGTCTCCCCCATCATCATTACGTGGTGGCCGAGTTCGACGAGTTTGTACCTCAGGTTCAAAGTACATTGAACAGAAATTTGATATTTCTTCCATAATGTACGCCTCGGCAATGGAACCCTCTACTTTTGCCTTGTTGCGAACTTTCATTTTCAATTCATGCATACACCTACCAGAATGTTCATAAGATAATGAAAAACACATCACCATGTAATTGAATTATGAGGAGAAAATATATATATATTACCTCTCAAATGGATACATCCATCTAAATTGTACTGGCCCTCCTACTTTAGCCTCATATGGTAAGTGTATAAGCAGGTGCTCCATTGAATCAAAGAATGATGGTGGAAATATCTTTTCCAATCTACAAACTGTCGTGATCACATTCTGTTCAATAGTTTCCACATCTTCATACCTGAGCTCTGATGCACATAAAATTTTGAAAAACTGACTTAACTCAGTCACTGCTCCCCATATCGCCTTCGGCATCATATCACGAAATACAATAGGTAACAACCTCTGCATGAACACATGACAGTCATGACTTTTCATTCCATATATTTTCCCCTCATTTGTATTCACGCAACGAGCAATGTTAGACACATAACCATCTGGAAATCTCAACTGTTTTAGCCAAGAGCATACTTCTTTAATCTGTGCAGCTCCAAGGGCGTAACTTGCTTTCGGTTTAACTGTTTTACCATTTCTATCAATAAGGTACAGTTCTGGACGTTTACAATGTATTTTCAAGTCTAAACGGGCATTCACATTATCCTTTGTTTTGCCTGTTATGTCCATAACAGTGTTGAACACATTATCAAAGACATTCTTCTCAACATGCATGACGTCGATGTTATGTCGTATAAGAAGAGTTGACCAATAAGGCAATTCCCAGAAGATACTTTTTTTGACCCAATTGTGATCCTTCCCAAATCCAGGGAGTTGTCTTGTGCTGCTCGACAATTGTGCTATATCTGGTAAGTTCTGTACACGTGCTGCTAAATGTGGACCAGACAACCGTTCAAAATCAGCTTCTTCCAATTCAATTCTGTTCTTTAAGAATGCATCTTTTTGCCTTCTAAACGGATGGTCCCTTGGTAGAAATCGTCGATGACAATCAAACCAGCATGACTTGCCACCATGCTTAAGTACAAATGATTTGGAACTGTCCATACAGTAAGGACATGCTAGTTTTCCATGAGTGCTCCAGCTAGATAACATTCCATATGCAGGAAAGTCGCTTATTGTCCACATCAATGCAGCCTTCATAGTGAAATTTTGTTTTCTGCATGCATCATAGGTAGTAACCCCATCAGTCCATAACAACTTCAACTCATCAATCAACGGCCTGAGATATATGTCTAATTTTTTCCCAGGACTTTTTGGACCAGGGATCAATAATGATAGAAATAAATGCTCTCGTTTCATGCACATATTTGGCGGAATATTATATGGTGTCACGAAAACTGGCCAGCAAGAGTAGGAAGTCACTGAACCTCCAAATGGATTGAATCCATCAGTACATAAACCCAGCCTTACATTACGCGACTCTTTTGAGAAAGTAGGGTGAGCACGGTTAAAGTGACTCCAAGCTTCGGCATCTGCAGGATGACTGATTACATTATGTTGTCGACGTACTCTTTCCGCATGCCATCTCATATGTTGAGCTATCTTTGGTGCCATATACATTCTCTGCAATCTCGGTGCAATAGGAAAATACCGCAATGACATATATGGTATATCTTTTTGCTTTGAATTGTCCCCTTTCTTAGGCTTGAATCTATCATGACCACATATGGAACATGATACCTTACTTTTAGCCTCATTATAATATAGCATGCAATGATTAGGACATGCATCTATTTTCTCATATCCAAGCCCTAAGTCAGTGACCATCTTCTTTGCACGATAAAAATTTTCAGGTAATTTCTCATCTTGTGGCAACATACTTTTGATAATCAGTAACAAACGATCAAAACAAATCTCACTGATGTGAAATTCAGATTTCAAGTTCAATAATTGTGACACCGCAGACAGTCGAGAGTGATTTTGACATCCAGTCCACAATGGCTCATCAGCATCTTTGAGTAGCTGATAAAATCTTTCAGCTGTCTTGTTTGGCGGTTCTTCATTATGTACATGCTCCTCGTGAACATTGAATCCTGGACCAGCAGCATCTATGACCATATCAACATATGAACTTCCACTTCCAACATTGGCAGGCTCGTAGGTCGACCACAATGTTTCACCATGACATATCCAGTTTGTATAATCTTTAACAAACCCCTTTCTGTATAAATGACGTTGTACATCCCATGTTGTCAGCCACTTCAAATTCTTACAGACTACACAAGGACATCGGATACGACCCTCACAATCTACAGCTTCAATAGAATTTCTCAAAGCAAACTGAATGAATCTCTCAACTCCATTTTTAAATTCTATAGACACCACCTGATCAACTACTCTACGGTACATCCATGAACGATCTTCAGACATTTTCCCTATGCGAATGAAATGTAAACACACAAAACTTTAACATGTTTAACAAAATAAAAAGTACAACCCTTACCTCACATCGTCCATGTCTGCCATTTTAAATAGGACGGAAATATCATTTAGATCTTCACTTTTTAACCCATCTGTGAAGGTTTGATCGCACGATTAATTACTATATGTGTTGTGTTGTTTGCTAAAAATTTCGGCAGCATCTCCCCACACCTCTCCGATATACCACAAAATATTTATTGATTAAGAAATTTTCTTAAACACTTACTAATAAGTGGTTAAGAAAATAATCAAAATCAATAAAGGTATATCAGAGAGGAGTGAGAAGACGCAGCCAAAATTTTTAACAAACAACACAAACACATATAGTAATTAACCACCTAAGTGCGATCAAACATTCACAGACTGTCCAAACGGGACAATTCAAGACTTTGAGTTAGATATACACATTCTCATCATTCAAAATGAGAACGTGCATATCAATCCCAAAGTCTTGAACGGGTAGGTTGATTGGCACGGGCTTAACACGCTCTCCTAAGATGCGTGCAATGTTAGGTTGCACCCACGCATCTCAGCTCACATACAACACCCAACTAATTAAATATTGACAAGATAATAACACAATCTAAAAACATAGCAGTAACATGTGAAATTGGCAATACATGTACACAATGAAAACATGAATTTTATTTTAACATCCAACATAAAGACAACACTTTCACTAGCTATTTAGCAGAAATAAAATATAGCATGATACTTTTTAGCTTAAAGACAACACTGTCACTAGCTATGCAGAAATCAAGTAAAGAAATTGATAGTATCGTCACTGAATAAGACAATAATAAAACACACTTTACTTTTCATCCAACACTATCCAAACAGTACTCTTAGCTAATGACATGTTTTAGATATTCTAAAATTAAGAAACTGAGCTACAATTCTAAAATGTCAATGTTTCTCTAATACTCATGTCATGTAAATTTAAACATATCAATAATTTATGAGGTTGTCAACCACGACTGCTAATCTTTTTTTTTTTTTGAAAATCTACAAGATGACTAGTAGCTTCCATTGACAGATTCCCCATTTTAAAAAGGCGCGGGTTTACATGATTTGCAACGTCTCGACAGTCCTCAACTATTGTGCCTAGAAGATATTATCTCGTAGGGGTATGTCTAAAATTATTGCAAATTCTGATGAAATGGCCCACATCTGGGTATTATGGAAAGACCATCTGCATGTTTCTCTGGTTACTAGAGATGATCAGCAAATTACTCTTCTCATGGGTCTTAATGGTCAAGTCCCTTTTCACTTAACTGCAGTATATGCAAAATGCAATGTGATTGAGAGAAAGGGTCTTTGGACTTCTTTAATTAACGTCCACTCTAACATTTCTGGTCCTTGGATGGTGGCAGGAGACTTCAACTACATTACTGATACAAAGGAAAAAATTGGTGGTAATGATCCTAATTCGATTGCAATGACTGATTTTAAGGACTGTATATCAAATTGTGCACTTTTGGATACTGGTTTCAAAGGATCTTCCTACACTTGGCATAACAATCAATCAGGAAGCAGGGGTATTTGGGCCAGACTGGATAGAATTCTAACCAATTCTGATTGGATGGCTCATTATGCCTTCTCCGTTGAACATCTTTCCAGGGAAGTCTCAGATCATGCCCCTCTACTTGTGTTGCAGACTCCCCAGATTAAAAGGAAAACCAGATTCTGTTTCCAAAAAATGTGGACTTATCATGACCATCTTCTTGCTGATGTTAAAAAGTGTTGGGATACTAGTCCTTTAGCTTCTTCACCTACCTTAACCCTTTATCTTAAGCTCAAGAGTCTCAGGCAAATGCTTAAAGTTTGGAATTATCAAGTCTTTGGTAATATTCATAATAATGTGGCAAAAGCGGAGGATGATGTTATTAAGGCAGAACACGCTTATGACACCCAGCCTTCCACTACAAATCAGACTGCCCTGGATGAGGCTAAACTTGTTCTGTCCAAAATGTTGCTTCAGGAGGAATGCTTTTGGAGACAGAAATCTAGAGTCCGATGGCTCACTGAAGGGGATAGAAATACCAGATTCTTTCACTCTACCACTTTAGCTAAGAGGAAAAAAATGTGCATATCTCAACTTCAAAACTCTGCAGGCCTTCTCACTTCGGACCCTGGGGAAATGACTTCAATTGCTGTGACACATTTTCAGGAAGCCTTCTCTTCCCAACATCATTTAGCAGATAGTACTGTTCTTGACTGTATTCCCTCTCTGGTTGATCAGTTAGACACTGACACCCTCTGCTCAATCCCTACTGCCGCAGAAATCCAAGACTTATGTCTTCAGGCTATCCCAAGATAGTGCACCGGGCCCTGACGGATTCACAGGTGCATTTTACCAATTTGCTTGGGGGATAATTGCCTCCACTGTGATAAGAGCTGTGCAGGAATTCTTTACTTCCCATGAAGACTTACCCAGATCTGTCACTGCTACCCTGGTTGCTCTCATTCCAAAACAAACAAATGCTACCAGAATTTCTGAGTTTAGACCTATTAGCCTGTGCAACTTCTTTTACAAAATTATTGCCTCTATCATTAATACTAGGCTTGCCAGCATTCTTCCTAAGATCATATCTCCTGAACAATCTGCATTTGTCAAAGGCAGAAATATTATTGAGAATATTGCTTTGGCCCAGGAACTTACCAATGAAATTGGCATGAAAATAAGGGGCTCTAATGTGATGATAAAGATTGATATGGCTAAGGCTTATGATAGGCTTGAATGGGATTTTCTCTTCAATGTTCTTAACAGGTTTGGATTTAATGACCAGTTCATCAGGCTTATTAGAAAAATGGTGCACAATAACTGGTTTTCTATTCTTATAAATGGTACCCCTGCTGGATTCTTCAAATCTTCAAGAGGGGTGCGTCAAGGTGATCCAATTGCTCCCTCACTATTTATCATTGCAGAAGAGGTACTCAGTAGATCTCTGACAAAAGCCTTCCAATGTGGCCTCATAGAATGGTATGCTAGTCCTAGACATTGCCCGAATATTTCACATCTTTTGTTTGCGGATGATACCATCATTTTTTGCAATGGCAATCTTATTTCAATAAGGAATCTCCTTAAGATACTACAAGATTATGAAAGAGCTTCAGGGCAGTCAATAAACACAGGTAAAAGTGGTTTTTTCATACACTCCAGGAATAATAACTCTACTGCCAGGAAAATTCAGGATGTCACTGGTTTTGTTAAACACTCCTTCCCTCATAAGTATCTTGGTTTTCCCCTGATCAAAGGAAGATGCAAGAAAATTCACTACACTGGTATTCTACACAATATTCAGAGGAGGATTTCAGGTTGGAAATGTGGGATGCTCTCCTAGGGAGCAAAACTAGTCCTTATCAAGCATGTCCTGATCTCATTGCCCATATACTTTCTTACATCTTCTTCACTGCATATTGGAACTCACCAAGCTATTGAAAAATCACTTGCCAATTTCTTCTGGGGTTCATCTGATCATGGTCACAGGAAGCACTGGAGAAAATGGAACAAAATCTGCACTCCTATCTCTTAAGGTGGACTGGGTATTATATCACTAAGGAATATGGAAACTCCCTTAAGTGTTAAAATGTTGTGGCAAGCTCTTCATTCAAATTCATTATGGGCCGAGTATTTCAGAGCCAAATATATTAGGAACTGTCCTCTCATCCAGGTTCAGTTTACAAATATGAAGGGTTTTGAAAGGAGAAGGTGGATCACTGCAAAAAATTTAATTATTCAGCATAAGAGGGTCATTATTGGAGATGGCAGCAGGACAAGCTTCTGGTATGACAGATGGATAGGCCAACACACCCTTGCTGATTTTGCATTGGCTGATAACACCATCAACCCTATGCTCTCTGTTCGGGACTTTATTGTACAGATGAATTCAGAAGACACAAATTGGCCTAACAGGTTTTTTACTGAAGAAATTAGCACTGCTTTGAAGCATGTTAAACTCAATCAGGAACATGACCTACCTGCTTGGAGCCTTTCTTCTTCGGGGAACTGTTCAGTCTCATCCACCCAAAAGGCTATTAGCAGGAACCAAGAGACTCAGACTTTCAATCAGTGGACTAGCATTTGGTCACCATGGCTGCCTTCCAAGATCTCCATTCATCTGTGGAAAATTATCAACAAGTGTCTTCCTCTGGATTGCAACATTCAGAAGATAGGGATTCCAATTTGTTCAAAATGCTGCTGCTGCAAGACCCCACAGACTGAAAATTATAACCACTTATTTATTTTCGGTGATTGGGCTTCTTACATATGGACATATTTCAGATCTAAGGGGTTGCAAATTGAAGAAAATTCAGCTACCTCAATGATACTCAACAATTTATGCTCCACTCAGAAAAAATCAATGTTTGGCCTATTTGGTCTAGCTGCTGTCGGAGTTAGTATGTGGGAGATTTGGTGTGCTAGAAATTCAGACAAATATGATGACTCCAAAACTTCCTGCCAGGGTCTCCTCCACAAAATCAGATACAAAGTCAAAGAAATATGTCAGATTTCCTCACTACCCGAAGCCAATCAGGAACATATCAGAATTCTGGATGCTCTAGGAATTCAATTTGCTAAACCAAAGCAGCTTAGAGCTATAGCCATTAAATGGTTTTGCCCTCCTTGGCCTTCTTTAAAACTAAATACTGATGGAGCATCTAAAGCCAATGGTGAATCTGGTGGAGGTGGGGTCATAAGAGATCACCTTGGAAATGTCATCCTAGCTTTCAGCCACTACTATGGATTCTCAAATAGCATCATTGCTGAGGCCCCTGCCCTATTAGATGGAATGAAGTATATCAAAATCACTGGTTCCACAGCAGCAATAATTGAATGTGACTCTCAAACTATTGTCAATATTATCAAAAGGAAAGCCACCTGCCCTTGGTCGATATTGTCCTATGTCAGGGAGATATGGAGCCTCCTTAATCCTGCAGATACCATTAATCACATCTTTAGAGAAGGGAACACTGTGGCTGATTCCTTAGCTTCTTTAGCTTGTAAGTTGAAATGTAATGCATCCTATTCCTCCTCTGAGCTTCCTACTCTCATTAGAGGTGCTGTTAGGCTTGATAAACTGGGTATGCCCAGTGTCCGCTTGATGTAATTTATCTTTACAATTGCTTTTACTCAATAAAATACCCACTGGTGGTTAGGTGGTAGAGTTCTTCTCTCAACCTTTCCACTAGGCAGGGCTTTCACATAAAAAAAAAAGAAGATAGTGAAACCCTTCAGTTTCAGAATGCTATAGGCAGTCTCCATGCATGCATGTGGAAATGACAATGTCTATAAAGCAAATTAAACCTTAAGTCAAAGTTTTGAATTCTTCAGCTAAAATCAATATGTAACTTCTACAGTCCACTGATAGTTTGCAGAGAGTTGAGTTGTTTGAACAAAGATTTATTGTTTTATGAATTTGGCACGTAAACTGTCGGGAGACATGTAATCACCTCTGCACGTGGATTGTGCTAGCTTTCACAGAAAAATTCCACACCTAAGTACATAACCATGCATGACTATGCATAAATCTTTGAAGTCGATTCTGCTGGTTCGGGTGCCGGAGGGGGTGACACAGAGAGAGAGGGATCAGAGAGAGAGAGGGTGCCAGGTGGAACCTTTAATGTTGTAGTCGGCGAGGGTGCGGCCGTCCTCCAGATGCTTCCCGGCGAAGATGAGATGCTGCTGGTTCGGGGAAATGCCCTCCTTGCCCTGGATCTTAGCCTTCACGTTGTCGATCGTGTCCGAGGAGTCGACCTCCAAGGTGAACTGTGCTTTGACCGCAGGGGGAGGGGGGGCTCCGGCGGAGGGGGGCTCGGGCGGGAGGCCGCAGGGGGAGGGGGGCTCGGGCGGAGGTTGGCTCGGGCGGGAGGCCGCAGGGGGAGGGGGGGCTCCGGCGGAGGGGGGCTCGGGCGGGAGGCCGCAGGGGGAGGGGGGCTCGGGCGGGAGGCCGCAGGGGGAGGGGGGGCTCCGGCGGAGGGGGGCGGAGGCCGCAGGGGGAGGGGGGCTCGGGCGGGAGGCCGCAGGGGGAGGGGGGCTCCGGCGGAGGGGGGCGGAGGCCGCAGGGGGAGGGGGGGCTCCGGCGGAAGGGGGCTCGGGCGGGAGGCCGCAGGGGGAGGGGGGCTCTGGCGGGAGGCCGCAGGGGGAGGGGGGGCTCCGGCGGAGGGGGGCTCGGGCGGGAGGGGCGTGGGGGGGCTAGGGCGGAGAGGGGGCCGCAGGGGGAGGGGGCTCGGGCGGGGGCTCGGGCGGGAGGGCTCGGGCGGGAGGGGGGGCTCGGGCGGAGAGGGGCTCGGGCGGGCGGGGGCCGCAGTGGGGAGTATAACGGGATCAGCGACTGATTGGAGACCGAAGTAAATTCGGTCGCAAGAACAGCGACCGATTGGAGACCGAACTAAATTCGGTCGCCAAAACGGTCTCACATATGCGACCGATTATTTCGGTCGCCGAATTGGTCTCTATTTGGGACCGACTAGCGACCGATTTAATCGGTCTCTAAGTCGGTCGCTATAGCCACTTTTTCTTGTAGTGTTCCTGGTTAAAATCTAACCATTGGATTTAAGTTTGATCAAGATTCGATTGTTAAATTTACTCCCGCTCTAAATGTGATCAAGATTCGATCGTTAGATTTGCTCACGATCGAAATCTGACTGTTAAATTTAAGTTTGATTAAGATCTGGTCGTTTGATTAATTTGCTCCTGATCGAAATCTGACCGTAGAATTTAAGTTTGATCAACATCCGACTGTTGAATATTCTCTCGATCGAGATCTGACCGTTAGATTTACGTTTGATCAACATCCAATCGTTGGATTTGCTCCTGATCGAAATCTAACTGTAAAATTTAAGTTTTATCAAGATCTAGCAATTAGATTTACTATCGATCAAGATTTAATTGTTGGATTTAAGTTTGACTAAGATCTAACCGTTAGATTTGTTCTTGATGAAAATCCAACCGTTGGATTTAAGTTAGGTCAAGATCCGATCATTAGATTTTACTTTTATGAAGATCCAACTGTTAGATTTAAGTTTGATGAAGGTATGACCATTGATATGTTTTTGTTCGAAATCTGACTGTTGAATTTAAGTTTGATCAAGATCTGACTGTTATATTTAAGTTTCATCAAGATCCGATTGTTGGATCTACTCTTAATTGAAATCTGACGGTTAGATTTATTTGTGACAATAAATAAAAAATAGGTCTTTGCGATGGATTTATATTCATCGCACATAAACTTGAATTTTTGTGACGGATAAAATATCCTTCACAAATCCGTCGCAAAAAGGTGATTTTGCGATAGATTTTTTTCCATCACCAAACTGTCACAAATGATTGTGCTATGGAATAATATCCATCACAAAAACGTTGTAAATGAACTAAATTTTATTATTTATAAAAATAGATTTTGTGACGGATTATCAACCGTCGCAAAGCCATCGTGAATAAACTCAAATTGTCTTTATTGTGAGAAATAAAAAACGTAATTTTACGGCAGAGTTATATCCGTCGTAAAACTGTCGCTATGAATTTAGAATGTTACGGCAGATTATTTATCCATCCCAATTTATGGCAAATTTGCCATCAACTTAATTTTTTTGTGAGTGATTATTAACCTCACAAATCCATCTCCAAATCATCATAAATTTTCTATTGTTATACACATAATTCTTATCACAGATTTCACACTAATCTGCGACAGAATGGCGTTAAAAATATTGTATCACTAAAATTCGTCTCTAATCGCATATTTTGTTATAGTGTATACACACTAACTGGCACATGCCAAAGATCTTTGGTGTCCCTTTGGGAATGCGATCTCTCCTGCCGCTATATATGCAATGCGTCCAGCCAATGGAATCGATTACTGCCTCTTGGGAGTTAGTCATCTCACAAGGGTTGTGCGATGGGTAAAAGTTGTCCCATCGTGATCGTCAAAAAGGTGTAGTTACCAAACTGCACACTAGTAAAAGAAGTGAAGAAAGAAAGATTATGATCACCACCAAAGATAATTGTAATAAATAACAAGGTTAAATTAAGTTGATTACCTTGAAATTGAAGAATTAATCCTAGCCAGAAAGATCTGACTGTGATCACAGTTGCTATGACAGGCACGTTTAGAACGCGGTCTCTAGCTAGGAGCGACGCATTTAAGCTATTAGTGCTAGAGATAGAGTTTCTATTCTTCCTCGCCCCTTAGCCGATCGAAGAGCAAGGGCCTCATGTTCTTTCTACTAGTCCTGCGAAAAAGAACACAAGGAAAAATCTAATTAGACTTGAACAAGTGAAATATCTATCCCTCTATGTGAGGAAACAAGCAAAAAGAGGGTAGTGTACTTGAGGGGTGGGTTTTTAACCCCTGTATGGGCAAAAACAATAGGTGTGTGTCGTGATTAATGCAGAGAAAGGAAGTACAAATATGCTAGCATGCTATGATGAAAAAAAATGCAATAACAATAGAATAAGAGAGATATAATAGAAGAAGAAGATGGGAGAGGAAGGAGGACGCCCTGGGCTACTCCCTATTTGATGGTGGATGACGTAGAGGGTCTTCAAAATAGTATGGCTTTGCCCCACCGTGATCTTGGCATGCATCCTCTCTAGCCCTAGACTCTAGAGGTCGTCTATTTATAGGACATGGAGGATAATCATTAGAAAGTGGAGTCCTAATGTGATAAATCCATCCAAGATAAGTTGGAAAAGGTTTCTAGGATGTCTAGGAACCTATTTGGATCGAAACAACCACCTAAAACCTTTCAAACTTAGATTTCGTTACATTCACGATCGGAAGAGATGAGTTCTGGATGGACTGCATATAGCTCTCTGAGAACGTGCCATATCCCACAACCGCATTCTAATATGAACGCGCTCACCAGATAGACTCCTTTCAGGCTGATGTGGCCATAACGTGGGATTCAACCTTTCAAGGCTTAATGGGATGAAAAATAGGGTTGAATGGGCTCAAAATAAGTCAAAAACACTCAAAAATAATTATTAATTTGGGACATTAGTAATATGAATAAGAGAAATGACTCAACTTATAAGTTAAAAACGAGTGTCTACAATGGTGTCCAACCATCTTCAAACACCATAGGCTATTTATGAAGTTTCTTAAATTCCTTCAAAGTAGCGACTTAGGATCTGAATTCTTCAACTCCTAAACATGCTTGATAACCAAGTTAGATCACTAAATGAGTTAGTTTTGTAATCATCAAAATAAAATAGGAGAAACTATGTAGTACTCTTTAGAACATCTCTCAAGAGTATCTACCCTTGCTTTTGAGTGGGTGTTCCAAGATCACCAAAAGAAAAGATTGACTGCAATGGATGAAGAGTGGTACGTAGCTGATCAGAAGTGAGAAGTATGATAAGGGAGTACGGAGTATAAATAGCATTTCCCTTAGTACGTACCGTGTGTGCATGCATGCACCTATTCAAAAGTAGTTGATGCCATTAATTATCAATATGCTTTGGACATTATTATGGCACTCAATCTGTTAATTAACCTACAGCTTTGTAATGAACCTTGACGTTTTATATTCCATGTTTTACGTACTCCATCTAAGGGCTCCATTTTCATCACGTTGCCACAACTCAGTCTTCCATTTGCCAGTCTCGCTGCGTTTGTTTTGAAATAAATGAATTCCATGTTTGATTTGGCTTGGATGGGACAATGATCGATCTTTGACCCGGAAGTCAATGCTTCGTCACGAAAATAAAGAAAGCATGGCTTCGTTAAACATAATTTGTGCATGAGGTAGTCTCTTAAGACACTCTATTATCCTCTTACATCGTAGAGATCGTTGTCATTTATGATATATGGTACGTAGTGGGGAGCAATATACAGCACTTCCCCCTCTAGCTCCCCCTATAAATACTCTCTCAAGGCCCTTTCTCTCTTCCTACCATGCATCAGCAGCCGTGGATATCTCTCTAAGGTCGCAAACCCACAAATAATTAATCCACTCCAGCTTCACCTAGCATCCTCGACGTTATGGATGCCATCACGTGCACCCTCGGCATGGCCGCGGGCACCGTCCTTCTCGCCCTGCCCACCGTTGCGATCTACGTGTTGAGGGTGTCTCCGACCGCCAAACAACGTCGGCTGGAGAACGCCGGATTGAGGGGACCGAGACCGAGTTTCCCTCTGGGAAACATCGAGGAAATGAGAAGGAAGGAGCACGGAGCTGATCCCGCGGGCTCCTCCTCGAAGATCTCCCACGACATCCACCCCACTGCGTTCCCTTACTTCTCTCGATGGAGAGAATCCTATGGTGCGTATATGCATACATAGACGCGCCTTGCCCTCACCTTTCCATGCCAGTGCAGCTCTCACAGGAACATATGGTGTCTATATATAGACGTCTCTACGACGCCTCTGCATGGGATAGAGCTAACATGCATGGCATGCAGGAACCTTTGTTTCAGCTTGTACGGCATCGCTAATAACAATGATGATGATGAATGTATGTGCAGGAAAGGTGTTCGTTTACTGGATGGGAACGGAGCCCTTTCTGTACATAGCGGAACCGGAGTTTCTGAGGCAAGCGACCTCCGGCATCCTAGGCAAGAGCTGGGGCAAGCCCGACGTGTTTGTTGTCAGTAATCCTGCGTGCGTTTTCCTTCCAGTTTTTTTTTCTCCAGTCCGCATCAGTTTTTTTGCCCCGGCTGAACCGGTCCTGCATGAGCGAGTCAGGGGGGATTTTTTTCGGGTTGTTAGCGTCTTCCACGGCATGATCCGATCATGGAGAATGGAGCCTTTTTCGGTAGTCATGGCGTTGAGATAGGGAGGGCATGTTTAGACATTCTTTTGTTTATAAATAGAAATGAAAGAAACCAAAAAGGCTGTAACGTTTTTGCAGCGCCAAACTACCTCTGTTTCCTCTGATCTCATCACCGTTCTTGTGTGTGCTCGGGTGTTTTTTTGGTGATGCACCGTCCACGCCTCGTGTGCGGCCATGGCGAGGAGCAGCCGTACTGACTCCATTCGCGCCACGAGAGCAAAGACATCGTCGAAGTCGATCCCATGCCGTTGTACGTACCCTTTAGCGACGAGTCGGGCTTTGTGCTTGACAACAGCACCCTTCTCATCCTTCTTGACCTTGAAAACCCACTTCAGGCCGATGTGTCGGTGACCAGCCGGGAGATCGACGAGCTGCCACGTCTCGTTCTCCTCGATGGACCGCAGCTCCTCGAGCATTGCCGAGCGCCAGTAGTCCTCGCGTTCTGCCTCGGCAAAGGAACTCGGCTCTTCAGAGGCGAGTAGGTAGAGATCTTCGGCGTCGATGTTCAGTGCTGGACCCGTGGCCAGCACATTGTCCACGGTCCGAAACCGCCGTGGCGCGTCGTCATCGTCGAGCATCTCCGAGGCGTTGGAGGGTGGGGAGACGAACTCGACTCCCTCGTCGAGCTGTTGCGCCGTGGTGTCATGGACTTGTGACGGGGTTCGCGGCTCCACATCCTGCGGTGGCGGTGTCACCGGTTCCTCGGCCGGTAGCGGTCCTCGCTGCAACTCATAGTCTACGCTGAAAGTATCCCCGCCAGTTAACATCCGCGCCTCACCTTTGTTTCGATGTCAGTCCCACTTCGCTGCTTCGTCGAACACCACGTCCCGTGAGATGTGTACCGACTTGTCGATTGGATCGTAAACACGATACGCCTTCGACCCGATCTCATAGCCGATGAACACGGTCTTCCTGCTCCTATCTTCAAGCTTCTGCAGGTGTGGCTTGACGAGTGAGTCGAGTTCGTCTCCCCACCCTCCAACGCCTCGGAGATGCTCGACGACGACGACGCGCCACGGCGGTTTCGGACCGTGGACAATGTGCTGGCCACGGGTCCAGCACTGAACATCGACGCCGAAGATCTCCACCTACTCACCTCTGAAGAGCCAAGTTCCTTTGCCGAGGCAGAACGCGAGGACTGCTGGCGCTCGGCAATGCTCGAGGAGCTGCGGTCCATCGAGGAGAACGAGACGTGGCAGCTCGTCGATCTCCCGGCCGGTCACCGACCCATCGGCCTGAAGTGGGTTTTCAAGGTCAAGAAGGATGAGAAGGGTGCTGTTGTCAAGCACAAAGCCCGACTCGTCGCTAAAGGGTACGTACAACGGCATGGGATCGACTTCGACGAGGTCTTTGCTCCCGTGGCGCGAATGGAGTCAATACGGCTGCTCCTCGCCATGGCCGCACACGAGGCGTGGACGGTGCATCATATGGATGTGAAGTCCGCGTTTCTCAATGGAGAGCTGTCCGAGGAGGTCTATGTCGTGCAGCCGCCCGGCTTCATCAATGGCGACCACGCTGACAAAGTGTTTCGACTTAAGAAGGCGCTGTACGGGCTGAGGCAGGCGCCACGGGCATGGAATATAAAGCTGGATACTTGTCTGATCCAGCTCGGTTTCAAACGGAGCACATCGGAGCATGCGGTGTACATCCGCGGCGAGGGAAGCCCAAGTCTCATTGTTGGCGTGTACGTGGACGATCTGATCATCACTGGCCCCGGTGAAGGCGACATCAGCAAGTTCAAGGACGAGATGCGCACCATGTTTAAGATGAGTGATCTTGGCCTTCTCTCTTATTATCTTGGCATCGAAGTCCACCAGCACAAGAATGGCATCACCATCAGTCAGGCGGCGTATGCACGGAAGCTGTTGGAGAACAGTGGTATGAACCAATGCAACCCATGTCAGATTCCCATGGAGGCTAGGCTGAAGCTCAGCAAGGATGGTATGGGAAAGCCAGTGGATGCAATCCAGTACCGCAGCATTGTGGGGAGTCTGCGCTATTTGGTTCACACCCGACCGGACATCACGTATGCAGTGGGCTACGTGAGCCGCTTCATGGCAGCACCAAAGGAGGACCACCTCGCTGCAGTAAAGCATATCTTGCGCTATGTTGCAGGGACAGTGAACTTTGGATGCATGTACTCGAGGAAGAAGAAGGAGCGGCCTACGCTGATCGGATTCAGTGATAGTGACATGGCCGGCGACATTGACGATCGCAAAAGCACCACAGGGGTTCTCTTCTTCCTCGACCAAAGCCCAATCAGCTGGCAAACTCAGAAGCAAAAGGTTGTGCGGCTGTCTTCGTGCGAGGCAGAATACATCGCAGCAACCTCAGCTGCTTGTCAGGGCATATGGTTGGCACGGCTGCTGAGCGATCTCACAGGAGAAGAAGCTCAGGCGGTCGGACTAAAGATGGACAACATGTCAGCGATCTCGCTCTGCAGCAACCCGGTGTTCCACGACAGGAGCAAGCATATCGATCAAGGTAAGATACACAAGGACTGAAGAACAGCTCGCCGACATACTGACGAAACCACTTGGGCGACTCAGATTCCAGAACCTCCGAGCTCGAATTGGAGTTGCAGAGGTAGAACTAGCACGTCAGGATTAGGGGGAGATGTGTTGTCAGTAATCCTGCGTGCGTTTTCCTTCCAGTTTTTTTTTTCTCCAGTCCGCATCAGTTTTTTTGCCCCGGCTGAACCGGTCTTGCATGAGCGAGTCAGGGGGGATTTTTTTCGGGTTGTTAGCGTCTTCCACGGCATGATCCGATCATGGAGAATGGAGCCTTTTTCGGTAGTCATGGCGTGGAGATAGGGAGGGCATGTTTAGACATTCTTTTGTTTATAAATAGAAATGAAAGAAACCAAAAAGGCTGTAACGTTTTTGCAGCGCCAAACTACCTCTGTTTCCTCTGTTCTCTCTGATCTCATCACCGTTCTTGTGTGTGCTCGGGTGTTTTTTTGGTGAAGCTAACAGTGTTCAAGTATGACCGTAAGGCAATGTTTGGAGGGGGACTGTTGATGTCCGAGGGGGATTCCTGGACTCAGCACAGGCACATCATCACACCGGCATTCTCCGCGACCAACTTGAGTGTGAGTCATCTGCTATATATATGAACACACACAAAACTGGAGAGACGTAGTGATCTCTACGATCCTGCATGGACCAAATTAAGTTATCCAAGTCACCACCATTACCCTACTCGATCCACGAGGATTGGAGTGTAGATCTTTCAAATGCACTTGCACTGAATTGAGCCAGAAAGTGACAGAGAATGGCATTTGCAAAAGAGCCTTTCACAAGAAACATTTTTTTGATTCTATGTGGGAGGATCTTTATATAAATGCTCTTATCCTCGATCACTCTCTCCGCTTATTAGACTCCGGTTAATAAGTACACTTAGAGGATCTGCACTTGTGTGAACTGTTCCCCACAAAATGACTTTTTTTAGAAAATAATTGATATAGAGTGGATGAATAGGGGGTGGAATCTCCTATATATTTAATTAGGTGTTCTGCACTAAAATCTATACTAACATGTGAGAGGTGCGGATGGTGATAAGACCCCCTAATTTCATGTCTAATACTGTTCAAAGAATTTGCAAGATTATCTTAATTTGTGTAAGGGTTCTTATCACCATCTATGTAACGACGACGATGATTTCAGTGAGCACCAAAATAGATAGGCGATCCCACATCCCAAGAAGAAAGTTGCTGCTCAGCGCTATAGAAGCATGATCCGTACACAGGGTCTCAGAGGCGTAACCAAAGCGCTTCTGAACCCATTATCTTTCTATTTGTAGGAGTCCGAGCCCATTATCCAGTGCACAGCACACAATATATTGTTGTGATCATTAATAATAACTTCAGCTAGCGTCTACTAGCTAGCTAGAGATTCTAATATCGTTTGATTTTGATGTAGGCTATGTTGAACTCGATGGCGGAATCCACGTCCGCCATGATAGAAGATTGGGGTAGGCTCTTGGCCGCTGGGCAAAATGAAATGAATGTAGAGGAACACATCACCAGAAACGCCGCGGAAATCATAGCCAAGGCTAGCTTCGGAATGAACGAGGAGAAGGGGAAGGAAGTATTTGATAAGCTCAGGGATTTGCAGGTCATGCTGTTCAAGACCAACAGGCTTGTCGGGGTCCCTTTCAACAATCTTCTCCACCTTAAGCGGACGCTTGCGGCGAGGTCACTGGGGAAACAGATAGATGAGATTCTGCTGTCTATCATAGAAGCCAGGAAAACTGCCATGGCGTCCGGAGAGGTGGGAGTAGCGTCTGGCCCTCAGCAGGACCTACTTGGCCTCCTGCTCGCGGGGGAGCAGGTAGTCGACGACGGACACCGGAAGAAGAAGCTTACGGCAAGAGAACTTGTCGACGAGTGTAAGACGTTCTTCTTCGCTGGCCACGAGACCACGGCTCTGGCCCTCACCTGGACCTTGTTACTCCTGGCGATCTATCCCGAGTGGCAAACCATCCTTCGAGATGAGATTGAGGTGGTGGTCGGTGCAAGACCTCTCGACTCTGCATTGCTTAACGGCTTGACCAAGGTCAGTGTTTCTCGCCAACTCTCTCGTTGTTTGCGAACGTGACGTACGTAAACTTGCATCTATATATATATACGCATTAAGCATTGGATGACTATGATATATTGCATTGAACCAACTCCTGCTTCTAAGTTATCAATCTTGTGTAATTTCTCTACAGATGCAGTGGGTGCTGAACGAGGCCTTACGCCTGTACTCGCCGGCGCCCAACGTTCAGCGGCAAGCACGAGAAGACATCCGAGTCGGGGACGTCGTCATCCCCAAGGGAACCAACATGTGGGTGGACGTCGTAGGGATGCACCACGATCCGGCTCTGTGGGGCGAGGACGTGAACGAGTTCAGGCCGGAGAGGTTCAAGGAGAGCTCCTACGGGGGGTGCAAGCACAGGATGGGGTTCTTGCCCTTCGGATTCGGGGGCAGGATATGCGTCGGCAGGAACCTGACCATGTTCGAGTACAAGATCGTCTTGAGCCAGATCCTGAGCAAGTTTTCTCTGAGTATTTCCCCCGACTACGTTCACGCTCCGACCCATATGCTCTCCCTGAGGCCAGCCCATGGCGTGCCCCTCATACTTCGACCACTGCAAGTTTAATTAGTTTTCTCCCACGGCTGGGAGAAGTCCATTTCAAGTTCAACGTCGACCAACTTGGTTTACAAGCGAATAAATCATGTTTATTACAAGCGAATAATCCATTTCTGAATTTGGTCTTCACACGCTGTTGCCGGGCACCTACAGGATACAACTATCTAATTACAAAAAAGCACTCACAATCTGTCTATTTTTTAAAAAGCCCACAAGATTTAATCATGTTTATAAAAACTTCAACAACTCTCTCTCTCTCTCTCTGCGTAACACCCTCTCACAATCATAGTTTAAAAAGTCTTGAGACGGTTGTGAGGCGCTTTCTGTAGGTCTCATAAGGCATAAGTCTTAAGGCACAACGAGGCGTAAGTCTTAATAGAGAAGAAAATAATCTTAAATAATAAAAATACTAAATATAATAGTGATTTTCATGTGTTAATGTTATATCGACTCAATGATAAATTCATATTATTTCAAAAGTACTAAATTATGAGTCAGTTGTCTAGTGCAATTGGTTCGTCACCCTTCTCCATATGGGGGAGGGCCCGAGTTCAAGCTCGATTATCCCCTCCCTGTTAAAAAATAGTACCTACCAAGAAAAAAAGTATTGAATTATGTTTTAAGGACAACAAAAGATACATAAATCTTGGGAGTATCCTACAACACCTCATTACATCATCTTCTCAAGTGATACACACATCTCAATTAAACACCTTGAGGCGGTGAAGGCGGTGAGGCGTACCACCTCAATCAAAAAAAGGCGTAAGCCTCAAGTAAAAGACATGAGGCGCATGTCTCAAGGTATTTTTCTAGTGTCTCACATTGAGGCTTAAGCCTTAGTGCCTTGAGACACTGTCTTTTTAAACAATGCTCACAATCTGTCTATTTTTTAAAAAGCCCACAAGATTTACACGTTTATAATTAAAACTTCAACAACTCTCTCTCTATCTCTCTCTCTCTCTCTCTCTCTCTCATGGAGGTGCCAGTTCTAGAAAAGGAGTTCCTCTCTCTCTCTCCACACTCCTAGCCCGCGAGGCTAATATACTATTGAATATAGAATATAATGTGTATCTAGCCTTAAATCGCGGTCGCATAACGAACTCTTGATATCTCGTTCTTTTTCTTCTTTAGTCTAAAGCACACTTTTTACCAGATGGAGTATAAACGGATTTCAAGTTATTCATTGTAAATCGTTCCGGAATTTCACTACTATTAAGTATCCTTAGATAGCACGTGAACCTTTGCGAGCAATTCCGCAAAATTTTCCCTCTAATTAAGCACATAGTTTGTCTCACCCATATTTTTGGAAAGAATCACTCTCTAGCGACATTTATCATATTTCTAACTATTAGTGTGTTGTTGACATATAACGAGAAAATGAGGAACAGTTTACTCTCACTCGCTTAACATGCATTCAGTAGTCCTTTCCGATTATCTCGAAGTTAATGATCGAGACAGTCATCTTGAGAAATTTTAAACACCACTATCTAGGTGATTGTCTCAAGTTCTATGCTTGAGGCATCAAACTTTGTGCCCTTACCTTTTTGACCTCAATGCCATCTACTTAAGTCATATATACCTTTCTCGTCTAGTTCCCCATATAAAAATGCAATCTTAATTAATTTGCATTCATTTGGAACATATCCAAAAATAATGATAGTTAGAATAGGGAGAACGGATGAGAATCTCACCATCGGAGATAACACCTTATCATGGTCTATACTCTTCCATTAGGTATAACCCTTCACCACTAGTCATACTTTGTATTTATCAATCGATCCATCTATCTCGTGCTTAAGTTTGAAAGCTCAATTATTTTTTATCTCTTTGCACACATGTGGGAGATTTGCTAACTCCCAAATATCATTTTATGTCACGAAATCCAACTCATCTTGCATCACAATTCTATCATACGCGGATTCACAAATGAACGTATTGTCTCTAAAATTTGCAAAGATGATGAGGAACATATCCACACTTGCCACGACATACGGAGTCTTAATTTTTTAGTAGTTCTAACAATGCATTTCTATTAGGTGTGCACTTCCCAGTAAATACACTTCCATTAAGTTGATCATCCTTACTATTTCCGACGGACACGTGATGATTAACCACGTAATTGAAAACCCCATCCACCGTGACTTATATAATACAAATCAAGGAGACGATGGATATTGCCATGTATCATACTCCGGACAGCCAATGAGCCGGGGGAGTGGAGGCTTGAGGACCCTACAGTCGTCCAAACTTGATTGCATTACGTCTCAGCACAATCTGGCCTCATTACTGATAAAATCTGGCTAGACCAACCTGCTGCATTAAGCCAGCAAGTTGGGCTTATTCCTCACAAGAAGCTACGGATCTCTATCTGGTTCTATATATAGTTGCCATAAAGACCTGGCTCTACAGTATAGTTGCCATAAAGACCTGGCTCTACAGCATGGAAATAATTTACCTGATTCGCTACATATGCACTTGACGTAATGTCAAGGGCGCGATTGATATAGACTCGATCCAGACTAACTCGATGTCTAGTCACACCTATACGAGCTCTAAAGTATACTATCCCGTCCATTTTTTTAAAACAGTGCTTCTAATTCCATAAATTAAGAAAACGGTTAATGAATGGTCGACCCAACAAAACGAATACACGTGAAAGACATATGAGGCAATGACGGTCCCACCCACCCCCTTCCCCCACTCTTCATTGCAAAACATAAACCATTCTCCGATCGTAATCATTGAAATATAATATAGAGCTGCGAATGAAAAGCTAGAAGTGAAGATACGATGGACGGTTCCAATACTACGTTGTCACCCGGCCCACAGTGCCCACCAATGCCTTGAAGTATTCAGCTCATCCCCCCCCTGCCCTTCAAAAGTTGCAGCGGTTAGGATGGACCCCGGCCCGCCGCACCGACCGGCCTCCCTTGTGCCGACCGATGGCAAACCGCTGTAAGGGTAGCTCACCTTCAAACCAATGTGGACATTTGGGTACGTAGATCTGGTATGACATATCGTCAAACATTTGGTGGTCGGAAGATGTGCATATCAAAAAAAAGGAAGTACTCAATTGGTTGCTGGAGAGCCGCACCTCGTTTCCATTTCATTCCGCGCGGCAATCGAAGACACGCATTAAACCTGCAGTCAACTGCTGCATGCAACGTTGAGAAAGCTTTCGCGGAGGCTGCGAAACTTTTTCTATGCCCAACCATTGATAACTTCAAAAGGAAGTCCTGACGGCCTGACGGTGATTGGTGGGAACAAGAAATTTTCAAATCCCCGCATGCATGCGCTATATACGTTCGCGTTGTGTAGTCCACGTTTAATGCATGAGCACGAGATATTGCATTTTTATTTCATTCTTTATATTTATATGATATTAGATTTGATTTGATTTTGGCATTTCATGACGTCAACAATATTGATAGTTGGACAGTGATAAAGATGAAGTGACCTAGAAATACCGTAACCTTAACTGATCATGAGACCGTACGAAGATTATTGAACTTTATCTCTGTTCTGCGAATTATTCCAGCATTTTATGTGTGCTTTAATTATGGTCTTCGCGCTTCTCGTTCGTGCGCATTTTATGTGTGCAGGGCCACCGCCGCCGGTTGAAGAACGGGAAGACGACGGCAGCGCCACCAGGTCCAGCAGTCGCCTCTCCACACAGTACAGCCGGTCGCCACCGTCCCTGAGGAAGAACGTGCGATTCAAAGGATTGATTCCTCTTTAAACCGGGATTCCTATAGTAGTGTGGGCACACTAATTAAAAGCATACGAGATAGTAGGGATGTCAATGGTAACTAATAATCCGATAACCGCCCGTTTCGTTAACTTAACGAAAAGTAAGTGGCTATATTTTTTTCTCGATAACTTAACGGATACGGATACGGATATATCCGATTTCATAGCGGATACGGAAACGGATACACCTCATTCCGAACCCGCATCCGTCCGTTATCATTAAATATTATAAAATATATATTATTAATATTATCCCTTAGATCTAAATTTAACGGTGGAGATTAAATTTTACCTAAAGGGTTGACATATGTTTTACCCTGAACTCTGGTCATGTATGCTCCCCTAAGACATCAAATGCTTTCCTGGGGCTATAGATGGTCTCCGGAGACTGCATGTACTCCTCCAAATGGTTGACATCAAAATACCTTGAACTCGGACTGCATGCTCCCCTGACACCAAGGATGCTCTTCTGAGGCCGTGGATGCTCCTCTGAAACTGCATGTGTTCCCCTAAAGGGTTGACATATGTTTTTCCCTGAACCCTGGTTATGCATGCTCTCCTGAGACATCAAATGCTCTCCTAAGGGCGTGGATGGTCACCGGAGACTGCATGTGCTTCGCCAAAGGGTTGAGATCAAATTACCTTGAACCCTTGACTGCATGCTCCCCTTTCACCAAGGATGCTCTCATGACGTCGTGGATGCTCCCCTGAGATTGCATGTGCTCCCCTAAAGGGTTGACATATGCTTTGCCCTGAACCTCTGGTCATGCATGCTCCCTTGAGACATCAAATACTCTCCTGAGGCCGTGGATGATCCCCGGAGACTACATGTGCTCCCCCTGATCGTTGACATCAAATTACCTTGAACTCGGACTGCATGCTCCCCTGTTACTAAGTATGCTCTCTTGGAGCCGTGGATGCTCCCCTGAGACTGCATGTGCTACCCTAATTTTAATATTAGATCGGACCGGCCTTAATCGGATCAGTTCCTTGACCGGTTCACGGTCGGACCAGTCTGACCGATCCGGTCTGGTCCGGTCCGATTCTGATAACACTGATTTTACTCTAATTAAACTATTTTTATATTAAATTTTCATAATTTATGTACTTTTATTATCGGTAATTATCCGCTAACCGCTCATTAACCGTATATTTTCGGATACTAAAAAATGGTTTCGGATACATCATTTTTTGAATTCTTAACGAACAGTAAACGGATACAGTATTTCTTATCGGATACGGAAACGGATAGTCCACTATCCGAACCGTATCCGACCGGTTGACATCCCTACGAGGTAGTGACTCGTTTCCTCTGTAAAATAGTTTTCAAAACATGCATGACTCGTCGAATCCGTACTTCTCGGTCGTGCACCAGTTTAATCACACGATGCTGAGAACTTGTTTAAGCGGACAACATGATCAGGACTCAGGAGGCCTGCATTTGGTCGATCTTCGTTGGAGCAGTTATACTCCACTGGCACGTACATCATGCTGTGCTGGAAAGTAAAACGTTAGAACTTAGTAGCAAGCATACATAGAGGACATGTTATATATTGTTTGTGACTTCCACGTGGGTGGGTGTTCATTTTGGTGCTCTAGAGAAGGGTCTCCATTGCTCATGGTGGCTCATGCAACTGCCTACCACAGCACGACACCGTTTTGATCGATCAATGCTAATCACGTTTACCGTGAACATCGGCCATGTCGGAGCTGTTCTCTGATGCAATTCTCCACGCATGGCGCGTGGTGGCGAGCTGCCCCGGAGGATGGAGAAGTCCACGGCGGCGGCGGTGGCGGGTGCCCGTCAATATATAGTTCAAGTGGCACCGTCTCGGAAGATCCAAAGGATTGATCTTTCTCCTCCGTAAAAATGAGAACTTTGCGTATGTTGACAGAGGACTCGTCGACGGAGGAAGGTAGCTAACTCGTGTACGGACAAGACAATATTTGTTCTCGTGATTCGTCAGATTCTCTAAGTTTCAGAACGTGCATGCATGCATCTTTAGCAAATATTTCACGTGAACAACTCGTTGTTAAACTTCGGTCGAAAAGTTCTCGGTCCATGAAAATTTCAGCAAACCTGTTTGATAATATATATCATGCTGAAAACATGTTGAATGTAAAGCCATGAACGTAAAAGCCATGTTGGGAAACAAAAACCACGAAATTTTATATATGGAAAAGCAGTGTCGTGGATTAGATTATAGGATGCTTTTATATTTCCAAGAAATGGATGTCAAATAATGTACTTGGTCTCTTAAGGCCGCTTTGACATCCAATTAAGGTAGGAGAGAGGATGAGAGAGAGAGAGTAGTGGGCTCCGTCTCTCCTTCACACACAACCTCTCTAATCGAGAGCAATTAACATGCTCGACCTCCCGAGATCGAATACGTTAATCACAATCGGATGTCAAAGACGCCCTTGAGATTCGCCCTACGATCTTAATTAATTTTGGGCGCTCCTCTCGCCACCACCACATGTTGCAAGTTTCAGAATATGCATTAACCGTAGGTTCTGGTGCTTTATAAAATTTATAGACCGGCCGACCAAATATCTTAAAACATTTGCTGCATATAAAAGATTGCTAGAACATTTTTATATTTGAACAATTACCTACGTCATTCAAACCGTGCCGTATGAAAAAGCGACAAAAGAATTCTCTTTTATAAAAAATTATGTTTTACAACATTCTAAAGGTTGTGACGATTTAAATGTAAGAAGAATGAAAATCTGCAATTTTTATTTTATTTTAATGGTGATAACGTATAATACAACACTCTTTAATGGAAAGTATAAGTTAAAATAAATATCTCCTGGAATTAAACCTACCGACCGGTTGACCAGCTGCAACGGGCAGTCAAGATTCACCAGTTCCGACCCGGCGTGACCACGATCTCACCTGATGGGGATGGACGCCCAGGTCAAAATAGCACGTGTACTTAACCTTTTCGGGATGCGGTGAGTAACGAGGATCTGGCTCAATCACATAGACTGGAGCACTTTAGCTGCGTTTGGATAGAGGGTAAGATAAATAGACGGATATCCTCCTTAGATTAGTATATCCATCCACTTATTCTCATTTACTTTGATAAAAGGGATGTATTAAATTGTTCCACCTATTTAGATGGGTCACATTATCTAGATTAGATGAGGGTTATCTCTCACTCTAATCCGAATATTTATATCTCTCTATTAAATCAAAAAAAGAACAAAATTAATAGGAGTTATCCCCGAGACAAATGGGGGATAACCCCCTATCAAAACGCATCAGGTGCAGGAATTTGGGGCAGGGGATCTCAATCCTTATTTTGGTGGAGCTCACACCTCTCTCTCTCTCGTCGCTTTGTCTATTTTACCCTGTTAACAAACAGGCCCATAAAGTGTAAGATCATATTCAAGGGATTTTTACAAAGATACATTTCTTAGAAGGTTATTTTAAAATTGTCTTTCTTATTTTATATTCTTTTTAGCATTCATGCTACGTCACAATGTTTACAAAAATGTCTGTGTCGTCCAAGACTATCGATTTTTCATTACAATCTCTCGTTTAAACATGTTTAACATCTGATTAAATTTGAAAAGATCAAAATAACTCTAATCTCTTATAATCTCTCTCTCTCTGCGTATATCTACATCGTCATATTTCCTCTCTGCTCAGCACAATGTGATGATCAAAATAATTTTTATTAGAATATTTTATCAAAAAAAATATTATATGAATGAAAATATAATATTCTTTGAATCTTCAACGGAGGTTAACTGTAAAGATATTTTTAGCACTAAATTGATATAAGAAGATTATTAAAAATAATATTAAATACTTATTATAATTTTAAAATAAATATGTATAGAGATATTTTTTGCAAAAAAACTCTTTATTCAAATAATTTAACAGCGGCAAAACCCTAATTCAAAGTTGAGGGGTTTCAACTCGAGTATGGTTTGATCGAGTTCACTACAAGAAAATGTGTGGTGAGCAACATAAGATTTTCGTCGTTAATTCTTTGTTAATTCAAATCGTTACCGACAGAATAGCGATGCATCCCATCTATTGTTCAAATTTACTCGTTAATTAGTGACATATATACACATATCCGTCAATATTTCACTGTCAAATTGCGACATCTAAGAGACTATTTTCATTGTTAATCAGTCTTGACCAAATTTTATTGACGAAAATATTTTGTCGCTAATCTCTCGCTGAGTAGAGATAGATTAGTGACAAATAATGTCATCTCTAAGTGTAATTATTCGTCGTTAGTTTTTTTCCGTTTAACGATGGATTAGAGATGGACGTTTGTCCATCGCTATTTTAATCCGCCACTAATTAATTTGTCTCTATTCCGTCGTAAAATAAAGACATATTAAATACATCACTTATTATCTCTACTATTTCATCACTAATAATTATATCACATTTAGCGACAAATTAAAGACTAAATGGTTTACTTAGCTAAAGAGGGGGGCCTCCAAAGTCGTAAGTGGCCTCGAAAATAAGCCGTACCTTTGAAAGTACATTTTAAAACTAGAGTCGTAACGTTTGAAAGCAAAAGGTTCAACGAACAACCCAACACAACAAATACACGTGTCAGAAACATAATTAATCATTCATTCATTATATCCCGATTATTGAAACAGAGCCTCCAATTAAAAGTTAAAAGAGAAGATGAGATGGACGGCTCCGTCAGTCATCACCCAAACGTGCCCTTTATGTTTGCTCCCAGCTATAGGATTGAGGCCTTTGACGCCTTTCAGCAGACACACGTTGAGGGTCACGTCGATAAAAGGGTAAACTCGATTACAGTGAATTATTTAGGGTGAGATGACTTAATCTTGTTTGACTCTTTTTTTCTTAATCGATATCGATTATGGGATGTTTGGTTGTATTTTTTTCACTTCTTTCTATCTCAAATTTAAAAAAGAGAGAGAGAGAGAACTCACTTAACCGTGTTTGGTAAGTACTCTCTAATTTTTAGAAGAGAAACTAACTCCATTCAAATCTCTTTCTAAAATAAAACAACTCCGAAGTAGTTTTTTTTTTGAAATCGCCCGTCTACGTCATGAGTCGGGAGGCCTCCCTCTCCCCCCTCCCCCTGCGTTCCCCCCCCCCCCCACCGGCGCCGGCCTCCCTCTTCCTCCTGCGTTTCCATCTCCCCGCTCCCCCTGCGTCCCCCCCACCGACTCCGGCCTCCCCCTTCCCCCTGCCTTTCCCCCCTCCGCCCCCCCTCCGGCCCTCCCCTCCACTCCCCGGCAACCCCCTCCGCCGACGGCTCCCCTCCCCCGCGGGCCCCCTCCGTCGATTGGCGCCCCTGAGCCCGTTGCAGATCCGCCGATCGCCGCCATCGTGGGAGAAGCCATCCAGACATGACTCCTGGTTGGTCATGGCGGCGCTAAGCAGCGTCTCCAGGTCGGCGGAGTGTCGTGCTAGCGACTTGGATCCGACGCCGGGGTTGTAGTCAGCGAGGTCGGCTTCGGCCTTGGCGAGCTCGTCTAGGGTTTCATCTCGCCAGGCAGTCGTGAAGGGCCACTATCCCCGCAGCTGCGTCAATAGCAACTATTGCAGCAGGCGACAGACTTCCCTTCCTCTCCAACCTTGCTGGTAGTGACCCCGGGGGCCGGAGGGGAGGGGGAGGGGAGAGCCTCCTCCGGGAAGAGCATCCGATAGGAGATGTCGATGATGTCATACCAAACAAGTAAATAAAAATTTATAATTTATAATAATTTTACCAAACAGATAATATCTATTTTTATCAATTTTAAAAATTAAGTTAAAAATTAACATAACATAATATTTTAAGTAGAAAGAGCTTTTTTTAAAAAAGTGCTCCCAAACACCCTATTAGAGATAAGCTTTGATTTTTTGACTCCAACTAAAAAGGTGGAATAAATCATCCGAGATAATTTAGGGATGAGCCATCCGAGATGACGTATCCGTCCTTAACTCACCCCTTTATCAAAATGGCCCTATAAGATTGAGACCTTTCAGCACACACACAAATTAACACGCAGACACACACGCGCACGTAGTACAAAATAAGTGGATAATGTGAGAGAATTTCCGTCGGTTCACACAATATATATATTGAAGCGACGAGCGGAGGATATATATATGGGAGATGTTCATATGGGGTCGGCCCCATGGCTATTTGCCATGGTGCCGGCATCTGAGCTCTCCATCTCATGAGGTCGATGATCGCATGGGGGCGATCCCATGCGATCAAGGGCCCAGATGTCGGCACCATGACAAATAGTCATGGGGCCGACCCAATGTGAATATTTCCCTATATATATATATATATATATATAACTGATTATATACACACATCTCTATTTACTGGACATTCTTTAATTTGGGGAAGTCTGAAAAGTAAGAAGGCAGGAGGCAACCGATCATATGCTTGCATGTACATTAATTATATATGTTTCTGTAGTAGTAGGGCGAACGACGAGTCGATGTCAGATGTTTTAGATAACCATTAACTCTACATAACCCACTCCCAATTGCTCTCCGTCCGACCCGTTGGATATACTTATCTTTAGTTAGTTTGGACATGAGCCTTAATTTATGGTCAAATACTTTCTAAAAGCCTTTGGCATATTAATTATCATATTCGTAAATCTACGTGAAACTTATAGATTTTTAGAATAGTTGGTAAACTCAACTGTCATTAATTCCCGATCATTGTTGACTATGTTTCTAACTTAATTTTCCTTCAGTCATAATATGACAACAACGCAATTTTCCTAGCACATGCAAGCACCGGCGTCTCTCCGTCGTTGAATTGACGTCACGGGCAGGTGAGGCGTTGACCAAAACCAAAAACAAAACAAAACAAATTGACCTAACGGGTCGATGTCGGATATGGCTGACTCACCCGCCTTTATACCGCCAGGCGGCTATTTTTTTTGGATCCGGAAGCCAACTTTCGGACATCTCGAGCAAATTAGGACAGCTGGCAACTCGCTCATCATATATAGTTAGCTCCCTCGTTTCCCGCCAACAGTGGCCACGTACGTAAGACGTATAACTTGCGAGTTGCGACCCGCAATTCCTCCCCGGCCAGCTACCCCGGAGTACCGACGACCACAGACCACGGCGGATGTCTCCCCGAAAACCATCGGCATGGCCGCAAGGGACCATCCTTCTCGCCCTGATCACCACGTTGATGGACGTGTTATGGATATCTCCACCTGGAAGCAACGCCGGCTGGAGAGCTAGCGTACCGGGTTGAGGGGCCCGTCCCCGGCTTCCCTCTCGGGAACATCGAAGAAATGACAACGACGACGCAAGGAGAACCTCTTGCATGGCTGCTCGCAGGCCTCCCAGAGGACATCCACTAATCCACTGCATTCCCTGGATTTCTCTCGGTGGAAAGAATTACTACGGTACGAACTACGTACGAAGTAATACGCCTTAGCCTGTCGTACGTGCAAGTGCAGTTCTTACGTGAGCTTAACTAAGATACTGTACAAGAAAAACGTCAATTAGCGACCAATATAGTATACATAGTTAATTCGTTACTGATTCATTTAGGAAGATTTTAACGGCAGATTACTAACAGATTTGCGACACATAACGTCCGTCGAATATTTTTTACCGCTAATTTACGAAAGAATCTCTTTAGTTCACAAATCTCTCGCTAATATTAGCGACACGAACTCTTTGTGTCAAATCTGTCACTAACTCTAGAGATTCGCTCTTCAGACGTTCCCGCTTAAGGATAGATAAATTAATTGACAATAATCTGTCGCTAAAAACACCTTTAGTGATGAAATTTAGGGACGGAATAATTCATCACTAACTTCAGAGAGTCAAAATTTTAGTGACGGATATTTCTTGTCCCCACTCCATCACTAATTGATAGCACGACATCTTAATATTCGTTTGTAATCAATGTTATCAGAACCGGATCGATGTCTGAACCGGACAATGAGTTGGTTCGGTTTGAACTGATTTGGCCGTTGGTTCGAATCGATTTGAACCGTGATGTCATTAAAATATTGATATATGGTCCGACCCGATTCTATAACCTAATACAATAAGAAATAACTCAAATAAGATATAATTATTAAAATAAATAAACATACATGTATATATATAATAACTTGTAATTATTTTTTTGAAAATAGAGCCTTCATGTTGATTCAAATATCTTCATTTATATGTTGGAAATAGAGCCTTTATGTTTAGTCCTATATTGGAAGTTAGAAAAATTTACTTGACTTTATATGTAGGAGAGTTCACCCTTTGAATTGTGGGCTTGAGTTGTGTCGAATTAAATGATTTGATTGAATATAAGTAAATAATATATTTATTTATTTGTACCGAGTTGGGTTGGCGGGGGTGGGTACCAAACTATTTTTTATTTTTATTTTTGGCGGGGGAATAGAGTCGAACCGGCTCGAACTGATTCAGCAGTCGAACCGGGGTTCGGGCGGTTCGGACGATTTTTTACCATTTGACCGGATCGGGCCTAATCGGACCGGTTCCTGGACCGATTCACGGTCGAACCGGTCTGACCGACCGGTCCGATCCGGTTCTGATAACATTATTTGTAATCTATCACTATTCCATCGCTCTTTACCATCTCTAAAATATTTAGTCATTGCTAATCTCACGTTCATTATTTTTAATTTTTTAAAAATTATTTATTTAATAAAAATATATAAAAATATTTTAATAATATAAAAATATAAATATACATCACTCATAGCAGACGCATAATGAGAACTAAAATTACATAATTATATTATTAAAATTAAAAACAAATTTGTACAAATAAGATATTTAAAAGTACAATCGTTTTACAATATTATGAAAAAATCAACAAAGATTCTCTGCGTCGTCGTCCTCCTCGTCTCTCCTATCGCTGTGAGGTGGGATCTTACATTAGAAATGAAAAAAATAAAAGAATATTAGAGATGTGTATGTAAAATAAATTTCAAAAAAAATAAATTAAAATAAATAAAATAATATTTTTATAATTAAAATTTTAATTGAACTTTTTTAATTTCAAACTAACTTGGTTCGAAAAATAGTTATTTGGGGGCCAAGCCCAAACCGGGAATCCGATTTAGATTCCGTCAGCTCCCACAAATCACTCTCACCTCCCAGTCATGTTGGAATAATCAGCACACTGATCGATAGATATTTTAGATTTTAGACTAACCCGAACTCGAGTTCTTTGATTTTAAAATTACTTTGGAAAATGGTGGTTTGGGAGTCGTGCCCAAACCAAGAATCTAATTTGCATTCTGTCAGCTCCCACAGGTCACTCTCACCTCTCCAACTATGTTTCAACAATCGACACACCTATCGCACCGACATTTGAGTTTTTGGACCCCCCGAACCCGAGTTCTTTAATTTTAAAATTAGTTTGGAAAATCACGGTTTGGGAACCAAGCTCAAATTGAGAATCCAATTTGGATTTTGTCGGCTCTCATAGTTCACTCTCGGCTCTTTGGTCATGTTGGAACAATCCCCACACTGATACCGATATTTCTGATTTTAAATCACATGAATCTAAGTTCTTCGGTTTTAACCTAACTTAGTCCAGAAAATGGTGGTTTGGTCCCCGAGTCTAAATCGGGAATCCAATTTAGATTCCATCAGCTCCAATAGATCACTCACACCTCCTCGATCGTGTTAGATCAATTGGCATGCCGATCAAATTGGCATTTGAGTATTTGGACCCCTTGAATTTAAGTTCTTTAGTTTTAACCTAACTTAGTTTGAAAATTTATGGTTCGGGTGTCGAGATCAAATCAAAAATCTGATTTAGATTCCATTAGCTCTCCCAAGTCATTCTCACTTCTCCGGTCATATTAGACCAATCGACACGCTAATCATACTGACATTTGAGTTTTTGGACCCCCAGAACCCGAGTTTAAAGGGGTTATTTTGATGTTAGTTTTCAATTAAGCTCTTTTGAAATAAATAGGAGTATTATAAGTCAAAATCTATAAATTAAAAAATATAACAAATATGGTACTCAACTGAGGGGGGTATGCTGCGGTTGACGGTGCTCCTTGGGGAGGAACCATCCCCATGTGAGAGAAAATAGGGGACAACATGCTCGCGTAAATGTACATGAGGTGCGAGTCCCGTGCTTCAAATCGTGAGTTCATCTCCTCTAGGATCATGTATCAGATCAATGTGGCTCCCAGAACAAGAATTGCAGGGATTCATAATGAAGATGTTGGTCAAGAAAGAGCATGAACTATAGAAAGATGAAATCACCTTAGTAGCATTCAAGCTCTACCTAAAACCATACAAGCGACCTTTTTCAGTTGATTGGCCGTCGCCATCCACACCTTAGGATATACCTCTGGATGCTGTGTGAAGTCCTTGTCGCACTTCTCCCTCATCTCTCTCTCATATGACCTTTACGTTGATCTTCAATAATTTTTTTCCAAATACTCATTATATTATACTTCATTACATTTTTTGGTTGACAGCATTATGAAACGATATCCAACCTAGTCATACCATATGACCCGCTCTTGTTAGGTAGTTTAACTACCAACAACTTAAGATACTTTAACCTTCACCATCCATGACCAATTTAGCATCACATCTCATGGACCGTAATAAGAGCCTTATCCAGATTCTCTAGATGAGCTCCATAAGTTTCTATCATCATACTTGACTCAACATATTGTAACGTTTCATAATTAGAAAGAAGAGAAACACAGTTACAGACAAAGTCTCAACCAGCTCATTTAAGTTTGATCAAGATCTGGTCGTTGGATTTAAGTTTGATCAAGATTTGACGGTTGAATTTGTTCCTAATTAAAATCTAACCATTAGATTTAAGTTTGATCAAGATCCGACTGTTAAATTTAGTCCCGCTCTAAATGTGATCAAGATTTGATCGTTAGATTTGCTCCCGATCGAAATTTGATCGTTAAATTTGCTCCCGATCGAAATATGACCGTTAAATTTAAGTTTGATTAAGATCTGATCGTTTGATTAATTTTCTCCTGATCAAAATCTGACCATAGAATTTAAGTTTGATCAACATCTAACTGCTGGATTTTCTCTCGATCAAGATCTGACCGTTAGATTTAAGTTTGATCAAGATCCGATCGCTGGATTTGCTCCTGATCGAGATCTGACTGTAAGCTTTAAGTTTGATCAAGATCTAACAATTAGATTTACTGTCGATCAAGATTTAATTGATGGATTTAAGTTTGATTAAAATCTAACCGTTAGATTTGTTCTTGATTAAAATCTAACTGTTGGATTTAAGTTAGGTCAAGATCTGATCACTATACTTTATTTTTATGAAGATCTAACTGTTAGATTTAAGATTGATTAAGGTATGACCATTGATATATTCCTGTTTGAAATCTGACTGTTGAATTTAAGTTTGATCAAGATCTGACTGTTATATTTAAGTTTCGTCAAGATCCGATTGTTTAATCTATTCTTAATTGAAATCTGGCCGTTAGATTTATTTGTGACAATAAATAAAAAATAGGCCTTTGTGATGGATTTCTATTCATCGCACATAAACTTGAATTTTTGTGACGTATAAAATATCCTTCACAAATCCGTCGCAAAAAGGTGATTTTGCGATAGATTTTTTTCCATCACCAAATCATCACAAATGATTGTGCAATGGAATAATATCCATCACAAAATCGTTATAAATGAACTAAATTTTATTATTTATAGAAATAGATTTTGTGATGGATTACGAACCGTCGCAAAGCCATCGTGAATAAACTCAAATTTTCATTATTGTAAGAAATAAAAAGCATAATTTTATGACAGAGTTATATCCGTCGTAAAATTGTCGCTATGAATTTAGAATATTGTGGCAGATTATATATCCATCCCAATCTATGGCAAATTTGCCATCAATTTAATTTTTTTGTGAGTGATTATTTACCTCACAAATCCATCTCCAAATCATCATAAATTTTCTATTGTCATACACATAATTCTTATCATAGATTTCACACTAATCTACGATAGAATGGCGTTAAAAATATTGTATCACAAAAATTCGTCGCTAATCGCACATTTTGCTATAGTGTATACACACTAACTGGCACATGCCAAAGATCTTCGGTTTCCCTTTGGGAATGTGATCTCTCGTGTTGCTATATAGACAATGCGTTCGGCCAATGGAATCGATTACTGCCTCTTGGGAGTTAGTCATCCCACAAGGGTTTGTGCGATGCGTAAAAGATGTCCCATCGTGATCACCAAAAAGGTGTAGATACCAAATTGCACACTAGTGAAAAGAGTGAAGAAAGAAATATCATTATCACCACCGAGGATAATTGTAGCAAATAATTTAACAAGGTTAAATTAAGTTGATTACCTTGAAATTGAAGAATTAATACTAGCCAGAAAGGTCTGACTGTGATCACAGTTGTTATGACAGGCACGTTTAGAACGCGGTCTCTAGCTAGGAGCGACGCATTTAAGCTATTAGTGCTAGAGATGGAGTTTCTGTTCTTCCTCGCTCCTTAGTCGGCCAAAGAGCAAGGGCCTCATGTTCTTCTTTCTACTACTCCTACGAAAAAGAACACAAGGAAAAATCTAATTAGACTTGAACAAGTGAAATATCTATCCCTCTATGTGAGGAAACATGCAAAAAGAGGGTAGTGTACCTGAGGGGTGAGTTTTTAACCCCTATATGGGCAAAAATAATAGGTGTGTGTCGTGATTAATGCAGATAAATGAAGTAGAAATATGCTAGCATGCTATGATGAAAAAAATAATGCAATAACGATAGAATAAGAGAGATATAATAGAAGAAGAAGATGGGAGAGGAAGGAGGACGCCCTAGGCTACTCCCTATTTGACGGTGGATGACGTAGTGGGTCTTCAAAATAGTATGGCTTCGCCCCACCGTGATCTTGGCATGCATCGTCTCTAGCCCAAGACTCTAGAGGTCTATTTATAGGACTTGGAGGATAATCATTAGAAAGTGGAGTCCGAATGTGATAAATCTATCCAAGATAAGTTGGAAAATGTTTCTAAGATGTCTAGGAACCTATTTGGATCGAAACAACCACCTAAAACCTTTCAAACTTAGATTTCGTGACATTCACGATCGGAAGAGATGGGTTCTGGAAGGACTGCATATAGCTCTCTGAGAACGTGCCCTATCCCACAACCGCATTCTAATACGAACGCGCTCACTAGATAGACTCCTTTCAGGCTGATGTGGCCAGAACGTGGGATTCAACCTTCCATGGCTTAATGGGATGAAAAATAGGTTGAATGGGCTCAAAATAAGCCAAAAACACTCGAAAGTAATTATTAATTTGGGGCATTAGTAATATGAATAAGAGAAATGATTCAACTTATAAATTGAAAACGAGTGTCTACAATGGTGTCCAATCATCTTTAAGCACCATAGGTTGTTTATGAAGTTTCTTAAATTCCTTCAAAGTAGCGACTTAGGACCTGCTTTCATCAACTCCTAAACATGCTTGATAACCAAGTTAGATCACTAAATGAGTTAATTTTATAATCATCAAAATAAAATAGGACAAACTCTGCGGTACTCTTTAGAACATCTCTCAAGAGTATCTACACTTGCTTTTGAGTGGGTGTTCCAAGATCACCAAAAGAAAAGATTGACTGTAATGGATGAAGAGTGGTACGTAGCTGATCAGAAGTGAGAAGTATGATAAGGGAGTACGGAGTATAAATAGAATCTCCCCTAGTACGTACCGTGCATGCATGCAGCTATTCAAAAGTAGTTGATGCCATTAATCATCAATACGCTTTGGACATTATTATGGCACTCAATCTGTTAACCTACAGCTTTGTAATGAACCTTGACGTTTTATATTCCATGTTTTACACTCCATCGATCTAAGGGCTCCATTTTCATCACGTTGCCACAACTCAGTCTTCCATTTGCCAGTCTCGCTGCGTTTGTTTTGAAATAAATGAATTCCATGTTTGATTTGGCTTGGATGGGACAATGATCGATCTTTGACCCGGAAGTGAATGCTTCGTCACGAAAATAAAGAAAGCATGGCTTCCTTAAACATAATTTGTGCATGAGGTAGTCTCTTAAGACACTCTATTATCCTCTCACATCGTAGAGATCGTTGTCATTTATAATATGTATATGGTACGTACGTAGTGCGGAGCAATATACAGCACTTCCCCCTCTAGCTCCCCTATAAATACTCTCTCAAGGCCCTTTCTCTCTTCCTACCATGCATCAGCAGCCGTGGATATCTCTCTAAGGTCGCAAACCCACAAATAATTAATCCACTCCAGCTTCACCTAGCATCCTCGACGTTATGGATGCCATCACGTGCACCCTCGGCATGGCCGTGGGCACCGTCCTTCTCGCCCTGCTCACCGCTGCGATCTACGTGTTGAGGGTGTCTCCGACCGCCAAACAACGTCGGCTGGAGAACGCCGGATTGAGGGGACCGAGACCGAGTTTCCCTCTGGGAAACATCGAGGAAATGAGAAGGAAGGAGAACGGAGCTGATCCCGCGGGCTCCTCCTCGAAGATCTCCCACGACATCCACCCCACTGCGTTCCCTTACTTCTCTCGATGGAGAGAATCCTATGGTGCGTATATGCATACATAGACGCGCCTTGCCCTCACCTTTCCATGCCAGTGCAGCTCTCACAGGAGCATATATATGGTATCCATTGACTGGTCCAACCTTTCCATGCCAGTTCAGCTCTCACAGGAACATATGGTGTCCATATATAGACGTCTCTACGACGCCTCTGCATGGGATAGAGCTAACATGCATGGCATGCAGGAACCTTTGTTTCAGCTTGTACGGCATCGCTAATAACAATGATGATGATGAATGTATGTGCAGGAAAGGTGTTCGTTTACTGGATGGGAACGGAGCCCTTTCTGTACATAGCGGAACCGGAGTTTCTGAGGCAAGCGACCTCCGGCATCCTAGGCAAGAGCTGGGGCAAGCCCGACGTGTTCAAGCATGACCGTAAGGCAATGTTTGGAGGGGGACTGTTGATGTCCGAGGGGGATTCCTGGACTCAGCACAGGCACATCATCACACCGGCATTCTCCGCGACCAACTTGAGTGTGAGGCATCTGCTATATATATGAACACACACAAAACTGGAGAGATGTAGTGATCTCTACGATCCTGCATGGACCAAATTAAGTTATCCAAGTCACCACCATTACCCTACTCGATCCACGAGGATTGGAGTGTAGATCTTTCAAATGCACTTGCACTGAATTGAGCCAGAAAGTGACAGAGAATGGCATTTGCAAAAGAGCCTTTCACAAGAAACATTTTTTTGATTCTATGTGGGAGGATCTTTATATAAATGCTCATATCCTCGATCACTCTCTCCGCTTATTAGACTCCGGTTAATAAGTACACTTAGAGGATCTGCACTTGTGTGAACTGTTCCCCACAAAATGACTTTTTTTAGAAAATAATTGATATAGAGTGGATGAATAGGGGGTGGAATCTCCTATATATTTAATTAGGTGCTCTGCACTAAAATCTATACTAACATGTGAGAGGTGCGGATGGTGATAAGACCCCCTAATTTCATGTCTAATACTGTTCAAAGAATTTGCAAGATTATCTTAATTTGTGTAAGGGTTCTTATCACCATCTATGTAACGACGACGATGATTTCAGTGAGCACCAAAATAGATAGGCGATCCCACATCCCAAGAAGAAAGTTGCTGCTCAGCGCTATAGAAGCATGATCCGTACACAGGGTCTCAGAGGCGTAACCAAAGCGCTTCTGAACCCATTATCTTTCTATTTGTAGGAGTCCGAGCCCATTATCCAGTGCACAGCACACAATATATTGTTGTGATCATTAATAATAACTTCAGCTAGCGTCTACTAGCTAGCTAGAGATTCTAATATCGTTTGATTTTGATGTAGGCTATGTTGAACTCGATGGCGGAATCCACGTCCGCCATGATAGAAGATTGGGGTAGGCTCTTGGCCGCTGGGCAAAATGAAATGAATGTAGAGGAACACATCACCAGAAACGCCGCGGAAATCATAGCCAAGGCTAGCTTCGGAATGAACGAGGAGAAGGGGAAGGAAGTATTTGATAAGCTCAGGGATTTGCAGGTCATGCTGTTCAAGACCAACAGGCTTGTCGGGGTCCCTTTCAACAATCTTCTCCACCTTAAGCGGACGCTTGCGGCGAGGTCACTGGGGAAACAGATAGATGAGATTCTGCTGTCTATCATAGAAGCCAGGAAAACTGCCATGGCGTCCGGAGAGGTGGGAGTAGCGTCTGGCCCTCAGCAGGACCTACTTGGCCTCCTGCTCGCGGGGGAGCAGGTAGTCGACGACGGACACCGGAAGAAGAAGCTTACGGCAAGAGAACTTGTCGACGAGTGTAAGACGTTCTTCTTCGCTGGCCACGAGACCACGGCTCTGGCCCTCACCTGGACCTTGTTACTCCTGGCGATCTATCCCGAGTGGCAAACCATCCTTCGAGATGAGATTGAGGTGGTGGTCGGTGCAAGACCTCTCGACTCTGCATTGCTTAACGGCTTGACCAAGGTCAGTGTTTCTCGCCAACTCTCTCGTTGTTTGCGAACGTGACGTACGTAAACTTGCATCTATATATATATACGCATTAAGCATTGGATGACTATGATATATTGCATTGAACCAACTCCTGCTTCTAAGTTATCAATCTTGTGTAATTTCTCTACAGATGCAGTGGGTGCTGAACGAGGCCTTACGCCTGTACTCGCCGGCGCCCAACGTTCAGCGGCAAGCACGAGAAGACATCCGAGTCGGGGACGTCGTCATCCCCAAGGGAACCAACATGTGGGTGGACGTCGTAGGGATGCACCACGATCCGGCTCTGTGGGGCGAGGACGTGAACGAGTTCAGGCCGGAGAGGTTCAAGGAGAGCTCCTACGGGGGGTGCAAGCACAGGATGGGGTTCTTGCCCTTCGGATTCGGGGGCAGGATATGCGTCGGCAGGAACCTGACCATGTTCGAGTACAAGATCGTCTTGAGCCAGATCCTGAGCAAGTTTTCTCTGAGTATTTCCCCCGACTACGTTCACGCTCCGACCCATATGCTCTCCCTGAGGCCAGCCCATGGCGTGCCCCTCATACTTCGACCACTGCAAGTTTAATTAGTTTTCTCCCACGGCTGGGAGAAGTCCATTTCAAGTTCAACGTCGACCAACTTGGTTTACAAGCGAATAAATCATGTTTATTACAAGCGAATAATCCATTTCTGAATTTGGTCTTCACACGCTGTTGCCGGGCACCTACAGGATACAACTATCTAATTACAAAAAAGCACTCACAATCTGTCTATTTTTTAAAAAGCCCACAAGATTTAATCATGTTTATAAAAACTTCAACAACTCTCTCTCTCTCTCTCTGCGTAACACCCTCTCACAATCATAGTTTAAAAAGTCTTGAGACGGTTGTGAGGCGCTTTCTGTAGGTCTCATAAGGCATAAGTCTTAAGGCACAACGAGGCGTAAGTCTTAATAGAGAAGAAAATAATCTTAAATAATAAAAATACTAAATATAATAGTGATTTTCATGTGTTAATGTTATATCGACTCAATGATAAATTCATATTATTTCAAAAGTACTAAATTATGAGTCAGTTGTCTAGTGCAATTGGTTCGTCACCCTTCTCCATATGGGGGAGGGCCCGAGTTCAAGCTCGATTATCCCCTCCCTGTTAAAAAATAGTACCTACCAAGAAAAAAAGTATTGAATTATGTTTTAAGGACAACAAAAGATACATAAATCTTGGGAGTATCCTACAACACCTCATTACATCATCTTCTCAAGTGATACACACATCTCAATTAAACACCTTGAGGCGGTGAAGGCGGTGAGGCGTACCACCTCAATCAAAAAAAGGCGTAAGCCTCAAGTAAAAGACATGAGGCGCATGTCTCAAGGTATTTTTCTAGTGTCTCACATTGAGGCTTAAGCCTTAGTGCCTTGAGACACTGTCTTTTTAAACAATGCTCACAATCTGTCTATTTTTTAAAAAGCCCACAAGATTTACACGTTTATAATTAAAACTTCAACAACTCTCTCTCTATCTCTCTCTCTCTCTCTCTCTCTCATGGAGGTGCCAGTTCTAGAAAAGGAGTTCCTCTCTCTCTCTCCACACTCCTAGCCCGCGAGGCTAATATACTATTGAATATAGAATATAATGTGTATCTAGCCTTAAATCGCGGTCGCATAACGAACTCTTGATATCTCGTTCTTTTTCTTCTTTAGTCTAAAGCACACTTTTTACCAGATGGAGTATAAACGGATTTCAAGTTATTCATTGTAAATCGTTCCGGAATTTCACTACTATTAAGTATCCTTAGATAGCACGTGAACCTTTGCGAGCAATTCCGCAAAATTTTCCCTCTAATTAAGCACATAGTTTGTCTCACCCATATTTTTGGAAAGAATCACTCTCTAGCGACATTTATCATATTTCTAACTATTAGTGTGTTGTTGACATATAACGAGAAAATGAGGAACAGTTTACTCTCACTCGCTTAACATGCATTCAGTAGTCCTTTCCGATTATCTCGAAGTTAATGATCGAGACAGTCATCTTGAGAAATTTTAAACACCACTATCTAGGTGATTGTCTCAAGTTCTATGCTTGAGGCATCAAACTTTGTGCCCTTACCTTTTTGACCTCAATGCCATCTACTTAAGTCATATATACCTTTCTCGTCTAGTTCCCCATATAAAAATGCAATCTTAATTAATTTGCATTCATTTGGAACATATCCAAAAATAATGATAGTTAGAATAGGGAGAACGGATGAGAATCTCACCATCGGAGATAACACCTTATCATGGTCTATACTCTTCCATTAGGTATAACCCTTCACCACTAGTCATACTTTGTATTTATCAATCGATCCATCTATCTCGTGCTTAAGTTTGAAAGCTCAATTATTTTTTATCTCTTTGCACACATGTGGGAGATTTGCTAACTCCCAAATATCATTTTATGTCACGAAATCCAACTCATCTTGCATCACAATTCTATCATACGCGGATTCACAAATGAACGTATTGTCTCTAAAATTTGCAAAGATGATGAGGAACATATCCACACTTGCCACGACATACGGAGCCTTAATTTTTTAGTAGTTCTAACAATGCATTTCTATTAGGTGTGCACTTCCCAGTAAATACACTTCCATTAAGTTGATCATCCTTACTATTTCCGACGGACACGTGATGATTAACCACGTAATTGAAAACCCCATCCACCGTGACTTATATAATACAAATCAAGGAGACGATGGATATTGCCATGTATCATACTCCGGACAGCCAATGAGCCGGGGGAGTGGAGGCTTGAGGACCCTACAGTCGTCCAAACTTGATTGCATTACGTCTCAGCACAATCTGGCCTCATTACTGATAAAATCTGGCTAGACCAACCTGCTGCATTAAGCCAGCAAGTTGGGCTTATTCCTCACAAGAAGCTACGGATCTCTATCTGGTTCTATATATAGTTGCCATAAAGACCTGGCTCTACAGTATAGTTGCCATAAAGACCTGGCTCTACAGCATGGAAATAATTTACCTGATTCGCTACATATGCACTTGACGTAATGTCAAGGGCGCGATTGATATAGACTCGATCCAGACTAACTCGATGTCTAGTCACACCTATACGAGCTCTAAAGTATACTATCCCGTCCATTTTTTTAAAACAGTGCTTCTAATTCCATAAATTAAGAAAACGGTTAATGAATGGTCGACCCAACAAAACGAATACACGTGAAAGACATATGAGGCAATGACGGTCCCACCCACCCCCTTCCCCCACTCTTCATTGCAAAACATAAACCATTCTCCGATCGTAATCATTGAAATATAATATAGAGCTGCGAATGAAAAGCTAGAAGTGAAGATACGATGGACGGTTCCAATACTACGTTGTCACCCGGCCCACAGTGCCCACCAATGCCTTGAAGTATTCAGCTCATCCCCCCCCTGCCCTTCAAAAGTTGCAGCGGTTAGGATGGACCCCGGCCCGCCGCACCGACCGGCCTCCCTTGTGCCGACCGATGGCAAACCGCTGTAAGGGTAGCTCACCTTCAAACCAATGTGGACATTTGGGTACGTAGATCTGGTATGACATATCGTCAAACATTTGGTGGTCGGAAGATGTGCAGATCAAAAGAAAAAGAAAGTACTTGAGCTGCAACCAATTCGCCATGTATAACAGATGGCGCTTGGTTGCTGGAGAGCTGCACCTCGTTTCCATTTCGTTCCACGGCAATCGAAGACACACATTAAACCTGCAGTCAACTGCTGCATGCAACGTTGAGAAAGCTTTCGCGGAGGCTGCGAAAATTTTTCTATGCCCAACCATTGATAACTTCAAAAGGAAGTCCTGACGGCCTGACGGTGATTGGTGGGAACAAGAAATTTTCAAATCCCCGCATGCATGCGCTATATACGTTCGCGTTGTGTAGTCCACGTTTAATGCATGAGCACGAGATATTGCATTTTTATTTCATTCTTTATATTTATATGATATTAGATTTGATTTGATTTTGGCATTTCATGACGTCAACAATATTGATAGTTGGACAGTGATAAAGATGAAGTGACCTAGAAATACCGTAACTGATCATGAGACCGTACGAAGATTATTGAACTTTATCTCTGTTCTGCGAATTATTCCAGCATTTTATGTGTGCTTTAATTATGGCCTTCGCGCTTCTCGCTCGTGGTGCGTATGCAGCGAATTACAGGGCCCCTCTTAAGCGGCCATATATCGCAATCACCTTTAACGACGTACGGCGGAGTTGTCCTCTGATGCATCTCCGCGAATGGTGCAGGGCCACCGCCGCCGGTTGAAGAACGGGAAGACGACGGCAGCGCCACCAGGTCCAGCAGTCGCCTCTCCACACAGTACAGCCGGTCGCCACCGTCCCTGAGGAAGAACGTGCGATTCAAAGGATTGATTCCTCTTTAAACCGGGATTCCTATAGTGGTGTGGGCACAATAATTAAAAGCATACGAGGTAGTAGGGATGTCAATGGTAACCAATAACCTGATAACTGCCCTTTTCGTTAACTTAACGAACAGCAAGTGACTATATTTTTTTCCCGATAACTTAACGGATACGGATATATCCGATTTCATAGCAGATACGGAAACGGATACACCTCATTCCGAACCCGCATCCGTCCGTTATCATTAAATATTATTAAATATATATTATTAATATTATCCCTTAGATCTAAATTTAACGGTGGAGATTAAATTTTACCTAAAGGGTTGACATATGTTTTACCTTGAACTCTGGTCATGTATGCTCCCCTAAGACATCAAATACTTTCCTCGGGCTATGGATGGTCTCCGGAGACTGCATGTGCTCCTCCAAATGGTTGACATCAAATTGCCTTGAACTCGGACTGCATGCTCCCCTGACACCAAGGATGCTCTTCTGAGGCCGTGGATGCTCCTCTGAAACTGCATGTGTTCCCCTAAAGGGTTGACATATGTTTTTCCCTGAACCCTGGTTATGCATGCTCTCCTGAGACATCAAATGCTCTCCTAAGGGCGTGGATGGTCACCGGAGACTGCATGTGCTTCGCCAAAGGGTTGAGATCAAATTACCTTGAACCCTTGACTGCATGCTCCCCTTTCACCAAGGATGCTCTCACGACGTCGTGGATGCTCCCCTGAGATTGTATGTGCTCCCCTAAAGGGTTGACATATACTTTGCCCTGAACCTCTGGTCATGCATGCTCCCTTGAGACATCAAATACTCTCCTGAGGCCGTGGATGATCCCCGGAGACTGCACGTGCTCCCCCTGATCGTTGACATCAAATTACCTTGAACTCGAACTGCATGCTCCCCTGTTATCAAGTATGCTCTCTTGAGGCCGTAGATGCTCCCCTGAGATTGCATGTGCTACCTTAATTTTAATATTTGATCGGACCGGCCTTAATCGGATCAGTTCCTTGACCGGTTCACGGTCGGACCGGTCTGACCGATCCGGTCCGGTCCGGTCCGATTCTGATAACACTGATTTTACTCTAATTAACTATTTTTATATTAAATTTTCATAATTTATGTACTTTTATTATCGGTAATTATCCGCTAACCGCTCGTTAACCGCATATTTTCGGATACTAAAAAATGGTTTCGGATACATCATTTTCCGAATTCTTAACGAACAGTAAACGGATACAGTATTTCTTATCGGATACGGAAACGGATAGTCCACTATCCGAACCGTATCCGACCGATTGACATCCCTACGAGATAGTGACTCGTTTCCTCTGTAAAATAGTTTTCAAAACATGCATGACTCGTCGAATCCGTACTTCTCGGTCGTGCACCAGTTTAATCACACGATGCTGAGAACTTGTTTAAGCGGACAACATGATCAGGACTCAGGAGGCCTGCATTTGGTCGATCTTCGTTGGAGCAGTTATACTCCACTGGCACGTACGTCATGCTGTGCTGGAAAGTAAAACGTTAGAACTTAGTAGCAAGCATACATAGAGGACATGTTATATATTGTTTGTGACTTCCACGTGGGTGGGTGTTCATTTTGGTGCTCTAGAGAAGGGTCTCCATTGCTCATGGTGGCTCATGCAACTGCCTACCACAGCACGACACCGTTTTGATCGATCAATGCTAATCACGTTTACCGCGAACATCGGCCATGTCGGAGCTGTTCTCTGATGCAATTCTCCACGCATGGCGCGTGGTGGCGAGCTGCCGCCGGAGGATGGAGAAGTCCACGGCGGCGGCGGTGGCGGGTGCCCGTCAATATATAGTTCAAGTGGCACCGTCTCGGAAGATCCAAAGGATTGATCTTTCTCGTCCGTAAAAATGAGAACTTTGCGTATGTTGACAGAGTACTCGCCGACGGAGGAAGGTAGCTAACACGTGTACGGACAAGACAATATTTTTTCTCGTGATTCGTCGGATTCTCTAAGTTTCAGAACATGCATGCACGTATCTTTAGCAAATATTTCACCTGAACAACTCGTTGTTAAAGTTCGGTCGAAAAGTTCTCGGTCCATGAAAATTTCAGCAAACCTGTTTGATAATATATATCATGCTGAAAACATGTTGAATGTAAAGCCATGAACGTAAAGCCATGTTGGGAAACAAAAACCACGAAATTTTATATGTGAAAGCAGTGTACGTCGTGGTGCAGATTATAGCATGCTTTTATCCGAGAAATGGATGTCAAATATTATACTTGGTCTCTTAAGGCCGCTTTGACATCCGGTTAAGGTAGGAGAGCGGATGAGAGAGAGAGCGGTGTGTCCCGCCTCTCTCTCACACACAACCTCTCTAACCGGGAGCGGTTAGCGCGCTCGACCTCCCGGAGTCGAGTACGCTAATCGCAACCGGATGTCAAAGACGCCATTAAAGTTCTCCGTATGATCTTAATTTGGGACGCTCCTCTCGCCACCACCACATGTTGCAAGTTTCAGAATATGCATTAATAATTGTAGGTTGTGGTGCTTTATAAAAGGGATTTTTGCATATATACCCCAGTAAAATTTGATTTTATTAAATATATCCCGCATCTTAACATATAATCATGAATATCTTTCATTTAGACAGAAATATTACAGTTATACCCCTTTAGTTTACTACCGTCGATGGAGGAGAATATTATGTGAAATATGTCATCTACGATCATTAAATCTAGGGTATATTTGATAAAATCGAACTTTACATAGGTATATATATAAAAATCTTACTCTTTAACTCACACTTAGCTCGGGTTAAACACACGGGAGTTACGGCAAGAGCATAATCGCGACATTATCTATATTTCAAAGATATTCATGATAATATGCTCCGATGAATGATATATTTGACAAAACCGAATTTTACAAGGATATATATATGTAAAAATCCCTTTATAAAATTTGTAGACCGGCCGACCGAAGACCTTAAAACATTTGCTGCATATAAAAGATTGCTAGAACATTTTATATTCGAGCAATTAATACCCACGTCATTCAAACCGTGACGTATGAAAAAGCAACAAAAGAAATCTCTTTTATAAAAAATTATGTTTCACAACATTCTAAAGGATGTGACAACTTAAATGTAAGAAGAATGAAAATATGCTATTTTTATTTTATTTTAATGCTGATAACGTATAATACAACACTCTTTAATGGAAAATATAAGTTGAAATAAATATCTGCTGGAATTAAATCTACCGACCGGTTGACCAGCCGCAGCGGCAGTCAACATTCTCCAATTCTGACCCGGAGTGACCAGGATCTCACCTGATGGACGCCCAGGTCAAAATAGCACGTGTACTTTAACCTTTTCTGGATGCGGTGAGTACTTTATGGTGCAGGAATTTGGGGCAGGGGATCTCAATCCGTTGGGTGGACCTTGCGGAATGATTTGCCCCAACCCTTACTTTGGGGGATTCGATATTCCCATAGCCATAGGTCCCGTTCGTTAACCGGACACGGTTAAGGCATCTGCGTGCGAGAGAGCGGTGGAGCCCACACCGCCCTCTCTCTCTCTCTCTCGTCGGTTTGTCTATTTTACCGTGTTAACAAACAGGCCCATAATGTTTACAAAACTGTCTGTGTCGTCCAAGGCTATCAATTTTTCATTAAAATCTCTTGGTTAAACACGTTTAACATTTGATTAAATTTGAAAATATCAAAATAGCTCTAATCTCTTATGAAGTCTCTCTCTCTCTCTCTCTCTCTCTCTCTCTCTCTCTCATATATTTCCTCTCTGTTCAGCACAACAAGATGATCAAAATAATTTTTATAAGAATATTTTGATCAAAAAATTTATTATATGAATGAAAATATAATATTCTTTGACTCTTCAGCAGAGGTTAACTGTAAAGATATTTTTAGCACTACATTGATATAAGAAGATTATTAAAAATAATAGTAAATAATTAATATAATTTTAAAATAAACATGTATAGAGGTATTTTTTGCAAAAAAAACTCTTTATTCAAATAATTTAATGGTGGCAAAACCCTTATTCAAAGAAAGGGTTTCAACTCGAGTATGGTTTGGTCGAGTTCACTACAAGAAAATGTGTGGTGAGCAACATATGATTTTCGTCGTTAATTCTTTGTTAATTCATCGTAAAAATCGTTACCGACAGAATAGCGACAGCATCCCATCTATTGTTAAAATTTACTCGTTAATTAGTGACATATGTACACATATCCGTCAATATTTCACTGTCAAATTGCGACATCTAAGAGACTATTTTCATTGTTAATCAGTCGTTGACTAAATTTTATTGACGAAAATATTTTGTCGCTAATCTCTCGCTGAGTAGAGATATATTAGTGACAAATAATGCCATCTCTAAGTGTAATTATTCGTCGTTATTTTTTTTTCCGTTTAACGATGGATTAGAGATGGACGTTTATCCATCGCGATTTTAATCCGCCACTAATTAATTTGTCTTTATTCCGCCGTAAAATAAAGACATATTAAATACATCAATTATTATCTCTACTATTTCATCACTAATAATTATATCACATTTAGCGACAAATTAAAGACTAAATGGTTTACTTACATAAAGAGGGGGGCCTCCAAAGTCGTAAGTGGCCTCGAAAATCTGCCGTACCTTTGAAAGTCCATTTTAAAACTAGAGTCGTAACGTTTGAGAGCAAATGGTTCAACCAACAACCCAATACAACAAATACACGTGCTAGAAACATAATTAATCATTCATTATATCTCAATTATTGAAACAGAGCCTCCAATTAAAAGCTAGAAGAGAGAAGACAAGATGGACGGCTCCGTCAGGTCATCACCCAAACGTGCCCTTTATGTTTGCTCCCAGCTATAGGATTGAGGCCTTTGACGCCTTTCAGCAGACACACGTTGAGGGTCACGTCGATAAAAGGGTAAACTCGATTAGAGTGAATTATTTACGGGTGAGATGACTTAATCTTGTTTGACTCTTTTTTTTCTTAATCGATATGATTATGGGGTATTTGGTTGTATTTTTTTCACTTCTTTCTATCTCAAATTTAAAAAAGAGAGGAGAGAGAACTCACTAACCGTGTTTGGTAAGTACTCTCTAATTTTTAGAAGAGAAATTAACTCCATTCAAATCTCTTTCTAAAATAAAACAACTCCGAAGTAGTTTTTTTTTTTGAAATCGCCCGTCTACGTCATGAGTCGGGAGGCCTCCCTCTCCCCTCCTACGTTTCCCTCTCCCCCCTCCCCCTACGTTCCCCCCCCACCGGCGTCGGCCTCCCTCTTCCTCCTGCGTTTCCATCTACCCGCTCCCCCAGCGTCCCCCCCACCAGCTCCGGCCTCCCCCTTCCCCCTGCCTTTCCCCCCTCCGCCCCCCCCCCTCCGGCCCTCCCCTCCACTCCCCGGCAACCCCCTCCGCGACGGCTCCCCTCCCTCGCGGCCCCCCTCCGTCGATCGGCGCCCCTGAGCCCGTTGCAGATCCGCCGATCGCCGCCGTCGTGGGAGAAGCCATCCAGACATGACTCTGGTTGGTCACGGCGGCGCTAAGCAGCGTCTCTAGGTCGGCGGAGTGTCGGGCCAGCGACTTGGATCCGACGCCGGGGTTGTAGTCAGCGAGGTCGGCTTCGGCCTTGGCGAGCTCGTCTAGGGTTTCATCTCTCCAGGCAGTCGTGAAGGGCCACTATCCCCGCAGCTGCGTCAATAGCAACTATTGCAGCAGGCCACAGACTTCCCTTCCTCTCCAACCTTGCTGGTAGTGACCCTCGGGGGCCGGAGGGGAGGGGGAGGGGAGAGCCTCCTCCGGGAAGAGCATCCGATAGGAGATGTCGATGATGTCATACCAAACAAGTTAACATAAAATTAAAATTTATAATAATTTTACCAAACAGATAATATCTATTTTTATCAATTTTAAAAATTAAGTTAAAAATTAACATAACATAATATTTTAAGTAGAAAGAGCTTTTTTTTAAAAGTGCTCCCAAACACCCTATTAGAGATAAGCTTTGATTTTTTGACTCCAACTAAAAAGGTGGAATAAATCATCCGAGATAATTTAGGGATGAGCCATCCGAGATGACGTATCCGTCCTTAACTCACCCCTTTATCAAAATGGCCCTATAAGATTGAGACCTTTCAGCACACACACAAATTAACGCGCAGACACACACGCGCACGCAGTACAAAATAAGTGGATAATGTGAGTGAATTTCCGTCGGTTCACGACAATATATATATATTGAAGCGACGAGCGGAGGATATATATATATATATATGGGAGATGTTCACATAGGGTCGGCCCCATGGCTATTTGCCATGGTGCCGGCATCTGGGCTCTCATCTCATGAGGTCGATGATCGCATGGGGGCGATCCCATGCGATCAAGGGCCCAGATGTCGGCACCATGACAAATAGTCATGGGGCCGACCCAATGTGAATATTTCCCTCTATATATATATATATATATATAACTGATTATATACACACATCTCTATTTACTGGACATTCTTTAATTTGGCGAAGTCTGAAAAGTAAAAAGCAGGAGGCAACCGATCATATGCTTGCATGTACATTAATTATATATGTTCTTGTAGTAGTAGGGCGAACGACGAGTCGATGTCAGATGTTTTAGATAACCATTAACTCTACATAACCCACTCCCAATTGCTCTCCGTCCGACCCGTTGGATATACTTATCTTTAGTTAGTTTGGACATGAGCCTTAATTTATGGTCAAATACTTTCTAAAAGCCTTTGGCATATTAATTATCATATTCGTAAATCTACGTGAAACTTATTGATTTTTAGAATAGTTGGTAAACTCAACTGTCATTAATTCCCGATCATTGTTGACCATGTTTCTAACTTAATTTTCCTTCAGTCATAATATGACAACTACGCAATTTTCCGACCACATGCAAGCACCGGCGTCTCTCCGTCGTTGAATTGACGTCAGCGGGCAGGTGAGGCGTTGACCAAAACCAAAAACAAAACAAAACAAATTGACCTAACGGGTCGATGTCGGATATGGCTGACTCACCCGCCTTTATACCGCCAGGCGGCTATTTTTTTTGGATCCGGAAGCCAACTTTCGGACATCTCGAGCAAATTAGGACAGCTGGCAACTCGCTCATCATATATAGTTAGCTCCCTCGTTTCCCGCCAACAGTGGCCACGTACGTAAGACGTATAACTTGCGAGTTGCGACCCGCAATTCCTCCCCGGCCAGCTACCCCGGAGTACCGACGACCACAGACCAGACCACGGCGGATGTCTCCCCGAAAACCATCGGCATGGCCGCAAGGGACCATCCTTCTCGCCCTGATCACCACGTTGATGGACGTGTTATGGATATCTCCACCTGGAAGCAACGCCGGCTGGAGAGCTAGCGTACCGGGTTGAGGGGCCCGTCCCCGGCTTCCCTCTCGGGAGCATCGAAGAAATGACAACGACGACGCAAGGAGAAACTCTTGCATGGCTGCTCGCAGGTCTCCCAGAGGACATCCACTAATCCACTGCATTCCCTGGATTTCTCTCGGTGGAAAGAATTACTACGGTACGAACTACGAAGTAATACGCCTTAGCCTGTCGTGCAAGTGCAGTTCTTACGTGAGCTTAACTAAGATACTGTACAAGAAAAACGTCAATTAGCGAGCAATATAGTATACATAGTTAATTCGTTACTGATTCATTTAGGAAGATTTTAACGGCAGATTACTAACAGATTTGCGACACATAACGTCCGTCGAATATTTTTTACCGCTAATTTACGAAAGAATCTCTTTAGTTCACAAATCTCTCGCTAATATTAGCGACACGAACTCTTTGTGTCAAATCTGTCACTAACTCTAGAGATTCGCTCTTCAGACGTTCCCGCTTAAGGATAGATAAATTAATTGACAATAATCTGTCGCTAAAAACACCTTTAGTGATGAAATTTAGGGACGGAATAATTCATCACTAACTTCAGGGAGTCAAAATTTTAGTGACGGATATTTCTTGTCCCCACTCCATCACTAAGTATAGCACGACATCTTAATATTCGTTTGTAATCAATGTTATCAGAACCGGATCGATGTCTGAACCGGACAATGAGTTGGTTCGGTTTGAACTAATTTGGCCGTTGGTTCGAATCGATTTGAACCGTGATGTCATTATAATATTGATATATGGTCCGACCCGATTCTATAACCTAATACAATAAGAAATAACTCAAATAAGATATAATTATTAAAATAAATAAACATACATGTATATATATAATAACTTGTAATTATTTTTTTGAAATAGAGCCTTCATGTTGATTCAAATATCTTCATTTATATGTTGGAAATAGAGCCTTTATGTTTAGTCCTATATTGGAAGTTAGAAAAATTTACTTGACTTTATATGTAGGAGAGTTCACCCTTTGAATTGTGGGCTTGAGTTGTGTCGAATTAAATGATTTGATTGAATATAAGTAAATAATATATTTATTTATTTGTACCGAGTTGGGTTGGCGGGGGTGGGTACCAAACTATTTTTTATTTTTATTTTTGGCGGGGGAATAGAGTCGAACCGGCTCGAACTGATTCAGCAGTCGAACCGGGGTTCGGGCGGTTCGGACGATTTTTTACCATTTGACCGGATCGGGCCTAATCGGACCGGTTCCTGGACCGATTCACGGTCGAACCGGTCTGACCGACCGGTCCGATCCGGTTCTGATAACATTATTTGTAATCTATCACTATTCCATCGCTCTTTACCATCTCTAAAATATTTAGTCATTGCTAATCTCACGTTCATTATTTTTAATTTTTTAAAAATTATTTATTTAATAAAAATATATAAAAATATTTTAATAATATAAAAATATAAATATACATCACTCATAGCAGACGCATAATGAGAACTAAAATTACATTATTATATTATTAAAATTAAAAACAAATTTGTACAAATAAGATATTTAAAAGTACAATCGTTTTACAATATTATGAAAAAATCAACAAAGATTCTCTGCGTCGTCGTCCTCCTCGTCTCTCCTATCGCTGTGAGGTGGGATCTTACATTAGAAATGAAAAAAATAAAAGAATATTAGAGATGTGTATGTAAAATAAATTTCAAAAAAAATAAATTAAAATAAATAAAATAATATTTTTATAATTTAAATTTTTAATTGAACTTTTTTAATTTCAAACTAACTTGGTTCGAAAAATAGTTATTTGGGGGCCAAGCCCAAACCGGGAATCCGATTTAGATTCCGTCAGCTCCCACAAATCACTCTCACCTCCCCAGTCATGTTGGAATAATCAGCACACTGATCGGATAGATATTTTAGATTTTAGACTAACCCGAACTCGAGTTCTTTGATTTTAAAATTACTTTGGAAAATGGTGGTTTGGGAGTCGTGCCCAAACCAAGAATCTAATTTGCATTCTGTCAGCTCCCACAGGTCACTCTCACCTCTCCAACTATGTTTCAACAATCGACACACCTATCGCACCGACATTTGAGTTTTTGGACCCCCCGAACCCGAGTTCTTTAATTTTAAAATTAGTTTGGAAAATCACGGTTTGGGAACCAAGCTCAAATTGAGAATCCAATTTGGATTTTGTCGGCTCTCATAGTTCACTCTCGGCTCTTTGGTCATGTTGGAACAATCCCCACACTGATACCGATATTTCTGATTTTAAATCACATGAATCTAAGTTCTTCGGTTTTAACCTAACTTAGTCCAGAAAATGGTGGTTTGGTCCCCGAGTCTAAATCGGGAATCCAATTTAGATTCCATCAGCTCCAATAGATCACTCACACCTCCTCGATCGTGTTAGATCAATTGGCATGCCGATCAAATTGGCATTTGAGTATTTGGACCCCTTGAATTTAAGTTCTTTAGTTTTAACCTAACTTAGTTTGAAAATTTATGGTTCGGGTGTCGAGATCAAATCAAAAATCTGATTTAGATTCCATTAGCTCTCCCAAGTCATTCTCACTTCTCCGGTCATATTAGACCAATCGACACGCTAATCATACTGACATTTGAGTTTTTGGACCCCCAGAACCCGAGTTTAAAGGGGTTATTTTGATGTTAGTTTTCAATTAAGCTCTTTTGAAATAAATAGGAGTATTATAAGTCAAAATCTATAAATTAAAAAATATAACAAATATGGTACTCAACTGAGGGGGGTATGCTGCGGTTGACGGTGCTCCTTGGGGAGGAACCATCCCCATGTGAGAGAAAATAGGGGACAACATGCTCGCGTAAATGTACATGAGGTGCGAGTCCCGTGCTTCAAATCGTGAGTTCATCTCCTCTAGGATCATGTATCAGATCAATGTGGCTCCCAGAACAAGAATTGCAGGGATTCATAATGAAGATGTTGGTCAAGAAAGAGCATGAACTATAGAAAGATGAAATCACCTTAGTAGCATTCAAGCTCTACCTAAAACCATACAAGCGACCTTTTTCAGTTGATTGGCCGTCGCCATCCACACCTTAGGATATACCTCTGGATGCTGTGTGAAGTCCTTGTCGCACTTCTCCCTCATCTCTCTCTCATATGACCTTTACGTTGATCTTCAATAATTTTTTTCCAAATACTCATTATATTATACTTCATTACATTTTTTGGTTGACAGCATTATGAAACGATATCCAACCTAGTCATACCATATGACCCGCTCTTGTTAGGTAGTTTAACTACCAACAACTTAAGATACTTTAACCTTCACCATCCATGACCAATTTAGCATCACATCTCATGGACCGTAATAAGAGCCTTATCCAGATTCTCTAGATGAGCTCCATAAGTTTCTATCATCATACTTGACTCAACATATTGTAACGTTTCATAATTAGAAAGAAGAGAAACACAGTTACAGACAAAGTCTCAACCAGCTCATTTAAGTTTGATCAAGATCTGGTCGTTGGATTTAAGTTTGATCAAGATTTGACGGTTGAATTTGTTCCTAATTAAAATCTAACCATTAGATTTAAGTTTGATCAAGATCCGACTGTTAAATTTAGTCCCGCTCTAAATGTGATCAAGATTTGATCGTTAGATTTGCTCCCGATCGAAATTTGATCGTTAAATTTGCTCCCGATCGAAATATGACCGTTAAATTTAAGTTTGATTAAGATCTGATCGTTTGATTAATTTTCTCCTGATCAAAATCTGACCATAGAATTTAAGTTTGATCAACATCTAACTGCTGGATTTTCTCTCGATCAAGATCTGACCGTTAGATTTAAGTTTGATCAAGATCCGATCGCTGGATTTGCTCCTGATCGAGATCTGACTGTAAGCTTTAAGTTTGATCAAGATCTAACAATTAGATTTACTGTCGATCAAGATTTAATTGATGGATTTAAGTTTGATTAAAATCTAACCGTTAGATTTGTTCTTGATTAAAATCTAACTGTTGGATTTAAGTTAGGTCAAGATCTGATCACTATACTTTATTTTTATGAAGATCTAACTGTTAGATTTAAGATTGATTAAGGTATGACCATTGATATATTCCTGTTTGAAATCTGACTGTTGAATTTAAGTTTGATCAAGATCTGACTGTTATATTTAAGTTTCGTCAAGATCCGATTGTTTAATCTATTCTTAATTGAAATCTGGCCGTTAGATTTATTTGTGACAATAAATAAAAAATAGGCCTTTGTGATGGATTTCTATTCATCGCACATAAACTTGAATTTTTGTGACGTATAAAATATCCTTCACAAATCCGTCGCAAAAAGGTGATTTTGCGATAGATTTTTTTCCATCACCAAATCATCACAAATGATTGTGCAATGGAATAATATCCATCACAAAATCGTTATAAATGAACTAAATTTTATTATTTATAGAAATAGATTTTGTGATGGATTACGAACCGTCGCAAAGCCATCGTGAATAAACTCAAATTTTCATTATTGTAAGAAATAAAAAGCATAATTTTATGACAGAGTTATATCCGTCGTAAAATTGTCGCTATGAATTTAGAATATTGTGGCAGATTATATATCCATCCCAATCTATGGCAAATTTGCCATCAATTTAATTTTTTTGTGAGTGATTATTTACCTCACAAATCCATCTCCAAATCATCATAAATTTTCTATTGTCATACACATAATTCTTATCATAGATTTCACACTAATCTACGATAGAATGGCGTTAAAAATATTGTATCACAAAAATTCGTCGCTAATCGCACATTTTGCTATAGTGTATACACACTAACTGGCACATGCCAAAGATCTTCGGTTTCCCTTTGGGAATGTGATCTCTCGTGTTGCTATATAGACAATGCGTTCGGCCAATGGAATCGATTACTGCCTCTTGGGAGTTAGTCATCCCACAAGGGTTTGTGCGATGCGTAAAAGATGTCCCATCGTGATCACCAAAAAGGTGTAGATACCAAATTGCACACTAGTGAAAAGAGTGAAGAAAGAAATATCATTATCACCACCGAGGATAATTGTAGCAAATAATTTAACAAGGTTAAATTAAGTTGATTACCTTGAAATTGAAGAATTAATACTAGCCAGAAAGGTCTGACTGTGATCACAGTTGTTATGACAGGCACGTTTAGAACGCGGTCTCTAGCTAGGAGCGACGCATTTAAGCTATTAGTGCTAGAGATGGAGTTTCTGTTCTTCCTCGCTCCTTAGTCGGCCAAAGAGCAAGGGCCTCATGTTCTTCTTTCTACTACTCCTACGAAAAAGAACACAAGGAAAAATCTAATTAGACTTGAACAAGTGAAATATCTATCCCTCTATGTGAGGAAACATGCAAAAAGAGGGTAGTGTACCTGAGGGGTGAGTTTTTAACCCCTATATGGGCAAAAATAATAGGTGTGTGTCGTGATTAATGCAGATAAATGAAGTAGAAATATGCTAGCATGCTATGATGAAAAAAATAATGCAATAACGATAGAATAAGAGAGATATAATAGAAGAAGAAGATGGGAGAGGAAGGAGGACGCCCTAGGCTACTCCCTATTTGACGGTGGATGACGTAGTGGGTCTTCAAAATAGTATGGCTTCGCCCCACCGTGATCTTGGCATGCATCGTCTCTAGCCCAAGACTCTAGAGGTCTATTTATAGGACTTGGAGGATAATCATTAGAAAGTGGAGTCCGAATGTGATAAATCTATCCAAGATAAGTTGGAAAATGTTTCTAAGATGTCTAGGAACCTATTTGGATCGAAACAACCACCTAAAACCTTTCAAACTTAGATTTCGTGACATTCACGATCGGAAGAGATGGGTTCTGGAAGGACTGCATATAGCTCTCTGAGAACGTGCCCTATCCCACAACCGCATTCTAATACGAACGCGCTCACTAGATAGACTCCTTTCAGGCTGATGTGGCCAGAACGTGGGATTCAACCTTCCATGGCTTAATGGGATGAAAAATAGGTTGAATGGGCTCAAAATAAGCCAAAAACACTCGAAAGTAATTATTAATTTGGGGCATTAGTAATATGAATAAGAGAAATGATTCAACTTATAAATTGAAAACGAGTGTCTACAATGGTGTCCAATCATCTTTAAGCACCATAGGTTGTTTATGAAGTTTCTTAAATTCCTTCAAAGTAGCGACTTAGGACCTGCTTTCATCAACTCCTAAACATGCTTGATAACCAAGTTAGATCACTAAATGAGTTAATTTTATAATCATCAAAATAAAATAGGACAAACTCTGCGGTACTCTTTAGAACATCTCTCAAGAGTATCTACACTTGCTTTTGAGTGGGTGTTCCAAGATCACCAAAAGAAAAGATTGACTGTAATGGATGAAGAGTGGTACGTAGCTGATCAGAAGTGAGAAGTATGATAAGGGAGTACGGAGTATAAATAGAATCTCCCCTAGTACGTACCGTGCATGCATGCAGCTATTCAAAAGTAGTTGATGCCATTAATCATCAATACGCTTTGGACATTATTATGGCACTCAATCTGTTAACCTACAGCTTTGTAATGAACCTTGACGTTTTATATTCCATGTTTTACACTCCATCGATCTAAGGGCTCCATTTTCATCACGTTGCCACAACTCAGTCTTCCATTTGCCAGTCTCGCTGCGTTTGTTTTGAAATAAATGAATTCCATGTTTGATTTGGCTTGGATGGGACAATGATCGATCTTTGACCCGGAAGTGAATGCTTCGTCACGAAAATAAAGAAAGCATGGCTTCCTTAAACATAATTTGTGCATGAGGTAGTCTCTTAAGACACTCTATTATCCTCTCACATCGTAGAGATCGTTGTCATTTATAATATGTATATGGTACGTACGTAGTGCGGAGCAATATACAGCACTTCCCCCTCTAGCTCCCCCTATAAATACTCTCTCAAGGCCCTTTCTCTCTTCCTACCATGCATCAGCAGCCGTGGATATCTCTCTAAGGTCGCAAACCCACAAATAATTAATCCACTCCAGCTTCACCTAGCATCCTCGACGTTATGGATGCCATCACGTGCACCCTCGGCATGGCCGTGGGCACCGTCCTTCTCGCCCTGCTCACCGCTGCGATCTACGTGTTGAGGGTGTCTCCGACCGCCAAACAACGTCGGCTGGAGAACGCCGGATTGAGGGGACCGAGACCGAGTTTCCCTCTGGGAAACATCGAGGAAATGAGAAGGAAGGAGAACGGAGCTGATCCCGCGGGCTCCTCCTCGAAGATCTCCCACGACATCCACCCCACTGCGTTCCCTTACTTCTCTCGATGGAGAGAATCCTATGGTGCGTATATGCATACATAGACGCGCCTTGCCCTCACCTTTCCATGCCAGTGCAGCTCTCACAGGAGCATATATATGGTATCCATTGACTGGTCCAACCTTTCCATGCCAGTTCAGCTCTCACAGGAACATATGGTGTCCATATATAGACGTCTCTACGACGCCTCTGCATGGGATAGAGCTAACATGCATGGCATGCAGGAACCTTTGTTTCAGCTTGTACGGCATCGCTAATAACAATGATGATGATGAATGTATGTGCAGGAAAGGTGTTCGTTTACTGGATGGGAACGGAGCCCTTTCTGTACATAGCGGAACCGGAGTTTCTGAGGCAAGCGACCTCCGGCATCCTAGGCAAGAGCTGGGGCAAGCCCGACGTGTTCAAGCATGACCGTAAGGCAATGTTTGGAGGGGGACTGTTGATGTCCGAGGGGGATTCCTGGACTCAGCACAGGCACATCATCACACCGGCATTCTCCGCGACCAACTTGAGTGTGAGGCATCTGCTATATATATGAACACACACAAAACTGGAGAGATGTAGTGATCTCTACGATCCTGCATGGACCAAATTAAGTTATCCAAGTCACCACCATTACCCTACTCGATCCACGAGGATTGGAGTGTAGATCTTTCAAATGCACTTGCACTGAATTGAGCCAGAAAGTGACAGAGAATGGCATTTGCAAAAGAGCCTTTCACAAGAAACATTTTTTTGATTCTATGTGGGAGGATCTTTATATAAATGCTCATATCCTCGATCACTCTCTCCGCTTATTAGACTCCGGTTAATAAGTACACTTAGAGGATCTGCACTTGTGTGAACTGTTCCCCACAAAATGACTTTTTTTAGAAAATAATTGATATAGAGTGGATGAATAGGGGGTGGAATCTCCTATATATTTAATTAGGTGCTCTGCACTAAAATCTATACTAACATGTGAGAGGTGCGGATGGTGATAAGACCCCCTAATTTCATGTCTAATACTGTTCAAAGAATTTGCAAGATTATCTTAATTTGTGTAAGGGTTCTTATCACCATCTATGTAACGACGACGATGATTTCAGTGAGCACCAAAATAGATAGGCGATCCCACATCCCAAGAAGAAAGTTGCTGCTCAGCGCTATAGAAGCATGATCCGTACACAGGGTCTCAGAGGCGTAACCAAAGCGCTTCTGAACCCATTATCTTTCTATTTGTAGGAGTCCGAGCCCATTATCCAGTGCACAGCACACAATATATTGTTGTGATCATTAATAATAACTTCAGCTAGCGTCTACTAGCTAGCTAGAGATTCTAATATCGTTTGATTTTGATGTAGGCTATGTTGAACTCGATGGCGGAATCCACGTCCGCCATGATAGAAGATTGGGGTAGGCTCTTGGCCGCTGGGCAAAATGAAATGAATGTAGAGGAACACATCACCAGAAACGCCGCGGAAATCATAGCCAAGGCTAGCTTCGGAATGAACGAGGAGAAGGGGAAGGAAGTATTTGATAAGCTCAGGGATTTGCAGGTCATGCTGTTCAAGACCAACAGGCTTGTCGGGGTCCCTTTCAACAATCTTCTCCACCTTAAGCGGACGCTTGCGGCGAGGTCACTGGGGAAACAGATAGATGAGATTCTGCTGTCTATCATAGAAGCCAGGAAAACTGCCATGGCGTCCGGAGAGGTGGGAGTAGCGTCTGGCCCTCAGCAGGACCTACTTGGCCTCCTGCTCGCGGGGGAGCAGGTAGTCGACGACGGACACCGGAAGAAGAAGCTTACGGCAAGAGAACTTGTCGACGAGTGTAAGACGTTCTTCTTCGCTGGCCACGAGACCACGGCTCTGGCCCTCACCTGGACCTTGTTACTCCTGGCGATCTATCCCGAGTGGCAAACCATCCTTCGAGATGAGATTGAGGTGGTGGTCGGTGCAAGACCTCTCGACTCTGCATTGCTTAACGGCTTGACCAAGGTCAGTGTTTCTCGCCAACTCTCTCGTTGTTTGCGAACGTGACGTACGTAAACTTGCATCTATATATATATACGCATTAAGCATTGGATGACTATGATATATTGCATTGAACCAACTCCTGCTTCTAAGTTATCAATCTTGTGTAATTTCTCTACAGATGCAGTGGGTGCTGAACGAGGCCTTACGCCTGTACTCGCCGGCGCCCAACGTTCAGCGGCAAGCACGAGAAGACATCCGAGTCGGGGACGTCGTCATCCCCAAGGGAACCAACATGTGGGTGGACGTCGTAGGGATGCACCACGATCCGGCTCTGTGGGGCGAGGACGTGAACGAGTTCAGGCCGGAGAGGTTCAAGGAGAGCTCCTACGGGGGGTGCAAGCACAGGATGGGGTTCTTGCCCTTCGGATTCGGGGGCAGGATATGCGTCGGCAGGAACCTGACCATGTTCGAGTACAAGATCGTCTTGAGCCAGATCCTGAGCAAGTTTTCTCTGAGTATTTCCCCGACTACGTTCACGCTCCGACCCATATGCTCTCCCTGAGGCCAGCCCATGGCGTGCCCCTCATACTTCGACCACTGCAAGTTTAATTAGTTTTCTCCCACGGCTGGGAGAAGTCCATTTCAAGTTCAACGTCGACCAACTTGGTTTACAAGCGAATAAATCATGTTTATTACAAGCGAATAATCCATTTCTGAATTTGGTCTTCACACGCTGTTGCCGGGCACCTACAGGATACAACTATCTAATTACAAAAAAGCACTCACAATCTGTCTATTTTTTAAAAAGCCCACAAGATTTAATCATGTTTATAAAAACTTCAACAACTCTCTCTCTCTCTCTCTGCGTAACACCCTCTCACAATCATAGTTTAAAAAGTCTTGAGACGGTTGTGAGGCGCTTTCTGTAGGTCTCATAAGGCATAAGTCTTAAGGCACAACGAGGCGTAAGTCTTAATAGAGAAGAAAATAATCTTAAATAATAAAAATACTAAATATAATAGTGATTTTCATGTGTTAATGTTATATCGACTCAATGATAAATTCATATTATTTCAAAAGTACTAAATTATGAGTCAGTTGTCTAGTGCAATTGGTTCGTCACCCTTCTCCATATGGGGGAGGGCCCGAGTTCAAGCTCGATTATCCCCTCCCTGTTAAAAAATAGTACCTACCAAGAAAAAAAGTATTGAATTATGTTTTAAGGACAACAAAAGATACATAAATCTTGGGAGTATCCTACAACACCTCATTACATCATCTTCTCAAGTGATACACACATCTCAATTAAACACCTTGAGGCGGTGAAGGCGGTGAGGCGTACCACCTCAATCAAAAAAAGGCGTAAGCCTCAAGTAAAAGACATGAGGCGCATGTCTCAAGGTATTTTTCTAGTGTCTCACATTGAGGCTTAAGCCTTAGTGCCTTGAGACACTGTCTTTTTAAACAATGCTCACAATCTGTCTATTTTTTAAAAAGCCCACAAGATTTACACGTTTATAATTAAAACTTCAACAACTCTCTCTCTATCTCTCTCTCTCTCTCTCTCTCTCATGGAGGTGCCAGTTCTAGAAAAGGAGTTCCTCTCTCTCTCTCCACACTCCTAGCCCGCGAGGCTAATATACTATTGAATATAGAATATAATGTGTATCTAGCCTTAAATCGCGGTCGCATAACGAACTCTTGATATCTCGTTCTTTTTCTTCTTTAGTCTAAAGCACACTTTTTACCAGATGGAGTATAAACGGATTTCAAGTTATTCATTGTAAATCGTTCCGGAATTTCACTACTATTAAGTATCCTTAGATAGCACGTGAACCTTTGCGAGCAATTCCGCAAAATTTTCCCTCTAATTAAGCACATAGTTTGTCTCACCCATATTTTTGGAAAGAATCACTCTCTAGCGACATTTATCATATTTCTAACTATTAGTGTGTTGTTGACATATAACGAGAAAATGAGGAACAGTTTACTCTCACTCGCTTAACATGCATTCAGTAGTCCTTTCCGATTATCTCGAAGTTAATGATCGAGACAGTCATCTTGAGAAATTTTAAACACCACTATCTAGGTGATTGTCTCAAGTTCTATGCTTGAGGCATCAAACTTTGTGCCCTTACCTTTTTGACCTCAATGCCATCTACTTAAGTCATATATACCTTTCTCGTCTAGTTCCCCATATAAAAATGCAATCTTAATTAATTTGCATTCATTTGGAACATATCCAAAAATAATGATAGTTAGAATAGGGAGAACGGATGAGAATCTCACCATCGGAGATAACACCTTATCATGGTCTATACTCTTCCATTAGGTATAACCCTTCACCACTAGTCATACTTTGTATTTATCAATCGATCCATCTATCTCGTGCTTAAGTTTGAAAGCTCAATTATTTTTTATCTCTTTGCACACATGTGGGAGATTTGCTAACTCCCAAATATCATTTTATGTCACGAAATCCAACTCATCTTGCATCACAATTCTATCATACGCGGATTCACAAATGAACGTATTGTCTCTAAAATTTGCAAAGATGATGAGGAACATATCCACACTTGCCACGACATACGGAGCCTTAATTTTTTAGTAGTTCTAACAATGCATTTCTATTAGGTGTGCACTTCCCAGTAAATACACTTCCATTAAGTTGATCATCCTTACTATTTCCGACGGACACGTGATGATTAACCACGTAATTGAAAACCCCATCCACCGTGACTTATATAATACAAATCAAGGAGACGATGGATATTGCCATGTATCATACTCCGGACAGCCAATGAGCCGGGGGAGTGGAGGCTTGAGGACCCTACAGTCGTCCAAACTTGATTGCATTACGTCTCAGCACAATCTGGCCTCATTACTGATAAAATCTGGCTAGACCAACCTGCTGCATTAAGCCAGCAAGTTGGGCTTATTCCTCACAAGAAGCTACGGATCTCTATCTGGTTCTATATATAGTTGCCATAAAGACCTGGCTCTACAGTATAGTTGCCATAAAGACCTGGCTCTACAGCATGGAAATAATTTACCTGATTCGCTACATATGCACTTGACGTAATGTCAAGGGCGCGATTGATATAGACTCGATCCAGACTAACTCGATGTCTAGTCACACCTATACGAGCTCTAAAGTATACTATCCCGTCCATTTTTTTAAAACAGTGCTTCTAATTCCATAAATTAAGAAAACGGTTAATGAATGGTCGACCCAACAAAACGAATACACGTGAAAGACATATGAGGCAATGACGGTCCCACCCACCCCCTTCCCCCACTCTTCATTGCAAAACATAAACCATTCTCCGATCGTAATCATTGAAATATAATATAGAGCTGCGAATGAAAAGCTAGAAGTGAAGATACGATGGACGGTTCCAATACTACGTTGTCACCCGGCCCACAGTGCCCACCAATGCCTTGAAGTATTCAGCTCATCCCCCCCCTGCCCTTCAAAAGTTGCAGCGGTTAGGATGGACCCCGGCCCGCCGCACCGACCGGCCTCCCTTGTGCCGACCGATGGCAAACCGCTGTAAGGGTAGCTCACCTTCAAACCAATGTGGACATTTGGGTACGTAGATCTGGTATGACATATCGTCAAACATTTGGTGGTCGGAAGATGTGCAGATCAAAAGAAAAAGAAAGTACTTGAGCTGCAACCAATTCGCCATGTATAACAGATGGCGCTTGGTTGCTGGAGAGCTGCACCTCGTTTCCATTTCGTTCCACGGCAATCGAAGACACACATTAAACCTGCAGTCAACTGCTGCATGCAACGTTGAGAAAGCTTTCGCGGAGGCTGCGAAAATTTTTCTATGCCCAACCATTGATAACTTCAAAAGGAAGTCCTGACGGCCTGACGGTGATTGGTGGGAACAAGAAATTTTCAAATCCCCGCATGCATGCGCTATATACGTTCGCGTTGTGTAGTCCACGTTTAATGCATGAGCACGAGATATTGCATTTTTATTTCATTCTTTATATTTATATGATATTAGATTTGATTTGATTTTGGCATTTCATGACGTCAACAATATTGATAGTTGGACAGTGATAAAGATGAAGTGACCTAGAAATACCGTAACTGATCATGAGACCGTACGAAGATTATTGAACTTTATCTCTGTTCTGCGAATTATTCCAGCATTTTATGTGTGCTTTAATTATGGCCTTCGCGCTTCTCGCTCGTGGTGCGTATGCAGCGAATTACAGGGCCCCTCTTAAGCGGCCATATATCGCAATCACCTTTAACGACGTACGGCGGAGTTGTCCTCTGATGCATCTCCGCGAATGGTGCAGGGCCACCGCCGCCGGTTGAAGAACGGGAAGACGACGGCAGCGCCACCAGGTCCAGCAGTCGCCTCTCCACACAGTACAGCCGGTCGCCACCGTCCCTGAGGAAGAACGTGCGATTCAAAGGATTGATTCCTCTTTAAACCGGGATTCCTATAGTGGTGTGGGCACAATAATTAAAAGCATACGAGGTAGTAGGGATGTCAATGGTAACCAATAACCTGATAACTGCCCTTTTCGTTAACTTAACGAACAGCAAGTGACTATATTTTTTTCCCGATAACTTAACGGATACGGATATATCCGATTTCATAGCAGATACGGAAACGGATACACCTCATTCCGAACCCGCATCCGTCCGTTATCATTAAATATTATTAAATATATATTATTAATATTATCCCTTAGATCTAAATTTAACGGTGGAGATTAAATTTTACCTAAAGGGTTGACATATGTTTTACCTTGAACTCTGGTCATGTATGCTCCCCTAAGACATCAAATACTTTCCTCGGGCTATGGATGGTCTCCGGAGACTGCATGTGCTCCTCCAAATGGTTGACATCAAATTGCCTTGAACTCGGACTGCATGCTCCCCTGACACCAAGGATGCTCTTCTGAGGCCGTGGATGCTCCTCTGAAACTGCATGTGTTCCCCTAAAGGGTTGACATATGTTTTTCCCTGAACCCTGGTTATGCATGCTCTCCTGAGACATCAAATGCTCTCCTAAGGGCGTGGATGGTCACCGGAGACTGCATGTGCTTCGCCAAAGGGTTGAGATCAAATTACCTTGAACCCTTGACTGCATGCTCCCCTTTCACCAAGGATGCTCTCACGACGTCGTGGATGCTCCCCTGAGATTGTATGTGCTCCCCTAAAGGGTTGACATATACTTTGCCCTGAACCTCTGGTCATGCATGCTCCCTTGAGACATCAAATACTCTCCTGAGGCCGTGGATGATCCCCGGAGACTGCACGTGCTCCCCCTGATCGTTGACATCAAATTACCTTGAACTCGAACTGCATGCTCCCCTGTTATCAAGTATGCTCTCTTGAGGCCGTAGATGCTCCCCTGAGATTGCATGTGCTACCTTAATTTTAATATTTGATCGGACCGGCCTTAATCGGATCAGTTCCTTGACCGGTTCACGGTCGGACCGGTCTGACCGATCCGGTCCGGTCCGGTCCGATTCTGATAACACTGATTTTACTCTAATTAAACTATTTTTATATTAAATTTTCATAATTTATGTACTTTTATTATCGGTAATTATCCGCTAACCGCTCGTTAACCGCATATTTTCGGATACTAAAAAATGGTTTCGGATACATCATTTTCCGAATTCTTAACGAACAGTAAACGGATACAGTATTTCTTATCGGATACGGAAACGGATAGTCCACTATCCGAACCGTATCCGACCGATTGACATCCCTACGAGATAGTGACTCGTTTCCTCTGTAAAATAGTTTTCAAAACATGCATGACTCGTCGAATCCGTACTTCTCGGTCGTGCACCAGTTTAATCACACGATGCTGAGAACTTGTTTAAGCGGACAACATGATCAGGACTCAGGAGGCCTGCATTTGGTCGATCTTCGTTGGAGCAGTTATACTCCACTGGCACGTACGTCATGCTGTGCTGGAAAGTAAAACGTTAGAACTTAGTAGCAAGCATACATAGAGGACATGTTATATATTGTTTGTGACTTCCACGTGGGTGGGTGTTCATTTTGGTGCTCTAGAGAAGGGTCTCCATTGCTCATGGTGGCTCATGCAACTGCCTACCACAGCACGACACCGTTTTGATCGATCAATGCTAATCACGTTTACCGCGAACATCGGCCATGTCGGAGCTGTTCTCTGATGCAATTCTCCACGCATGGCGCGTGGTGGCGAGCTGCCGCCGGAGGATGGAGAAGTCCACGGCGGCGGCGGTGGCGGGTGCCCGTCAATATATAGTTCAAGTGGCACCGTCTCGGAAGATCCAAAGGATTGATCTTTCTCGTCCGTAAAAATGAGAACTTTGCGTATGTTGACAGAGTACTCGCCGACGGAGGAAGGTAGCTAACACGTGTACGGACAAGACAATATTTTTTCTCGTGATTCGTCGGATTCTCTAAGTTTCAGAACATGCATGCACGTATCTTTAGCAAATATTTCACCTGAACAACTCGTTGTTAAAGTTCGGTCGAAAAGTTCTCGGTCCATGAAAATTTCAGCAAACCTGTTTGATAATATATATCATGCTGAAAACATGTTGAATGTAAAGCCATGAACGTAAAGCCATGTTGGGAAACAAAAACCACGAAATTTTATATGTGAAAGCAGTGTACGTCGTGGTGCAGATTATAGCATGCTTTTATCCGAGAAATGGATGTCAAATATTATACTTGGTCTCTTAAGGCCGCTTTGACATCCGGTTAAGGTAGGAGAGCGGATGAGAGAGAGAGAGCGGTGTGTCCCGCCTCTCTCTCACACACAACCTCTCTAACCGGGAGCGGTTAGCGCGCTCGACCTCCCGGAGTCGAGTACGCTAATCGCAACCGGATGTCAAAGACGCCATTAAAGTTCTCCGTATGATCTTAATTTGGGACGCTCCTCTCGCCACCACCACATGTTGCAAGTTTCAGAATATGCATTAATAATTGTAGGTTGTGGTGCTTTATAAAAGGGATTTTTGCATATATACCCCAGTAAAATTTGATTTTATTAAATATATCCCGCATCTTAACATATAATCATGAATATCTTTCATTTAGACAGAAATATTACAGTTATACCCCTTTAGTTTACTACCGTCGATGGAGGAGAATATTATGTGAAATATGTCATCTACGATCATTAAATCTAGGGTATATTTGATAAAATCGAACTTTACATAGGTATATATATAAAAATCTTACTCTTTAACTCACACTTAGCTCGGGTTAAACACACGGGAGTTACGGCAAGAGCATAATCGCGACATTATCTATATTTCAAAGATATTCATGATAATATGCTCCGATGAATGATATATTTGACAAAACCGAATTTTACAAGGATATATATATATGCAAAAATCCCTTTATAAAATTTGTAGACCGGCCGACCGAAGACCTTAAAACATTTGCTGCATATAAAAGATTGCTAGAACATTTTTATATTCGGGCAATTACCCACGTCATTCAAACCGTGACGTATGAAAAAGCAACAAAAGAAATCTCTTTTATAAAAGATTATGTTTCACAACATTCTAAAGGATGTGACAACTTAAATGTAAGAAGAATGAAAATATGCAATTTTTATTTTATTTTAATGCTGATAACGTATAATACAACACTCTTTAATGGAAAATATAAGTTGAAATAAATATCTGCTGGAATTAAACCTACCGACCGGTTGACCAGCCGCAGCGGGCAGTCAACATTCTCCAGTTCTGACCCGGAGTGACCAGGATCTCACCTGATGGACGCCCGGGTCAAAATAGCACGTGTACTTTAACCTTTTCTGGATGCGGTGAGTACTTTATGGTGCAGGAATTTGGGGCAGGGGATCTCAATCCGTTGGGTGGACCTTGCGGAATGATTTGCCCCAACCCTTACTTTGGGGGATCTCAATCCGTTGGGTGGCCGTTCGTTAACCGGACACGGTTAAGGCATCTGCGTGCGAGAGAGCGGTGGAGCCCACACCGCCCTCTCTCTCTCTCTCTCGTCGGTTTGTCTATTTTACCGTGTTAACAAACAGGCCCATAATGTTTACAAAACTGTCTGTGTCGTCCAAGGCTATCAATTTTTCATTAAAATCTCTTGGTTAAACACGTTTAACATTTGATTAAATTTGAAAAGATCAAAATAGCTCTAATCTCTTATAAAGTCTCTCTCTCTCTCTCTCTCTCTCTCTCTCTCTCTCTCTCTCTCTCTCTCTCTCTCTCTCTCTCATATATTTCCTCTCTGTTCAGCACAACAAGATGATCAAAATAATTTTTATAAGAATATTTTGATCAAAAAATTTATTATATGAATGAAAATATAATATTCTTTGAATCTTCAGCAGAGGTTAACTGTAAAGATATTTTTAGCACTACATTGATATAAGAAGATTATTAAAAATAATAGTAAATAATTAATATAATTTTAAAATAAACATGTATAGAGGTATTTTTTGCAAAAAAACTCTTTATTCAAATAATTTAATGGTGGCAAAACCCTTATTCAAAGTTGAAGGGTTTCAACTCGAGTATGGTTTGGTCGAGTTCACTACAAGAAAATGTGTGGTGAGCAACATATGATTTTCGTCGTTAATTCTTTGTTAATTCATCGTAAAAATCGTTACCGACAGAATAGCGACACATCCCATCTATTGTTAAAATTTACTCGTTAATTAGTGACATATGTACACATATCCGTCAATATTTCACTGTCAAATTGCGACATCTAAGAGACTATTTTCATTGTTAATCAGTCGTTGACTAAATTTTATTGACGAAAATATTTTGTCGCTAATCTCTCGCTGAGTAGAGATATATTAGTGACAAATAATGCCATCTCTAAGTGTAATTATTCGTCGTTATTTTTTTTCCGTTTAACGATGGATTAGAGATGGACGTTTATCCATCGCGATTTTAATCCGCCACTAATTAATTTGTCTTTATTCCGCCGTAAAATAAAGACATATTAAATACATCAATTATTATCTCTACTATTTCATCACTAATAATTATATCACATTTAGCGACAAATTAAAGACTAAATGGTTTACTTACATAAAGAGGGGGGCCTCCAAAGTCGTAAGTGGCCTCGAAAATCTGCCGTACCTTTGAAAGTCCATTTTAAAACTAGAGTCGTAACGTTTGAGAGCAAATGGTTCAACCAACAACCCAATACAACAAATACACGTGCTAGAAACATAATTAATCATTCATTATATCTCAATTATTGAAACAGAGCCTCCAATTAAAAGCTAGAAGAGAGAAGACAAGATGGACGGCTCCGTCAGTCATCACCCAAACGTGCCCTTTATGTTTGCTCCCAGCTATAGGATTGAGGCCTTTGACGCCTTTCAGCAGACACACGTTGAGGGTCACGTCGATAAAAGGGTAAACTCGATTAGAGTGAATTATTTACGGTGAGATGACTTAATCTTGTTTGACTCTTTTTTTCTTAATCGATATTGATTATGGGGTATTTGGTTGTATTTTTTTCACTTCTTTCTATCTCAAATTTAAAAAAGAGAGAGTGAGAGAACTCACTAAACCGTGTTTGGTAAGTACTCTCTAATTTTTAGAAGAGAAATTAACTCCATTCAAATCTCTTTCTAAAATAAAACAACTCCGAAGTAGTTTTTTTTTTGAAATCGCCCGTCTACGTCATGAGTCGGGAGGCCTCCCTCTCCCCTCCTACGTTTCCCTCTCCCCCCTCCCCCTACGTTCCCCCCCCACCGGCGTCGGCCTCCCTCTTCCTCCTGCGTTTCCATCTACCCGCTCCCCCAGCGTCCCCCCCACCAGCTCCGGCCTCCCCCTTCCCCCTGCCTTTCCCCCCTCCGCCCCCCCCCCTCCGGCCCTCCCCTCCACTCCCCGGCAACCCCCTCCGTCGACGGCTCCCCTCCCTCGCGGCCCCCCTCCGTCGATCGGCGCCCCTGAGCCCGTTGCAGATCCGCCGATCGCCGCCGTCGTGGGAGAAGCCATCCAAACATGACTCCTGGTTGGTCACGGCGGCGCTAAGCAGCGTCTCCAGGTCGGCGGAGTGTCGCGCCAGCGACTTGGATCCGACGCCGGGGTTGTAGTCAGCGAGGTCGGCTTCGGCCTTGGCGAGCTCGTCTAGGGTTTCATCTCTCCAGGCAGTCGTGAAGGGCCACTATCCCCGCAGCTGCGTCAAAAGCAACTATTGCAGCAGGCCACAGACTTCCCTTCCTCTCCAACCTTGCTGGTAGTGACCCCGGGGGCCGGAGGGGAGGGGGAGGGGAGAGCCTCCTCCGGGAAGAGCATCCGATAGGAGATGTCGATGATGTCATACCAAACAAGTTAACATAAAATTTAAAATTTATAATAATTTTACCAAACAGATAATATCTATTTTTATCAATTTTAAAAATTAAGTTAAAAATTAACATAACATAATATTTTAAGTAGAAAGAGCTTTTTTTTTAAAAGTGCTCCCAAACACCCTATTAGAGATAAGCTTTGATTTTTTGACTCCAACTAAAAAGGTGGAATAAATCATCCGAGATAATTTAGGGATGAGCCATCCGAGATGACGTATCCGTCGTTAACTCACCCCTTTATCAAAATGGCCCTATAAGATTGAGACCTTTCAGCACACACACAAATTAACGCGCGGACACACGCGCGCACGCAGTACAAAATAAGTGGATAATGTGAGTGAATTTCCGTCGGTTCACACAATATATATATATTGAAGCGATGAGCGGAGGATATATATATATATATATATATATATATATGTTCACATAGGGTCGGCCCCATGGCTATTTGTCATGGTGCCGGCATCTGGGCTCTCATCTCATGAGGTCGATGATCGCATGGGGGCGATCCCATGCGATCAAGGGCCCAGATGTCGGCACCATGACAAATAGTCATGGGGCCGACCCAATGTGAATATTTCCCTATATATATATATATATATATAACTGATTATATACACACATCTCTATTTACTGGACATTCTTTAATTTGGGGAAGTCTGAAAAGTAAGAAGGCAGGAGGCAACCGATCATATGCTTGCATGTACATTAATTATATATGTTTCTGTAGTAGTAGGGCGAACGACGAGTCGATGTCAGATGTTTTAGATAACCATTAACTCTACATAACCCACTCCCAATTGCTCTCCGTCCGACCCGTTGGATATACTTATCTTTAGTTAGTTTGGACATGAGCCTTAATTTATGGTCAAATACTTTCTAAAAGCCTTTGGCATATTAATTATCATATTCGTAAATCTACGTGAAACTTATAGATTTTTAGAATAGTTGGTAAACTCAACTGTCATTAATTCCCGATCATTGTTGACTATGTTTCTAACTTAATTTTCCTTCAGTCATAATATGACAACAACGCAATTTTCCTAGCACATGCAAGCACCGGCGTCTCTCCGTCGTTGAATTGACGTCACGGGCAGGTGAGGCGTTGACCAAAACCAAAAACAAAACAAAACAAATTGACCTAACGGGTCGATGTCGGATATGGCTGACTCACCCGCCTTTATACCGCCAGGCGGCTATTTTTTTTGGATCCGGAAGCCAACTTTCGGACATCTCGAGCAAATTAGGACAGCTGGCAACTCGCTCATCATATATAGTTAGCTCCCTCGTTTCCCGCCAACAGTGGCCACGTACGTAAGACGTATAACTTGCGAGTTGCGACCCGCAATTCCTCCCCGGCCAGCTACCCCGGAGTACCGACGACCACAGACCACGGCGGATGTCTCCCCGAAAACCATCGGCATGGCCGCAAGGGACCATCCTTCTCGCCCTGATCACCACGTTGATGGACGTGTTATGGATATCTCCACCTGGAAGCAACGCCGGCTGGAGAGCTAGCGTACCGGGTTGAGGGGCCCGTCCCCGGCTTCCCTCTCGGGAACATCGAAGAAATGACAACGACGACGCAAGGAGAACCTCTTGCATGGCTGCTCGCAGGCCTCCCAGAGGACATCCACTAATCCACTGCATTCCCTGGATTTCTCTCGGTGGAAAGAATTACTACGGTACGAACTACGTACGAAGTAATACGCCTTAGCCTGTCGTACGTGCAAGTGCAGTTCTTACGTGAGCTTAACTAAGATACTGTACAAGAAAAACGTCAATTAGCGACCAATATAGTATACATAGTTAATTCGTTACTGATTCATTTAGGAAGATTTTAACGGCAGATTACTAACAGATTTGCGACACATAACGTCCGTCGAATATTTTTTACCGCTAATTTACGAAAGAATCTCTTTAGTTCACAAATCTCTCGCTAATATTAGCGACACGAACTCTTTGTGTCAAATCTGTCACTAACTCTAGAGATTCGCTCTTCAGACGTTCCCGCTTAAGGATAGATAAATTAATTGACAATAATCTGTCGCTAAAAACACCTTTAGTGATGAAATTTAGGGACGGAATAATTCATCACTAACTTCAGAGAGTCAAAATTTTAGTGACGGATATTTCTTGTCCCCACTCCATCACTAATTGATAGCACGACATCTTAATATTCGTTTGTAATCAATGTTATCAGAACCGGATCGATGTCTGAACCGGACAATGAGTTGGTTCGGTTTGAACTGATTTGGCCGTTGGTTCGAATCGATTTGAACCGTGATGTCATTAAAATATTGATATATGGTCCGACCCGATTCTATAACCTAATACAATAAGAAATAACTCAAATAAGATATAATTATTAAAATAAATAAACATACATGTATATATATAATAACTTGTAATTATTTTTTTGAAAATAGAGCCTTCATGTTGATTCAAATATCTTCATTTATATGTTGGAAATAGAGCCTTTATGTTTAGTCCTATATTGGAAGTTAGAAAAATTTACTTGACTTTATATGTAGGAGAGTTCACCCTTTGAATTGTGGGCTTGAGTTGTGTCGAATTAAATGATTTGATTGAATATAAGTAAATAATATATTTATTTATTTGTACCGAGTTGGGTTGGCGGGGGTGGGTACCAAACTATTTTTTATTTTTATTTTTGGCGGGGGAATAGAGTCGAACCGGCTCGAACTGATTCAGCAGTCGAACCGGGGTTCGGGCGGTTCGGACGATTTTTTACCATTTGACCGGATCGGGCCTAATCGGACCGGTTCCTGGACCGATTCACGGTCGAACCGGTCTGACCGACCGGTCCGATCCGGTTCTGATAACATTATTTGTAATCTATCACTATTCCATCGCTCTTTACCATCTCTAAAATATTTAGTCATTGCTAATCTCACGTTCATTATTTTTAATTTTTTAAAAATTATTTATTTAATAAAAATATATAAAAATATTTTAATAATATAAAAATATAAATATACATCACTCATAGCAGACGCATAATGAGAACTAAAATTACATAATTATATTATTAAAATTAAAAACAAATTTGTACAAATAAGATATTTAAAAGTACAATCGTTTTACAATATTATGAAAAAATCAACAAAGATTCTCTGCGTCGTCGTCCTCCTCGTCTCTCCTATCGCTGTGAGGTGGGATCTTACATTAGAAATGAAAAAAATAAAAGAATATTAGAGATGTGTATGTAAAATAAATTTCAAAAAAAATAAATTAAAATAAATAAAATAATATTTTTATAATTTAAATTTTTAATTGAACTTTTTTAATTTCAAACTAACTTGGTTCGAAAAATAGTTATTTGGGGGCCAAGCCCAAACCGGGAATCCGATTTAGATTCCGTCAGCTCCCACAAATCACTCTCACCTCCCCAGTCATGTTGGAATAATCAGCACACTGATCGGATAGATATTTTAGATTTTAGACTAACCCGAACTCGAGTTCTTTGATTTTAAAATTACTTTGGAAAATGGTGGTTTGGGAGTCGTGCCCAAACCAAGAATCTAATTTGCATTCTGTCAGCTCCCACAGGTCACTCTCACCTCTCCAACTATGTTTCAACAATCGACACACCTATCGCACCGACATTTGAGTTTTTGGACCCCCCGAACCCGAGTTCTTTAATTTTAAAATTAGTTTGGAAAATCACGGTTTGGGAACCAAGCTCAAATTGAGAATCCAATTTGGATTTTGTCGGCTCTCATAGTTCACTCTCGGCTCTTTGGTCATGTTGGAACAATCCCCACACTGATACCGATATTTCTGATTTTAAATCACATGAATCTAAGTTCTTCGGTTTTAACCTAACTTAGTCCAGAAAATGGTGGTTTGGTCCCCGAGTCTAAATCGGGAATCCAATTTAGATTCCATCAGCTCCAATAGATCACTCACACCTCCTCGATCGTGTTAGATCAATTGGCATGCCGATCAAATTGGCATTTGAGTATTTGGACCCCTTGAATTTAAGTTCTTTAGTTTTAACCTAACTTAGTTTGAAAATTTATGGTTCGGGTGTCGAGATCAAATCAAAAATCTGATTTAGATTCCATTAGCTCTCCCAAGTCATTCTCACTTCTCCGGTCATATTAGACCAATCGACACGCTAATCATACTGACATTTGAGTTTTTGGACCCCCAGAACCCGAGTTTAAAGGGGTTATTTTGATGTTAGTTTTCAATTAAGCTCTTTTGAAATAAATAGGAGTATTATAAGTCAAAATCTATAAATTAAAAAATATAACAAATATGGTACTCAACTGAGGGGGGTATGCTGCGGTTGACGGTGCTCCTTGGGGAGGAACCATCCCCATGTGAGAGAAAATAGGGGACAACATGCTCGCGTAAATGTACATGAGGTGCGAGTCCCGTGCTTCAAATCGTGAGTTCATCTCCTCTAGGATCATGTATCAGATCAATGTGGCTCCCAGAACAAGAATTGCAGGGATTCATAATGAAGATGTTGGTCAAGAAAGAGCATGAACTATAGAAAGATGAAATCACCTTAGTAGCATTCAAGCTCTACCTAAAACCATACAAGCGACCTTTTTCAGTTGATTGGCCGTCGCCATCCACACCTTAGGATATACCTCTGGATGCTGTGTGAAGTCCTTGTCGCACTTCTCCCTCATCTCTCTCTCATATGACCTTTACGTTGATCTTCAATAATTTTTTTCCAAATACTCATTATATTATACTTCATTACATTTTTTGGTTGACAGCATTATGAAACGATATCCAACCTAGTCATACCATATGACCCGCTCTTGTTAGGTAGTTTAACTACCAACAACTTAAGATACTTTAACCTTCACCATCCATGACCAATTTAGCATCACATCTCATGGACCGTAATAAGAGCCTTATCCAGATTCTCTAGATGAGCTCCATAAGTTTCTATCATCATACTTGACTCAACATATTGTAACGTTTCATAATTAGAAAGAAGAGAAACACAGTTACAGACAAAGTCTCAACCAGCTCATTTAAGTTTGATCAAGATCTGGTCGTTGGATTTAAGTTTGATCAAGATTTGACGGTTGAATTTGTTCCTAATTAAAATCTAACCATTAGATTTAAGTTTGATCAAGATCCGACTGTTAAATTTAGTCCCGCTCTAAATGTGATCAAGATTTGATCGTTAGATTTGCTCCCGATCGAAATTTGATCGTTAAATTTGCTCCCGATCGAAATATGACCGTTAAATTTAAGTTTGATTAAGATCTGATCGTTTGATTAATTTTCTCCTGATCAAAATCTGACCATAGAATTTAAGTTTGATCAACATCTAACTGCTGGATTTTCTCTCGATCAAGATCTGACCGTTAGATTTAAGTTTGATCAAGATCCGATCGCTGGATTTGCTCCTGATCGAGATCTGACTGTAAGCTTTAAGTTTGATCAAGATCTAACAATTAGATTTACTGTCGATCAAGATTTAATTGATGGATTTAAGTTTGATTAAAATCTAACCGTTAGATTTGTTCTTGATTAAAATCTAACTGTTGGATTTAAGTTAGGTCAAGATCTGATCACTATACTTTATTTTTATGAAGATCTAACTGTTAGATTTAAGATTGATTAAGGTATGACCATTGATATATTCCTGTTTGAAATCTGACTGTTGAATTTAAGTTTGATCAAGATCTGACTGTTATATTTAAGTTTCGTCAAGATCCGATTGTTTAATCTATTCTTAATTGAAATCTGGCCGTTAGATTTATTTGTGACAATAAATAAAAAATAGGCCTTTGTGATGGATTTCTATTCATCGCACATAAACTTGAATTTTTGTGACGTATAAAATATCCTTCACAAATCCGTCGCAAAAAGGTGATTTTGCGATAGATTTTTTTCCATCACCAAATCATCACAAATGATTGTGCAATGGAATAATATCCATCACAAAATCGTTATAAATGAACTAAATTTTATTATTTATAGAAATAGATTTTGTGATGGATTACGAACCGTCGCAAAGCCATCGTGAATAAACTCAAATTTTCATTATTGTAAGAAATAAAAAGCATAATTTTATGACAGAGTTATATCCGTCGTAAAATTGTCGCTATGAATTTAGAATATTGTGGCAGATTATATATCCATCCCAATCTATGGCAAATTTGCCATCAATTTAATTTTTTTGTGAGTGATTATTTACCTCACAAATCCATCTCCAAATCATCATAAATTTTCTATTGTCATACACATAATTCTTATCATAGATTTCACACTAATCTACGATAGAATGGCGTTAAAAATATTGTATCACAAAAATTCGTCGCTAATCGCACATTTTGCTATAGTGTATACACACTAACTGGCACATGCCAAAGATCTTCGGTTTCCCTTTGGGAATGTGATCTCTCGTGTTGCTATATAGACAATGCGTTCGGCCAATGGAATCGATTACTGCCTCTTGGGAGTTAGTCATCCCACAAGGGTTTGTGCGATGCGTAAAAGATGTCCCATCGTGATCACCAAAAAGGTGTAGATACCAAATTGCACACTAGTGAAAAGAGTGAAGAAAGAAATATCATTATCACCACCGAGGATAATTGTAGCAAATAATTTAACAAGGTTAAATTAAGTTGATTACCTTGAAATTGAAGAATTAATACTAGCCAGAAAGGTCTGACTGTGATCACAGTTGTTATGACAGGCACGTTTAGAACGCGGTCTCTAGCTAGGAGCGACGCATTTAAGCTATTAGTGCTAGAGATGGAGTTTCTGTTCTTCCTCGCTCCTTAGTCGGCCAAAGAGCAAGGGCCTCATGTTCTTCTTTCTACTACTCCTACGAAAAAGAACACAAGGAAAAATCTAATTAGACTTGAACAAGTGAAATATCTATCCCTCTATGTGAGGAAACATGCAAAAAGAGGGTAGTGTACCTGAGGGGTGAGTTTTTAACCCCTATATGGGCAAAAATAATAGGTGTGTGTCGTGATTAATGCAGATAAATGAAGTAGAAATATGCTAGCATGCTATGATGAAAAAAATAATGCAATAACGATAGAATAAGAGAGATATAATAGAAGAAGAAGATGGGAGAGGAAGGAGGACGCCCTAGGCTACTCCCTATTTGACGGTGGATGACGTAGTGGGTCTTCAAAATAGTATGGCTTCGCCCCACCGTGATCTTGGCATGCATCGTCTCTAGCCCAAGACTCTAGAGGTCTATTTATAGGACTTGGAGGATAATCATTAGAAAGTGGAGTCCGAATGTGATAAATCTATCCAAGATAAGTTGGAAAATGTTTCTAAGATGTCTAGGAACCTATTTGGATCGAAACAACCACCTAAAACCTTTCAAACTTAGATTTCGTGACATTCACGATCGGAAGAGATGGGTTCTGGAAGGACTGCATATAGCTCTCTGAGAACGTGCCCTATCCCACAACCGCATTCTAATACGAACGCGCTCACTAGATAGACTCCTTTCAGGCTGATGTGGCCAGAACGTGGGATTCAACCTTCCATGGCTTAATGGGATGAAAAATAGGTTGAATGGGCTCAAAATAAGCCAAAAACACTCGAAAGTAATTATTAATTTGGGGCATTAGTAATATGAATAAGAGAAATGATTCAACTTATAAATTGAAAACGAGTGTCTACAATGGTGTCCAATCATCTTTAAGCACCATAGGTTGTTTATGAAGTTTCTTAAATTCCTTCAAAGTAGCGACTTAGGACCTGCTTTCATCAACTCCTAAACATGCTTGATAACCAAGTTAGATCACTAAATGAGTTAATTTTATAATCATCAAAATAAAATAGGACAAACTCTGCGGTACTCTTTAGAACATCTCTCAAGAGTATCTACACTTGCTTTTGAGTGGGTGTTCCAAGATCACCAAAAGAAAAGATTGACTGTAATGGATGAAGAGTGGTACGTAGCTGATCAGAAGTGAGAAGTATGATAAGGGAGTACGGAGTATAAATAGAATCTCCCCTAGTACGTACCGTGCATGCATGCAGCTATTCAAAAGTAGTTGATGCCATTAATCATCAATACGCTTTGGACATTATTATGGCACTCAATCTGTTAACCTACAGCTTTGTAATGAACCTTGACGTTTTATATTCCATGTTTTACACTCCATCGATCTAAGGGCTCCATTTTCATCACGTTGCCACAACTCAGTCTTCCATTTGCCAGTCTCGCTGCGTTTGTTTTGAAATAAATGAATTCCATGTTTGATTTGGCTTGGATGGGACAATGATCGATCTTTGACCCGGAAGTGAATGCTTCGTCACGAAAATAAAGAAAGCATGGCTTCCTTAAACATAATTTGTGCATGAGGTAGTCTCTTAAGACACTCTATTATCCTCTCACATCGTAGAGATCGTTGTCATTTATAATATGTATATGGTACGTACGTAGTGCGGAGCAATATACAGCACTTCCCCCTCTAGCTCCCCCTATAAATACTCTCTCAAGGCCCTTTCTCTCTTCCTACCATGCATCAGCAGCCGTGGATATCTCTCTAAGGTCGCAAACCCACAAATAATTAATCCACTCCAGCTTCACCTAGCATCCTCGACGTTATGGATGCCATCACGTGCACCCTCGGCATGGCCGTGGGCACCGTCCTTCTCGCCCTGCTCACCGCTGCGATCTACGTGTTGAGGGTGTCTCCGACCGCCAAACAACGTCGGCTGGAGAACGCCGGATTGAGGGGACCGAGACCGAGTTTCCCTCTGGGAAACATCGAGGAAATGAGAAGGAAGGAGAACGGAGCTGATCCCGCGGGCTCCTCCTCGAAGATCTCCCACGACATCCACCCCACTGCGTTCCCTTACTTCTCTCGATGGAGAGAATCCTATGGTGCGTATATGCATACATAGACGCGCCTTGCCCTCACCTTTCCATGCCAGTGCAGCTCTCACAGGAGCATATATATGGTATCCATTGACTGGTCCAACCTTTCCATGCCAGTTCAGCTCTCACAGGAACATATGGTGTCCATATATAGACGTCTCTACGACGCCTCTGCATGGGATAGAGCTAACATGCATGGCATGCAGGAACCTTTGTTTCAGCTTGTACGGCATCGCTAATAACAATGATGATGATGAATGTATGTGCAGGAAAGGTGTTCGTTTACTGGATGGGAACGGAGCCCTTTCTGTACATAGCGGAACCGGAGTTTCTGAGGCAAGCGACCTCCGGCATCCTAGGCAAGAGCTGGGGCAAGCCCGACGTGTTCAAGCATGACCGTAAGGCAATGTTTGGAGGGGGACTGTTGATGTCCGAGGGGGATTCCTGGACTCAGCACAGGCACATCATCACACCGGCATTCTCCGCGACCAACTTGAGTGTGAGGCATCTGCTATATATATGAACACACACAAAACTGGAGAGATGTAGTGATCTCTACGATCCTGCATGGACCAAATTAAGTTATCCAAGTCACCACCATTACCCTACTCGATCCACGAGGATTGGAGTGTAGATCTTTCAAATGCACTTGCACTGAATTGAGCCAGAAAGTGACAGAGAATGGCATTTGCAAAAGAGCCTTTCACAAGAAACATTTTTTTGATTCTATGTGGGAGGATCTTTATATAAATGCTCATATCCTCGATCACTCTCTCCGCTTATTAGACTCCGGTTAATAAGTACACTTAGAGGATCTGCACTTGTGTGAACTGTTCCCCACAAAATGACTTTTTTTAGAAAATAATTGATATAGAGTGGATGAATAGGGGGTGGAATCTCCTATATATTAATTAGGTGCTCTGCACTAAAATCTATACTAACATGTGAGAGGTGCGGATGGTGATAAGACCCCCTAATTTCATGTCTAATACTGTTCAAAGAATTTGCAAGATTATCTTAATTTGTGTAAGGGTTCTTATCACCATCTATGTAACGACGACGATGATTTCAGTGAGCACCAAAATAGATAGGCGATCCCACATCCCAAGAAGAAAGTTGCTGCTCAGCGCTATAGAAGCATGATCCGTACACAGGGTCTCAGAGGCGTAACCAAAGCGCTTCTGAACCCATTATCTTTCTATTTGTAGGAGTCCGAGCCCATTATCCAGTGCACAGCACACAATATATTGTTGTGATCATTAATAATAACTTCAGCTAGCGTCTACTAGCTAGCTAGAGATTCTAATATCGTTTGATTTTGATGTAGGCTATGTTGAACTCGATGGCGGAATCCACGTCCGCCATGATAGAAGATTGGGGTAGGCTCTTGGCCGCTGGGCAAAATGAAATGAATGTAGAGGAACACATCACCAGAAACGCCGCGGAAATCATAGCCAAGGCTAGCTTCGGAATGAACGAGGAGAAGGGGAAGGAAGTATTTGATAAGCTCAGGGATTTGCAGGTCATGCTGTTCAAGACCAACAGGCTTGTCGGGGTCCCTTTCAACAATCTTCTCCACCTTAAGCGGACGCTTGCGGCGAGGTCACTGGGGAAACAGATAGATGAGATTCTGCTGTCTATCATAGAAGCCAGGAAAACTGCCATGGCGTCCGGACAGGTGGGAGTAGCGTCTGGCCCTCAGCAGGACCTACTTGGCCTCCTGCTCGCGGGGGAGCAGGTAGTCGACGACGGACACCGGAAGAAGAAGCTTACGGCAAGAGAACTTGTCGACGAGTGTAAGACGTTCTTCTTCGCTGGCCACGAGACCACGGCTCTGGCCCTCACCTGGACCTTGTTACTCCTGGCGATCTATCCCGAGTGGCAAACCATCCTTCGAGATGAGATTGAGGTGGTGGTCGGTGCAAGACCTCTCGACTCTGCATTGCTTAACGGCTTGACCAAGGTCAGTGTTTCTCGCCAACTCTCTCGTTGTTTGCGAACGTGACGTACGTAAACTTGCATCTATATATATATACGCATTAAGCATTGGATGACTATGATATATTGCATTGAACCAACTCCTGCTTCTAAGTTATCAATCTTGTGTAATTTCTCTACAGATGCAGTGGGTGCTGAACGAGGCCTTACGCCTGTACTCGCCGGCGCCCAACGTTCAGCGGCAAGCACGAGAAGACATCCGAGTCGGGGACGTCGTCATCCCCAAGGGAACCAACATGTGGGTGGACGTCGTAGGGATGCACCACGATCCGGCTCTGTGGGGCGAGGACGTGAACGAGTTCAGGCCGGAGAGGTTCAAGGAGAGCTCCTACGGGGGGTGCAAGCACAGGATGGGGTTCTTGCCCTTCGGAATCGGGGGCAGGATATGCGTCGGCAGGAACCTGACCATGTTCGAGTACAAGATCGTCTTGAGCCAGATCCTGACCAAGTTTTCTCTGAGTATTTCCCCGGACTACGTTCATGCTCCGACCCATATGCTCTCCCTGAGGCCAGCCCATGGGGTGCCCCTCATACTTCGACCACTGCAAGATTAATTAGTTTTCTCCCGAGGCTGGGAGAAGTCCATTTCAACGTCGACCAACTTGGTTTACAAGCGAATAAATCATGTTTATTACAAGCGAATAATCCATTTCTGAATTTGGTCTTCACACGCTGTTTCCGGGCACCTACAGGATAAACTATCTAATTACAAAAAAGCACTCACAATCTGTCTATTTTTTAAAAAGCCCACAAGATTTAATCATGTTTATAAAAACTTCAACAACTCTCTCTCTCTCTCTCTCTGCGTAACACCCTCTCACAATCATAGTTTAAAAAGTCTTGAGGCGGTTGTGAGGCGCTTTCTGTAGGTCTCATAAGGCATAAGTCTTAAGGCACAACGAGACGTAAGCCTTAATAGAGAAGAAAATAATCTTAAATAATAAAAAATACTAAATATAATAGTGATTTTCATGTGTTAATGTTATATCAACTCAATGATAAATTCATATTATTTCAAAAGTACTAAATTATGAGTCAGCTGTCTAGTGTAGTTGGTTCGTCACCCTTCTCCATATGGGGGAGGGCCCGAGTTCAAGCTCGATTATCCCCTCCCTGTTAAAAAAAAGTACCTACCAAGAAAAAAAGTATTGAATTATGTTTTAAGGACAACAAAAGATACATAAATCTTGGGAGTACCCTACAACACCTCATTACATCATCTTCTCAAGTGATACACACATCTCAATTAAACACCTTGAGGCGGTGAAGGCGGTGAGGCGTACCACCTCAATCAAAAAAAGGCGTAAGCCTCAAGTAAAAGACATGAGGCGCATGTCTCAAGGTATTTTTCTAGTACCTCACATTGAGGCTTAAGCCTTAGTGCCTTGAGACACTGCCTTTTTAAACAATGCTCACAATCTATCTATTTTTTAAAAAGCCCACAAGATTTACACGTTTATAATTAAAACTTCAACAACTCTCTCTCTCTCTCTCTCTCTCTCTCTCTCTCATGGAGGTGCCAGTTCTAGAAAAGGAGTTCCTCTCTCTCTCTCCACACTCCTAGCCCGCGAGGCTAATATACTATTGAATATAGAATATAATGTGTATCTAGCCTTAAATCGCGGTCGCATAACACACTCTTGATATCTCGTTCTTTTTCTTCTTTAGTCTAAAGCACACTTTTTACCAGATGGAGTATAAACGGATTTCAAGTTATTCATTGTAAATCGTTCCGGAATTTCACTACTATTAAGTATCCTTAGATAGCACATGAACCTTTGCGAGCATTTCCGTAAAATTTTCCCTCTAATTAAGCACATAGTTTGTCTCACCCATATTTTTGGAAAGAATCACTCTCTAGCGACATTTATCATATTTCTAACTATTAGTGTGTTGTTGACATATAACGAGAAAATGAGGAACAGTTTACTCTCACTCGCTTAACATGTATTCAGTAGTCCTTTCCGATTATCTCGAAGTTAATGATCGAGACAGTCATCTTGAGAAATTTTAAACACCACTATCTAGGTGATTGTCTCAAGTTCTATGCTTGAGGCATCAAACTTTGTGCCCTTACCTTTTTGACCTCAATGCCATCTACTTAAGTCATATATACCTTTCTCGTCTAGTTCCCCATATAAAAATGCAATCTTAATTTGCATTCATTTGGAACATATCAAAAAATAATGATAGTTAGAATAGGGAGAACGGATGAGAATCTCACCATCGGAGATAACACCTTATCATGGTCTATACTCTTCCATTAGGTATAACCCTTCACCACTAGTCATACTTTGTATTTATCAATCGATCCATCTATCTCGTGCTTAAGTTTGAAAGCTCAATTATTTTTTATCTCTTTGCACACATGTGGGAGATTTGCTAACTCCCAAATATCATTTTATGTCACGAAATCCAACTCATCTTGCATCACAATTCTATCATACGCGGATTCACAAATGAACGTATTGTCTCTAAAATTTGCAAAGATGATGAGGAACATATCCACACTTGCCACGACATACGGAGCCTTAATTTTTTAGTAGTTCTAACAATGCATTTCTATTAGGTGTGCACTTCCCAATAAATACACTTCCATTAAGTTGATCATCCTTACTATTTCCGACGGACACGTGATGATTAACCACGTAATTGAAAACAACCCCATCCACCGTGACTTATATAATACAAATCAAGGAGACGATGGATATTGCCATGTATCATACTCCGGACAGCCAATGAGCCGGGGGAGTGGAGGCTTGAGGACCCTACAGTCGTCCAAACTTGATTGCATCACGTCTCAGCACAATCTGGCCACATTACTGATAAAATCTGGCTAGACCAACCTGCTGCATTAAGCCGGCAAGTTGGCCTTATTCCTCACAACAAGCTACGGATCTCTATCTGGTTCTATATATAGTTGCCATAAAGACCTGGCTCTACAGCATGGAAATAATTTACCTGATTCGCCACATATGCACTTGACGTAATGTCAAGGGCGCGATTGATATAGACTCGATCCAGACTAACTCGATGTCTAGTCACACCTATACGAGCTCTAAAGTATACTGTCCCGTCCATTTTTTAAAACAGTGCTTCTAATTCCATAAATTAAGAAAACGGTTAATGAATGGTCGACCCAACAAAACGAATACACGTGAAAGACATATGAGGCAATGACGGTCCCACCCACCCCCCGCCCCCACTCTTCATTGCAAAACATAAACCATTCTCCGATCGCAATCATTGAAATATAATATAGAGCTGCGAATGAAAAGCTAGAAGTGAAGATACGAGGGACGGTTCCAATAGTACGTTGTCACCCGGCACACAGTGCCCACCTATGCCTTGAAGTATTCAGCTCATCCCCCCCCCCCCCCCCTGCCCTTCAAAAGTTGCAGCGGTTAGGATGGACCCCGGCCCGCCGCACCGACCAGCCTCCCTTGTGCCGACCAGTCAGCGACGATCCGATGGCAAACCGCTGTAAGGGTAGCTCCTCTAGCTCACCTTCAAACCAATGTGGACATTTGGGTACGTAGATCTGGTATGACATATCGTCAAACATTTGGTGGTCGGAAGATGTGCAGATCAAAAGAAAAAGAAAGTACTTGAGCTGCAACCAATTCGCCATGTATAACAGATGGCGCTTGGTTGCTGGAGAGCTGCACCTCGTTTCCATTTCGTTCCACGGCAATCGAAGACACACATTAAACCTGCAGTCAACTGCTGCATGCAACGTTGAGAAAGCTTTCGCGGAGGCTGCGAAAATTTTTCTATGCCCAACCATTGATAACTTCAAAAGGAAGTCCTGACGGCCTGACGGTGATTGGTGGGAACAAGAAATTTTCAAATCCCCGCATGCATGCGCTATATACGTTCGCGTTGTGTAGTCCACGTTTAATGCATGAGCACGAGATATTGCATTTTTATTTCATTCTTTATATTTATATGATATTAGATTTGATTTGATTTTGGCATTTCATGACGTCAACAATATTGATAGTTGGACAGTGATAAAGATGAAGTGACCTAGAAATACCGTAACTGATCATGAGACCGTACGAAGATTATTGAACTTTATCTCTGTTCTGCGAATTATTCCAGCATTTTATGTGTGCTTTAATTATGGCCTTCGCGCTTCTCGCTCGTGGTGCGTATGCAGCGAATTACAGGGCCCCTCTTAAGCGGCCATATATCGCAATCACCTTTAACGACGTACGGCGGAGTTGTCCTCTGATGCATCTCCGCGAATGGTGCAGGGCCACCGCCGCCGGTTGAAGAACGGGAAGACGACGGCAGCGCCACCAGGTCCAGCAGTCGCCTCTCCACACAGTACAGCCGGTCGCCACCGTCCCTGAGGAAGAACGTGCGATTCAAAGGATTGATTCCTCTTTAAACCGGGATTCCTATAGTGGTGTGGGCACAATAATTAAAAGCATACGAGGTAGTAGGGATGTCAATGGTAACCAATAACCTGATAACTGCCCTTTTCGTTAACTTAACGAACAGCAAGTGACTATATTTTTTTCCCGATAACTTAACGGATACGGATATATCCGATTTCATAGCAGATACGGAAACGGATACACCTCATTCCGAACCCGCATCCGTCCGTTATCATTAAATATTATTAAATATATATTATTAATATTATCCCTTAGATCTAAATTTAACGGTGGAGATTAAATTTTACCTAAAGGGTTGACATATGTTTTACCTTGAACTCTGGTCATGTATGCTCCCCTAAGACATCAAATACTTTCCTCGGGCTATGGATGGTCTCCGGAGACTGCATGTGCTCCTCCAAATGGTTGACATCAAATTGCCTTGAACTCGGACTGCATGCTCCCCTGACACCAAGGATGCTCTTCTGAGGCCGTGGATGCTCCTCTGAAACTGCATGTGTTCCCCTAAAGGGTTGACATATGATTTTCCCTGAACCCTGGTTATGCATGCTCTCCTGAGACATCAAATGCTCTCCTAAGGGCGTGGATGGTCATCGGAGACTGCATGTGCTTCGCCAAAGGGTTGAGATCAAATTACCTTGAACCCTTGACTGCAGGCTCCCCTTTCACCAAGGATGCTCTCACGACGTCGTGGATGCTCCCCTGAGATTGTATGTGCTCCCCTAAAGGGTTGACATATACTTTGCCCTGAACCTCTGGTCATGCATGCTCCCTTGAGACATCAAATACTCTCCTGAGGCCGTGGATGATCCCCGGAGACTGCACGTGCTCCCCCTGATCGTTGACATCAAATTACCTTGAACTCGAACTGCATGCTCCCCTGTTATCAAGTATGCTCTCTTGAGGCCGTAGATGCTCCCCTGAGATTGCATGTGCTACCTTAATTTTAATATTTGATCGGACCGGCCTTAATCGGATCAGTTCCTTGACCGGTTCACGGTCGGACCGGTCTGACCGATCCGGTCCGGTCCGGTCCGATTCTGATAACACTGATTTTACTCTAATTAAACTATTTTTATATTAAATTTTCATAATTTATGTACTTTTATTATCGGTAATTATCCGCTAACCGCTCGTTAACCGCATATTTTCGGATACTAAAAAATGGTTTCGGATACATCATTTTCCGAATTCTTAACGAACAGTAAACGGATACAGTATTTCTTATCGGATACGGAAACGGATAGTCCATTATCTGAACCGTATCCGACCGATTGACATCCCTACGAGATAGTGACTCGTTTCCTCTGTAAAATAGTTTTCAAAACCTGCATGACTCGTCGAATCCGTACTTCTCGGTCGTGCACCAGTTTAATCACACGATGCTGAGAACTTGTTTAAGCGGACAACATGATCAGGACTCAGGAGGCCTGCATTTGGTCGATCTTCGTTGGAGCAGTTATACTCCACTGGCACGTACGTCATGCTGTGCTGGAAAGTAAAACGTTAGAACTTAGAAGCAAGCATACATAGAGGACATGTTATATATTGTTTGTGACTTCCACGTGGGTGGATGTTCATTTTGGTGCTCTAGAGAAGGGTCTCCATTGCTCATGGTGGCTCATGCAACTGCCTACCACAGCACGACACCGTTTTGATCGATCAATGCTAATCACGTTTACCGCGAACATCGGCCATGTCGGAGCTGTTCTCTGATGCAATTCTCCACGCATGGCGCGTGGTGGCGAGCTGCCGCCGGAGGATGGAGAAGTCCACGGCGGCGGCGGTGGCGGGTGCCCGTCAATATATAGTTCAAGTGGCACCGTCTCGGAAGATCCAAAGGATTGATCTTTCTCGTCCGTAAAAATGAGAACTTTGCGTATGTTGACAGAGTACTCGCCGACGGAGGAAGGTAGCTAACACGTGTACGGACAAGACAATATTTTTTCTCGTGATTCGTCGGATTCTCTAAGTTTCAGAACATGCATGCACGTATCTTTAGCAAATATTTCACCTGAACAACTCGTTGTTAAAGTTCGGTCGAAAAGTTCTCGGTCCATGAAAATTTCAGCAAACCTGTTTGATAATATATCATGCTGAAAACATGTTGAATGTAAAGCCATGAACGTAAAGCCATGTTGGGAAACAAAAACCACGAAATTTTATATGTGAAAGCAGTGTACGTCGTGGTGCAGATTATAGCATGCTTTTATCCGAGAAATGGATGTCAAATATTATACTTGGTCTCTTAAGGCCGCTTTGACATCCGGTTAAGGTAGGAGAGCGGATGAGAGAGAGAGAGCGGTGTGTCCCGCCTCTCTCTCACACACAACCTCTCTAACCGGGAGCGGTTAGCGCGCTCGACCTCCCGGAGTCGAGTACGCTAATCGCAACCGGATGTCAAAGACGCCATTAAAGTTCTCCGTATGATCTTAATTTGGGACGCTCCTCTCGCCACCACCACATGTTGCAAGTTTCAGAATATGCATTAATAATTGTAGGTTGTGGTGCTTTATAAAAGGGATTTTTGCATATATACCCCAGTAAAATTTGATTTTATTAAATATATCCCGCATCTTAACATATAATCATGAATATCTTTCATTTAGACAGAAATATTACAGTTATACCCCTTTAGTTTACTACCGTCGATGGAGGAGAATATTATGTGAAATATGTCATCTACGATCATTAAATCTAGGGTATATTTGATAAAATCGAACTTTACATAGGTATATATATAAAAATCTTACTCTTTAACTCACACTTAGCTCGGGTTAAACACACGGGAGTTACGGCAAGAGCATAATCGCGACATTATCTATATTTCAAAGATATTCATGATAATATGCTCCGATGAATGATATATTTGACAAAACCGAATTTTACAAGGATATATATATATGCAAAAATCCCTTTATAAAATTTGTAGACCGGCCGACCGAAGACCTTAAAACATTTGCTGCATATAAAAGATTGCTAGAACATTTTTATATTCGGGCAATTACCCACGTCATTCAAACCGTGACGTATGAAAAAGCAACAAAAGAAATCTCTTTTATAAAAGATTATGTTTCACAACATTCTAAAGGATGTGACAACTTAAATGTAAGAAGAATGAAAATATGCAATTTTTATTTTATTTTAATGCTGATAACGTATAATACAACACTCTTTAATGGAAAATATAAGTTGAAATAAATATCTGCTGGAATTAAACCTACCGACCGGTTGACCAGCCGCAGCGGGCAGTCAACATTCTCCAGTTCTGACCCGGAGTGACCAGGATCTCACCTGATGGACGCCCGGGTCAAAATAGCACGTGTACTTTAACCTTTTCTGGATGCGGTGAGTACTTTATGGTGCAGGAATTTGGGGCAGGGGATCTCAATCCGTTGGGTGGACCTTGCGGAATGATTTGCCCCAACCCTTACTTTGGGGGATCTCAATCCGTTGGGTGGCCGTTCGTTAACCGGACACGGTTAAGGCATCTGCGTGCGAGAGAGCGGTGGAGCCCACACCGCCCTCTCTCTCTCTCTCTCGTCGGTTTGTCTATTTTACCGTGTTAACAAACAGGCCCATAATGTTTACAAAACTGTCTGTGTCGTCCAAGGCTATCAATTTTTCATTAAAATCTCTTGGTTAAACACGTTTAACATTTGATTAAATTTGAAAAGATCAAAATAGCTCTAATCTCTTATAAAGTCTCTCTCTCTCTCTCTCTCTCCTCTCTCTCTCTCTCTCTCTCTCTCTCTCTCTCTCTCTCTCTCATATATTTCCTCTCTGTTCAGCACAACAAGATGATCAAAATAATTTTTATAAGAATATTTTGATCAAAAAATTTATTATATGAATGAAAATATAATATTCTTTGAATCTTCAGCAGAGGTTAACTGTAAAGATATTTTTAGCACTACATTGATATAAGAAGATTATTAAAAATAATAGTAAATAATTAATATAATTTTAAAATAAACATGTATAGAGGTATTTTTTGCAAAAAAACTCTTTATTCAAATAATTTAATGGTGGCAAAACCCTTATTCAAAGTTGAAGGGTTTCAACTCGAGTATGGTTTGGTCGAGTTCACTACAAGAAAATGTGTGGTGAGCAACATATGATTTTCGTCGTTAATTCTTTGTTAATTCATCGTAAAAATCGTTACCGACAGAATAGCGACACATCCCATCTATTGTTAAAATTTACTCGTTAATTAGTGACATATGTACACATATCCGTCAATATTTCACTGTCAAATTGCGACATCTAAGAGACTATTTTCATTGTTAATCAGTCGTTGACTAAATTTTATTGACGAAAATATTTTGTCGCTAATCTCTCGCTGAGTAGAGATATATTAGTGACAAATAATGCCATCTCTAAGTGTAATTATTCGTCGTTATTTTTTTTCCGTTTAACGATGGATTAGAGATGGACGTTTATCCATCGCGATTTTAATCCGCCACTAATTAATTTGTCTTTATTCCGCCGTAAAATAAAGACATATTAAATACATCAATTATTATCTCTACTATTTCATCACTAATAATTATATCACATTTAGCGACAAATTAAAGACTAAATGGTTTACTTACATAAAGAGGGGGGCCTCCAAAGTCGTAAGTGGCCTCGAAAATCTGCCGTACCTTTGAAAGTCCATTTTAAAACTAGAGTCGTAACGTTTGAGAGCAAATGGTTCAACCAACAACCCAATACAACAAATACACGTGCTAGAAACATAATTAATCATTCATTATATCTCAATTATTGAAACAGAGCCTCCAATTAAAAGCTAGAAGAGAGAAGACAAGATGGACGGCTCCGTCAGTCATCACCCAAACGTGCCCTTTATGTTTGCTCCCAGCTATAGGATTGAGGCCTTTGACGCCTTTCAGCAGACACACGTTGAGGGTCACGTCGATAAAAGGGTAAACTCGATTAGAGTGAATTATTTACGGTGAGATGACTTAATCTTGTTTGACTCTTTTTTTCTTAATCGATATTGATTATGGGGTATTTGGTTGTATTTTTTTCACTTCTTTCTATCTCAAATTTAAAAAAGAGAGAGTGAGAGAACTCACTAAACCGTGTTTGGTAAGTACTCTCTAATTTTTAGAAGAGAAATTAACTCCATTCAAATCTCTTTCTAAAATAAAACAACTCCGAAGTAGTTTTTTTTTTGAAATCGCCCGTCTACGTCATGAGTCGGGAGGCCTCCCTCTCCCCTCCTACGTTTCCCTCTCCCCCCTCCCCCTACGTTCCCCCCCCCACCGGCGTCGGCCTCCCTCTTCCTCCTGCGTTTCCATCTACCCGCTCCCCCAGCGTCCCCCCCACCAGCTCCGGCCTCCCCCTTCCCCCTGCCTTTCCCCCCTCCGCCCCCCCCCCTCCGGCCCTCCCCTCCACTCCCCGGCAACCCCCTCCGTCGACGGCTCCCCTCCCTCGCGGCCCCCCTCCGTCGATCGGCGCCCCTGAGCCCGTTGCAGATCCGCCGATCGCCGCCGTCGTGGGAGAAGCCATCCAAACATGACTCCTGGTTGGTCACGGCGGCGCTAAGCAGCGTCTCCAGGTCGGCGGAGTGTCGCGCCAGCGACTTGGATCCGACGCCGGGGTTGTAGTCAGCGAGGTCGGCTTCGGCCTTGGCGAGCTCGTCTAGGGTTTCATCTCTCCAGGCAGTCGTGAAGGGCCACTATCCCCGCAGCTGCGTCAAAAGCAACTATTGCAGCAGGCCACAGACTTCCCTTCCTCTCCAACCTTGCTGGTAGTGACCCCGGGGGCCGGAGGGGAGGGGGAGGGGAGAGCCTCCTCCGGGAAGAGCATCCGATAGGAGATGTCGATGATGTCATACCAAACAAGTTAACATAAAATTTAAAATTTATAATAATTTTACCAAACAGATAATATCTATTTTTATCAATTTTAAAAATTAAGTTAAAAATTAACATAACATAATATTTTAAGTAGAAAGAGCTTTTTTTTTAAAAGTGCTCCCAAACACCCTATTAGAGATAAGCTTTGATTTTTTGACTCCAACTAAAAAGGTGGAATAAATCATCCGAGATAATTTAGGGATGAGCCATCCGAGATGACGTATCCGTCGTTAACTCACCCCTTTATCAAAATGGCCCTATAAGATTGAGACCTTTCAGCACACACACAAATTAACGCGCGGACACACGCGCGCACGCAGTACAAAATAAGTGGATAATGTGAGTGAATTTCCGTCGGTTCACACAATATATATATTGAAGCGATGAGCGGAGGATATATATATATATATATATATATATATATGTTCACATAGGGTCGGCCCCATGGCTATTTGTCATGGTGCCGGCATCTGGGCTCTCATCTCATGAGGTCGATGATCGCATGGGGGCGATCCCATGCGATCAAGGGCCCAGATGTCGGCACCATGACAAATAGTCATGGGGCCGACCCAATGTGAATATTTCCCTATATATATATATATATATATAACTGATTATATACACACATCTCTATTTACTGGACATTCTTTAATTTGGGGAAGTCTGAAAAGTAAGAAGGCAGGAGGCAACCGATCATATGCTTGCATGTACATTAATTATATATGTTCTGTAGTAGTAGGGCGAACGACGAGTCGATGTCAGATGTTTTAGATAACCATTAACTCTACATAACCCACTCCCAATTGCTCTCCGTCCGACCCGTTGGATATACTTATCTTTAGTTAGTTTGGACATGAGCCTTAATTTATGGTCAAATACTTTCTAAAAGCCTTTGGCATATTAATTATCATATTCGTAAATCTACGTGAAACTTATAGATTTTTAGAATAGTTGGTAAACTCAACTGTCATTAATTCCCGATCATTGTTGACTATGTTTCTAACTTAATTTTCCTTCAGTCATAATATGACAACAACGCAATTTTCCTAGCACATGCAAGCACCGGCGTCTCTCCGTCGTTGAATTGACGTCACGGGCAGGTGAGGCGTTGACCAAAACCAAAAACAAAACAAAACAAATTGACCTAACGGGTCGATGTCGGATATGGCTGACTCACCCGCCTTTATACCGCCAGGCGGCTATTTTTTTTGGATCCGGAAGCCAACTTTCGGACATCTCGAGCAAATTAGGACAGCTGGCAACTCGCTCATCATATATAGTTAGCTCCCTCGTTTCCCGCCAACAGTGGCCACGTACGTAAGACGTATAACTTGCGAGTTGCGACCCGCAATTCCTCCCCGGCCAGCTACCCCGGAGTACCGACGACCACAGACCAGACCACGGCGGATGTCTCCCCGAAAACCATCGGCATGGCCGCAAGGGACCATCCTTCTCGCCCTGATCACCACGTTGATGGACGTGTTATGGATATCTCCACCTGGAAGCAACGCCGGCTGGAGAGCTAGCGTACCGGGTTGAGGGGCCCGTCCCCGGCTTCCCTCTCGGGAACATCGAAGAAATGACAACGACGACGCAAGGAGAACCTCTTGCATGGCTGCTCGCAGGCCTCCCAGAGGACATCCACTAATCCACTGCATTCCCTGGATTTCTCTCGGTGGAAAGAATTACTACGGTACGAACTACGAAGTAATACGCCTTAGCCTGTCGTGCAAGTGCAGTTCTTACGTGAGCTTAACTAAGATACTGTACAAGAAAAACGTCAATTAGCGACCAATATAGTATACATAGTTAATTCGTTACTGATTCATTTAGGAAGATTTTAACGGCAGATTACTAACAGATTTGCGACACATAACGTCCGTCGAATATTTTTTACCGCTAATTTACGAAAGAATCTCTTTAGTTCACAAATCTCTCGCTAATATTAGCGACACGAACTCTTTGTGTCAAATCTGTCACTAACTCTAGAGATTCGCTCTTCAGACGTTCCCGCTTAAGGATAGATAAATTAATTGACAATAATCTGTCGCTAAAAACACCTTTAGTGATGAAATTTAGGGACGGAATAATTCATCACTAACTTCAGAGAGTCAAAATTTTAGTGACGGATATTTCTTGTCCCCACTCCATCACTAATTGATAGCACGACATCTTAATATTCGTTTGTAATCAATGTTATCAGAACCGGATCGATGTCTGAACCGGACAATGAGTTGGTTCGGTTTGAACTGATTTGGCCGTTGGTTCGAATCGATTTGAACCGTGATGTCATTAAAATATTGATATATGGTCCGACCCGATTCTATAACCTAATACAATAAGAAATAACTCAAATAAGATATAATTATTAAAATAAATAAACATACATGTATATATATAATAACTTGTAATTATTTTTTTGAAATAGAGCCTTCATGTTGATTCAAATATCTTCATTTATATGTTGGAAATAGAGCCTTTATGTTTAGTCCTATATTGGAAGTTAGAAAAATTTACTTGACTTTATATGTAGGAGAGTTCACCCTTTGAATTGTGGGCTTGAGTTGTGTCGAATTAAATGATTTGATTGAATATAAGTAAATAATATATTTATTTATTTGTACCGAGTTGGGTTGGCGGGGGTGGGTACCAAACTATTTTTTATTTTTATTTTTGGCGGGGGAATAGAGTCGAACCGGCTCGAACTGATTCAGCAGTCGAACCGGGGTTCGGGCGGTTCGGACGATTTTTTACCATTTGACCGGATCGGGCCTAATCGGACCGGTTCCTGGACCGATTCACGGTCGAACCGGTCTGACCGACCGGTCCGATCCGGTTCTGATAACATTATTTGTAATCTATCACTATTCCATCGCTCTTTACCATCTCTAAAATATTTAGTCATTGCTAATCTCACGTTCATTATTTTTAATTTTTTAAAAATTATTTATTTAATAAAAATATATAAAAATATTTTAATAATATAAAAATATAAATATACATCACTCATAGCAGACGCATAATGAGAACTAAAATTACATAATTATATTATTAAAATTAAAAACAAATTTGTACAAATAAGATATTTAAAAGTACAATCGTTTTACAATATTATGAAAAAATCAACAAAGATTCTCTGCGTCGTCGTCCTCCTCGTCTCTCCTATCGCTGTGAGGTGGGATCTTACATTAGAAATGAAAAAAATAAAAGAATATTAGAGATGTGTATGTAAAATAAATTTCAAAAAAAATAAATTAAAATAAATAAAATAATATTTTTATAATTTAAATTTTTAATTGAACTTTTTTAATTTCAAACTAACTTGGTTCGAAAAATAGTTATTTGGGGGCCAAGCCCAAACCGGGAATCCGATTTAGATTCCGTCAGCTCCCACAAATCACTCTCACCTCCCCAGTCATGTTGGAATAATCAGCACACTGATCGGATAGATATTTTAGATTTTAGACTAACCCGAACTCGAGTTCTTTGATTTTAAAATTACTTTGGAAAATGGTGGTTTGGGAGTCGTGCCCAAACCAAGAATCTAATTTGCATTCTGTCAGCTCCCACAGGTCACTCTCACCTCTCCAACTATGTTTCAACAATCGACACACCTATCGCACCGACATTTGAGTTTTTGGACCCCCCGAACCCGAGTTCTTTAATTTTAAAATTAGTTTGGAAAATCACGGTTTGGGAACCAAGCTCAAATTGAGAATCCAATTTGGATTTTGTCGGCTCTCATAGTTCACTCTCGGCTCTTTGGTCATGTTGGAACAATCCCCACACTGATACCGATATTTCTGATTTTAAATCACATGAATCTAAGTTCTTCGGTTTTAACCTAACTTAGTCCAGAAAATGGTGGTTTGGTCCCCGAGTCTAAATCGGGAATCCAATTTAGATTCCATCAGCTCCAATAGATCACTCACACCTCCTCGATCGTGTTAGATCAATTGGCATGCCGATCAAATTGGCATTTGAGTATTTGGACCCCTTGAATTTAAGTTCTTTAGTTTTAACCTAACTTAGTTTGAAAATTTATGGTTCGGGTGTCGAGATCAAATCAAAAATCTGATTTAGATTCCATTAGCTCTCCCAAGTCATTCTCACTTCTCCGGTCATATTAGACCAATCGACACGCTAATCATACTGACATTTGAGTTTTTGGACCCCCAGAACCCGAGTTTAAAGGGGTTATTTTGATGTTAGTTTTCAATTAAGCTCTTTTGAAATAAATAGGAGTATTATAAGTCAAAATCTATAAATTAAAAAATATAACAAATATGGTACTCAACTGAGGGGGGTATGCTGCGGTTGACGGTGCTCCTTGGGGAGGAACCATCCCCATGTGAGAGAAAATAGGGGACAACATGCTCGCGTAAATGTACATGAGGTGCGAGTCCCGTGCTTCAAATCGTGAGTTCATCTCCTCTAGGATCATGTATCAGATCAATGTGGCTCCCAGAACAAGAATTGCAGGGATTCATAATGAAGATGTTGGTCAAGAAAGAGCATGAACTATAGAAAGATGAAATCACCTTAGTAGCATTCAAGCTCTACCTAAAACCATACAAGCGACCTTTTTCAGTTGATTGGCCGTCGCCATCCACACCTTAGGATATACCTCTGGATGCTGTGTGAAGTCCTTGTCGCACTTCTCCCTCATCTCTCTCTCATATGACCTTTACGTTGATCTTCAATAATTTTTTTCCAAATACTCATTATATTATACTTCATTACATTTTTTGGTTGACAGCATTATGAAACGATATCCAACCTAGTCATACCATATGACCCGCTCTTGTTAGGTAGTTTAACTACCAACAACTTAAGATACTTTAACCTTCACCATCCATGACCAATTTAGCATCACATCTCATGGACCGTAATAAGAGCCTTATCCAGATTCTCTAGATGAGCTCCATAAGTTTCTATCATCATACTTGACTCAACATATTGTAACGTTTCATAATTAGAAAGAAGAGAAACACAGTTACAGACAAAGTCTCAACCAGCTCATTTAAGTTTGATCAAGATCTGGTCGTTGGATTTAAGTTTGATCAAGATTTGACGGTTGAATTTGTTCCTAATTAAAATCTAACCATTAGATTTAAGTTTGATCAAGATCCGACTGTTAAATTTAGTCCCGCTCTAAATGTGATCAAGATTTGATCGTTAGATTTGCTCCCGATCGAAATTTGATCGTTAAATTTGCTCCCGATCGAAATATGACCGTTAAATTTAAGTTTGATTAAGATCTGATCGTTTGATTAATTTTCTCCTGATCAAAATCTGACCATAGAATTTAAGTTTGATCAACATCTAACTGCTGGATTTTCTCTCGATCAAGATCTGACCGTTAGATTTAAGTTTGATCAAGATCCGATCGCTGGATTTGCTCCTGATCGAGATCTGACTGTAAGCTTTAAGTTTGATCAAGATCTAACAATTAGATTTACTGTCGATCAAGATTTAATTGATGGATTTAAGTTTGATTAAAATCTAACCGTTAGATTTGTTCTTGATTAAAATCTAACTGTTGGATTTAAGTTAGGTCAAGATCTGATCACTATACTTTATTTTTATGAAGATCTAACTGTTAGATTTAAGATTGATTAAGGTATGACCATTGATATATTCCTGTTTGAAATCTGACTGTTGAATTTAAGTTTGATCAAGATCTGACTGTTATATTTAAGTTTCGTCAAGATCCGATTGTTTAATCTATTCTTAATTGAAATCTGGCCGTTAGATTTATTTGTGACAATAAATAAAAAATAGGCCTTTGTGATGGATTTCTATTCATCGCACATAAACTTGAATTTTTGTGACGTATAAAATATCCTTCACAAATCCGTCGCAAAAAGGTGATTTTGCGATAGATTTTTTTCCATCACCAAATCATCACAAATGATTGTGCAATGGAATAATATCCATCACAAAATCGTTATAAATGAACTAAATTTTATTATTTATAGAAATAGATTTTGTGATGGATTACGAACCGTCGCAAAGCCATCGTGAATAAACTCAAATTTTCATTATTGTAAGAAATAAAAAGCATAATTTTATGACAGAGTTATATCCGTCGTAAAATTGTCGCTATGAATTTAGAATATTGTGGCAGATTATATATCCATCCCAATCTATGGCAAATTTGCCATCAATTTAATTTTTTTGTGAGTGATTATTTACCTCACAAATCCATCTCCAAATCATCATAAATTTTCTATTGTCATACACATAATTCTTATCATAGATTTCACACTAATCTACGATAGAATGGCGTTAAAAATATTGTATCACAAAAATTCGTCGCTAATCGCACATTTTGCTATAGTGTATACACACTAACTGGCACATGCAAAGATCTTCGGTTTCCCTTTGGGAATGTGATCTCTCGTGTTGCTATATAGACAATGCGTTCGGCCAATGGAATCGATTACTGCCTCTTGGGAGTTAGTCATCCCACAAGGGTTTGTGCGATGCGTAAAAGATGTCCCATCGTGATCACCAAAAAGGTGTAGATACCAAATTGCACACTAGTGAAAAGAGTGAAGAAAGAAATATCATTATCACCACCGAGGATAATTGTAGCAAATAACAAGGTTAAATTAAGTTGATTACCTTGAAATTGAAGAATTAATACTAGCCAGAAAGGTCTGACTGTGATCACAGTTGTTATGACAGGCACGTTTAGAACGCGGTCTCTAGCTAGGAGCGACGCATTTAAGCTATTAGTGCTAGAGATGGAGTTTCTGTTCTTCCTCGCTCCTTAGTCGGCCAAAGAGCAAGGGCCTCATGTTCTTCTTTCTACTACTCCTACGAAAAAGAACACAAGGAAAAATCTAATTAGACTTGAACAAGTGAAATATCTATCCCTCTATGTGAGGAAACATGCAAAAAGAGGGTAGTGTACCTGAGGGGTGAGTTTTTAACCCCTATATGGGCAAAAATAATAGGTGTGTGTCGTGATTAATGCAGATAAATGAAGTAGAAATATGCTAGCATGCTATGATGAAAAAAATAATGCAATAACGATAGAATAAGAGAGATATAATAGAAGAAGAAGATGGGAGAGGAAGGAGGACGCCCTAGGCTACTCCCTATTTGACGGTGGATGACGTAGAGGGTCTTCAAAATAGTATGGCTTCGCCCCACCGTGATCTTGGCATGCATCGTCTCTAGCCCAAGACTCTAGAGGTCTATTTATAGGACTTGGAGGATAATCATTAGAAAGTGGAGTCCGAATGTGATAAATCTATCCAAGATAAGTTGGAAAATGTTTCTAAGATGTCTAGGAACCTATTTGGATCGAAACAACCACCTAAAACCTTTCAAACTTAGATTTCGTGACATTCACGATCGGAAGAGATGGGTTCTGGAAGGACTGCATATAGCTCTCTGAGAACGTGCCCTATCCCACAACCGCATTCTAATACGAACGCGCTCACTAGATAGACTCCTTTCAGGCTGATGTGGCCAGAACGTGGGATTCAACCTTCCATGGCTTAATGGGATGAAAAATAGGTTGAATGGGCTCAAAATAAGCCAAAAACACTCGAAAGTAATTATTAATTTGGGGCATTAGTAATATGAATAAGAGAAATGATTCAACTTATAAATTGAAAACGAGTGTCTACAATGGTGTCCAATCATCTTTAAGCACCATAGGTTGTTTATGAAGTTTCTTAAATTCCTTCAAAGTAGCGACTTAGGACCTGCTTTCATCAACTCCTAAACATGCTTGATAACCAAGTTAGATCACTAAATGAGTTAATTTTATAATCATCAAAATAAAATAGGACAAACTCTGCGGTACTCTTTAGAACATCTCTCAAGAGTATCTACACTTGCTTTTGAGTGGGTGTTCCAAGATCACCAAAAGAAAAGATTGACTGTAATGGATGAAGAGTGGTACGTAGCTGATCAGAAGTGAGAAGTATGATAAGGGAGTACGGAGTATAAATAGAATCTCCCCTAGTACGTACCGTGCATGCATGCAGCTATTCAAAAGTAGTTGATGCCATTAATCATCAATACGCTTTGGACATTATTATGGCACTCAATCTGTTAACCTACAGCTTTGTAATGAACCTTGACGTTTTATATTCCATGTTTTACACTCCATCGATCTAAGGGCTCCATTTTCATCACGTTGCCACAACTCAGTCTTCCATTTGCCAGTCTCGCTGCGTTTGTTTTGAAATAAATGAATTCCATGTTTGATTTGGCTTGGATGGGACAATGATCGATCTTTGACCCGGAAGTGAATGCTTCGTCACGAAAATAAAGAAAGCATGGCTTCCTTAAACATAATTTGTGCATGAGGTAGTCTCTTAAGACACTCTATTATCCTCTCACATCGTAGAGATCGTTGTCATTTATAATATGTATATGGTACGTACGTAGTGCGGAGCAATATACAGCACTTCCCCCTCTAGCTCCCCCTATAAATACTCTCTCAAGGCCCTTTCTCTCTTCCTACCATGCATCAGCAGCCGTGGATATCTCTCTAAGGTCGCAAACCCACAAATAATTAATCCACTCCAGCTTCACCTAGCATCCTCGACGTTATGGATGCCATCACGTGCACCCTCGGCATGGCCGTGGGCACCGTCCTTCTCGCCCTGCTCACCGCTGCGATCTACGTGTTGAGGGTGTCTCCGACCGCCAAACAACGTCGGCTGGAGAACGCCGGATTGAGGGGACCGAGACCGAGTTTCCCTCTGGGAAACATCGAGGAAATGAGAAGGAAGGAGAACGGAGCTGATCCCGCGGGCTCCTCCTCGAAGATCTCCCACGACATCCACCCCACTGCGTTCCCTTACTTCTCTCGATGGAGAGAATCCTATGGTGCGTATATGCATACATAGACGCGCCTTGCCCTCACCTTTCCATGCCAGTGCAGCTCTCACAGGAGCATATATATGGTATCCATTGACTGGTCCAACCTTTCCATGCCAGTTCAGCTCTCACAGGAACATATGGTGTCCATATATAGACGTCTCTACGACGCCTCTGCATGGGATAGAGCTAACATGCATGGCATGCAGGAACCTTTGTTTCAGCTTGTACGGCATCGCTAATAACAATGATGATGATGAATGTATGTGCAGGAAAGGTGTTCGTTTACTGGATGGGAACGGAGCCCTTTCTGTACATAGCGGAACCGGAGTTTCTGAGGCAAGCGACCTCCGGCATCCTAGGCAAGAGCTGGGGCAAGCCCGACGTGTTCAAGCATGACCGTAAGGCAATGTTTGGAGGGGGACTGTTGATGTCCGAGGGGGATTCCTGGACTCAGCACAGGCACATCATCACACCGGCATTCTCCGCGACCAACTTGAGTGTGAGGCATCTGCTATATATATGAACACACACAAAACTGGAGAGACGTAGTGATCTCTACGATCCTGCATGGACCAAATTAAGTTATCCAAGTCACCACCATTACCCTACTCGATCCACGAGGATTGGAGTGTAGATCTTTCAAATGCACTTGCACTGAATTGAGCCAGAAAGTGACAGAGAATGGCATTTGCAAAAGAGCCTTCACAAGAAACATTTTTTTGATTCTATGTGGGAGGATCTTTATATAAATGCTCATATCCTCGATCACTCTCTCCGCTTATTAGACTCCGGTTAATAAGTACACTTAGAGGATCTGCACTTGTGTGATCTGTTCCCCACAAAATGACTTTTTTAAGAAAATAATTTATATAGAGTGGATGAATAGGGGGTGGAATCTCCTATATATTTTGGTGCTCATGCACTAAAATCTATACTAACATGTGAGAGGTGTGGATGGTGATAAGACCCCTAAATTTCATGTCTAATACTGTTCAAAGAATTTGCAAGATTATCTTAATTTGTGTAAGGGTTCTTATCACCATCTATGTAACGACGACGATGATTTTAGTGAGCACCAAAATAGATAGGAGATCCCACATCCCAAGAAGAAAGTTGCTGCTCAGCGCTATAGGAGCATGATCCGTACACAGAGTCTCAGAGGCGTAACCAAAGCGCTTCTGAACCCATTATCTTTCTATTTGTAGGAGTCCGAGCCCATTATCCAGTGCACAGCACACAATATATTGTTGTGATCATTAATAATAACTTCAGCTAGCGTCTACTAGCTAGCTAGAGATTCTAATATCGTTTGATTTTGATGTAGGCTATGTTGAACTCGATGGCGGAATCCACCTCCGCCATGATAGAAGATTGGGGTAGGCTCTTGGCCGCTGGGCAAAATGAAATGAATGTAGAGGAACACATCACCAGAAACGCCGCGGAAATCATAGCCAAGGCTAGCTTCGGAATGAACGAGGAGAAGGGGAAGGAAGTATTTGATAAGCTCAGGGATTTGCAGGTCACGCTGTTCAAGACCAACAGGCTTGTCGGGGTCCCTTTCAACAAGCTTCTCCACCTTAAGCGGACGCTTGCGGCGAGGTCACTGGGGAAACAGATAGATGATTTTCTGCTGTCTATCATAGAAGCAAGGAAAACTGCCATGGCGTCCAGAGAGGTGGGAGCGTCTGGCCCTCAGCAGGACCTACTCGGCCTCCTGCTCGCGGGGGAGCAGGTAGTCGACGATGGACACCGGAAGAAGAAGCTTACGGCAAGAGAACTTGTCGACGAGTGTAAGACGTTCTTCTTCGCTGGCCACGAGACCACGGCTCTGGCCCTCACCTGGACCTTGTTACTCCTGGCGATCAATCCCGAGTGGCAAACCATCCTTCGAGATGAGATTGAGGTTGTGGTCGGTGCAAGACCTCTCGACTCTGCATTGCTTAACGGCTTGACCAAGGTCTGTTTCACCCGCCAACTCTCTCGTTGTTTGCGAACGTGACGTACGTAAACTTGCATCTATATATATATACGCATTAAGCATTGGATGACTATGATATATTGCATTGAACCAACTCTTATTTCTAAGTTATCAATCTTGTGTAATTTCTCTACAGATGCAGTGGGTGCTGAACGAGGCCTTGCGCCTGTACTCTCCGGCGCCCAACGCGCAGCGGCAAGCACGAGAAGACATCCGAGTCGGGGACGTCGTCATCCCCAAGGGAACCAACATGTGGGTGGACGTCGTAGGGATGCACCACGATCCGGCTCTGTGGGGCGAGGACGTGAACGAGTTCAGGCCGGAGAGGTTCAAGGAGAGCCCCTACGGGGGGTGCAAGCACAGGATGGGGTTCTTGCCCTTCGGATTCGGGGGCAGGATATGCGTCGGCAGGAACCTGACCATGTTCGAGTACAAGATCGTCTTGAGCCAGATCCTGACCAAGTTTTCTCTGAGTATTTCCCCCGACTACGTTCACGCTCCGACCCATATGCTCTCCCTGAGGCCAGCCCATGGCGTGCCCCTCATACTTCGACTACTGCAAGCTTAATTAGTCTTCTCCCGAGGCTGGGAGAAGTCCATTTCAAGTTCAACGTCGACCAACTTGGTTTACAAGCGAATAAATACTCGATATACACTATGTATCTATTTTGCAAGACGAGGCTGCCTGTGGATGAACAGAAAATTCTGAATTTGGTCTTCACACGCTGTTGCCGGTCACAATATTTCTGCTGGTTTGAAACTTTGAATAACACGAAGGGTTTTCCGGAAGGAAAAAAAGCGCGCACCTACGGGCTACAACTATCTAATTACAAAAAAGCACTCACAATCTGTCTATTTTTTAAAAAGCCCACAAGATTTACTCGTGTTTATAAAAACTTCAACAACTCTCTCTCTCTCTCTCTCTCTCTCTCGCGGAGGTGCCAGTTCTAGAAAAGGAGCTCCTCTCTCTCTCTCCACACTCCTAGTCCGCTGGATGAGGGTTCTAGCGCATGAGAGGGAGACCCTTTCAGCACTCTCTCTCTAGGTGGGGGCTATTTAAAAGGATTTTGATCTTTTATGACACCAATTTAACTTCAACTGTGGTTAGCTTAAGCAATGTAGATGATCTCTCGTAGAGACTAAACAACGAGGACTTATTTCCACAATAGAGTATGAGGAGGGGTAAATTTGCTTGACCCAATAAAGTTCAGCATCAGTCTACCCACAACTCAGGGGCCAATAAAAACCAACTTGCAGTCCAATGCGAGGTCCTCCAATGCCTATCAGGAGACTCACTCAGGGCCAGTCTCCGTATGTCGCATGTGCCCCCATTGTCTAGTTGGACGGTGCATATCTTCGACGTTCATCACCGTATTAATGATAGAACAATCACCAGACAGTAACGGAATGGTAAGTTAATGTCCATGCCTCCGACGAAAGAACAATGGGTCAACGTTACAGCTCTCCTGCCCAGTCGGACGAACAGACGGGCAACCCAGACCAAAATTGATTACAAGTCGAGTTAAGATGGCGGGGAAATTAGTCATTCTGCCGATTATAGTTGATGCTTGCTTATCCTTAATCACTTGTGCATTTAAGATCAATGAGCATGAGAACCAATGGTCCTGTGAAAGGCTTATTTTGAATTTCACTTACTACACCGCCAGCTGTCACAAATTATTACACTATTCGGCAGTGTACTCATCTCTCGCCCGAGCTATGTGTCTGCACAATTTGATCATTTTCCATCAGATAATTATTTTTTAAAAAAAGTGAATATTGTGCACCTAAATAATGAGCACATCACTTTCGGCTCATTAAAAGCATACTATCCTCTTCACTATTTTTTGGGGCATCTATTCAATAATCCAACTTTACAGATATGTAGGTCTAATGAAGACTTATGTGATAATATTTTGTTTGGGAAAAAAATTGGCTCAATGGCTGGCCATGTAGCAAGCTACTCTTTTTTTGAACTAGGAAGAGCAAACCCACCTTTAAACTCTTGGGCCTGTGTTTAGTTAGGCTATGGAGTTGTCCACTACATGTGATTTGCGCCTACTCCACTCATAAGTTTGTTTATAATTGGTCCACAAGACATAAGCCTAACAAGAAAGGCTCGTTAAAGGGACGTGGAGTCTGTGATCTCGTCATTTCTTTGTTGGAAATTTTTAATTTCTCCAAGTTATATCATCCCACGTGAACCGATATTAGGTTTTGTATTAATGTCATATATTATCCATATTTTAAAGTGTGAATCTTCGATATGTGAATGCATAATCCACTGTATGTATATCATGACGAGCTTTTGAATAGCGTGTTTTTTAAACGGTATCTTTTGTTTGAGAAAAGTTGTGTATTTAAAATGAGTTAAAATATAATGTGATTATAAGTGTGACGTCATCTTCACTCAACATCTTAATTAAGATTTTGAGTTAGATTGTCCAATCTAATAAAGTTTAACATGGTATTAAAGTCCATAGTTATGATCTGGGCTAAGCACCCCGTGTATGTCAATAATCCACGTGACGGAGCCTAAAATCGGCTTGCACGTGAGGCGGCGTGTTAGAGAATAATCATGCATTAAAAGTTGACTAAAATATAGTGTGATTATAATTGTGATTTTTTTAGGCCACATAAGAGGGAGGCATTTACAGGGCTTTCTCTCTCCTCACCCGTTCCCGCCCGCATCTCCCGCCCCCGTTCGCGTCCTCCCTCCCCTCCGGCCATGGCCGGCGTGGTGGGGGGGGGGGGGGCGCTCCAGCTCTCCCCTCCCCTTCCTGGTCCTTCTAACCCTCCACCGCTCTCCTCTGCTGGTTTCCCCTTCGCCCCCGTCGCCGGTGTTGTCTCCGTCGCCGCTGCTTGGCCTGTGGGCGGGCTCAGTCGTACGGAGGGGGTCCCTCCTCCTTCTGCATTGGGTGGCGATGGAGCAGGGCCTTTGACCCCTACCCCTCCGTCGTCCTCTGACCCCGGCTATGGCGTCTCCTCCCTCCTCACGGCGTCTCCCTCTGTCGGCCCTTGCGGTGGAGCTCCGCTCACCATCTCCGCGTCTCATGCTTTAAAAAAATAATTTGGACTCGTATTCTAAAACATTAGGAAAGAATGAGAGTTTTCGCAGAAATATTGTGTTTATTTGTAAAATTATATATCTTCTTTATGTTTTATTTTTAACAATCTTATTATAATAATATGGTACCAAAAATATATCCCTGGTTAATCGTTGTTCAAGATGTAAATAGTATATGTTCATCTATAAAATCAAAGTTTTAAACAAAAAATTTATGAAAACTATTTTGATCAGCTATTATGTCAAAAGAATAGAGAGAAAGAGAGATAAATGTAGAGAGAGAAAGAGAGAGTTTAAGATAAATCAAATATATTTTAATTTCTTAATACATTGGTAAAAATTAATTAAAATTAAATAAGAGATTTTGATAACATTAGGGATATTTTTGTAGGCAGTGTATGTAATAAGGTTATTTAAAAAAAATATGAATAAAATAGATAATTTTATAAATATAGTTGTAAAGATATTTTTTTACAAAAATTCCAATGAACTAATATGGTGTTTGGAAGCAGTTTTTTTTAAAATTATTTCTACCTAAAAAATTATGTTACGACTGTTTTCAATCTAATTTTAAAAATTGATTAAAACAGATAAACACATGTTTGGCAAAAGTGTCGTAAATTTCAAATTTTATGTAAACATGTTTGTTAGAGTCATAATTCATTCCTCACATGATCGAGAATCAACGAAAAAAAAACGGAAGAGATAGATGCAGGAATATTCACCAGCCATCCCGTCCGTGGTGTCTCCTTTCCTCGGTCACTGCACACCGAGACGACTTTGTGCACATAGACTCCAACTCCAATGTCACCTTTCTCTCCTTGATTTATTCCTGCACAGCTTCTCATCTTCACCCTTCTTTCTCACTTCTCTCTTCTTCCTCCTTCCTTCCCTCATATCTTATGCTTTTTTCCCATCGTATCCAGACTTTGTTGGGTTGACATGGCTATGGTGGGAAACACTATGATTTTGTTCCACTGTTAGCTGTAGGAAAAAATCGCTAAAAAAATGGCCCAAATGTGAGGAAGAAATGAATAACAGAAGACAAATGTTGCAAGAAAACTTATAATACAGAGGAAGCACAAGAATGGGGGAAGATTGGGTGTCTTGGGTACGAAGGTGTGCTTGTTGAGGGCCAAGAACTCGGTAGGGAGGATAGAGGATGGGACGTCTGTCATGTTGATCCTCTCGACGGCGATAAAAAGAGAAGATCCAGGTCAATGATGAGGGCTCTCATGGAGCTATAGGCGATGATGACCCCAGAGCCACCGTAGCGGGTGGCGAAGAGGTGGAGGAAAGCACGAGCACGGTGGCGTCGAGTGCGGTGGAAGGAGGTGGTAGCAACGGGTGGGGAGGAGGCGGCCAACCGTAGGGTGGAAGAGGCGAGGACGATGGGTGGGGAGGAGGCGGTTATGTGCAGGCTTCGAAGGAGGAAGAAGGGAGGGGACGTGTAATTCTCTTAAAAAAGATAAGTTGACGGCTATTTTTAATTTAAATTTTGTGAAGGGTTGACTTTCTCCCTAAATATTAGAGAGGGTAACACCAAATAAGATTTGGTGTTTACTCTTTCCTTAAAATATAATTTGAGAGAAAAATTATTTAAAAAAATTATAATCAAACACCCTGTAAAAACCGTAGCTTGAGTGGGGAGTGGGGACTCGATTTTAGTTACTAGTCCGGCTTCAGAGTGGAGTATAAAGTAATATTTATTGTTTAGTTGCGAGGTGTAGTTCGATAACCCGATTTGAATAATAAATTTTATTTAAAATTTGGATAAGACATTGGACCCGACAGGTCACACGTATACGGATTCGGGTCAAGATTTTTTAGATCCGAAATCGACGTCACTCGTAAATGGATTCGGGCCGAGATTTTTTCCGATCGGGGCGCCATAACTGACCCCCCTTTCGCGACGAAGCTTGCCCCGATTCCCTGATCGTGATCGCCATTCGCCCCATCGGACTCGTGAGCTCCTCTCTTACCTTCTCACCGCCCGCCGCCTTCTCCGCCTCCCTAGGTTTCTCCATCGACGGGAATCTCGGCGACGGCGACACGATATCCTCGGCGGCCACCAGCGACGGCGTTTGCGACAGCAAGTGGTATGTTGATCTCTCTCTCACCCTTGTCTTCTCGCTTGCTCGTTCGATCTCTCTCTCGCCCTGGCCTTCTCTCTCCCTCGCCGGTGCCGATACGGCGGTTCCAACTCCTGCACCCTCCAACACCATCTCTCTCTGATCTCTTTCACTCCCTCTCTCAACAAATCTCTCTGGCACCCTCGCTCCCTCTGATCTCTCTCCCACCCCACCTCCGGCACACACTCTCTCTCTCCCTCTCTCAGCGGATGCTTATCGCACCCCACCTCCAGCACTCTCACTCTCTCAGCGGATCTCTCTCCCACCCCCCTCCGGCACCCTCTCGCTTCCTTTCTCTCCCTCTCTGTTCTTTGTCAAACGGGGGATGTGCAAGGAAAACTGGGGATTTTTGGTCTCTACCTAGTTTTTTGCGAAAATTTGGGGCTTGTTTCTCCGGTTTTAGCTGGTTTTTTCCAATAGCAAGCTGGATTTTTGGTCTCTACCCGGGTTTCGGTTTCTCTCTGCATTAAACTTGGTCATAATTATGTTTTTGGTCTTCATGCTTCTGTAATGAAAGAGAAATGAGGTTCTGTTTTAATCTAGGGATATCATTAGCTGTTCCTGATTTCTGTTGTCTCTTTCTGAACCACAAGTGTTCGTGTAAAGAGAAGATCTCCTACTTGTGACCGGACATGCCTAACCAAGGTCACTGCCTTTTTCTTCTTCTTCTTCTTCAACTTTTGCCTTTTCTTTATGCTTTTTCTTTCTCTTGCTTACTTTTTCAAATTGGGTTCCTGTTTCTTTGCATAATTGTTTGCCCTGGTTCCTTGCTTTTGGATGTGTTTATTTTACGTCTTCCTTTCTCTTGCCGTTATAGAAGGTGCTTCTCAAAATCTCAGGCATGTTTCATCTCTCATGCCTTTCCTGGATCAGCTGAACTGCTGAAGGATTATGTCGGGGGTCTAAGAGCCCCATTTGTAATCTATTCTAATACAGTGGACCAAAGTACTTTGAATGTCTCAACATTTTTATGCCTAGATGTCTTACTTCCCAAGCACTTATCAAGAAAACTTGGTTTGTTTCAAATTCTCCTCATAAGTCTTCTATCCAGATTGGGGTTAAAAATAACATTGAACTTATTTTTACTGATCTTCACCTCGGACATAGAGCAATAACCCTAAAGTCTTCCTTTGAGGACTCCTTTAGCATCCTTCACTGTGGACTTGGATAGGATCAGGATGCCATCTTAAAGACTAGACAATAACAATGAGCTTCTGATAAGCAACTTATATGACAAGTTACACAATGAACCCAGCCACACCCTCTAAGTCTTATCTCTAAGGCTAGCAGAAATCTGAAACTGAGACTTTCTCAGCTACACCCTCAAGTCCATCTCTAAGTCATGAGTCAAAATTTACTTTGATCGAGTTATTGAAATCTGATGTAGACGAGTGATCTTGTGGAAGTGGGTTGTTTCTTATACTGTGTTACAAATCCTTATGGTTTTCTAGAGTTTTCTATATTCCTATAATCTGGCAAAAGGCATGAAAATGTTGTTTCGGCCTTGCTTCTGTTAAATGATTGCCTCTGCTTCTGTTAACGTGTTTTACACCAATGAAAACACCAAAAAGACATATAGGTTAGGACAAGCACATGAGGTTTTGGTGTCTACAGTAATCTGAACATCCCACAGTCCTTTCAGTGTACAGTGGATATTTGATCTTATCACATCCTGTGTATCAGTTACCAGCCTCAGAAATGCTGGTTTCCTTGTAGCACTCTGGCAAAACACATGGTTAAAAACATGATGACAAATAAGAACAAGTTTTGATTTGATGTCTACAGCGACCTGAACATCCCATAGACAGCAATCTGATCTCATTATTGTTTTTTTTTGTTATTGTGAAGGATGTAGATTGCAGTGTCATTTTGACGTGAAATCACGGCAAATGGTTCATGAAGTGTAGATTTTGATGTGTAGAATACAGAAGCAAGTGTTACTCAACCGTCCGGTGAACATCAACATAGAGGGGGAGAGATGAGGTCAAAAGTTTTTCTAGACTTTGATAGGGTTGTAAATGAAGATGGAATTGTTGTGGCCATTTGTCGATGTTGTCAAAAACAATTAGTTGGGGTACCCTTTCTTAGGTTCCTGTGTGAACAGAAATTGCATTTATAGACCACATTACTTTGTGAAACACCAGATTTTCTACGCCGTTTCATCCTATTTGCATTTTTTTCGATTCGTATGGTGCAGTTATACCCAGGGTGGAGAATAGTTTCACACCTGAGAAGGTTTTGAAACTCACAATATTTACAGACTTTTGGAGAGCATCAGATGGACAAAAGTAACAGCAGTTGAGTGAAAAAGTTGATAATTAAGACTCACTCAAATATACTTATTTGTACGAAAGAGAGCTTTGTTAAAGAATGCACAAACATGAATAATAATTCAAGGACTCATAATTCAAAGCATAAATTCCAGAATGGGAAATAGAGTTGGCTGAGAGACTCAGAGTTATGCCTAAAGCAGAGTGAATTTATTTCGGAAAAAAGGGAGAACATCTAGATGCAAGTCCCATGCTAAATCTCAATCAATCCCGTGCTAACCAGCATCCTCTCATCAATTCCACTCCCTTCAATAGATCTTAGCTCTTGTTTAGTTTCCTTTTACTCCTGTGTCTTGCACCCCACTAATTCAATTGTGGACAGAAGTTGCATTGCCTTTCCCTTCAATACATTTTTTCCAATACCAAAAAACAAATTCCCATATTTAAGAGTTGAAGTATTATCTCCTGTAAAACTAATAATATATATTCAACGGGAACAATTTCATAGATTTGGATTCCCCCTTTAACATGCATGGTTTAGATCATAGTTTATAGCCAGTTTAAACCACTGATACATACTCAACTGCACAACATGTGGGTGTATAATTTACTTTTAGCACTAAGGTTCTTTTTGACAACACACTACAAGTTACTTACTAATGAAAAAACAAGAAATGAAATTTAACGTTGCTTAATATAATTCTTATAAAGCAAACATGAAGATGAATGCTTTCTAAGTCCTAAGCTCACCAGACAAACTTAGCTCTTCAAAACTGTTTAGTTGGTATCACATATGACCAAAGTCTCTTAGATCCTTTTTTCACATGAAACCTAGTTTCATATTTACTGCACAACAATCAACCTACTAAGCTATAGAGAAATTACAAGATTGATATTGTTGGAATTTGGGCATAGTCCCCTGGGCAATAGTCCCGTATTGGTTAAATGAGTTGTGGTTCATGTGCTTATGACCCTGGGCCATTGTATCTCAACATCGCGGTTTTGTGGATTCAACAGATATCACCAATCTAATCACTTTAATCAAACATTAAAAAAAGCCCAAATTGTGTCAAAACATTTTATACTGTAAAAATTATTGTTCTAAACATATGATTTTTGTTTTTATAGCATATAAAAATATGTAGTGGCTTACATGTGACATCAATGTCTCTACTAATGGATAAATAATCCTTAAAAAATGGCACAAAATTGACCTCTAACAAGAAACATTTGAATGATCTTAAAGAATCTCCTGCGCTGGCAGCTAACATACGACCGCAATGAGAGTGGGGATATTGAAGCTTCCCTGGTAGCCCATGTTGCTAACCTCTGCAGATGTTGCAGTTTCAGCATCGAATGTGGGTTGGCGTGTTTTCTACCAACATTTTCTTCCTGAAGTGTTATACCCTGCAGCCCTCGACTGGGTGTCAAAGTATACTTCTTTCCTCGTCCTTTGGCCATCTAAAAGAAACTCATGCAGAGGCTGGTGATTTATCCGAAATACTACCTACAGTGAACAGAGTGATTAGTTTATAAAGAGACAACTGACAAGGGGACCTAAGGCATCTTTGGGGTGGTGCCTGGGCCATATCTGGAGGATTAGGCGATGGTTGTGCATCCCCTAAGCAGTAAGCAACAACCTCATGGAAAACAAATTCAAGAACGTAAGCGACACTGACATAGAAACCTACAGGAAATAACACTAAATATGTAATTCTACTTATCAGAGATTCATCAACATAAAAATTAATGGAGGAAAACAAGCAATTTGTACCAAGACAACAAAAGCAATCTTATATCCAGATAAACGCAGCAAATGAAGCAATGGAAGGCGTTGATATAAACCCCTCAAATCAGAGATGGAGCAAAAAAGAGAAACGTGAGCAGGATTGGGGGAGATGGCGGAATTATGTGCTTTTACGCATGGGAAGATTGTGAGTTCAAGTCCGACTCTGACGAAACCAAAGACAAAATCTTTTACATATTACATCAATTCTAGAATTACAACAACATTACAAAGCTAGAGAGAGAGAGAGAGATGTGCTTCGGTCGGGGCACTCAATGATGGTGATGCCTTTGCCGAGCTGAGGATCTCTTCTGATAGATGATGTCAGTGCAGCCGTCCTCGGGATCTTTCCATTCTGTCCTAGTCTCTACGGTGCTCCGGCGGGATCCTTATGCCCAAAGAGGAAGGGCCGCCGTCCAAGGGACTGCATGCTGGAAGATGAAGAGTGGAATTCGTGCATGAGGCCAGAGGGTTTAAGGGAACTTGGTTTGGGGATTGCCCGGCGGCCATATCTAGTTGTGTCAAGAGGTCGGATCCGGGTCGGATCTTTTATGATCCGAATCTGGATCTAAATAGTGTAAGATCTGAACTTGACCCGGATTCGAAATAAAGTTATATTTTGGATCCAAATCTGACCTGAATCTGGATTTAAACTTTTGGATTGGGACTGATCCAAAATTCTAATATTTATTTTTTTATAGGTAATGAGACAGAGATATTCAGATCTGGATTTTTTGGCTCCAGTGAATTCATTTTTGGATCCACATATAAACATTTCTTTTCGAGCCGGGTCCAATAAATCTGCTTTAGGGTAATTCGGATCTGTTACCAGATCCACGCAAGAAACAACACACTACACTTAAATAAAGAAGTTTAAACTCGGATCCATTTTTGGATCCACATAATAAACACAACATTCATTTTGGATCGGGTCCAATGAATCTGTTTTAGGGTAATTCGGATCTGTTATTGGATCCACACAAGAAACACAAACAATACAATTAAATAAAGAAGTTTAAACTTGTTGATTCAGATATATGTGCGGTAGAGAATCTCCCTCTCTTCTGTTGAAAACCTTCTGCCCACAGGACCATCCATGCTGCTGAAATCGGTAGGCTTTAAAAGTACTCGGTAGTTCACTTTGGACCTACAAACACCTGTTTTGTAGCAACAGGCAGAATCAGTTAAAGGAACGAGCTTGTGGGTAATTAGACTTCAAAACTGATATTAAGGTCTCCACGTACACATTGAACACATACAAGAACATGTGCTTATATTTTTAAGTCTCATATTTATTTCCTGAATGCATGAGTTGACATATCTTTAAATTTATTGCTCATGAAAAAATATCTGGGTTTTAGTGTTGACATCTTCTTCACTATATATTTGGAAGCCAAGGAGAGATGGGCAAATGACATGCAATTATATATATATATATATATATATATATATAATTTATGACTGCCAGCTGATAATTAATTGGTTTTATTGTAGAGCAGATGCATACACTGATCCCCAACATATACCAACTTCCAGCCTGAGTCCTGCTCTTACGGCCAAATCCATGTCCTTAGAGTCCTGATCTTATGGCAGAGGTTCGCCAGACACCAGCTGTGCGTTCACATACCAAGCAAAATGTTGATCATGTGAAAAGGAAAAGATGTTCAAAAACTCAGAAAAGGTTTGCTCATGCACCACAAGACTCCCCCAAGGCCACCACCACATACACCAGCCTGCAGTATTGTACAAATGCAATTAGTCTCAATTTAAAGGATCGCTCATGCATAATCAAGTTGTCACTGGAACTCAGTGCAAGCAGTGCCTTGGTAAATAAAACTATAAGTAATAAAACAGCCATGTACCCTTTCTGCATTTGCATGCTGGGATAATGATGAACAATGGAAAGAGTATTACTTTCAAAAAGCATAAATAAGAGTATCATACTTTCCGCACACTAACGAAACATATTAATTTAATCTCATTAGATTGTGTTACTAAATCTGATGCCACACTAAAATGCTTTGTTCACATCAGATCAAACAGTATAAACAATTGATAAATTCAGTGAACCGGTGTTCAAGTAGCTATCGGTTTTGGAGATCTTACTTCCCGGCAAGAAAAGGAACCTCCTTTGGGGATTTGGTGGAAGATCTCCTTGGGAGTCCAGGAACGATCTCGGTCATCATTTCAAAAATCGTGTGGTCGTCACTGTAGCTTTTGTAACACCGTCCCCATTTAGGATCTCTGCACAGCTGGATAAGCTCAAAAGAGAACAGAATTAGACACTCATCATTGCTGGATTTCACTGTGAAAGTAATGAAATTATGCGCAGGTTCTTACTGCTATACAGGGAGCAAATGCATACTGAATGCCTGTACATGGAGCAAATAATGAACAGTGGCAACCTACTGACTGGATCTAAATCTAGTACGTCAAGTCACTTGGATTTGAATTAAACAGAGACAAGCACTTTGTGTAGAACACAATGGATGGCTAGATCATGAAGCTTGGATGCTGGGTTGTAGTACAGCTAGGTGATGAATCTGAAATACAAGATGCCAATGTGTCAATTGATCCATAGCTTACTACCTGAATTAAAAATATAGATAATAGATACCCAGAATGAAAAATATCAACCTCCACTCAGCAGACTTCCACGTTCTCCATTAAGCAGACTTCCACGTTCTCCAACTTGACTGTCATAGTCCTTAGGATTATAGACCAGAATAAAAAATGCCCTGACAGAAAATGGATCGGAACACAAAGAGAATGACGCAAACCACATACCTAATCATAAGTTGAAAAAAATGTCATAGTTATCAAGACGGACGCCTAAGTGTTGTCTAAGGCCGGCGCAGTGCCGGCCCGCTTTGTTTCCCATTGAAAAAGCGAAGAAGGTGGTCGTCAAGGCAGTCTAGGCACCAAGGTGCCCGTCTGGTCGCCTTATTGGGCCGATCACGACCCGCCGATGCAGTTCCGACCCGGAGGGAAAAGGCGCGGATCCTCCTTTTAAAACCTAAGAACGTCCAATCCCCTGCCCGATCCCACTCTCACCCCCGATCCCCCTTCGGCCCGTCCCTCCCCTTGAACTTCCAGCCCTAGGGTTTGCCATTGTCCATCGTCGATCGTCGTCCTTCGACGCTGTCGTCGCTGGACCATCCTTTTCCACTGCGGCTACACCGCTCGTTCTTCTCAGAGCCGGAGTAGCCTTTGCCGCCGGGATGCTCCCCCTCCGGTCCACCACCTTCGCCCATTCTTCTCCCTCTCTCTCAGTCTGTCTCTCTCCCTCACAGTGACACAGTCCTACGTGATTCTCCCCCCTCTTCCCCTCTAGTATTCCCCACGGCCCCCACCTCTCCCCACTCTCTTCCCCCCCCCTTTGTTATGCCCCACAGCCCCCACCCCTCTCTCTCTCCCGGATACCCAACAGGGGGCTGCACAGCCTGCACAGCTACAGTGGGGGCCTCTCTCTCTCTCTCTCTCTCTCTCTCTCTCTCTCTCTCTCTCTCTCTCTGGTATGTCCCATTTGTCTCCTGACCCCGCTCTCTCTCTCTGTCTGTGCCTCTGAGAGCCCCCCTCCGCCTGTCTGGTACCCAGTAGTCCAGTACCCCACATGTCCACCCCCTCTATCCACCGTGACACCGTCACCCCTCTCTCCCCCCTCCCTACATAGACCCCTCATTTGTCCACCCCCTCTGTGCACCACCACCCCTCTCTCTCTCTCTTGCCCTGTCTGTCTCTGTGAACCCTCCTTCCCCTCTGTGGTACCCAGTACCCCCACATGGCCACCCCCTCTGTCCACCGTGACACTGTCACCCCTCACCCCTCAGGTTAGTTCATTTAACTCTTCATTTTTTGTAATTTTTTTGATGCTATTATGTTTTTTTTGTAATTTTATGAATTTTTTACATGTATTCTTGAATTTTTTGCATTTGCTTCTGAATTTTCTGTATTTTTGTATGTAATTTAATTTTTGTAATTTGTATGTACTTTAATTACTGTAATTCTGCAATTTCTTCATGTAATTTAATTTTCTTGTATTTTTTTTTGTATTTTTTCATATATTTTATTCTTGCTTTATATATTAGTGGATATATATTTTGGATTTTTTTAGTTAGTAGCTATAGTGTCGCCTAGGCGACGCCTAAGCGGCAGTCTTGTCACCTAAGTGCTCAAGGACCCTGTGAACACCTTGGGTCGTCTTGTCGCCTTGACAACTATGGAAAATGCAAATGCCTTGTTAAAAGGAACTTCCAATATATCAATTTCATTCTTATCATCAAGTTTGCTATTTGCGAAGATGGAGCAAAGTGCATCCTCCTTTGAAGTGTCAACTGAAGAAACATCCTCTCAAAGCCAATTTTCAGTGCATATTAGAGCTTGCAAAGTAGTATAATTCAATCAACTTCTATGTTTGTTGAGGACCCGACTCCCAGTACTAAAAGTTGATTATGATGTTATAGTGGACATTGGAATAGCCATCACATCACGATCAATGAAAGCACAAGATATTTTGAAAAGTTATTTTTCCACCACTTCAAAATATCTAAATTGTTGTCTAATTTTGCTGATTATTCTAAGTATACATCCAAATTAGAATTTTCTAATGAAACTAGTGAAGCCAAGTGAAGATACTGAACAAACTTCATGTACATAGCTGTCAACCCAATTCTTGAAGATGAGCCAAATTTTCTCATTGACACCTCTAGATATGGCTGTCGGGCAATCCCCAAATCAAGTTCCCCCAAACCCCCTGGCCTCAAATGCGAATTCCCCTCTTCGTCTTCCAGCATGCAGTCCCCTAGACGGCGGCCATTCCTCTTTGGGCATAAGGATCCCACCAAAGTATGGTAGCGACTGGCAAGAAGAGAACGATCCCGAGGACGGTTGCGCTGACATCATCTATAAGAAGAGATCCTCAGCTCGACAAAGGCGTCACCATCATTAAGTGCCCCGACCGGACCACATCACGTTGGTGCTCTGTGTGTGGGGGGGGGAGGGGATTTTGTAATGCTATTGTAATTCTAGAATTGATGTAATATGTACAACATTCTGTCTTTGATTTCGCCAAAGTCGGACTTGAACTCGCAATCTTCTATTTGTAACAATACAATTCTGCCAGCTCCTGCTCACGTTTCTCTTGTTTGCTCCATCTCTGATTTGAGCGGTTTATATCAACGTCTTTTATAATTGTATTCTATTACTTCATTTGCTGTGTTTATCTGGATCTAAGATTGCTTTTGCTGTCTTGGTAAAAAATTACATTTTTTTCTTATTAATTTTTATGTTGATGAATCTTTGATCAGTAGAATTACATATTTAGTGTTATTTCCTGTAGGTTTTATGTCAGTGCCGCTTACATTTTTGGATTTATTTTCCATGAGGTTGTTGCTTACAGCTTAGGGGATGCACAACCATCGCCTAATCCTCTAGAAGCAGCCCAAGCACCACCCCAAAGATGTAAACTAATCACTTTGTTTCGCTGTAGGTAGTATTTCAGATTAATTACCAGCCTCTGGGTGTCTTTTAGATTCATGGCCAAAGGACGAGGAAAGAAGAGTACTTCGGCACCCAGTCGAGGGCTGCAGGGTATAACACTTCGGGAAGAAAATGTTGGTAGAAAACACATCAACCCACATACGATGCTGAAACTGCAACATCTGCAGAGGTTGGCAACGTGGGCTGCCAGGGAAGCTTCAATACCCCCTCTTGCTGCTCATTTCGGTCGTATGTTAGCTGCCAGCGCAGAACTTGAGGGGATTCCTTTAGATCGTTCAACCGTTTCTTGTCAAAGGTCAGTTTTCTGCCTTTTTTAAAGATTATTTATGCATTGGCAGAGACGTTGATGTTACATGTAGTCCACTATAAAATACAAGAATCAGATGTTTAGAACAATAATTTTTACAGCATAAAATGTTTTGGCACAATTTAGGATTTTTAATTGTTTGATTAAAGTAATTAGATGCTGTAATCTCAATCTTGTAATTGCTTTGCAGTTTAGTAGGTTGATTGTTGTGTGATAAGTGTGAAACTAGGTTTTATGTGAAAAAAAAAAGATGTTGGAGATTTTGGTCTTGTGTGATAACCACTAAATAGTTTTAAAGTGTTAAGTTTGTCTGGTGAGCTTAGCACTTAGAAAGTATTATAAGAATTATATTAAGCAACATTAAATTTTATTTTTTGTTTCTTCATTAAATGACTTGTGGTGTGCTGTCAAAAAGAACCTTAGTGTTAAAAGTGAATTATACAGCCACATGTGGGTATGTATCAGTGGTTTTAACTGTCTAAAATATGATCTAGACGATGCATGTTAAAGGGGGACTCAGAATCCATGAAATCTTTCCCGTTGAATATATATTACTAGTTTTACAGGAGATAATACTTCTACTTTTATGGGTATGTATTTTATTAGTATCTGGAATCTATAAAAGATCAAAAATGTATTGAAGGGAAAGGCAATGCAACTTCGCAGTTCACTTTCAAAATTTTTTTGTCAGAAATTGAATTAGAGGGGTGAAAGAGAGCTAAGAAAAAAAGGAAACTAAATCAGAGCTAAGATCTTTTGAAGGGAGTGGAAAGGCTGAAAACGTGTTGGTTAGCATGGGACTGTGAGTCTCCCAGCCAACTCTAATTCCCCATTCTGGAATTTATGCTTTGGAGTACGAGTCCTTGAAATATTATTCATGTTTGCTCATTCTTTAACAAGGTTCTCTTTCTAGTAAATAAGCATATTTGAGTTAGTCTTAATTGTCAGCTTTTTCACTAAACTGCCGTTAATTTTGTTCATGTGATGCTCTCCAAAATGTCTTTAAACATTGTGAGTTTCAAAACCTTCTCAGGTGTGAAACTATTCTCCGGCCAGGCTATAACTGCACCGTACGAATCGAAAAGAATGCAAATGGGATAAAACGGCACAGAAAATCTGGCATTTCACAGAACAATGTGGTCTATAGATGCAATTTCTGTTCACACGGGAACCTAAGAAAGGGTACCCCAAGAGGCCACATGAAAGATGTATTAGCTTCGAGACCTAGACCCGTCTCTGAGTCGAAGCTTGCAGATTCCATCACTATGACAATTAGCAAATCTGATAAAGATGTGACTGATGCAGATGACCTGAATGGTTACAGTGAATGCGTCAATGGAAACCCCCCTCTTAATGTAAAAAGCAGCCCTCCTACTAAGGATAGTCCAAAGACACCATCAGCCCAGGTGTCAGAAAAGAAGAGGAAGATCGCAGAATGTGGATCCTCCAATACTGCAACCGATTACGCAACAACAAGCTCAGGGAAAGAGAATGGCATCTCCAGCAAGCGGAGAAGAAAAGGTTGGTCGGGTTTGAGGGAGATCACTATGAGCAGTGAGCGTGAAAAGGAACAACGAACGAACAACTTAGCTATCCCATTTCTTATGTAAACTGGTAGGCCTTTTTCTGGAAAGATGCATGATCTCTCGTCTTTATGAAGGAAGCCATACTGTTTAATCTGAAATTTGCTATGCAGTTAGCTATCCTCTCTCTTTTAGCAGCTATTCTTTATCATGATGCTTTCTGCCGGAACCTACTTGGTGTGATAAAATCATGCAATGGAAACGAAGGTCAAAATCAAAGGCAATACGATCCGCGTGCAGTGGATGGTTGATTATAACAGAGAATAATTTAGAACTAGCCTGCATCCAGAAATATTGCTAGACCGCCTACGTGTATATTTTGGAACTACAAAACAATTTTAAAAGCAGCTATCAGGTGATCATCAACCCCAAAAGACTTGGTTTTGCTCTTCCGGGCACAGAGCTTCCTCTTGATTCCACAGAGGTTATATCTTGAATGGGAGGAATCAGAGCCTGTTCGCCAACATTCAGCTTCTATCTTGTAAAGGTTGTTGCAAAGGTCCCAACTACTCACCTGCATTTACTTCGTGGAATAACTTTTTAGGGAGAACTTTTGTGCAAGGGGTGTTGCATGTGTAATATTTTTTTTAAAATTTATTTTTAGTGATTACCATCCCAAACTATCCGTAGATATGTGTCATTTTATCCGATGATGTGACGCGGGAGTTAATAAAAAGAGAGTCTTATGAATAATAAATAAATTTATTTTTTATTATTTACAGAGAGTCAAAAGAGGTCTTATAAATAGTAAATAAATTTATTTTTTATTATTTATTGGGGAATAATTTTTTTACATAATTCTTACGTCACATCATTTGATGATGTGACACGTAGTTTGATGGTGAGTCAATTTGTTTAGAAAAACGTAAGTGTTGCACGTGTATGTGTTGCACAGATTTTCTCTCTTTTTTATGATGTTATTTAAGTAATTTAAGTACCCAACCGAGGATAATGATGGGAGTATCTTAAGTAAGAACAACATATCTCAAGTAAGAACGGCGTCACCTTAAAACTACGTGCTCTTTTAATGGGTTTTTTCTTTTGTAATTTCCCAGACATGAACTTGTTACAATGTCATTCGACTGTCTTGTTAGGCTCCCAATGGGTCACTAATCGATCCTCGATGGATCTTCTCAATCATGTGCAATAAAATCCCCTAAAGTATGGCATATGTGCAAAAAATTATTTCCACGTTTTAAATGTGTAAAAAAAAACCCTAATCTTTCAAACACTTTCAATATTTCCACCTGTAGCGTCATTGCAGTTAACCGACGTTATAAAAAAAATAAAAATCTCAAAATTTCCTTGTGATTGGTGCAGAAATTTAGAATAATCATGCTCTTTCTATTAACGGATTGTTTCTATTAACATGCCATTTGTATTATCCCTATATTCTTGTACATATTTTCTTCAATATATGCTCTGGATTGTTTTCCAAGAATTGAAATTTCTTCAAATATTGGGTGCAGCAAGAATATCATGATTATTCCAAATTTCTACTCCACGTATTTTGGAAACTTGACATTGAACATGTATTATTGTAATATTAATTAAGTGAGATGATCATTTTTGCGTCATTGCAAATTCTTAAAGTTACATGATTGGGTTTTGTAGTTTCCGTCACTCGGGAGATTTTCTAATGGGCTAATCGTGCTCGGAGATTGTTTGGGAATCGAAGTTCACAAGGGACTTTTAAGATTTTTGTTTTTATAGCGCGTTGCAGTTAACGTCCGTTAACATCAATGACACTAGGGTGAAAATATTGAAGTGTTAGAAATATTAAGGACTTTTATATATGTTTACAAAGTGGAAGGAATTTTTTACATATACACCATATTTTAGGGAATTCTTTGCAAAAAATCTTAGTTTTAAATATCCTCTAAAAAATTCGTACCGTTATAATCACATTTTTGCGTGAAAACTATGACCAGGATGAAAATTACAGATTTATCATTTCTATATCTATATTTATATCTATGTCATTAACATTGTTGATATTGTGCAAAAACACCTAGGAATGATCTTTTTACACTATAAAAAGGCCACTTAAAGTAGCGTACAAAGACCACTTTATGACTTTTTTTGCACAATATCAATATTGTACGGTACGTGTGCAAATAGAAATCCAGAGATGATAAATCTATTTTGTATTTTTACATAAATATCTCTGTAAATATAAGTTATGTTAAACATATCTCTCATCGAGCATATTATCAATAATATCCTCTATTTAATCTTAAATGTTGGAGTTATGCTCCTACCGTATCCTCGTTAGTTTAACTTGAATTAAACGTGAATTAAATGGTAAAATTACTAATCTACCCTTAGATTACATATATATATATATATATATATATATATATATCTCTCTCTCTCTCTCTCTCTCTCTCTCTCTCTCTCTCTCTCTCTCTCTCTCTCTCTCTCTCTCTCTATATATATATATATATATATATATATATATATATATATATTGAGAGAGAGAGAGAGAGAGAGATCCTAGGGTAGGGGGGAGCAGCGCCGTCGGCTTCAAGGTGAGGGGAAGGGGGGCGACTATGAGGGGGAGAGGGGGAGGGGGTGTCGGTGACGCAGTGGGAGGAGTCGGTGGTTGGCGGTGCAATAGAGGGAGGGGAAGTAGGGAGGGCGGGGGAGAAGAGAGAGTGCAAACGATGCGGTGGGGGCAGGGGAAGCAGGGAGGGCGGTGAGGTGGGGGGAGAGGGGGTGCCAACGATGCAGTGGGGGCAGGGGAAGCGGGGAGGGTGGCCAGCGGTGCGGTGGGGGAAGGGGAAGCAAGGAGGTGAGGGTGAGGGGGTGCCCACGGTGCGGTGGGGGGAGGGGAAGCAAGGAGGGTGACCAGCAGTGCGGTGGGGGAAGGGGAAGTAGGGAGGTGGGGGTGAGGGGGAGGGGAAACAAGGAGGGGGTGCCGTCGGTGCGGTGGGGGGAGGGGAAGCATGGAGGTGGGGGTGAGGGAGAGGGGGTGTAGATAGTGTGGTGGGGGGAGGGGAAGCAGGGAGAGGGTGATGGCGGTGCAGTGGAGGGAGGAAGGGGAAATAGGGAGGGTGGTCGGCGGTGTAGTGGAGAGAAAGGAAGCAATGAGGTGTGGGGTGAGGGGGAGGGTGGCCGGCGGTGCAGTGGGGGGAGGGGAAGCAGAGACGGTGGTGAGGTGGGGGGAGAGGGGGAGGGGCGCTGACAGTGAGGTGGGGGAAGAGGGAGAGCAGGAGGGCAACACACACGTACTTCCTCTCTCTCATTAGGGGCATTTTAGATATTTCTTAAATTTAACTGTGACATGGGTATATTATAATTATACGGTATATTCGTTTCCCATTGACGGTATCAAATCATAAGAGTATAATCACAATATTTAGAGTTAAACGGAGGATATTATTAATAATACGATCAAACGAGGGATATATTTGACGTAAAAGCATGGTTTGACGACCCGGTGCGTCTCGCACCGACTCGCACGACCCGACCCGACCCAGGCCGGGACCGGGTCGGTCGGGCCGTGGGTCGTGGCCGGGACGCACTGGACCGCATGGTCCCGTGCGTCCCGCCGCGTACCGGAGCGGGTCGAGGCGGGCCCGGTCTGGTTCGTGCGGGACGGCGCGTACGTGCCGGGTCGCCCTTATAGCGGGCCGGGTGCGGGCGGGTCTGGCATCTGCAGCGGTGGAAGGCGGTGCAGCGGTGGAAGGCGGTGGCCGGCGGTGTGGGTGGTGCAGAGCGGCGACGGACGGCGGCGGACGGCACCGGACGGCAGCGACGATCGGCGATCAGAGGTAGGTGCCCTAAATTTTTGTTTTAGGGTGAGGAGGGGGTGGGGGGTGACGACCGACGATCGCACTGGCACTGCCGCCGGTGGGGGGCGGGGAGGGGGGGGGCGTCTGCACCTCCGGTAGGGGGCGGTGAGGGTGAGGGGAGGGGGGCGTCTGCACGGAGGTTGGGGGCGGTGAGGGGAGGGGGGCGTCTGCACGGAGGGGGGGCGTCTGCAAGGAGGTGGGGGGCGGTGAGGGTGAGGGGAGGGGGGCGTCTGCACGGAGGGGGGGCGGTGAGGGTGAGGGGGGGGGGGGGGGGGGGGGGGGGCGTCTGCACGGAGGTGGGGGGCGGTGAGGGGAGGGGGGCGTCTGCACGGAGGGGGGGCGGTGAGGGTGAGGGGGGGGGGGCGTCTGCACGGAGGTGGGGGGCGGTGAGGGTGAGGGGGGGGCGTCTGCACCGCCGCCCCCACCTCCGGTGGGGGGCGGTGAGGGTGAGGGGGGGGTGTTTATTTTTTTTAGTTTTTAAATTAAAAAATCTAGAAAAATATTTTATTATATTATTTAATATTAATAATAATATATTATTTAATTCATGTTATATAAGTAATATAATTTTTGTTTAATTGATGTTGTATAAATATCATATATTTGATGTATTATTTAATTCATTTTGTAGAATTAATATAAATAATATTTAATTCATGTTGTAGATATAAATTTATTTTTTGATGTGTTATTCAATTCATGTTTAAATATTAGATTTAATTTAGATGTATTAAATTTTAAATTTAATCTTGTATGTTGTAGAAGTAATGATATTAATATCATTATTAGTTGTAGATGTAAAATATTTTTAAATATTTAATGTATATTAGTTAATTTAATTGCATAATGTAAAAATATAATGTGTATGTATATATTTTTAATGTAAATATAAATTTAGTGTTTACTATTTTCTAAATAATTTTAAAGTTAATTTATATATATAATGTAAATTATTTAGAGATGTTTATAATTTATATGTGTCATGTAATTTAATTAGAGATGTAATTTTAAATATCTAATTAGTTATATTTTAAATATCTAATTATGTCATGTAAGTTAATGTATATGTATTAATTATAAATATTAACCTTAATTGTATGTTATAGAAATAATGATATTATTTTGAACTAAATTATATGAAGATGTATTAAATATTGAATTTAGTCTTGCATGGTACGCAAATAATAAAATTCTGTTCATTGTTAGTTGTAGATGGGAAATAATATAATTTCATATTTTGAATTTCTTAATTTTAGGAGATAACACTCTATGGCTCCTAAGGAACGAACAAATGATATTGGGTGGTCACACGGAGTTTTGTTGGATGGCAACCGTAGGTGTTGGCGTTGTAACTATTGTAAAATAGAACACCGGAGAGGAGGGGTGTCTCGGTTGAAGAAGCATTTGGCAGGAGGAGCCGGGGCAGGATACTCTGAGGTTGCTGGGTGTACCCATGTGCCTAGAGATGTGAAACTTGCAATGGCTAGGCACCTGCGGGAGAAGAGAGCTGAGATGCAAGAAAAGGAAAAAAAGAAAAAAAGGGATCAAGCGGCAGTGAGCGGGCGCCCAAGTGGCAGCAACGAGGAGGAATGTGCATGGACACCCAGTGACGAAGACGAACAAGCACGTACTGAGCAGCCTGATGTGTATGTCACTGTGAACGATCCATACGAAGCCCAGTTTCGTGAGGCAGTACGTCAGAGCAGGGAAGAGTCAAGACATCCCGAGGAGACTGTAGTTCGTAGTCGCGAGGCGGCGAGGACCGGAGCATCAGGGAGTGGTGGTTCATCTACGACTCGACAATCACGAGGCATAAGGAGTTTATTGACTGGTGACTCGGGGACACAAAGAAAAAGGACACAATCGATCAACATTGAAGATGTGGAGCCCGGTGCACTATCCCGAGAGCATGGTAAGCAAACGAGGATGGACGATGCGTATGGCCAGAAGGGACCTAAATGGAAACTTGGTCAAGCTGTTGCAAAATGGTGGCACCACGCGGGTCTGCCTTTCAATGCAGCCAATAGCCCTTACTACAAGCCAATGTTTCAGGAAGCACAGGTCTTTGGGCTACACGTGCAGCCACCTACAGCGAGAGAATTGGCTGGCGTATACCTTGATGAACAAGTTGCTGAGATCAAGAGTTACATTGACTCATTCAAGCAGAAATGGACAAAGTACGGAGTCACACTGATGTGTGATGGATGGTCAGGTACCACAAAATCTAGCCTGATCAACTTCCTTGTTTATTGTGACAGACAGGTATTCTTTCACAAATCAGTGGATGCGTCTGGTCAAATTCACAGTCACCAATATATTTTGTCATTGATGGAGCAAGTGGTGACTGAGATTGGGGAGGAGTACATTGTACAAGTGGTGACTGATAATGGGTCGAACTATAAGAAGGCTGGGGAGGAGCTAATGAAGAAAAAACGGCACATTTTCTGGACCCCTTGTGCAGCACATTGTGTAGATCTGATGCTGAAGGAGATTGGGCAGCTTCGTATGGTAAAATCTGTGGTCGAGGTGGCACAAAAAATCACGAAATATATCTACAACCACACACTTGTATTGGCATGGATGAGGGAGCACTGTGGCGGCGAACTGTTGAGGCCTGGCATCACACGATTTGCCACCAACTACATCGCATTGCAGAGCCTATTGAAGCACAAAGATGGGTTGAAGCAAATGTTTAGAGGTGAGACCTGGCTGAGTTCCTCTTTTGCTGCTTCACGTGAAGGGGCGGAGGTCGAGGGGATTGTCAACACCTCGAATTTTTGGGATAGAGTGAAGGTATTAGTGTCATTGATAGAGCCACTGTATGAGGTTCTACGATGCGTGGATGGGGATAGAGTTCCAACCATGGGGTTGGTGTACAGCAAAATAGAAGCAGCCAAGCGGAAGATCCTTACAACGTCCAAAAAATATGGACCCACCATTCTAGAGATTGTGGAGGACAGATGGGACAGACAAATGAGCCGCGATCTTCACATGGCAGGTAAACACTTACATTCTCGTCCAATCAATGAGCTGTGATTTTCAGTTGATACTAATATGTAATCCATTGTCTTACGATTGCAGCGTACTATCTACATCCGGCCTTCCAATATGCTCGGACCCTTGCTTATGACGATACGTTGATAGAATCGGTCAACATTGTGGTAAACCGACTGTCTTTCACCCCAACAGATGCTGCTGATGCGTTGAATGAGGTATAATTGGATATTTTAACATTGACAATATTAAATGAAATATACACTTCATATTTTTTGATAATGCAGATGAAAACATTTAGAGAGGGAATTGGTTCATTTGCGACACCTAATGCCATGGCCAGTCGTGATAGACTCGACCCAGGTAATGTGTCTTCACAATGTACCTTCTATATCTCGAGAAGTAATTTTTACATCTAATTATTATATTGTATGTGATCTGTCTTAAACGCAGCTGAGTGGTGGCTAAATTACGGCACAAGTGCACCCGTATTAAGGAAGATCGCAATGAGAGTTCTATCGCAAACATCCTCGTCGAGTGGGTGTGAGCGGAATTGGTCGACGTTTTCCTTCTTGCATACTAAGCTGAGGAATAGGCTAACACACCGCAGGCTAGACAAAATGGTGTATGTTCATTACAACATGAGGCTAAAGGTCCGGCATGTACAAATGGATACAAGGAGAGGAGAGGGAGATTACGACCCAACGGATGCTGTGTACTTGCGAGACGATGATGACCCTATGGTAGCATGGGTTGCAAGAGTCACAACAGAGCGTGGTGAGGCAGAATTGGACGAGGAGGCTGAAGAACCTGGCGAGACACCACGGCCTAATACTTTTCTCGCATCGGCTGTACAAGAGGCAGTGGGGGAGGGAGATGACACCCATGTGCATTTGGGTGGTGACGAGTCAGCAACGGGACGTGATGATGAAGTTAATTTAGATGAAGACCTCGTCATTGGTGGTGGAGACACATCGTATGCGTACGATGATACAGCATGGGAGCGATTGATACAACCTCCAATTTTTGAGCGTCAAGCGCCACCTCAGGTGAATTAATACATGAAAATCGAATCGCAAATTTCATTAGATAGCGTGGTCATAGATTGATGTATGATGATGTAAGAAATATATTGCAGGTCGGTCCGACAAATGACAACATTGCGGGAGAACAGTGGTCCCGAGTTGCTGCACCGCGGCATTCAATATCTGCGGAACCAAGAAGGTTATCCACTTCAAGAGAGACTAGGGGAAGTTCCTCATTTAGGGAGGTGAAATTATATTGCCATTTCTAAATTTGTTAATATATAATTCATTGGTAATTGAATATATTCTTCTTTCAATTGTGTAGTCTTCGGTAGCATCGAAACAACCATCTCAGTCTGCTGCGTCCCGACGCTCAACATCTAAGGCTAAGGCACCCAATCAGTCTTCTCAGGTATACGTACAGACTTACACAATAGAAAGTAAATTGAAAAATTATCTAAGCAGGCTTCTGCTTCTCAGGCATCTAGAGGGACACAACATGCAGCATGTATGCCCCCCCTGCTCCACAGAAGAAAAAATCATCATAGACCACATTATTCACCAGCAAGAAGGACAAGGGACCACCATTAAATCCGATAGATATTGCAGACATGGAGACATTAGATCCCAATGCAGATGACGACACTCCCGAGCCCTCTGTTGAGCCCCGCATTAGTGGGAGTCATGACTCCGATGCTGATAGTACACCCACAGGGTCTTCATCCCATGGAGGTGGTGGTTCTCAAGGTGACCAACGGAGTCCTCGTGAGAATACTAGTGCTGGTGGTAGAGAGTACAACAGTGGTCATAGTAGAGGTCGTGGGGGCCGTCAACATGGCGCATGGACAGAGGAGCAGCACTTCACACATGCCACGCAAGATGAGGACCACGGTGCTCTACCGGCAGGGACGAGACGGGCAGCTGATCATTGGGATCCCTACTATGGAAGTTCGGTTGCAGACAGTACAAGCTATCAAGGCATGTTGTCTGATTTTGAGAGGATGAGCACACATGACTCCCAGGGATCTGGAAGCTCGTATGGACGGTCATGGCCGCAGCAGCCGATGTATCATGGCGACTCAGATAACAGTAGTTCATTTTTCTCATCGTATCCATATCCTTATGCCACAGCTACGTCAGTAGAGGTCGTGTACGCACAAGGTTCGCAGGAGTATGAATACTACGTACGCATGTACTGGGAGAACTATTCAGGTTCAATGCGCTATGAAGACTATCTGTCCTATCTGCGGACCACATTTAATGTCAGATTGTTTGGAGATGGGCACTGGCCCAGTTTGGGTCCATAGTCTTTATTAGTATGTATCATTTGGTTACATTTATAACTAACTAATAATTAATTGTAGATTTCTTCATATATAGAGTTCTGTACTTGTCATTGAAATCACTAATGTAAACTTTTACATCATTTGCAGGTCATCATGGACGGACGGCGTCACCCTGCGTGGGAGCATGGATACTCTGTTGAGGGTGATAGACATGTGCACTGTAGATACTGCGAACATCGCGTCACCGGCATACACAGGTTTGCGGAGCACCTTGCGGGAGTGGGACGCGATGTTCGTGCATGCGACCGAGTTCCGGGAGATGTTCGACATTCCTTTCGGACACAGTTACAGGATAGATACGGTTCTCGTAGCACACCGAGGACATCTTCTTCTACGTCCCGGGTACCTCCACCACGAGCACAGGGCGGAGCAGGATCTTTCTCCACGTCCAGAGTTCGAGCAGCACCAGCACCAGTCGCACATGATAGAATTGAAGCTATAGATGTAGTGATGACTTTTTTTACAGATTTTCATGTACCCTCCACCGCAGCACACGACCCATCATTTGTGCAGATGGTTACATATTTTCAGTCCCACCCACATGTACCTCCACCCACTACGATAGAGTTAGATTATACGGGTGATCAGTCTCATGTATCTGATGATGAGTTTTGGGATTCGGGCTTCACTGATGATGAGGATTAGTGAGTTTTGAGATTCGGGTTACACAGATGAGGAGGATGAGTGAGTTTTGGGATTCGGGCTTCACACATGGACGAGGATTAGTGAGTTTTTATATTTTATACTTCATGAATGAATGCCATTATTATATCACTGTTTCCTTTTACATATTTAGTAATTGAAATAAATTTTTATGTATTATATATAATAGGATGTTTAATTAAGCAGTGTAATATGTAATTTTTATATAATTTATTATGTATAATGTAGCATGGATCTATTATTATAAATAAACTCTACATTCTAATATTTTTAAATATATATAACATTTAATCTTTCAAAATCAATTAATTAAAAATTTTAAAAAAAATTCACAAAAAATCGCGTCGAGACTCGAGAGCAAAAGGGGCGGATCGGGTCGCTGTGCGACCCGCCCGACCTGACCCGTCCCGCGCCGAGACCGGGTCGGCCGGGTCGGACGGGTCGGCAAACCCTGCGTAAAAGTTAGTTCCGGGAAACTGAAAAGAACCCTATTTCCCCCCGCCCCCCCTTCTTTTCCCCTCGGATATTGAGTTTTTTTTTTTTTGGGGTCACAGTCCGAGCGGGGACCTCGCAGGAAGTTGAGAACCGCTGAAGCGCCGTGGTCGCTCGTGTGGGCGACGGGAGTTTGTTTATCGATGGATCCGAGGACGGACAAACTGATCAGGAGAACCACCATGGTGGCCACGTGCACCGCGGCCTACTTCCTCCTCACCGCCGACTACGGGCCCGAGGATAATGTTCTCATCCCGGTGGATTTCTCTCATCTTCGCCTCCCTTCTCCTTCTTCCGTTTTGAGCGGCTTCTACGTGCACACTCGTCACTTCTTCCGCTTTCTTACTTGATTGATCAGGGTGATTGGTGTTTAGATGGCATCGTCTATCTTCTAGCATTCTAACCCTTTTTTTCTGACGGGGGAATAGTTGTTTTTTCTGTTCTTGTGGAGGAATTGTTCAGGAATTTGTATTATCCCTTTTTTTTCTTTCCCTTCATCTGAATCCCACGCTTCTACTTTGGAGCATATTATTTGGCGGAACAAGGGATTATCCAGGCCAAAGGTCCCAAAAAATTGTTTTGGCAATCTCAATATACTGGGATAGGAACATCCGGTGAAGAAGGGGGAGTTAGCAACTGTTTTCTATTTTGGAACCCGTCGAAGAAAGTTGAAGTATCTCCAGAATCGTTGAGAAATGTGTCTCATGAAAGCCATTTTAGTTGAATAAAGTAGATGATTTGTGTTGGGGACCCCGTAAGAGAATAGTAATAAAATAACGGAGTTCTTATAATGACATACCTTTCAACGGAAGCAGAAATAAACCATTTTTCTACAAAGATAAGAAGATGGCTACCAGAGTTGTCTTCCTTGCTCCACGCTTCAAATCCCAGGAGCCAGATGACGATCCTCTGTAGAATCGATGCCGATGAAATCTCTTCGTTACACACCGGAGATTCACACCATACACTCCGACCTCAAATAGTCAAGAGGTAGAGGGAGAGAAAAAGAAAACACACACTAGGCCTCTGTTTTTCTGCTAAGCAAAGACACAGCAATAGCAGCCCATCTTCAAAAACACACCGCAAGCCCTTCTTTCTTAAACCCTCATTCCACCGTTCTCTCCAACAAATGGAGCATGGCCATCTTATTTATATTATGCAGGGTAGCTTTCAATGGAGGAAAGGGGCGACTGCTTGTTTTCTGTGGGGTCAAGGGTCGCTGGGACGCGGCAGAAGAAAAACGGCAAGAGGCGTTTGTGTTGGGAAGAGGCCAATGCCTCTTTCAAGCACGTGGGGGTATCTGCGCCTCCCACTTGTCCATTTAGGTCTAGCAATATATGTTCTTCCTTTTTATACGGCAAATGATGTCAACGGTCATACAGGAAATGGAGCGTGCGACCTTTGCGAGATATATCGAGTAGCCAACAAGTGTTCCGTTAAGTCGTCACCTTACTAATGGATCACCCAGTTAATCTCAGTATGTATCTCATGCACTCAGTATGCACTTGATTCGACACTCCGGGTCTCTCACAACAGGCAGTGTCGAACTCAAATGCTAAGTGCTCATGACTCTATCACCACTTGGGTAACACGGTCTCCCGGGATATGAGCAACGAAGCATGGTGAGATAGTGAGATGCCTTCCCTATGCCGCTTATGCCAATCTAATTTATCTTGACCGCTTTCCTAAACATGTTCTGTTGGACGGTATCAATCATCGCCCTAAATAACATGCTAAGTTAGCGACATCAAGCATCCTTTTCATGACACAGTGCTGCAGGTCACTAGGGGTACATGGGGAATCACACAAATGTGATTCATGAACTTACACAATGATGAAGAGGGATCCATTCATCATTCTCATGTGCGGTCGAATATTACACATGCGGTATAAAACACATGTTGCGGTGTTCTTCCATTTACATGGGCGTGTCACAATAAGATATTATAAAAATACCGCACAGATACAAATCCAGATGCGACTTACGCAATTGATCAGAATCTCACAAACCAGTCACTCCTCTTGAGTGCCTTTTTGTGACTCACGTATTCGGATTTTACAGGCTCCACAGGATTGTAACTACATTCACGTGGCCGTTCTGAGTCAGATCTCATCTTTGCCTCAGCCAAGGCGGCATACTAATATTACTTGGGATATTGTGCTCGCTCCTTGGCCTCTAAGGTGTCACAATATCAAATGCCTCATCTTTACTCGCTATCTTTAAGCGTCAAATGTGAGCCACCCGTGTGAGGGGGTTGGTTCAAGCCTGGTAACACTCTGACAATGTGCAAAGCAATCAATCATTCGAGTAAATATTATTGAATAACAAACAAACTTTAATGATGTCGAACATTGTAAACTATTACAATTTACAAAGACCCATAGACTCACAATGGGTAACAGAACTTTCTCTGGCTATCTGCTTTGTTAGTGGATTAGCTATCATTCACGCAGAACTGATCTGTCGAAGTTCCACTAACCCTTTTCTCAGCAGATCCTTGATGTAGTGGTCACGAATATTAATATGCTTTGTTCTGCCATGATATTTAGGATCTTTGGCGAAGGCCAATGCCGATATGTTGTCTACAAACAACAATACACTCTCATCTCTATGAGGTGTGGTGGCTAATCGTTGCAAAAAATTCTATAGTCATGCCGCCTCGTGACTTGCAGCAAAACAAGCCACATATTCGGCCTCCATTATGGATAGGGCAATGCAAAACTGTTTCTTGTTATACTACGAGATAGCTCCACCAGCTAATAAGAACATGAAGTTTGAAGTGGACTAGCGCTCATCTCGGTCACCGGCCCAATCCGCATCACTGTAGCCGATAATTCTCAAGTCGCTTTCCTTGTAACATAATGCATAATTTCACATCCCTCGTAAATATCAAAAAATTTGTTTGACGGCTTTCCAATGTGCGGGACCTGGGTTACTCTGATAACGACTAACTAAACTCACTGCGAAGCTAATGTCTGGATGAGTACACAACATGACATACATTAGACTTCCAATCGCAGTGGCATATGACACTCTGAGCATTCTTTCCTTTTCTTCTATATTTTTGGAGCATTGGCAAACACACTAAGGGCACACCCTCTATCAAGTGGAGTATCAATGGGCTTTGAATTGTGCATTCGGAAACACTTCAAAATCTTATTAATATATGTTTCTTGAGACAAACTCAGTGATCTTTTTGAGCGATTCCACACAATTTTCACTCCGAGCACATAGCTCGCTTCATCCATATATTTCATCTCAAAGATGGAAGATAACTATCCCTTGGTAACATTGATTAACTCTATATTATTTCCAGCTATCAATAGGTCATCAACATATAACGACAAAATGAGAAATCACTCTCTCACTCGCTTAACATACACAGTGCTTCTCTTCGATCATCTCGAAACTGTACGAGATAATCGCCTTATGAAATCTTAAATACCACTGTCTAGACAATTGTTTCAAACCATACATAGAGCATTTGAGGCGGCGAACTTTTTGCTTTTCACCTATAACCTCAAAACCTTCTGGCTAGACCATATAAATCTCTTCGTCTAGTTCTCCGTTAAGAAATGCAGTCTTCACATCCATTTGGAACAATTCCAAATAAAGGTGCGCGACGATAGTAAAATAAGCCGAATAGATGAGAATCTCACTACAGGTGAGAATGTCTTGTCATACTCTATACCCTCCTTTTGGGTATAACCTTCTGTCACAAATCGTGCTTTATATTTGTCTATTGCCTCATCTGCCTTACGCTTAAGTTTGAAAATCCACTTTTTTCCATTTGCTTTACGCTTTGGGCGGGAGTTTCACTGACTCCCAAACTTCATTCCGCGCCATTGAATTAATTTTCTCTTGCATAGCAGCTTCCCATTCTTTCCTAGATGATGATGTAAGAGCTTCTGAATAGATCTAGGCTCCTCATCATCCATGGGCTCACAAAGAAGTACATCGTCATCAATTTCGAAAAGACGACGAGGTACATGCCTGCGCTTGCTACGACGTAAAGAGTCTTGACTTAGTGGCTCTATTGGTGCACTCCCACTGGGCACACTCCCGCTAGGATGATTATCCTTATTATTTTTTATGGATACAAATATGGAAACATATTCTCTTCCTTCACTGGAAGATGGTAGGATATCAGACTGTTCATCTGTCTCATAAAGATCAAGACTCTTTCCACTGTCGCCAAACTAGGATATTCTTTTTCTAAGAAAACAACATCTCGGACCTCTCGCTCCGTCATTCCTCCTTTTGGATGCTAGCTATACCTGACATAACTCACTGAGCTCTCAGGTATCTAATAAAGATAAGCTTCTGAGCTCTAGGGTCAAGTTTCCAAACTTGCTTGACATGTCATGGACATATCTGTTGAACCTCACGGGCGTAAATGATCCAAATCAGGTTTGTGGCTATGGCACAATTCATATGGGTAGAAGGAACTGACTGCAAAGACACACGGTTAAGGATGTAGGCAACAGTAATAAAGCATCTCCCCAAAAAGATATTAGGAGATTCGCCTGCGCCATCATCGACCTAGCCATATCCAGAAATGTCCTATTCCTTCGCTCAGTAACACCATTTTTTTGCGGCGTGTACGGAATAGTGAGTTGCCGTCATATACCATTTTCCTCACACAGTGTACAGAACTGATCCGATAAATATTCACGTCCACGGTCCGTTAGAAGCTTTTTAATACTCTTCTCCTTTTGATTCTCGACTTCCGCTAAGAAGTGCTTGAAACAATTCAACGCTTCATAGCGATGAGCAATCAAATATATATATCCGTATCGCAAAAAATCATCGATAAATGTGAGAAAATAAGAGTAACCGTACCGAGCCCTTACGTTCAGTGGCCCGCAGATGTCGAAATGGATTAGCTCTAGCGGTTCTGAGACTCTTACAGCCTTGCCAAAAGGCTTACGACATGCTTTACCAACTAGACACGGCTCACATATCAGCAAGTTGTCCTTAGTGAGCGGCCCCAGAAGGCCTTCTCGAGCTAATCTGACCATCATATCTTTGTCCTATGTGGCCTAAGCGAGCATGTCATGTCGCAAAATCCAAGTCTTTGTGAGTCGACACAGACATGGATGCAAAAGAAGAATAAGAGAAATAATCCATTACAAGATCTAATATAAAGAAACCATCACGCATTACACCATGTCCATAAACAACATTGTCCAAGACAATATTTACAGAACTGCCCGAAAAAGTAAGACAAAAACCCATCGCCAATAAAGTGGACATTGAAAGAAAATCATATTGGATCCTAGGCGCATAAGAGTATATCGTACAAAAGCAGCATTTGTCCACTCCCAAAACGGAGTTGGTAAGTACCGACTTCCTGGACATTTTCGCTGGTTCCATTGCCCATGAAAGCACTTTGCCTGCCTATAAGAATCTGACGATAATGTACAAAACTTGCTCGATCTATAGTTACGTGCTTTGTTGCTCCTGAATCCACAATCCACACAGGATTAAGACGAGCAGTCAAAATATGTGTACAAACATAAGTACACGGAGAGTTAGGAACATGTATTACCTTTTTCGGCTCAGGACACATGAGCGAAATGACCTCATTTCGTATAGTTAAAACACTTCATACGGCTTTTGTCCTTTTTTCCGTCACGCTTCCCACGATGACGTTTAAATGGTTTATTCATCTCGAGGCCCGGTGGCCGGTGCAGTGTCACGCCCTTTCATTCTCCTTTGTGGTCCCTTTCTATTAAAATGTCGGCTACTCTGACCGACATTTGCAGTAGCGCGATACAATATCTCGCGCTCAGCTTCTAACTCCACATGACGAGAAATATCCACAAAACTCTTGATATTCTTGTTATGAGTTAGAATTTACTTCATCTGGGTCCACGAGTCTGGGAAGGACTTAATCACAGCCTGCACCTATTGCTCATCAGTGAGTTCATGTCCCGTTGTCTTCAAATCACGAATCATGGTTGACATCACCTTCAGGTGTTTAGTCATCGTGTGACGCGAGTCCTTCCGGTAAGTCTCAAATTTCAACACAAGAGCTCTTAACCGGGTCACTGAAGTTCCACCAAAAGCAAACCTTAATTGGTCCCACATTTCCTTGACAGTAGAGTAGTTCTCAAACTTGTGTATGAGATCATCTTTCATGGCACTAACATAGTAAAGCATGCACTACGATTCTTTTGAACCAAGCTGCATAGGTTTCTTGGTCCTGGTGATGCTGATAGTATTACCCTCGACGGGCGGTGACATGGTCACAGTCAGATGATCGAGCAAGTCATGCTCATCTAGCAAATATTAGATCTTACGGTGCCAAATATCATAATTAGTGTCGTTTAATTTTTCACCTTTTGTAAGATCAACAATTACGTTCTTGGTAGCCATTATGAACCACTACATATCAAAAAGAGAAACTAATCGATATCAATTTACACATTGTCTCAATTTGCTATTAGAAGTCCAAACTATATTATATTGAGATTTCTTATAGAGCGAGATCGAAAGTAGAGCTAGGCAACTAGAATCATCTCCCACTCATATAAGATCATTCGACAACATTAAAGGACTTCGAGCAAATTCATAAATTATTTCACATATGCAAAATAAATTTGCATAAATTTGAACAAATAACTAAATGCACATGGCATTAAACATGTTAAAAGAAAAACGACTATTTTATAAACATGTTTACATCATATACATTATGTTGCAAGCGTGTACAGACACACGCGCAAAAGACGGAAACAAAAGTATACATCAAAAGTAAACTATACATATGAGTCACTATGTATAAAATCTCAAAATAACTGTATATAACCATAAACCACCATAATCTCCCCTTCCGGGGTCACTAAAGTAATACTAGGAGGTGGCGGTGGGAGCAGTCCATCAGATGGCTGTGGGTGCCAACTGGGCAGCCAAGGCTCCCAAGGTGCCTGAGCAGGATAAGGAGGCACCCATGGCCTCGGAGAAGGTGGAGGAGCCCATCCAACGTAGGAACCGTGAGGTGCATGCCAAGTCGACCCGGCGGCTCTCCGCGCTCCAACTAGGGCTGTCAATGGGCCTGGCCGGCCCGACAGGCCCGCGGGCTTGGCCCGATTTCGGGCCGGGCCGCAAGGTCTTTTTCGGCCCGCGGATTTTTAGTCGGGCCTAAAAGCCCGGCCCGGCTCGGGCTTTGAGTTCGGCCTGCAGGTCGTCCCGGCCCGATCCCTTTTTTTATTCTCACTTCAAATTTTAAAAACTATTTAGTCAAACTTATGTTATTTTACTTAATTAGAAATTTTAAAAATCTCTTTTCACACAAATTATGCAATTAATTTCAAAATTTAATTTATTTAGTGAGATTATAAGTTTTATAGTATTAAATCTATTAATTTTTATTATTTTATTTAAGTAGTCGGGCCGGGCCGGGCCTTAGTCGGGCTTTGAATTTTTTACATAATGTCGGGCCCGACCCGGCCCGGCCCGACATAGCTCGGGCCTGGGCCGGGCTCGGGCCTTACTCTTGATAAGTCGGGCCCGGGCCGGGCCGACCTAAGCCCGGCCCGGGCCCGGCCCATTGACAGCCCTAGCTCCAACAGAAGTCGCGACCTGTAGTGGTCGGGGCGCTCAGATTCTAGCTGGTAAGGAAAAAGAGAATGTCCTGGGCTCCAAGACCACTATCGCGCCGTCCATCGCATATCCTCTCATGGGACTCGTCATTACCTGGGGCATGGGGTCAGTCGGCCCGATGACTGCTGCTGCTACAATCGGGTGATCAACCCTTGTCGCTCCTCCCACGGATGGTGCCACAGTTGTCGCACTGGCCGCAGTCTCCTCGTGCGATTCCTGACTACGAGGAGCTTTCCGAAAGCTCATACGGTACTCTCGAGCTGTGAGACGGCGCTGTCGAGAGGGTGCCTCCTCCATAGGATCGCACACCGGAAGACTCAGGCCGACGTCATTTTCTCATGACGATGACGGTGGAATCTCTTGCTTTACTTCCGTCCCGACATGCTGTGCCAAAGGGCATGTAGGTATGCGCAGCGACACTCGAGTTTGCGCATGCGCCCTCGCGGGAGAGAAAGAAGGAAGAGAATCACAATCCGGTGATGACTCCTCGGAATGATCCGCAAGGACATCGTCACGGTGGGGAGAAGTCGACGGAGCCGCCATCAAATACAACTATAAAAATTAAAATAAAATAAAAGATAGAAACAGGACCAACCGTTGGCTCTGATACTAATGTTAGGGACCCTGAAAGAGAATAATAATAAAATAACAGAGTTCTAAATATAAAGATCTACCTTTCAATGGAAGCAGAAATAAACCTTTTTCTACAGAGGTAAGAAGACGGCTACCAGAGTTGCCTTCCTCGCTTCACACTCCAAATCCCAGGAGCCAGGTGACGATCCTCCGTGGAATCAATGCCGATGAAATCTCTCTGTTACACACCGGAGATTCACACCATACACTGTGACCTCAAATAGTCAAGAGGTAGAGGAGAAAAAGAAAACACACACTGGGCCGCCTCTGTTTTTCTGCTAAGCAAAGACACAGCAACAACAACCCGTCTTCAAAACACACCGCAAGCCCTTCTTTCTTAAACCCTCATTCCACCGTTCTCTCCAACAAATGGAGCATGGCCATCTTATTTATATTATGCAGGGTAGCTTTCAACGGAGGAAAGGGACGGCTGCTTGTTTTCTGTGGGGTCAAGGGTCGTTGGGATGCAGCAGAAGAAAAACGCCAAGAGGCATTTGTGCTGGGAAGAGGCCAATGCCTCTTTCGAGCACGTGGGGGCACTTGCGCCTCCGACAGTTAAATGGGCAAAGGCCCATAGGCCCATTACCAATTTGGAACGTTGTTTTTGAGTTGTGGAAATTTCAACAGTTCCTAGGGTTGTTAAAAGCACTTGGTAATTGAAATGGACATACTCCGTTTCATGTGAGCGTGCCGCTAAAGAAGATCAACTTAATTTTTAGGTCAACTTAAGCCTGTCAAGTATTGATGACTGATGTTCCTACTTCTCTTCACTTTCTTTTTGGCAAAGAATCACTAAGAGGAGGCTTATTACATGCCAAGAAACTTTATCTACCAAAGTTTGTCTCTTATGACTTGTTTCTATTTTCCAATAAATTCTCAGTAGAGGTGGTGAATTTTGCTTTGTTTTTTAAGAGACAGAAGTTCTCTGTCGCACTTGCTTTTCTTTAAAAGTCTGACTCTTGGGTAAATTACTTGGGTCTATCTTTCTCAAGGTTCATGCTGTCATGGTGTCTCTGTTGGATATTAGTCTGCAAGAAGGAGGGTTCAGCATCAAGGATTTGTGGTTGGACTTGGGAATTCTGGAAAGTGGCCATGGAGAGTTGATTTTAAAGTATTTTGAGTAGTTAAAACATGTTTCTTTTTTTTTCCTTTTCTCAATCCCTGACAGCTTCTATGCATGTGTTGACAGAGAAGATGATGAGAGTAGCTTAAATGATAATCAAATTTTGATAATTCACATAAAGATCGGCCATTGCACTAATGGTTATGTGCTTACGGGTGCATCCACTGTTGTTTGAGTTGTAAACTTGTTGTGCATTTTATCTTATATAAATATTTTCTTCTTCTCTTCTTTGTTGAATGGTGAAGCAGTGGTTGACTTGAACTAATTTGAAAGAACATACAGTATGGATCTCAAAAATGTTTCCTTACATCTTCTGTTAGATAAAGAAGGTGAAACATGAATGAAACTGATATGATTTGCTTTGAAGCTAATGCAGTTTCATTGGTTCCTTGGAGGCATATCTTTGTCAATGGCCAGGGCAACACAAACAAGAGCAAAGCTTACGGTTGATGATTCTAGCTTTTTGATCTGACTCTAAATTTTATCTCTTATGCCCCGCCCCAACACTCCCGAAAAAAAAGAGGAAAAATATTTGAAGGTTGTCATTGCCATTGTGTCCACCTCAGGCTAGAAGGGAGACTGGTCAGTCTGGTCCTCTGATCTTGCATGTGCATTCTTCCACATTCAGGTCATATTGTCTTTTTTCCCCCCCTTCTTGAGGGCCTCTGTCACAGCGGGTAGAGACTCTTCCAATAAACCACATAGACCCTCTGACCCCAGGTTTGAACCTGGGAGGTCCCCCCAAACCCTTACTACCCAATACCATCTGGGCTTATGTGGATTTGATCTCCATGAGACCATTTGGATATTGGAGTAGAGTTGGGAAACTTCCAGTATTATTGCTGGCTCTGAGGTAGAGAGTGGTCCATACATGAAACCAGCTTTAGCCTCTTCTTGGGTTGGGCTGGGTTGGGAGGGGGTTTAATGCTGATCAAGGATTAGCAGATTCTGAGATCCAAGGTCCTAAATGAGCAGGCCATTGGCCGATCACTTCATTCATGCCAACATTGTTCTTCATGGGGATATAAGATGGAGCGAGCAGCAGAACATGAAGAAGGGGAGGCTATTCCCTCTGATTGAGAATGAGGATAAGAAAAAGAACTAATGAGTTACTGACAACATTGTTTTTCATGAAGATTATGGGGCAAGGAGCAGCTCAACGTGAAAAAGAGTATACTATTTTCTCTGATGGTGTGTGGGGATGAGAGAAGGAATCCGAAGATTTAAAAATGTGGGGGAGATGTGAAAATTAAGTTGATCATTGAGTCTCCATAGTTTAATTACATAAAGCATTTGCATCTTGCCCTTTAAGATGCGGTTTGAGGCTTGCCGCCACTACTTCATAATCCGCCTTTGCATTTACCACCAACATCTGCAGCCTGAGTCTAGAGGCTCTATGTTACTCTCATCTCACACATCACACCTCATTTGTTTTTCACTCTGTTTGGGTTACAACCAGTAATATGCAAATGTTGGTGCATCATTTTGAGTCATACCTCTTGTAACACCGTTCTTACTTTTTTCTAACATCTAGGGAGGGTGCCCCTTATGAACTATATGCAGGTGTTTTCTCGACTTTTGTCATTCGTGTCGGTGGGAAAGTACTTGAATCTTGACTTTGTACCTGAGCCTTCAATCCTTTCTCTCTTCTGTAAGATTCTAGTATTCATGGTAGGATTTCATCAGGAACTTGATCTAGATTTCACTTTGTTTGCTTTTCTTGAACTATGCTCCTCCAAATACTCATGAACAGCTTGCTTTTACATCCATGTTGCAGTTTCGTTTACTGTTTTGTGAACATGTTTGTTGTACTTGTTAGAGTGTGGAGTCAGAACTCATGCGCCCTTGCACGGGATCACACTCTGCCTTAGGAGCGCATCCACTGTTTCAGGGAAGCATTCTCAGCGTCAGGGGAGCATGACGAGCACATGCTGTCTATGGGGAGCAATCGCTGCTTCAGGAGAGCATCCTCAATATCAGGGGAGCATGCATTGCGGGCTCAAGGCATTTCGATGTCACTTGGAGCAGACCGACTTGCATGAAGATGTGTCGACTTGGTCTTGGCAATGCATTGATCTGACTGATGGTGGGGGAGCATTAGCAGTATCTGGAGGGCATACTCGGTCTCAGGAGAGCATCCTTGGAGACAGGCGAGCATGCACGTCTGTTGTATCCCAGAAGAGGATTTCTGTTTAACAGGGGTATTGTTGTCCTTAATACCCTGTCTAATGACGCCCTAATCTCCTAGTATAAAAGGATGGGCTCTCTCCTTGTATTGTAACCTGGTTGGTGATTATTAGTGGATTACTGCTGCGGTCGTGGACGTAGGAGGCATCTTGCCTCCGAACCACGTAAAAAATCCCTGTGTTCTTGTGGTTTTGATTTCTTTCTCTTCTTTCTTCTTCCTCCTCTGCTGGTTGTCCTCCTCGTCTGGGTACTCTATACTCCCAACAACTGGTATCAGAGTCTTGTTCTGGTTCGAGGAGAATAGTAGGAGCAATGGCGGCGGATGAAGGAAAGGTGAGGATTGACAAGTTCGATGGCAAGGACTTCGGTTTCTGGAAGATGCAGATCGAAGACTACTTGTATCAGAAGAAGCTGCATGAGCCGCTTCTTGGAACGATGCCGACAGGGATGAAGAAAGAAGATTGGGATCTACTAGACAGACAAGCACTCGGAGTTGTTCGCTTGACGTTGGCCAGAAACGTCGCCTTCAACATCGTGAACGAGAAGACCACGGCAGGATTGATGAAGGCACTATCAAATATGTATGAAAAGCCTTCGGCTTCAAACAAGGTACATTTGATGCGTCGTTTATTTAATCTGAAGATGGCCGAAGGTGCTTCTGTTACAGATCACATCAATGAATTCAATGTGATTACAACTCAGTTGAGTTCTGTAGAAATAAATTTTGATGATGAGATTTGGGCTTTGATTCTTTTATCCTCCTTACTTGAAAGTTGGGGTGCTACTGTGACGGCTGTAAGTAGTTCTTCCGGTTCAAGCAAATTGAAGCTTAATGAGGTTCGAGACCTGATTCTAAGCGAAGATATTCGCAAAAGGGAATCCGGTGAAGTCTTAGGTTCTGCTCTGAATACAGAGAGCAGGGGAAGAACAAACCAGCGCGGACAAAATAGGAGCAGATCCAAGTCCAAGAAAAGGAGTCAGTCTAAGTCCCGCGGAGATGGCTGTTGGAATTGTGGTAAGAAAGGGCATTTGAAAAGGGACTACAGACTCCTGAAGAAAAAGAATCAGAGTCAGAAACAAGAAGAAGATTCTGCGAATGCTACGACAGAAGAGGTCCATGATGCACTTATCTTAAGTGTTAATAGTCCCATTGAATCATGGATTCTAGACTCCGGAGCATCCTTCCACTCTACCTCACATAAAGAAAGTATGTAAAATTATGTTGTTGGAAACTTTGGGAAGGTTTATCTTGCTGATGATGAGCCATTAGACATTGTGGGGAAGGGTGATGTTCAGTTGAAGACAGCAAACGGGACTGTGTGGAAGTTGAAGAATGTCAGACATATTCCAGGCTTGAGAAGAAATTTGATCTCTATTGGTCAGCTTGATGATGAAGGATATGTCACTACCTTTGTTAGTGGGTGTTGGAAAATAACCAAAGGTGCCATGGTTATAGCACGAGGTAACAAGGCTGGAACCCTTTATATGACCGCAAACAACAAAGACACAGTGGCAGTGGCAAATTCAGAAGTTGAATCCAAGACCTGGCACTGCAGACTTGGACACATGAGTGAGAAAGGAATGAAGGTGCTAACAGCAAAGGGGAAGTTGGGTGATTTGAAGTCCATAGACATTGGGTTATGTGAAGACTGTATCTTCGGAAAGCAGAAAAAGGTCACTTTCTCCAAAGCTGGAAGAAGTTCTAAGCTAGAAAGGTTAGAACTTGTACACACAGATGTGTGGGGACCAGCCCCTGTACGATCTCTTGGAGGCTCAGTCTATTATGTCACATTCATCGATGACTCCACTCGGAAGGTATGGGTTTATTTTCTTAAAAATAAATCTGATGTTTTCTCTACCTTTGTGAAGTGGAAGGCAGAAGTGGAAAATCAAACTGGTGCAAAGATCAAGTGTCTGAGGTCTGATAATGGCGGAGAGTACAGCAGCAAGGAATTCAAAGATTTCTGTGCACTGCATGGCATTCGTATGGAGAAAACAATTCCAAATACTCCACAACAGAACGGGGTTGCTGAACGCATGAACAGAACCCTGAATGAGAGAGCTAGAAGTATGAGATTACATGTTGGCCTACCAAAGACCTTCTGGGCAGATGCAATCAGCTGTGCGGCTTACCTGATTAATAGAGGACCTAGTGTTCCTCTAAATGGTGAGATACCTGAAGAGACTTGGACCGGTAAGCAGGTAATTCTTTCGCACTTGAGAGTATTTGGTTGTGTTTCATATGTGCATATTGATTCCAATGACAGAGACAAGTTAGACCCCAAGTCAAAAAGGTTTTTTTTCATTGGATATGGTTCTAATGATTTTGGATACCGTTTCTGGGATGATGAGAATAGGAAAATCATTAGAGAAAGAAATGTTATATTCAATGAAAATTTACTGTACAAGCACAGATCTGTTATGAAATCTGAAGATGCAGGCCAAGAAACTCATAAATCTGGACATGTTGAGTTGGAGGAAATTTCAGAAGATGATGTGTTGAAGGGATTTCAAGGAAACCTTGAAAACACTATAGTGCAACTAGAGTTAATCACACCAGAGGTTCAACCAAGAAGATCAAGCAGATTGCCTAAACCGACTGAGCGGTTTTCTCCTTCTTTGTACTATTTGTTGTTGACTGATGCTGGTGAACCTAAGTGTTTTGATGAAACTATGCAAGTGGAAGATTCTATCAAGTGGGAGTTGGCAATGAAAGATGAGATGAATTCCTTACACAAAAATAAAACTTGGGTGTTGACTGAACTACCACCTGGCAAGAGAGCTTTGCACAACAAATGGGTTTATCGAATAAAAGAAGAACATGGTGGCAGTAAGAGGTACAAAGTAAGGTTGGTTGTGAAAGGCTTCCAACAGAAGGAAGGTATTGATTATACTGAAATTTTCTTTCCAGTTGTCAAGTTAACTACCATTAGATTGGTGTTGAGTATTGTTACTGCTGAAAACCTGCACCTAGAACAACTTGATGTTCAGACTGCTTTCCTTCATGGTAATTTGGAGGAGGATATCTATATGGTACAACCGGAAGGTTTTCATGAACATGGTAAAGAAAACCTTGTTTGCAAGTTAAACAAAAGTTTATATGGTCTAAAACAAGCCCCCGGACAGTGGTACAAGAAGTTTGATGGATTCATATGTAACAATGGTTTCATTAGATGCAACATGGACCATTGTTGTTATCTTAAGAAGTTTGATAATTGTTATATCATATTGCTGTTGTACGTGGATGATATGCTTATTGCAGGTTCAAGTATGACAGAGATTGACAATTTGAAAATGTAATTATCAAAGGATTTTGCTATGAAGGACTTAGGAGCAGCAAAGCAAATTCTTGGGATGAGAATTGTAAGGGATAGAACAGCTGGCACTGTGAAGCTATCTCAAGAAAGTTACATCCAGAAAGTGTTGAGCAGATTCAACATGCAGGATGTAAAACAAGTTAGCATTCCTTTGGCAAGTCACTTCAAGCTGTCTAAAGAGCAGTCACCAAAGTCTGCTGAAGAGCGTGAGTCCATGAAGAAAATTTCTTATGCATCAGCTGTAGGAAGTCTGATGTATGCCATGATTTGTACCAGGCCGGATATAGCACATGCAGTGGGAGTTGTGAGCAGACATGGGAGAACCGGGCAAGCAACACTGGGAGGCAGTGAAATGGATTCTGAGATATCTAAAAGGCACCTCAAGTAAGTCACTTTGTTTCAGGAAAAGTGATGTTATCCTACAAGGTTTTGTTGATTCAGATCTTGGTGGTGATCTAGACACCAGAAGAAGTACCACTGGCTATGTTTACACCTTGGGTGGCACTGCAGTGAGTTGGGTTTCAAAACTTCAAAAGGTTGTTGCTCTCTCAACAACAGAAGCAGAGTATGTTGCTATCTCTGAAGCTAGCAAAGAGATGGTATGGCTGAAAAATTTTCTAAAGGAGTTGGGTAAGGAACAAAGCAATAGTGTGCTGTTTTGTGACAGTCAAAGTGTAATTCACCTTGCCAAGAACCCAGTCTTTCATGCAAGGACTAAGCACATACAATTGAAGTATCACTTCATTCGTGGTTTGCTTGAAGATGGTGTTTTGTTGCTGGAGAAAATACTTGGTGCAGAGAACCCAGCAGACATGTTAACCAAGGTGGTAACCACAGAGAAACTGAGGCTGTGCAAAGTCTCAGTTGGCCTCCATGGATGATTGATGGAGGGATGCCGCAGCAATATTTCCGTTGTTATATTGAGTAGGGTTAATACATTGAGTTGTTTGCTTTCTTTGGAGTTAAGACTCCAAGTGGGAGATTGTTAGAGTGTGGAGTCAGAACTCATGCGCCCTTACACAGGATCACACTCTGCCTTAGGAGCGCATCCACTGCTTCAGGGGAGCATGACGAGCACATGCTGTCTCTGGGGAGCAATCGCTGCTTCAGGAGAGCATCCTCAATGTCAGGGGAGCATACATTGCGGGCTCAAGGCATTTCGATGTCACTTGGAGCAGGCCGACCTGCATGAAGATGTGTCGACCTGGTCTTGGCAATGCATTGATCTGACTGATGGTGGGAGAGCATTAGCAATCTCTGGAGGGCATACTCGGTCTCAGGAGAGCATCCTTGGAGACAGGCGAGCATGCACGTCTGTTGTATCCCAGAAGAGGATTTCTATTTAACAGGGGTATTATTGTCCTTAATACCCTGTCCAATGACGTCATAATCTCCTAGTATAAAAGGATGGGCTCTCTCCTTGTATTGTAACCTGGTTGGTGATTATTAGTGGATTACTGCTGCAGCCGTAGACGTAGGAGGCATCTTGCCTCCGAACCACGTAAAAAATCCCTGTGTTCTTGTGGTTTTGATTTCTTTCTCTCCTTTCTTCTTCCTCCTCTGTTAGTTGTCCTCCTCGTCTGGGTACTCTATACTCCCAACAGTACTTTCATTATATGAATGTCACTGTGGTTTTTTTTAATCTACATTTCGTTCCCTAAAGCATCAAAAGGTTATTTGGCGATAGAATGTCCTATATTATCTCTCTCTCCTTCAACCTTTTCCTGAGTTTGTGTCAACCAATCTTTCATTCATTTCATGGTTGCAAAGACCTGTTGTAATTTCCAAACACTTAATATATTACATAAATTGTATACTTTCTTCCTAATTGCTTTATGGTTTTGTATGCTTTTCTGGTGGTTTTCCATATAGTAGCTCTGTTATTGTTTCTTTTATGGACATGCACCAATTCCATGTTTCACTTTGTATCATTTTTTTGCCTTAACACCAAATTCTATATGCAGATCAAGAGGACAATAAAAACAGTGGAAATGTCTGTGAAGAATTTTGTTTTTGGCTCAGGTAAAGATGCTCAGGACGTTGAGAACGGAAAACCCAAAGTATAAAATAGCGGATATCAAGTTTTAGCTGACGTGTTTCCTTTATTTCTGACTTTTTTCATTTGTCGAAGTTATTTAATCATGTAAACAAGCATGCATCCAATGAGTTGTAGATTTAGCTTTCTCATTTAACTGCCTGAGTAAACTTTGGCAAAAGTATGTTGTATCTATATAGGGGCCCTAGGTTTCCTAGTTTCCTATCAACTCTCCATAGTGTTTATATCTAGAGATTTTTGCATATAAACCATCCTTATGCAAAAAAATTCAAAAATATCATTTCAAGAACATATTTGAACACATATCATTATTTTTATCAAAATGTTACAATAATGTCACTCCAGTTAACTTCAGTCTATAGAGTCACGAATGTGCCCCGCAAATTCTATTATTCTTGTTAGTTGAACCTCTTGTGACAAAAATACCCTTAGTTTAACCTTTCCCCTCTCTTTCACTTCGAGTCACTATCATCGGAAGGGGCGAGGCCCATCACATCAGGAAGAAATGCTACCTACTTTGGAGAGGCATCAGCTATCGCCAAGTTGTTCACTGGTTGTGAAGTGAGAGAGAGAAAGAAAGGGGGCACCGAAGGGGTCACCCCCCTTGTGGCATCGCCCTTCCCCTGCCACCCCACCTAGTAGGGGAGGGAGAGGGCGTCAGAGAGGGTCTCGATCTTGGGCACTGACATTCACCACCTAGAGAGAGAGGATCGTAGGGGAGGGGGAGCAAGAGAGAGAGCAAGGAGATTGTTGTGTGTGAGGAGAGTGAGTGTGTGCGAAGTGAGAGAGGGAGGGTCAAGGGAGCAGTGAGAGAGAAAGAGAGGAAGGGCAGTAGAGAGAGAGAGCATATACAACAACCTAATGTTGGGTGTGTGTAGAGGAAGAGTAAGAGAGAGGGAGGGTTTTATTAATTGGGACATCTTCGTCATTTTACAACTGTGGTTAAAGATAATCATAGTTAAATATAATGTGAGTAACTGTCGAAGTGATGACATTTTTGTAATATTTTGACAAAAGTAATGATATATGTTGAAATATATTTTCAAAAATAATATTGTATAATTTTTCACAGAAAAAACTAGCTTATATGTAAAAAAAAAACTCTTATAACTATTTAGTCCCAGAAAGATTCTTAGAACATTTCTTGCAACAGTTGGATAGAGGAAGTTTTCCTCCCGGTAAGGGTTCTTTCCCCCAAACACCAGCCACCTCCAAGAAGATCATTATATGTTGAAAACACTGCAATCTTCACATGATGCTTTTGTGAATGTTGCTGCTCCATCACTACCTGAAACGAATACGTATGGATTTCTTATTTCTCCTTGCTTCCATTCTCCAAGGAAACATTTCGTCCTTTGCTTATAAATGCATTATCCCGTTTGAAACTGATTATTTTTAGCTGACATCGATTTGGACGCCAGACACGGTGGTTTCTCCAAAAGCAAAACACCTTTGGTTAGCATCAAAAGAGTGAGTTGAATGGTTTTGCATTTTGTTGGTAGCAATGAAGTTGCATGTTCAATCTCTCTCCACAGATAAGTGCAGTGTGGCTTCGTCGTAGTGTCGGCTAGGGATGTCAATAGTAACCAATAATTAGTTAACCGCCCGTTTCGTTAACTTAACGAACAGTAAGTTGATATATTTTTTTCCCAAAAATTTAATGGATACGGAAATATCCGATTTTATAACGGATACGGAAACAGATACACCTCATTCCGAATCCGTATCTGGCCGTTATCATTAAATATTATAAAATATATATTATTACTATTATCCCTTAGATCTAAATTTAACGGTGGAGATTAAATTTCACCTAAAGGGTTGACATATCCTTTGTCCTGAACCTTAGTCATGCATGCTCCCTTAAGACATCAAATGTTTTCCTGGGGCTATGGATGGTCCTCGGAGACTGCATGTGCTCCTCAAATAGTTGACATCAAATTACCTTGAACTCAGACTGCATGCTCCCCTGACACCAAGGATGTTCTTCTGAGGTCGTGGATGCTCCTGTGAGATTACATGTGCTCCCCTAAAGGGTTGACATATACTTTGCCCTGAACCCTAGTTATGCATGCTCCCCTGAGACATCAAATGCTCTCCTGAGGTCGTAGATGGGCGTCGGAGACTGCATGTGCTTCTTCAAAGGGTTGATATCAAATTGCCTTGAACTCTCGACTACAAGCTCCTCTTTCACCAAGGATGTTTTCCTGAGGCCGTGGATGTTCCCCTGAGACTGCATGTACTCCCCTAAAGGGTTGACATATGATTTGCCCTGAACCTCTGGTCATGCATACTCCCTTGAAACATCAAATGTTCTCCCGAGGCCATGGATGATCCCCTGAGATTGCATGTGCTCCCCTTGATCGTTGTTGACATCAAACTACCTTGAACCCGGACTGCATGCTCCTCTATTACAAGGATGCTCTCCTAAGACCGTGGATCCACCCTGATTTTAATATTAGATCGGACCGGCCTTAATCGTACCGGTTCCTTGATCGGTTCACTGTCAGACCGGTCCGACCGACCGGTCCGGTTCTGATAACATTGATTTTATTTTAATTGAACTATTTTTATATTAAATTTTCATAATTTATGTACTCGTTATCGGTAACTATCCGCTAATTACTCGTTAACTGTATATTTTCAGATATTAGAAAACGATTTTGGATATATTATTTTTCAAAATTTTAACGAATAACAAACGGATACAATGTTTTTTATCGGATACGGAAACGGATAATCTACTATCCGAACCGTATCCGACCCGTTGATATCTCTAGTATCCTATCCCATGGCTGATCCTTTGGATCGGGTCTAGGTAGCACCATTTCGGAGTTTTACCGAGTCTGTCCCTTGCCCCAGCTGAGTAACCGGATAATATGTAAGTGATAAGATCCATTGGTTCAAAAGCTACCGCAGGTTGAGGTTGGTGGCCCAGGGTGGATTTCCTAAGACATCGCTGCAGTTGGCCGGGTACTCCCCGGCCCCACCCTATCGCACACCCTCCCTGGTGCAACCGGCAAGATGGTCTGCTCTGCTATTGCTTTCATCACCGAAGTTCAGAGGTAAAAAGTAGACCTGTAAACGGTCGGATACGGAGCGGATAGTGTGATATCCGAATTTGTATCCGATTAATAATCGAATTATCCGATTAGTAATCGAATTATCCATCGGATACTTTATTCGGATAACAATCGGATAAATACGAATTCGAATTCGGTTCAAATTTTAAACGAATAATTACTAGGCCTACTTAGGGGTGAGTTGTGTTAGCCGTGTGAGAGCATCATATATTATTTTCTCAAAAAAATAAAGAAAGAGTGAAAGTTTTTTTTTATTTTGAGAGATGTTATCAAAAGATTAGATTTCATCTTAAAAAATAAGAGATAACTTACGAAATGGGTGTAAGAGAATTTCTTATTTTTAAATTATATTTTGAGACCAAAAAAGATAAAAAAGAATAATCAAATAATATATTAAGATTTAAGTTAATTATATATAGAATGTGTATATCATTAGATTTTTATCTAAGGGTTCATATTCGGTCGGATAATATCCGACACGGATATCTCAATATTTGAATTCGTATCCGATTAATAATCGGATATCCGGTATACGAATAAATTATCCGTCGGATATTTTATTCGAATAATTATCTAATTAAACAAATACGAATTCGAATTCGGTTCAAATTTTAAACGGATAATTGACGGGCCTAGTAAAAAGGAGTGAACTGACCTTTACCATCAGCCAATGAGTTGGAATCGTACAATCTTCGATGCTCAGTGATACTTTCGTTGAACTGCTTTGTTTGTGTTCGTGCGGAATGGAGCTGAACATGAGTGGATGATCCTGTAGTTATACCCGAAGCCTTTTTCTGGGCAGAAGTCAGAGAGCTATGTTGCGAACTTGCAATAGACCTTCATGCGAGCTTTTGAAGCTCTTTTTTTTTCTTATTTTCAAGAAAAAATAAAGATTTTCTTACATATACTCCTTGGTGAGGGGCATACATCTCGCCTGATTTTGAAGTAGGAGATTTGGCCTTGCGTCGTGCCAACCCATGCACGTAAGTAGCCTAAAAATAATTAAAAATAAAATAAATAAAAATCACTGTATATTATTCTATTCAACCTAAAATAGGCAATTCAACTTCTTTGAGAGCCACTTTGATAGTAGAATAAGGGAGAATATGATGAGTTATTCCGCCTATTCACCCTTAACCTAATTTGATAGCAGGGTTAAGTTATTTGAGGTCAGTTAGAAATAAAGTTTTTATTCTAGGAGTAACTCATTTTACCATTTCACCTAGAATGAGTTATTCTCATGGTAATAATAAGTTATCAAACTCAAAAAGGATAAACTCAAGGAATAACTCATCCTGACCCATCTCATATAACTTATCCTAACCTGTTATCAAAGAGGCCCTGATCAAATAAGTTACTCGGCCTTGACCCATGAACAACCCACACACGCGACCCCAATGGCCTATCCGAGTTATCAAACCCACTTAAGCAGAATAACTGAAATAAATCACACAATTCTACTCTTATTTGGTTGTCATTAGATTTTGTACTTACACGTATATTATTAAAAATGTTGATAATGTGAAAAGAGACAACTAGATAACATTTTTGCACCATTTTTCATGTACAAAAAGACCAAGATCATTTCATATTTTTCATATTTTTAATATCTTAATGATATGTGTGTAAATATAATTATAGAAATGATATATGATAATATTATTATTATAATACGAGTTTTTGTTTAGAATCCTTGTTAAATAAATTTACAGATTTATCATTCTTGTATTGTTATTTGCATGTATATATGTGTATCGTTAAAATGTGAATATTGTGCAAAGATAATATAGAATGATCTTACAGATAAAAGTAATTAAAAAAGATGGTTCCGTGAGCTTTTTGTACAATATCAATAATTTTAATGATACGTGTACAAATATAGATATAGGAATGATAAATCTATAAATGTTGTCCAAACAGCGGTGTTTCTATGCAATAATCTATATTTATATTTGTTCCTAATCTGTAAGCGCTGCTTTGATAACGGATGAGGGTGAATTTGGGTAAGTTACTTCATAATTAAGTCTAATCAAATTTGATAATTAAAATTTTAGTTTATTAAAAAATAGTTAAAAATAATAAAAATTACCTAATATTTTCTAAAAGACTCCTTTTTTTCTTTTATGGGATCTAACACTTTTAAGAGATGGGGAAAAAAAATCCAACATTATAAATCACATGTTATCGTTTAAATATATTGAGAAGAGAAATGTTACAATGTCATATATCAGATGTTTATCGTTTTGTTTATCATTATTATCTTAGTCGTCTAAATATGATATCAGATAGTTGGGACGAGGAGCTTAAATTTGGTATTTTTAGAGTTTGAAAGTATCAAATTTGAGTTCATATTTTTCTATTGTCCTATTTAAAAGTCAGAGAGTAGAAAAAAGAGCACGGTAAAAAGCGGTAAAATGTGTAGCATTGGGAAACTTTTATTCAGAACAGTACTTACAAGTACTACCTGAAAGGAAAGGAAGACTTTACAACTGAAGAACATTATAACATGGTTGGTGACAGTTTAAATATAAAAACCAGTTTATTCATTTTTCAATATGAGTATTTCCTCCACATTTGAAAAAGGAATTCTGAGATACTATAATCTTTCGTATTTATGGATTAACCTCTCCAATCTAGATATTTATTTATAAATCCTCACAATTATATATTTATTTGTTAAACACCCTTTGCAGGGGTTTTGTAAATACATGAGGGGTTTTCTATAATGATTGGATTAGAGGGGTTGATTTGCAAATATAAAAGAATATATGGTTAAAAATTAAAAATCCTTAGAAACAAACTCCTTGGTCAAGCCAGGTTCATCGTACCATCAAGTATGACCGACCTGGTTCTCTAGCATTACAGTGTAGAACGATACCGTGTAGGTCAAACTCAATCTTGGCGAGCCTTTTTTTTCTTTTTATTGTTGCCTCCTCCTTCGACAGGAGAACTTGTACCGATCTAGTGATCCATCCACCCGAGTTTCTCAGATATGATACATATAATTTGTCAGGAAGGTAAGATCATACAACTTATAAGTAGTTTTCAACTTTTACCCTATCAATTCCATTACTTTAAAAGGAATAGATTAGGTTTCGAAAATCACAAATAGTTTTTTAGACTTTGATTAAAATTTATATTATTTAAATTAAAAAGATAAATGTTATTAAAAAGTTGACTCATAAGACGGTTGGAAAACAATTATAATCCTCTACCACATAAGGAATGTATCACTATATTTTTGACACTTCATTTTGTACACAGTTTTTATTATCCATTTGTTGCGTAAGCTACACTTGAATTTGTAGTACATGAACGATTGAGTAAGTCGAAGTAGTGAACAACAACATTGGTAACAGAAGTTGAGCATCAAAAAATGGGTCTGAATACCTAGATGAGTTTGTTGAGAGTTGAAGTCGAACCTCCTGCACTAAAAGAGAAGTTCTCACTGGGGGTTATGTTTCTCGAAAAAATTCTCCGATGTTTAAGTCAATATTTAAAAAGAGAATTCTAGAGAGACACTATTTTGGTGCTACTATCAAGGGTGGAGTACTATTGAATGCATATCTTGAGGAGGTAGTTGAGACTAACCTTATATAGATGGAGAGTCCAAACTAATGTATGACTACCTTTCTGCAAAGATATCGTGTGATCGTGAAAATAAGGCAAGTTATCTTTGAGGAACCTCATGAGTGGCAATAGGAAGGTGTAAATCGAGCAACATACAAGTATCATGCATGGGATTACCTATCTCGATCACGTGGTCATGATTTGCGGATGTGCAATTAGAGAAGGGTTTCCTTGGCAATGTGATCACAATCCGCTGTGTAACCGCCTGGGGATACGTCGTTCCGCCATCGTGATGCTTGAAATTCAAAATATGGGGGTGTTTTTCTTGGGCAAGCGTGATAGGCCACGTGGTAGTGCTCAAGTGATCCGCCTGCATCACTTGCCTCTGGCCTTCGATTCGGTGTGCTGCTCGAGGCGAAGGTGGCCTTTCATGCAGTGGAATCTGTTAACCTCTCAAAGGGTACAATTCGGTTTGGATTCCTTCCATTATGACAGCCTTTTCCCAATCGACACTCTGTTGCTTCAGACAGATGGCTATAAAGGAGGAAGTGTGAGCTTCTCAACTATTCTTTCTGTGTGCGAGATCTTAGAGCACTTGTGGGAGAGACACTCAACAGAGGCTCGCCGAGAACTAGTAGTTGCGGGACCAAAGGTTACAGGGTCACCAGCCTTCGGAGGTGAGTAGCATGTCCTCTCCTACCTCCTTTTCTATATACAGGGAGAGGATGGGGGTGAAGAAACTATCTCGACACCGGCGGATGACGGTGATTGATGATGATGCAGAGGCCATGTCTCCGTGGTGGAGAAGGATGACATCGTAGAGCTTGCCAACGAGGAGGAGGTTTCCCCAGTGAGGGCTCTTTCGCCAGAGGTGACAGAGCATGTGGCGGGGGGTACTGCAGCGTCAGGTGCGGACCCTGGCGCCCCGGGCACCTCTACATCATGCAAGAAGCACGTGGAGGAGAGCTACCCAGAGTTGTTCCAAGATCGTTTGAATGACTTGGTCGAGCAGTACGGGATCCTCGAGGATGTCGTACCGAAATCTCTGAACATCCATGCGCATAAAGCTTGAGACTCCTCATTTGTCTCGTGTGAGGAATACCCGAAGGTAGGCTTCAGCTTCCCAATGCCCTACTTTGTTGTTCAACTATTGAGGGTGTGCGATAAGGCACCTTCTCAATTTATGCTGAGCTCATGGCATTTTATTTTTGGTTTCTTGGCCCTTTGCTTTGAGCAAAGGGTGAGAGCGAGGGTTTCCATCTTTCGGTATTTTTTTCACGGTGCGTAAGAATGACTATAACTAGATCTAGTATTACTTCACCGCTCGGAAGAGGCGAAAGCTCTTTACCAATGCTCCAAGTTCCATTCATGAATGGAAAGGTGATTTTTCTTTGTAGAATTTGATCAGTCTTTGGGACTTCTGACTATTTGGATAGACACAGAGCCTCCCAATGAGGAGGTTCCCTTGTTGCCTTTGGAGGCACAGGTGGTGAAAATCTTATGGAGGGGGGCACAACACAATTTGGACGAGTACTTGACAGTCTAGTTTGAGTAAGCGCAAGTTGTCAAGAATTATATGGAGGTCTCAAAAGATGCGTGACTCGAACTTGTGCTTATTGCCTTGTTTTCTTATTGAGCTATCTTCTTTTGCGTGGCAGGTGATATGGAGATCTCCATGGAGGACATCATGGGCGTCGCGCTACCAGAGGGTGCAACAGTCCCAAATGGCCATTGAGGTGGCCGACGAGGTTGAGGTGGTGGAACTGACCCTGAAGAAGCAGCGACAAGAGTCTTGAGGAAGTACTACACGCTCATCATTGATCGGGTTGCCTCCCAAGGAGAAGCCCGTCGAGCCCCATGCAAGGTAACTATGAGGGGTGATACCTTGAGAAAAGGAGGTAAGCCGAAGCTGAAGCCTTTGCAAGAGAAGAGCAAAGGCTCTAGACCTTCTGAGCCTCTTAGCTTGGAAGGCATAGATAGCCTTCACGATGCTGACATGGGGGAGCTGATGAACTTCTTGGTGCTTCCCTAAGGCGTGGTGCACTTGAACGAGGTACCCACGGAGGGCCTCTGTAGAAGGATGATACTGCAAGCCTTAGAATTGGCCATCCAGACCTATGCCCTTTCTTTTCATGTTCCAGAGGAGCCTTTGGGGACACAGGCCGAGCTTTAAAAGGCCGAGGCTGCCCTCTAGACCTTGAAGCAGAAGATGGAGGCTACTAACGCTGCGGCTGTAGACGGGCTTCATAAGCAGGTGAAAGAGAAGGGCACCGAGATGGCTGGTGTTCCAGAGGAGCTCGCCCGTGTGCAGGCCGAGCTTGTTATTGCTCGAGGGGAGCTCACCAATGTTCGGGAAGAGTTGCTCCAATCCTAGGAGTGGCGGCAAAGGCTCAGGATAAGGTCTTCGAGCTTGAACGTGACTTGCAAAGTGCTCGTTGTGCTGGTCCAAAGACGCCCTAGAGAAGTATTAGGGGCTTGGAAAGTTTCGACAATTTGTTGCGGTCGCCCTAGAGAAGTATTGAGGATCAGTGAAGTTCTTCTAGCCAGTTATAGCGTCCACTCTCAAAGTGTGCCTGCTTTGGGATAGGGCAATTGGCGAAAGTGCGGCAAAGCATTCGGATGTAAAATCGGAAGACTCCCCATGCCCTGTCCCTGAGGGAATGCCCCTTGAACCTTTGTTGTTGTTTTTTTCTCGTAGTTGGCCTTCTGGGGCCTAATGTAATTTTGGCCTTCCCAGGGCCTTATGCATATGTTTTTCTGATCGTATAATAGGCTTTTATCTTTGCCTTAGCATTGGTTTATCAAGTGCTACTTTGTACCTTTTAGGAGGTCATTGCCCTATGGGGCTAAGGCTGAACTTGTCGGAGCTTTTAAAGCTATTTTGTGGGGTGGTGACCAGGCTATGGGTCAGTCGGCCCTTAGCTGATCAGGTATGTCGCATATCACGATATAATTAGGTGTACACATGGCACAGATCAGAAAGAGTATATGCTTTGAGCATCTTAGGGGCTTTGCTCGTAGAGAAATTATATAACCTGACCACCGGGATGGCTTAGCTCATGAAGGGCACATAAGTAGCTTAGCCCAAAGAAAAAATTATATAACCCGAGTGCCTAGATGGCTAAGCTCAGGGAAGGGTTTGTTCTGCCACCCTATGGGCTTAGCCAGAGGAGGGATGATCGGCCCTGAGTGCCCTAGATGGCTTGGCTCGGGGAAGGATTCGCTTTGATGCCCTATGAGCTTGGCCACAGGAAGCTCAGACGTGGCGGCCAGGGCTAAGGCATAACCGGTCATCAATCGGTGGGCCGGGCCACAAGTCACGAGGATGACATGGTGACTAGGACTAAGGCATGGCCAGTCGTCACTCTTTAGGCAAGGCCTCCAGTTGCGAGAATCAAGTAGCAATTAGGGCTAAGGCGTGGCTGGTCGTCACTCGGCGGGTCGGGCCTCTAGTCGTGAGGGCATGGCCGCCAAGGCTAAGGCACAACGAGTTGCCTCTCCGTTGGTTAGGCTAATGCTAGCAGCAATAAATTTCATTGATAATTGTTTTTCCATGTACATAAGTGAAAGGAAGAATGAGGGAAGAACATGGCCCATGCTCTTTGTTGGGAGAGGAGGCGATGCCTTTTATCAGGGAAGGTCACATGTACAATATTGTATCTTCATAAATGATAGGCCTGAAGACTATCTACATTCTATGACATAGGAATGGTGGTACCCTAAAGTGTCTTGAGGCAATATGCCCCTCTGTGTAGACCTTATGTAAGTTGGTATGGTCATTCCCAATTTGGTGCAAGTTTACTAGAAGCAAGGGTTGGAGTTGAGGCTTCGACTTTCCTCAATACCAGATCACCTAGGCAAAATTGCCTAGGGTGGATTCGCCAATTGTAGAATTGTGCCATCTTTTGCTGATACATGGTGAGGCGGACACGAACGTCTTCTCGAAGCTCGTCCAATAGGTTGAGGTTGCTGTAGGTGCCGGAAGTGGTGCCGCGCGCGAAGGCGTGGGTCGTGTGCGCGGCCTCCCTCCGAACTATGCTGTTGCTACCTACAGTGCACATGTTAGAAAGAAAGAAATAAAGTGATTACCAGATACTTATACCTGAGCCTCACAGGGGTAGGATGATCGTGAATACCTTAGGAACGGGAGAATGTGGGTTCTTCCTGTCCTCGCTCTCGACCGGCCAAGAATACGGAGCTCTGCGAGTCGGTGATGGAGTTCCTGAAAATTAACCAGCAAATAACAAAAACAAACTCATTAGATTGTGAAAGTGTAGTATATGCTCAAATCAAAGAGAAAAACATGCAAATGGTGGTGATCGTACCGGGAAGGGGGGGAAGGGGGATGGCCGAGACTTTTGACCATCCGCCTTCCCTATGTTTTGGATTGGAAAACCTCGCTCTTTAAAGAAAGGGATCTAGGCAAGGCTAACATGCATGCAATGCAGTAAAAGAAACCAAACTGTAGCAAGATGGAGAACAAGGAAGAAAGACGGGGTTGCCCGTCGACCAACAAGAGGCGAACAACTATGTGGCCGTTCAAAGATAGTGGGCGGCCATGTTGATGGCCGCCTTAAACATGGATGAAGCTCTCTCCTGGAGCGGAGCTCCTCGACTTCGAGTTATGCTTCTAGGGGAAGGTTGGGGAAGGTGCCCTCGTGCTCACAGCCCCCTGGGCCCCGAACTAGCAGCCTCTCCTCTTCCAGATTTGTCAAACCCCCTGTGAGATTGCTCGGAACGAGGATTTTGTATGTGGGGGATTTCCCTCCATGAAAACCATTCAAAAATAGATTACGTGTAAGCTTTGACCCATTCGGAGGTGATAACACGTGAGACTTCGTGCGCCTTGACCTCCTGAGTGGGAGTGGTTGCGGAGGACGTGCCCGGAGTGGGCGGATCATGGAGTTGACGGACGGTTACCAGGAGGCGGCCAAGTCGATGGCCGTTCAAAGGAGGCTGAGCGGCCAAGTCGATGGCCGTTCAAAGGAGGCTGAGCGGCCAGCAGTCTGGTCTTCTAAGTTGGATTGGTGAAGGGACAGGGTGGAGCCTACCTAAATAAGGATGAGACTCCACACTACCAATCATCCAGAAGAAAGTATCACTTCTATGATGGCTAGACAAGGTCCGCGGGATGTCCGAAATTAGGCGTCTACAGTTGCCTCTTAACATCTGGTCATTATTGGCTTCCTCAAAGGCCGATACTCGGAGTTAAGGGAGTTCGATTTCTAATGGAATAATAGTCTCGGTGCCAAAGGACAAGTTGAAGGGTGACTCACCGATGCTGCTCTGGGGGGTCGTTCAGTATCATCAGAGGGCATTCGGTAGCTCATTCACCCATTCCCCTTTTGCCTAATCAAGCCTCTTCTTCAAGCCCTGGAGGATGGCTTGGTTGGTTACCTCAGCTTGACGATTGCTTTGGGGACTAGGAAGCCAACCCGAAAAGGCGTATTGGCGTACATGACTGGAACAAGAAATCAGGGGTTGGAAGCCAACCTATTAGTGTTGGTGTGCTACAGGTCAATTTCAGGTCGGGTAGGCCCAATAGTTGTACGATCTTGTTCATTATTAATAAAGTGGTATTTGAGCGTAAATATACGATTGTGTATTACTTTACGTTGTCCCTAGGATATGTGGTTGTAAAGTCAACTCGAGATGGGATCTCGATTATGAGACTGACTTTACATGAACACATACCTTAAACTATTCCTGGTTGGAAGGTAATCACTCGGGGACTTTGATTACCTATTAAACCAGTACACATGATGTGTCAGTGACCAGTCTCATGGTCATTGGTGCGGGGCACCAACACATATGTGTAGATGTATGTCCTTGGAGGATGTGCACTGAACTGATCCGCTATTGGATCTTCAGATGGTTGATTATACCTAATGTCAACTGAAGATCCAACTGTCTCAGTAGCATCGTTGGTCCTTTGACCTGAGACATTGATCGGATCTTACACGAGGACTGGAATAGTTTAATTACTTAGCTAAGTGACTTTAACCATAAGTCATGAGTTGTCGAGTCATTAACCACTCCAGGATACGTGTGAAGATCATCAATGGTCAAGAGGGGATCGCTCACTGTCGGGTATATATCAGACAGTTAATGGGTCATGACATTGACGCTCCGTTAAATCCCTGGCCATGGTCGTGTGAGTTCGTTTAGAACGGACGTCATACACTTTAAGGAGGTCATAGTCAAATGGCACGATCATGGGATTTGACAGAAACCATACCCTCGATCGTACCAGACTCATAGAAGGAGCGAGGGATTATATCGATGCGGTAACTGTGGACTTACAGGTACCAGACAGGCTGGTTTAAACCCGGCGTCCTCTAGGATCACGCGGATTTGCTTGACCCAACGTGATCAAAGGTTCGGAATAAATTAAACTATTCTTCGGCTCTGGTGGAAGCGAAGAATACGTTTAATTTACTTCTAATTGGGAATTAAAAGTTAATGGGCCTTAAACTAGAGTGATTAAGGGCCTAGAGGATCACACATAATAGATTCTTGGGTGACGGAATATTATTGTACAAGTGTATGTATTAATTCCCTTTAATTCCTTTTGGAAAGGAGTGTAAATGGGGCTTAATACATATGTATAATAATGGAAAGGTCATATATACAATTTTGATCCTTTGGAGGTCTTTAGAAAATGTCCAAATTCTATATATATGGCACCTACGTGAGCTCATTCGAACTCTCTCTTGATGCTAATCAAGCATTTAGGCTTAAGGGAAAGGATTAGCTCCTTCCCCCCTTCCTTCCTCTTGCTCTCTCTCTCCAGAAGGTGAAAGGGTCGGGGAAGGTCCGTGCCGGGGGTACCGTCGCTGCGCAAGAGTCCGTGTGGATCTGCTCTAGAGGCCGTACATCTGTGCGGCTCGGTATTCTGCATCGGACTTTGCGGACAATGTCGTTCCGCGCAAGGTATAAATACGTAACCCGTAATTAGGGGGTTTGGGGCAATTAAAACACCGATTAGAGCACAGATCTAGGATTCCATAGCACCGGGATCGGGCTAAATAAATTTTGTTATCCGCTGCGTTGCCCGATAGTGCTGTGCGAAACCTCACAGTGGTATCAGAGCCAGGTTTGCGCTCTAATCGGTGTTTTTATCGTCGTATAGAACCATATTTGAAAGGAGATTAAATCTTCAATTGTTATTGCCACAAGGGGATGCTGGGTATCCCCGTTCTTCCTGGATGTTGGGCATCACCGGAGCAATTTTTTTTTTTTAAAAAAAATATGATCTTCGCCGGGCGCACTGCGCGGCTGCGGGGCACCAGCGTGGCGGGCGCCGCCCACGTGGGGCGCGCGCGGGAGGGGCGCGCGTTGCGGGCGCCCGCAACACGGGCGGTCAGCGCCCGCGCGCGGGGGGCTGGCCCCCGCCATATTATTTTTTTTAAATTTAAAAAAAAATTAGCATTTTAACCTTTTTAATTTATTAGTGCAGGAATATGTACATATATATATAGGATATATATATATATGTAAATGTACAGTAAATTAAGTATAATTTTACCTCGTAAGTTAAATAGTGTTATCTCAATAGTAAATGTCAAATGTTAAATTTTATTTAATCGTGTTGAATTTACCGAGGTGAGATAATTACTATTTACCTTGAGATAAAATAGTAATAATTGAAGTTACTTCAGTAAAATTTAAGTTTTTGAATTTTTAATTATTAGATAATTAAAAATTTTAAATTTTAAATTTTATTGAAGATAAATGTACAAAATTCAAATATTTAAATTTTAATTATTAGATAATTGTTAAATTCAAATTTTAAATTTTAGAAAATTACTAATTGAGGATAATTGTATTATTTTAAATTTATTTTCAAACCAAATTATTGGATAAATAGTTTGAATTTAAATTTAAATTATTAACATGTTTAAATTTTGAATTTAAATTTGATTATTGGATAATTAAATTTAAATTTAAATTTAATTAATTATCTCAATTACATGCCCCTGCAAATAATGATGGTTCTTTACGTGCTCTACTTTATTTACCTTGTATTGGCCTGCTTGTGTGTTTAATTTTAGTTAATCATGCTTTGATTTTTAAAATTAAACAAAGCTAGCCTATTTTGTTTACACATCCCATTTTTAAATTCAAAAATAAGGTTTATTTTTAGAAAATAACCCTTGATTGATTTTATTTGAATGGGTTGCCAAGTGATCATGGACTTGGATTAATGTAATTAATTGGGGTCTGCGAACCTCCTTTCTCTCTCTGTTAAAATTTTAATGTACTTCTATCTTCCTCCATTGTTGTACTCGCCCTAAGGGCTTCTGGAATTTTATTGATATGTAATTTAAATTTTTCCGGCATGCGTGCTGTGTAAAAGTTGTAATTACTGCGGCGTCGGAGTTTGAAAGCGCGGAGCACACCCGACGAGGACGATCCAGCTGCTTCGGAAGCGGGCTGGATGCCTTAGTTACATTAGGGATTAAGTCCATGATCACTTGCGTTTTATTTTTGCATTGGATGCATTTATTTTGTGCAAATTACTAGGTATGGTAAATATATTGGATATATTTATATTACCACATAGGGTGAGATCAAGATAAAATTAAATTCCCTCGTGATTAAATTTTAGATCTGGTAAGCGTGGCTCTAGGAGTCGTCGTGGCCCTCCATCATTATGGAGTGAATGAACGTCTTCATTTCATGGATTTGTTGTGCTTTTCACAAGGTCCATGAGTTTGGGGGCGGGATTAAACTCCAAGGCTCGGCCTCAATAGGGTGAGGAATTGAACTCGGCCTTGTTGTGCTTTCCACAAGGGTCGGGTCATGAACTCATTGCTATGTAGTAATGATGGTTAGATCTAACCGAGAATATCCTTTGTTGTGCTTTCCATAAGGGGATGATTTCTCGGGGGCCGAATATCGGATATTGCATTAGATGCAAGTGCCTGTTGACTGCCCTTGAGATGGTGTATGGCTTGTTGTGCTTTCCACAAGGTCGTACATCAGTCTCTTTGGGATTCCGACCCACTAGGTTGATCTCGCTGATCTCCCGTTCTATATACTGATGGTTATATAGTTCGATCAAAAAATAGTGGGACTAACTAAGATAGAAAATCACATCTAAGTTAGAATATTAACACATGCTAAGTTATCTTTTATTTCTTATCCAGATTATAATGTCGTCGTCCAACCCCCTCCGCGGCATCTTGGATGCAACTAGATTAAATGGACCGAACTACTCGGATTGGCTACGTAATCTACGCATAGTCCTTACCGCCGAAAAGATTGTGTACGTGTTAGACACTGTTCATTCTGAGCCAGCTCCTGATGCCGACGAGGGTGAGTTACTGGCTTATGCCAAATGGTCTAAGGACTCCTCCCTTGCCCAATGTTACATGTTGGCCTCTATGGCTCCCGAGCTGCAGAGGTAATTTGAAAAGACTGATTATAGAAGCATACTTCTCAATCTACGCCAGCTCTTCGGGGAGCAGGGTAGGATTGAGAGATATGATATCTCAAAAAGGCTTTTCAGGGCACGAATGTCTGAGGGTTCATCAGTACATGCCCATGTACTGAAAATGATGAAGTGGATTGAAAGACTCAATGCATTGGGGTTCAAGTTGGATCTTGAACAATGCATTGATATTATACTCCAGTCATTGCCCGATTCCTTTTCTTCCTTCATCATGAACTTTAACATGAACAGGATTGAAACAACTCTTCCAGAGCTGCTCAACATGTTAAAGAGTGCTGAAGGAACCATGCAGAAAGATAAACCATCTCCGTCTGTAATGATTGTTGGCCGGGCCAACAAGAAAAAGGAAGGCCACCCAAATATCAACCACAAGTAACAAAGGGAAGGGAAAGAAAAAGACCACGGGTAAGTAACTCGCCAAAGTTGACAAAGGGAAGGGCAAGAAGAATGAAAAGGAAGACAAATATTTTTCGATGCGGGGAAACTGGGCATTGGAAAAGGAATTGCAAGGTAATTCTAAATGAAGGTATTTTATCATAGACCTTAATTTGTCATATATGGAATCCACATCATAGGTATTGGATATTGGATGTGCATCTCATATCTGTAATTCTGTGCAGGTGCTGGCAAATAAAAGACGATTGGGCAAAAAGGAGATTGAACTGAGGATGGGCAATGGAGCTTTAGTTTCTGCCAAAGCTGTTGGGACTGCACGCCCCAGTTTACCTTCAGGAGTCATTCTGGAGCTGAATGACTGTTATTATGCTCCTAATATTATTAAGAACATTATTTCAATCTCTGGCTTGTATAACATTGGATATACATTGGCTTTTAATAGCACTGGGTGCTCTATAATGAATAATGGTTTGATAATAGCCAATGGTTCATTAGTCCATGGTCTTTATGTATTAGATACATGTTCTAATGTTATGCAAATTTACAATGCTGATGAAGTGAATTCTGCATATCTATGGCATTGCAGACTTGGTCATGTAGGTGAGAAAAGAGTCTCTCACTTACACTCAAATGGGTATTTGAATTCGTTCGAATACAAGCCATTTGATACCTGTGAGTCGTGTCTCAGGGGGAAAATGACCAAGGCTCCCTTTAGTGGACATGGTGAGAGGGCAGTTGACCTTCTCGAGCTCATACACTCGAATGTGTGTGGACCCATGTCCATGGAGGCAAAAGGGCGTTTTCTATTTCATTTCTTTTATTGATGACTTCTCAAGATATGGCTATGTGTATTTAATGAGACATAAGTCACAAGCCTTCGAGAAGTTTAAGGAATATAAGAATGAAGTAGAGAAACAGACTGGCAAAAGTATTAAGGCTCTTCGATCGGATTGAGGAGGTGAATACTTGAGCCATGAATTCACTTCTTATCTTAAAGACCATGGAATAGTTTCTTAGTGGACTCCACTATATACACCACAGCACAATGGTGTATCCGAAAGGAGAAACATGACCTTGTTAGACATGGTCCGATCCATGATGTCTATGTCAGGACTACCCTTGTCTCTCTGGGGCTATGCATTAGACACTGCAGCATATTTATTGAATATGATCTCAAGTAGATCAGTTCCTTCTATACCATATGAGATATGGAAGGGCAGTAAACCAAATTTTAATCACATTAAAATTTGGGGGTGTCCTGCCCATGTAAAGAAGAACGATAGTGATAAGCTTGAGTCGAGAACCGATAAGTGTAGGTTTGTGGGATATTCAAAGGAGACGTTTGGATATTATTTCTATCACCCTTCTGAGCAAAGGGTCTTGGTGGCCAAGAGAGCTATATTTCTGGAAAGAGAATATCTACTCCAGAAAAATAGTGGGAGCCAGATAGAATTGGACGAGGTCCAAGAACCACAACCCATAGACACAAACTCATTAGATGAGATTGTATCGGTTGATACTATTCAAGGTGAAACACAGACACTGCGGAGATCTGGTAGACTACCGAGAGAACCTGAGAGATATGTTGGATATGTCTCAGAGGGGTCCTCTAAGGTATGTATTAATGAGGATGAAGATCCTCAATCCTACCAAGAGGCGATCCGTAGTGTAGACTCCGAGAAATGGCAAGAGGCAATGGATTCAGAGATCCAGTCCATGTACACCAACAAAGTTTGGAACTTAGTTGATGTACCCGAAGGGAAGGTCCCTATCGACTGCAAATGGATTTTCAAAAGGAAAATCGGTGCAGATGGACAGGTTGACACATACAAGGCTAGACTAGTGGCGAAAGGATATCGTCAAAGGCAAGGCATTGACTATGATGAGACTTTTTCACCGGTAGCCATGGTTAAGTCAATCAGAATCCTCCTTGCCATTGCTGCATACCTGGATTATGAGATCTGGCAAATAGATGTGAAGATAATTTTTCTTAATGGAAATCTGTCAGAAGAGGTGTACATGGTACAGCCTGAAGGATTCACCTCCAAGCTACATCCTAATAAGGTATGCAAACTTCAAAGGTCCATTTATGAATTAAAGCAAGCATCTAGAAGCTGGAACTTAAGATTTGACGAGGCTGTCAAATCTTTCAACTTCATTCGGAATGGACCTTTGAAGTTTGCATACCTTATTAGGATGTAGCTTGAAGGTGAATCCTTCAGGCTGTACTATGTACACCTCTTCTGACAGATTTCCATTCGGAATGAAGATGAACCCTGTATTTACAAGAAGGTCAGTGGGAGCTCTGTGACCTTCTTGGTCCTTTATGTTGATGACATCTTACTCATTGGGAATGATGTAGGGATGTTGACATCAACTAAGTCTTGGTTATCCAAGACCTTCTCCATGAAGGATTTGGGAGAAGCATCCTATGTGCTGGGCATAAGGATCTATCGAGATAGATCTAAAAGGATGCTAGGGTTATCCCAATCTATGTACATAGACACTATCCTCAAAAGGTTTAGGATGAAAAATTCCAAGAGATGTCTCATTCCCATGAGACATGGAATTTCCCTATCCAAGGGGATGAGTCCTAAAACATCTGAGGAGGTGGCACACATGAATAAGGTACCCTATGCTTCGGCGATAGGGTCAATCATGTATGCAATGCTATGTACACGGCCTGATGTTGCCATTGCTTTGAGCATTGTCAGTAGATATCAGGCAAATCCAGGCGAAGAGTACTGGAAGGCAGTAAAGGGTATCCTTAAGTACATGCGAAGGGTTAAGGATCTTTTTCTACTTTATGGAGGAGAGGACCTACAGCTTAGAGTTTACACACACTCTAGTTTCTAGTCAGATCCAGATGACTGTAAATCCATGTCTGGGTTTATATTCATGTTGAATAGAGGGGCAGTAAGTGGGAGATTGTTGATCGAGGAGATGTGGCGGTAGAGCGTGTACCGTCAGAAGACAACATAGCAGATCCACTGACTAAGCCTTTAACACAGACTGTATTTGAGCGCCATCGGGATAAGATGGGCCTCAAAGTTGTGGGCAATTGGCTGTAGTTCAAGTGGGAGATTGTTAGTGTTGGTGTGCTACAGGCCAATTTCGGGTCGGGTAGGCCCAATAGTTGTACGATCTTGTTCATTATTAATAAAGTGGTATTTGAGCGTAAATATGCGATTGTGTATTACTTTACGTTGTCCCTAGGATATGTGGTTGTAAAGTCAACTCGAGATGAGATCTCGATTATGAGACTGACTTTACATGAACATATACCTTAAACTATTTCTTGTTGGAGGGTAATCACTCGGGGACTTTGATTACCTATTAAACCAGTACACATGATGTGTCAGTGACCAGTCTCATGGTCATTGGTGCGAGGTGATAACGCGAAAGTTCGTCGTTTAAACCATGCGTATAACAATCTTAAAACCGCACTCACACAAAATGATCAAAAGAGAATGTAGTACTATGGCAAGCACGGGTCGAATCCACAAGGAAGAAGAGATTTTTAAAGTTAAAAACTTTGGACTCCTTTGGAAAATATTTGTGATTTGATTGATTGAAGAAAATAGTAAAATGAAGAACAAATCAAACACTTAATTCAAAACACATATGATTATGCGCCTATGCTATAGAAATTAATTGCATAAAGTGAAAAGAAGAGATAGAAGAAGGGGTAGAGATAAAAGAAGATCAAGAACTAGATCAACGTCTACGCCGGGAGGAAGTCGCCTTCGTCGTTGAAGCAGTCTTTGGAGGGTGAATAACTTTGAACTCAAGAGGAACTAGGGGATGCCCAAGAAGAAGAAGTTGAAGAGGGGGAAGAGAGAAAAAACTTTAATGAAGAACTCAGAGAGAAAAGAAGAGAAGAATGGCTTCAAAATGGAGACATAACCGAAGCTAGCACCTTGGATGAACAGTAAAAACACAGGTGTTGATGCCTAAAATAAAGATAATAATAATAGCAACGATGAAATAATAATAATAACCCTAAAATACCTTTATAAAATGTCTTATTTCTATTATCTTGTTTTCAGGAATAAAAGAAGAAAAGAAGAGACAGCCGGTTCTAATAGAGAACCACTGAAACGAGACACAAGACCTCGGGAGATACTCGGGACCATCCCCGAACGAACAAGAAAGAAGCCTGGCCGACAAGATATGTCAGCCGATGAGTCGGCCCTCACAACTGAAGAACTGAACACAAGAAGCCCAAAAGCTCTAAATGGACCAATATCGGTGGCACCGAGAAGCTGCTGAAGAGGCCCACTGCCACCAAAAGGCGCACCGACAGTGGCCACGCCGAGAAGCCAATGGAATGGGCTTATAAAAGCCATTCCCTCCGTCAAAGGGAAAGAGGGGAAGAGATAGAAAGAGCCATCGAAGAGAAGCGAAGAGCGAGATCTCCAGATAGCCAGAGAACAAAAGAAAAAAAAGAAGAGAGAAGAGAAGCTGCGGCAAGGTCGAAGGAAGGAGAAGGTGTGCTGTAAGGGGAGGGAGAGGAGTCAATGCTCCGCCCTCCCCCATCGTCGTCTTTTCCTCTAGCTTTTCCCTTTCTCTGATGTATAGCTTTGATTATGTTTTCTGTTTTCGAAGTGAAGAAATCTCCCTATTGTCGAGGAGACAGTGTACTCGTCTGTCTTTCTTATTTCTCTCCTCCCGTTCTATCTTTGTGAACGATGTAAACAAAGAAATAGTGAAACGTGATTTTTGCGATTGTCCTGCCGAACTGGCGATGGTTATGCATTTCTCTCTATGCTCCCTCTGAATATATGTTGTCCTCTGCGTGTGTTAGTTGTTCAGACGCTTAGAATTCCGGCGATTTCTTGCGTTTACATACATGCCTGTTTCGAAAAGGGGCAGAGGCAGAAGAGCCCCAATCCTCACTATGGATCTTTGGGCTTTGATCTCCTTTCCCCTAGATGATGCTGACAGCATTGGCGCTGTGAGGCTCCTCTATTTTCTCTTGATTTCCCCAAGCCACTAAGTCATCACAGGAATCAGAGACAGACATCTCTTGATCTCCTGGACGACGGGCGATATAATAGAACATATCTCCAAAGCGGATGATGAGCGTGATCCCTCAATGGATTCTACCTCCCCCCTTTGATTCCTTGGCACTGCCCAGCAAATGCCCTGATCCAATCTCCCATTTGTGCCTTAAACCCCTGCCTAATCAAACCCCAACAGTCAGTAAGCCCACAGTCTTCCAGATCCCTCCAATCTAACTGAAGATCTAAGAAAGCCCAAAACAGAGCCCCCGGAATGGCCTCTTCGCCACCTTCACGGAGTTCCCGGCGCCAAATGGCCCGGGAACAGTTCTTTCATCTCGGCGCGGTCATCGCCACGTCGAGACCCCCCCTGCCGAGAGCCCCTTTTGTGTTGCTAAAGCCAAGCCGAGAGCCCTTGGGGCGCGCCGGGAACCCCTCGCGCCGGGAACCCCTCGCGCCGGGAACCACCTTGATCTTCCAGCCGCGTCGAATAGCTTCCTGCCTTGCCAGCCGCACCGAGAACCTATGTGTGCTATGAATCCCCCCATCCCTTGGACCCCAGGTGAAGATCCTTTGTTCTCAATTAGGAAATTCCCTCGATATCCCCTCAGCCCAGCCAACGTGTGTAACCTTGCGCTCTATCCCGGGGCAATTTTGAGTCGTCATGTGAACCCCCGGGGACAAATTAACTGGGGAACGATCTCCCCCATATTTTCATGTCCCGAATTCATTTCCCACGCAACCCCGTGGGTCTGGCGGGCCCTGTCTCTACATGGGTGTCGTCGGCCTCTAAAGAGGGGATAGTGATCGATGCTAGAGACATGTACAGTCTTCTTGAGCCTTAGCGCTCCTATACTCTTTCCGGCTCTCGCCCCGGCACTCCGTGGGCGATTGTCTATCATCCCCTGGCAAATGCCCGGTCCGGGGGAGGTGCTGCCGAAATTCTCTCGGGAACTAGCACTTAAAGATGCATGGGAATCAAACATCATATCATGAGGCTAATAAACAATAATGATAAGGTCAAGAGCACAGGGCGTCTCAAATCCCATCCTTTTCTTCGATTCTCTTCGAACCCAGCTCACCTTGGGCAAATTAAACCCATGTTTGAATAAATCCCAGTAACTAGTAGCCCTGGCATCTCCTTGAAACCCTCCAGTCGGAATTGAAACCCAAAAATCCCCAGAACAGAGCACCGTAAAGCCCCCACAAATCCTCTCGGCACTCAAGCTCATCGCCCTCCCGACGCCAACATCCCTCGGCGCGGTGAATAGCTCCCGGCGTGGCGCGCGCCGGGAACCTCATGCCGAGGGCTCCCTTCTCCTTCTTTAACCTCATGTCGAGAACCCTCTTTAAAGCCATGCCGGGAACCTCATGCCGAGAGCTCCTTTCTTCTTCTTTAAAGCCATGCCGGGAACCTCATGCCGAGAGCTCCTTTCTTCTTCTTTAAAGCCATGCCGGGAACCCTCTTTAAAGCCATGCTGGGAACCTCATGCCGAGAGCTCTCTTCATTTTCTTCTTAGCGCGCCGGGAACCTCGTGCCGGGAAGCTCTCTTCATCTTCTTCTTAGCGCGCCGGGAACCTCGTGCCGGGAAGCTCTCTTCATTTTCTTCTTAGCGCACCGGGAACCTCATGCCGGGAACCTCGTGCCGGGAAGCTCTCTTCATTTTCTTCTTAGCGCGTCGGGAACCTCGTGCCGGGAAGCTCTCTTCATCTTCTTCTTAGCGCGCCGGGAACCTCGTGCCGGGAAGCTCTCTTCATCTTCTTCTTAGCACGCCAGGAACCTCGTGCCGGGAAGCTTTCTTTACCTTCTTCTTAGCGTTCCGGAAACCCCTCCCTTTTATGTGGAAACTGTGTCGAGAAGATCCCACCGGAGCCCTGCACCAAGAATTTGCATTTCCACCTCAGTCCAACTCTTGGTCACTCCACTATACCTGTCTGAGGGATATCCAGAAGTCACGAGGTATGCCTCAGGAGATAAATTAACGGGGGATGGCCTCCCCTACATTATCCGGTCCCGATCCGGATTCCTCTGTAACCCTATGAACCTAGGGAGCTCTGCCACTGCATATGCTCCGATGGTTTCCAAGGGGATATCAACCGGTGCTATGAACGCAGACAGTGTTCCCGGGCCTAGTGCCCTTCTCTTTCGGCCTTCGTCCCGGCATCCCGTGGATGAGGGTCTATCTCTCCTTGGCATGATCCAAGATATGGGGATATGCTGCCGGATTTGCTCCGCACCTGATATACCCTCGCTTTATCCAGTCTCCTCAATGTCTTGCAGATAAATCAGCATGCTCTCATTTAGGTTTTTGCCGCCGGTCTCCTCTTACTTTGGCGTTTAATCAAGGGTTGTCCTTCTTAGGGATGACGTAATTAACGTCATAACCTTTATAGTATGACGGACTGTTGGTCCAGACACGATCACTCACAATCGACTGATTAGAAGTCAGATCGAGCGCACAATGAAATCGTCACACATGTGACTGGCACGCTAATAAATAAACAACAGAAATAAAAGAATAAAAATCCAACAGAAAAATCCGCGTCCACAAGTCTGGCACGCCCGGTGGGACCCAAGTCTCCCTTCATCTCTACGCCAAAAATAGGAGGCCCAGCGGGCCCCCCTCAAATTTCTGATTCTGTGCGCTTTCTCTATTTCCAGGAAGCTACAATGACGGCTGGAATCATGTCTATATGCTTTGACAAGCAACCGGTCGATGCGCATGTTCAAGAAAGCTACCTGGCGGTACCTTTGTCGTTCGGATCGATGCCGCCTGCTGTCGGGATGCCTAACTGCCTGGGCCTCAGCTTCACTGACCTGCTCGAGATCGACAACCAGGAGCCGAAAACTGTTGTCGAGACTTCACCGCAAGCTACCGGCCCCAAGATAAGCCAGGTGATGAAGGATGCTCCGGAGGTCGTGTCCTACTTCGTCCATCACGAGGCGAAAAGAAGCGCATCCTCTGCTTCGTCCACCACTTTCGGTGACTTTCCTCCGGTCGTTGGCTGCCCCAACTTCCTGGGAGTTGTGTCCGTGGATATTCTGAGCAAAGAAAGTCCGAAGCCTGTAGAGCTGAAGGATGATAAAGCTGCTTCTTGTCAGAGCGAGGATAAGATCAGGAAATCCCTACTCAAGAATCTAGTGACCGTGAGCTGTTATGTTCACCATGCTACCAGCCCGATTGAAGCACATGAGAAGGGGCCCACTGGGGGCAACAAAAAGAACTTCAGAAGAGGAAGAGCCTCTGCCACTTCCCAATGTCGACTTTCTGCATCTAGGAAGTCCATGATGATTGGGGGCGTTCGGATCTCCTTCAACGGCCGCAATGCCAGAGCTCTGCCAGATCGGGTCATCCCGACCATTCCTACCCGCAATGCTTTCCAAGTGCTGGCTAGCCGGAGGGCGAACAGTGATGATAGCAAGCAAGGGAAGCCAACCTCAAAATTGCCAAGACGCAAGCAAATGTGGGTTCCCAAGAAGACCCGGAGTGTCATGTCAACCCTACAAAATTATAACAGTTTTGTTGATGCCCCCAAGAGAAGGGATAATAAAGTCATGAATGAGGAAGAAGTCATAGTCACAACTCCTCCACTCGCTGCCAGGGTCTGTGCAAGACAGGCTGATATTTCCAAGAACTCAAAGAATCTCAACCAAGTTGCCAAGCTGACACGATTAGCATACATGCCACCCGCCCAAGACTGGACGCTGCCTCCTGCTATCTCTTCAGAGTACAGTCAAGAGGGGATGGTTAAGAGGGTCTGGGAATACTTCCATGGCCTTGGAAGTCCTGTCATAGGCCGACAAAGGTCACTCCATGCTGTCAAGGCTGAAGGAGAAGAAAAAAATAAGATATCACCTGTTGGGATAGATAAAGAGAAAAAGCAAGTTGAGTTCAGAAGTTTTGAAAGTCTTTCACAGAGGGAAGAAATGAAAAGAGTTCTGACAAATGAAGGGCCAACTTTCCCTCGCCAGTCCCGAAGGAGAGTTAAAAAGCATGAAAGGAGAATGCAAGTCCTCGCGTGTAATATGACAGGAGTGATGAGCAGGCATGACGCCCTGCTAAATGGGCAAGAAGAACTAGCCAAGGTTACCGAAAGAGAAGACCCTGTGACAGGACAAAGCAAAAATGAAGCTGGGTTACTGCAGACCGCTAAGGGCAAGCAGGCTACCGATGAAAACAACACTACTCTCAGCACCAAAATAATGGCATCTGAAGAAGAAAGGGTGCCCCTGTCCGGATGTGGCTTTGGTGAAACACTTGAGACCATTACCAGCAAAATAGCTATGGACCCTGCCATCCTAATAGCCATGCAAAGATATCAGCGGGAGATAGAACTACTGAAGAAGCAACTAAAAGAGAAGACTGAACATGATGTGGTACCCAAGCAACCGGGGGCACGAACTGACCTATCACTGGGAGGGTTTAACCCCTCGACTGCTCTTTCACAGACTGTTCTGCAAACTGACGGTCAGAGTTGGGTTGTTCCCCAGGATCATTTCCAGTCGCTCCAGCCAGCACAACTGAAGCTTCTTCAAATGCAACGGCAGGTTCCCTTGTCAAAACCTCCGCCATCTCATGTTGCAACTCCAGCCACACAAGAAATGCAGCCCACCCACCTCTGTCCTGAATCAGCACTGCCAGTCGTGGTGAATAAATCAATGGTGGAAAAGATGGTTGAAGAGAGGCTAGCCAAAAGGGGTAGTGCTAATTACGCCCCCTTTGACATGTATAAAGTGCCATATCCGGCCTACCATGTTACTAAGAGATTGCCGCCTAGCATCAATAAAATTCCTAAGTTTGACAAATTCAATGGGCAGGGCTCCCCGAAGGAACACATTGCACACTATGTAACAGTCCTGGGTGACTTGGCGACAGATGAGTCATACCTATTGAAGTTCTTTGGGTGTTCTCTAACGGGACATGCTTTTGAATGGTATGATAGCTTGCCGGCTGGATCTGTCAACAACTGGCCGGATATGCAGCGAAATTCATAGAAAGATTCCATGTCACACAGGCAAGGGTGACCATGGCTGAGCTGTTGGCAACCAAGCAAGAAGATAATGAAGCTGCTGCAGAATATATCAAAAGATGGAGGGATCTTAGTATGAGATGCCGGCACTCTCCACATCTAGAAGATGCAGTACAGATGTGTAAACAAAATCTGAAGAAAGAAGTCCTGGAAAAGTTAATTGGAGCGGAAGTCTGGTCTTTTGACCGATTGATTAATATTGCAACAGAGATTGAAGACTTCTGTGCAAGATATCCATTAGATTCTATCAACTCAAACCATCAGGCTAAGCAAATTAATAAGAGGCCGATGTTGAAAGCTGTACACGCTATTAGCGTCGGGGCAAAAAGGCAGAAATGGGTACACCATTCTCCTCTCAATGGGCCTGCTGAATGTCAAGAAATGCCTCCACACCGGAATAAAGAAAAGAAGTCCTATGCCTTCCCAAGAGACAAGACTCGAACATTGTTCGAATGGGCTGTCAAACATGACAAGGTCATCCTGCCAAAGCCAAAGAGGCCTGATGATGCAGGAGAAGAGATGATCCGAATTTCTGCCCTTACCACCAGATCCTCGGACATCCTATTGAAGACTGTCAAATATTCAAGGACATCGTCCAAGGCTTAATAAAAAGGGGTAAGCTACAAATAGGGGAATACAAAGTTGATCCCCCACACCCGCATGAAATGTCTGTGCCAAGGGCGTCAGTCAATATGATATCTATATGTCAACAATTGCTTGAAGAAATGCCAGAGGCTTGTAGCCGGCACACCTATGAAGACAATATTCCTAAGCATGAAAAAGAACAAAGAAATTGGCAAGCCGTGTCAACGGGAAGGAAAATAAGACTGGTACCTCGCTTACCTCCAAAAGCCCAGGTTTACGGAGTTATGGCCCATCCCACTCTACCAACAATCATTAAAAGGCCAATGGACAGTAAGAAGAGACAAACCCCATTGTGGGCACATGAAGAAGTTAACCCACAGCTACAAGCCATTACAAATGAGCCTGGTAACCATGAGCAGCCAAAGAATCAGCCTATGCTGCTCAAGAAGCCTGCCCCTCAAATAGGCAGCGAGTCTCACCAATTAACAGAAAGAGCTGAAGAAAAGGCAGAAAAGCTGAATGCATCAAATAACCCACTGTGGGGGCAGGGGCCGACCATGAAGGGAAAGAGAAATAAGAATACAAATACTGAAAGGAGGAATCTTATTTTCTCCTGCAACACATTGTCAGCATCCTCTAGTGAGGCCCAAACCGTTGATGAAAAAGATGAAGAAATTTGCTTTGTGCCGAAGGAAGTAGTTCCAGCCAATGCTTCTGCTTCTCTTCAGTCTATCAGGTCTGGGAGGATGCCAAAGCAACACTCACCAGCTAATAAGGAGGCTCAGTGCCATATTCCTCCTCCGCCCAGAGGCATAGAACAGAGGGGGTTTGTCCCAAAGAAGCTACCTATGGCCAGCAATGATGGCGAGAGGAAATCCATTCTGCACAAATCAGAGGCAGGGGGCAGTAGAACTCCCAGTCCCTTCCTACAAGACCCTACAATAATGGCACTACTCCACCAGAAGCAGCAGGAGATTGAAATGCTACAAGGGCAACTGAATGAAATGAACATAAAGCCACATACGTCACGACTGCCGAGGCATCAATGCGAGGCATCCCAAGACAGTTCTATCTCATCTGAAGCTTCAGCGCGGTCAGTAATGCCCCAAACGACACATGATCATTCAGGGGGCATCCTCCCTCAATCATCCCAACACACACTCCCTTGGGCAAGTCAGGGGGCAACTAAAGTGTATCCGACAAAGACATCGACGAGGCCTCATATGCAGCCGACTACCCTACATTCAAGATCACTGGGTCCAGCCACAAGGGATAAGACCAAAGCAGAGCAAACAATGGATACAAAGATGGCCAAAGAAGAAGTCACTGAGGCCGAGCTGCAAATGACCAAACAAAATGATAATGAGTCCGTCAGGGACTACATAAGCAGATGGAGGAGCCTGCGTGAAAGGTGTAGGCACCCACCAAGTTACAGTGAATCTGTCCAAATCTGTAAAGAGAATATGAAATTAGAGATTCTACGATGGGTCATTGACTTCGAAGTCACGACCTTTGAAAGTCTAAATGACTTCGCAACTGAAGCTGAAGCAGTCATTGCAAGGATTTACCCATCCTCCACGAGCTTGGGTCAAAACTACAAACCAGCCGATAAGCAGCCGGCACAAGAAGTTTGCATTCCAAGCTTTGAAGCCTTCGAGCGACAGAAGAAGGAAAAAGCAGAGACTGCTTGTATCACTTCTACCAAGCCGGACACACAAGGGTCCTCGTTAAGGGGTAAAATGATGAAGCCCTATTCATTTACAAAAGATATGACCTCAGCTCTCTTTGAGTGGGCCCTAGAATGCGGTAAAGTGGTGCTTCCAGAGCCAAAGAGATCAAGCAACTCCGCAAGAAAAGATAACTCGTGCTTTTGTCCGTATCACCAAGTAGCGGGACATCCTATCGAGGATTGCTACGTGTTCAAGGACATCATCGAAGGCACGATCAAGAAAGGTGAACTGCAAATGGGCGAATATAAGGTGGATCCGCCACGCCCTCACCAAATACCCGTCTTCAGGCAAGCAGTCTCGCGTGGCGTCACTGGCCTTGCTATCCCCCGCAAACTCGGCTAAAAGCCAGCATTTGAGCATTATCTCACAGCTCGAAGGGTTGTAAAAAAAAAAGAGAAGAAAAAAATAGAGAGAAAAAAAAAAGAGAAGAAGAAAAAAGAGAGAGCCTGTTCTGGGGGCAGGCACTAAAAAAAAAGAGAGAAATGAAAAGATCATGATGGCCGTATCTATTGAGGGAACCGACACTCCCTCTATATCCTAATTTGTACTAGATACAACTACCATTGTGGGGCTTATGTGGTGGAGCGAACTACTCATCCCCTCCCTGAGGAGGTGAGCGCTCTCCTACATCCCCGCCTTGGTCAATAAAAAAAAAAGAAGGGGGACGAGCCCGAGGTAACAAGGGAGAACAAAATGTCCGTCCCGTTTATGGAGACTGGGATGATTTTATTATTATTAACATAAAATGGCCCACTGGGATGCATGGCGCATCGCCATCTTCCCATCCTATAGGGATATCTCCCATTTGTCCCACCGGGATTGACCATCTACCCTTGATACGGGTCCTGGGCCCCGGCCAACACATCTTCATTAGCTTCCGGCATTCAGCCAACAATTACACCAAATATCTCAACACCCGCTGCATTGGCCCAACGGGGCTTTCCACTACTGTTGTCTCAGTCCCCCTGCCCAACTTGGGCTCATACAAACCTGTCCCTTGACACGAGGTACTCCGCCCTTGTCGAGCTCTGAAAATAATCCCACTAGTCTCACCGGACTATCTCCATAAAGCCATTTTCATTGGCTTGAGACACTCCGTCCTAGCCAAGCTAGTTTATCCCACCCGTCTAGGTCTATAAAACCCTTTTGTCCCACTGGGCCAAGTTTAAAAAAAAATAATAAAAAATAATAAAAAATAAAAAAAATAATAATAATCAATCCAATGAGCTCAACAAACATCATCAAACCAGATAAATCCTGATAAATTCAGTCAACTAATGAGCTCAATAAACCAAACAAACCTAATCAACTCAATAAAAAAAAAACCTGATGAACTCAACAAAAAAAAAAATCTCTAACAAACCTCAGTAAACTCAACGAAATAAACCTTAATGAACTCAACAAGCCTAAGAGGCCCAATGAAAATGATGAATAAACAAACATCTCAACAAACTCAATAAACTTAATAAACTCAAACAAATAAACCAACAAAAGATTCTTCACTTGACATTAGACCTTCTGTCTGAGCAAGGTTTGTCGACCCCGATACCTCCATGGGTCAAAATCCATATTCTATCTCAGCTTGGACCTCACGTCTATGCTAGGTTGGTCAACTTCGACATGATGTCAGGCTGACATCCTTATCTGCACATTCTACCCATGTTGTAGACCTTCCGTCTGAGCAAGGTTCATTGAATCTGACTTTTCATCAGATCAACATCAATACTTAGCCCTGGGTCTGGGCCTCTAGTGCGTTTATCATCTGATTTACCCTTACCTTAAGCCTTCTATCAGGGTAAGGGCTCGTTGACCTTGACAGGACGTCGAGTCAACACTTATCCTATATTCCTCCCTTGGCTTATGGCCTCACGCCCTTGCCAAGTTCGTTGACTTCGACAAGACGTCGAGTCAACACCTTTTCTATATTCTGCCCTTGGCTTAGGCCTCACGCCTCTGCCAAGTTCATTGGTTTCGACAGGACGTCGAGTCAACAATTATCCTATATTCCTCCCTTGGCTTATGGCCTCACGCCCTTGCCAAGCTGGTTGACTTCGACAAGACGTCGAGTCAACACCTATTCTATATTCTGCCCTTGGCTTAGGCCTCACGCCTCTGCCGAGTTCGTTGGTTTCGACAGGACGTCGAGTCAACACCTATCCTAAATTCCTCCCTTGGCTTATGGCCTCCCGCCCTTGCCAAGTTCGTTGACTTCGACAAGACGTCGAGTCAACACCTTTCCTATAGTCTGCCCTTGGCTTAGGCCTCACGCCTCTGCCAAGTTCGTTGGTTTCGACAGGACGTCGAGTCAACACCTATCCTATAGTCTGCCCTTGACTTAGGCCTCACGCCTCTGCCAAGTTCGTTGGTTTTCGATAGGACGTCGAGTCAACACCTATCCTATAGTCTGCCCTTGGCTTAGGCCTCACGCCTCTGCCAAGTTCGTTGGTTTCGACATGATGTCGAGTCAACACCTATCCTATATTCCTCCCTTGGCTTATGGCCTCACGCCCTTGCTAAGTTGGTTGACTTTGACAAGTCTGTCAAGTCAACAGCTACCTCTGCCCTGGCCCAGACCCTTTGTCTCTTCCAGATTAGCCATTTTGACATGGCATCAATACGACAATGATGTTACGTCTGCCCTTGTTCTGGACATACCGTCCAAGCAAGGCTTGTTGACTCTGATGTCCCGTCGGGTTGACATTAATATTTTATCTGCGGCACGGGCCTTCCGTCCAGTCGATGAATGAAGAGACCCTTCTACCTCTGGCTCGGACCTTTCGTCCAGTCGGTCAATAAAAAAAGAGAAACCCTTCTGCCTCTGGCTCGGACCTTTCGTCCAGTCAGTCAACAAGAAACTTTCACCTTTGACCCAGACCATCCATCTGGACTGACATGAAACCTATCTGGAATAGACCTTACGTCTATCCTGACAAAACCCGCATATTTCTATATGTGCCACCGACGATGAAACCCTCCCGTTGATTGACCGACGCATTGCCTGTTCAACTATGAAACCTGTCCAGGATAAACCTTACATCTTTTCTGATGAAACTCATGTGTTTCCTTAAGTCCCATTGACGATGAAACCCGTATGTATCCTCATGTCCCACTTGTGATAAAAATGATGAAACTTACCCAGATTAGACCTTACGTCTATTCTGATGAAACTTATGGACTTCTTTACATCAGTATAAATCCAGTAGCGATGATGAAACCTACTATTCTGTCTTGGCGTCATGGCCTTTCGCCTAAGCCAAGCTATACGGCATCATGACCATACGTCTAGGCCGTTAAATATCCTACCTTGGCGTCATGGCCTTTCGCCTAAGCCAAGCTGTACGGCATCATGACCATACGTCTAGGCCGTTAAATATCCTACTCCGCCTAAGCCAAGCTATACGGCGTCATGACCATACGTTTAAGCCGTTAAATATCCTACCTTGGCGTCATGGCCTTCCGTCTAAGTCAAGATGTACGGCGTCATGACCATACGTCTAAACCGTTAAATATCCTACCTTGGCGTCATGGCCTTCTGCCTAAGCCAAGATGTACGGCGTCATGACCATACGTCTAAGCCGTTAAATATCCTACCATGGCGTCATGGCCTTTCGCCTAAGCCAAGCTATACGGCGTCATGACCATACGTCTAAGCCATTAAATATCCTACCTTGACGTCATGGCCTTCCGCCTAAGCCAAGCTATACGGCGTCATGACCATACGTCTAAGCCCTTAAATATCCTACCTTGGCGTCATGGCCTTCCGCCTAAGCCAAGCTGTACGGCATCACGACCATACGTCTAAGCCGTTAAATATCCTACCTTGGCGTCATGCCTTCCGCCTAAGCCAAGCTGTACGGCGTCATGGCAATTTGCCTAAGCCGTTTAAAAATTATGTCTTGACGTCACGACCATATGTCTAAGCCAAGTCACCCAACATCATGACCTTCAGTCTAAGACAACAAATATCCTACCATTGGCTTGGAATTGTTATCCTAACCGATGAACAAAAAGACCCCTTGGTTCCACGCCAGCCCTTGGTCCCTCCAGGGATTCGTCACAACATGTGACAACTTCTCCCTGTCACCATGGCATCGGTCGTCCACTTATAAGAGAGTCGACCTAAGGATGTATTCACTGAGTTCTAAAAAAAAAGAGATAAAAAAAAGAAAAAGAGAAAAAAGAAGATGAAGATGAGAAAAGAAGAAAAAAAATAGATGAGAAAAAAAAAGAAGAAGAAGATAAAAAAAGGAAAAAAAAGAGATGAGAGAAGAAAAAAAAGAAAGGCGATAAAAAAAGAGAGAAGAAAAAAGGGGAGATGAGAAAACAAGAAAAAAGAAGAAGAAGAGGAAGAAGAGAAAAGAAGAATAGAAAGAAAAAAAAGAGAGAAAAAAAGAGAAAAAAAAGAGAGGAAAGAAAGAAAGAAGAAGAAGAAACAAAAGAAAAGAAAGAAGAAAACAAAACATAAAAAAATAATAATAAATAAAACAAACAAACAAAAGAAAAAAATAAAAGAGAAAAAAAATAATAATAACATGGTTTGCTTGCTTGCATGTTTTGCGTGCGTGTCTGCCTGAAGTATAGTATTAATACACCTTCCTTCAAATTTCTATGACCGTATTCCCTTGCTAAAATAACGCTATCCAGATTCTACGATTGTGTGCGCCACGTCACATACTAAGAGATGAAAAGCCAATTCCCGGTGAGTGCATGCGGCCAGGGGAAAGAGTCGTGGTTATGTTGCATTCGCAATTCACAGAATACACCCTAGACGAAACTCCCACACTCACACACGATATGAGCTATGGTCCTTAGTCATAGGGACATCTTAAATTCTTCTTAACACTTCTTGGATGCTTAAATCTCTACACTCGCATAAAGGGTGACCGTGAGGGAAAAGCCACCTACCCACCCTAAAAAAGAAGGAAACGAAAGAAGAGGAAGAAGAAAAAAATATATGAACAAAAGGGCAAATCCTAGTAGCCGGGAATCCCCATTGAGACACATGAGGAGACTCGCGTCGAACGGTGAAGTCCATGATAATACTCTGAATAATACTAGGATGAATCCAAGTAGCCGGGAATCCCCATTGAGACACATGAGGAGACTCGCGCCGAACGGTGAAATCCATTATGTCACTGTGAATAATACTAGGACGAATCCTAGTAGCCGGGAATCCCCATTGAGACATATGAGGAGACTCGCGCCGAACGGTGAAATCCATTATGCCACTATGAACAAAAGGACTGATCCTAGTAGCTGGGAATCTCCATTGAGACACATGAGGAGACTCGTGCCGAATGGTGAAGCCTATAAAAAATACTGCCAATAAAGGGATGAATCTTAGTAGCCGAGAATCCCCATTGAGACACATGAGGAAACTCGCGCCGAACAGTGAAATCTCAAATTAAGAATAAACAAGGGGGGTGTGCAAAACTACCAAAAATCGAGATCCCTGAATGTGTGCGTAGGCGATAAACCAATCCTCTAGTGTTACTTAGAGCGTCTGCACGTCCCTATGACTAGGGTTCACTACCTATATGATTGCACTTTCACGCTATGGAGGAATAGTCATGGGTGTGGATTGTGATTTATGCTATGCATACGTTCTACGCGGCATCCCCTTTACGTATGCACATCTCCCTTAGTTGTGCTTCGTGAGCTGCACTCCGTCCATGAATCATGGATGCCATCCTTATCCTATCCCTAAAATAAGGGAGCTATCCTATATACATCTAGATATGCGTGCGATCAATAAGTGCCTGCATGTTCGCATGAATGAAGAATAAAAAGACGCGTTCTCAGATGGGGGTTGCACCCGCAGGTCCCGCTCACTTGTCCCTCATTCGCGCCACCTACGGGTGGGGGGCATTTGTTGACGCCTAAAATAAAGATAATAATAATAGCAGCGATGAAATAATAATAATAACCCTAAAATACCTTTATAAAATGTCTTATTTCTGTTATCTTGTTTTCAGGAATAAAAGAAGAAAAGAAGAGACAGCCGGCTCTAATAGAGAACCACTGAAACGAGACACAAGACCTCGGGAGATACTCGGGACCATCCCCGAACGAACAAGAAAGAAGCCCGGCCGACAAGATATGTCAGCCGATGAGTCAGCCCTCACAACTGAAGAAATGAACACAAGAAGCCCAAAAGCTCTAAATGGGCCAATATCGGTGGCACCGAGAAGCTGCTGAAGAGGCCCACTGCCACCAAAAGGCGCACCGACAGTGGCCACGCCGAGAAGCCAATGGAATGGGCTTATAAAAGCCATTCCCTCCGTCAAAGGGAAAGAGAGGAGGAGATAGAAAGAGCCATCGAAGAGAAGCGAAGAGAGAGATCTCCAGATAGCCAGATAACAAAGGAAAAAAAAGAAGAGAGAAGAGAAGCTGCTGCCAAGGTCGAAGGAAGGAGAAGGTGTGCTGTAAGGGGAGGGAGAGGAGTCAATGCTCCGCCCTCCCCCATCGTCATCTTTTCCTCTAGCTTTTCCCTTTCTCTGATGTATAGCTTTGATTATGTTTTCTGTTTTCGAAGTGAAGAAATCTCCCTATTGTCGAGGAGACAGTGTACTCGTCTGTCTTTCTTATTTCTCTCCTCCCGTTCTATCTTTGTGAACGATGTAAACAAAGAAATAGTGAAACGTGATTTTTGCGATTGTCCTGCCGAACTGGCGATGGTTATGCATTTCTCTCTATGCTCCCTCTGAATATATGTTGTCCTCTGCGTGTGTTAGTTGTTCAGACGCTTAGAATTCGGCGATTTCTTGCGTTTATATACATGCCTGTTTCGAAAAGGGGCAGAGGCAGAAGAGCCCCAATCCTCACTATGGATCTTTGGGCTTTGATCTCCTTTCCCCTAGATGATGCTGACAGCATTGGCGCTGTGAGGTTCCTCTATTTTCTCTTGATTTCCCCAAGCCACTAAGTCATCACAGGAATCAGAGACAGACATCTCTTGATCTCCTGGACGACGGGCGATATAATAGAACATATCTCCAAAGCGGATGATGAGCGTGATCCCTCAATGGATTCTACCTCCCCCTTTGATTCCTTGGCACTGCCCAGTAAATGCCCTGATCCAATCTCCCATTTGTGTCTTAAACCCCTGCCTAATCAAACCCCAACAGTCAGTAAGCCCACAGTCTTCCAGATCCCTCCAATCTAACTGAAGATCTAAGAAAGCCCAAAACAGAGCCCCCGGAATGGCCTCTTCGCCACCTTCACGGAGTTCCCGGCGCCAAATGGCCCGGGAACAGCGCTTTCATCTCGGCGCGGTCATCGCCACGCCGAGAACCCCCCTGCCGAGAGCCCCTTTTGTGTTGCTAAAGCCAAGCCGAGAGCCCTTGGGGCGCGCCGGGAACCCCTCGCGCCGGGAACCCCCTTGATCTTCCAGCCGCGTCGAATAGCTTCCTGCCTTGCCAGCCGCACCGAGAACCTATGTGTGCTATGAATCCCCCCATCCCTTGGACCCCAGGTGAAGATCCTTTGTTCTCAATTAGGAAATTCCCTCGATATCCCCTCAGCCCAGCCAACGTGTGTAACCTTGCGTTCTATCCCGGGGCAATTTTGAGTCGTCATGTGAACCCCCGGGGACAAATTAACTGGGGAGCGATCTCCCCCATATTTTCATGTCCCGAATTCGTTTCCCACGCAACCCCGTGGGTCTGGCGGGCCCTGTCTCTACATGGGTGTCGTCGGCCTCTAAAGAGGGGATAGTGATCGATGCTAGAGACATGTACAATCTTCTTGAGCCTTAGCGCTCCTATACTCTTTCCGGCTCTCGCCCCGGCACTCCGTGGGCGATTGTCTATCATCCCCTGGCAAATGCCCGGTCCGGGGGAGGTGCTGCCGAAATTCTCCCGGGAACTGGCACTTAAAGATGCATGGGAATCAAACATCATATCATGAGGCTAATAAACAATAATGATAAGGTCAAGAGCACAGGGCGTCTCAAATCCCATCCTTTTCTTCGATTCTCTTCGAACCCAGCTCACCTTGGGCAAATTAAACCCATGTTTGAATAAATCCCAGTAACTAGTAGCCCTGGCATCTCCTTGAAACCCTCCAGTCGGAATTGAAACCCAAAAATCCCCAGAACAGCGCACCGTAAAGCCCCCACAAATCCTCTCGGCACTCAAGCTCATCGCCCTCCCGGCGCCAACATCCCTCGGCGCGGTGAATAGCTCCCGGCGTGGCGCGCGCCGGGAACCTCATGCCGAGGGCTCCCTTCTCCTTCTTTAAACTCATGTCGAGAACCCTCTTTAAAGCCATGCCGGGAACCTCATGCCGAGAGCTCCTTTCTCCTTCTTTAAAGCCATGCCGAGAACCCTCTTTAAAGCCATGCCGGGAACCTCATGCCGAGAGCTCTCTTCATCTTCTTCTTAGCGCGCCTGGAACCTCGTGCCGGGAACCTCGTGCCGAGAAGCTCTCTTCATCTTCTTCTTAGCGTGCCGGGAACCTCGTGCCGGGAAGCTCTCTTCATTTTCTTCTTAGCGCGCCGGGAACCTCGTGCCGGGAACCTCGTGCCGGGAAGCTCTCTTCATCTTCTTCTTAGCGCGCTGGGAACCTCGTGCCGGGAAGCTCTCTTCATCTTCTTCTTAGCACGCTGGGAACCTCGTGCCGGGGAGCTCTCTTCATCTTCTTATTAGCGCGCCGGGAACCTCGTGCCGGGAAGCTCTCTTCATCTTCTTCTTAGCGCGCCGGGAACCTCGTGCCGGGAAGCTCTCTTCATTCTCTTCTTAGCGCGCCGGGAACCTAGTGCCGGGAGCCTCGTGCCGGGAACCTCGTGCCGGGAAGCTTTCTTTATCTTCTTCTTAGCGTGCCGAGAAGGTCCCACCAGAGCCCTGCACCAAGAATTTGCATTTCCACCTCAGTCCAACTCTTGGTCACTCCACTATACCTGTCTGAGGGATATCCAGAGGTCACGAGGTATGCCTCAGGAGATAAATTAACGGGGAATGGCCTCCCCTACATTATCCGGTCCCGATCCGGATTCCTCTGTAACCCTATGAACCTATGGAGCTCTGCCACTGCATATGCTCCGATGGTGTCCAAGGGGATATCAACCGGTGCTATGAATGCAGACAGTGTTCCCGGGCCTAGTGCCCTTCTCTTTCGGCCTTCGTCCCGGCATCCCGTGGATGAGGGTCTATCTCTCCTTGGCATGATCCAAGATATGGGGATATGCTGCCGGATTTGCTCCGCACCTGATATACCCTCGCTTTATCCAGTCTCCTCAATGTCTTGCAGATAAATCAGCATGCTCTCATTTAGGTTTTTACCGCCGGTCTCCTCTTACTTTGGCGTTTAATCAAGGGTTGTCCTTCTTAGGGAGGACGTAATTAATGTCATAACCTTTATGGTATGACGGACTGTTGGTCCAGACACGATCACTCACAATCGACTGATTAGAAGTCAGATCAAGCGCACAATGAAATCGTCACACATGTGACTGGCACGCCAATAAATAAACAACAGAAATAAAAGAATAAAAATCCAACGAAAAAATCCGCGTCCACAACAGGACAGCACCTTGAAAAAGTGATTATAACCAACGGCGCCAAAAATTGATAACGCGAAAGTTCGTCGTTTAAAACACGCGTATAACAATCTTAAAACCGAACTCGCACAAAATGATCAAAAGAGAACGTAGTACTATGACAAGCACGGGTCGAATCCATAGGGAAGAAGAGATTTTTAGAGTTAAAAATCTTAGAGTCCTTTGAAAAACACTTGTGATTTGGATTTGCTTAAAGAAAATAGTGAAATGATAAACAAACCAAACACTTAATTGAACACACCATGACTATGCACTTATACTATAGAAAATAATTACATGAAGTGGAAAGAAGATATAGAAGAAAGAGATAGAGAGGGAAGAAGATCAAGAACTAGATCAAAAGAACAACTCTCTTCATTAACTTAAAAGAAAAGGTACATGAAATACAAGACAAGCTTACAACAAAGAGGTGACAAGATTACAATGAAGTAACATAACACAAAAGTAATGACAAAAAGAGGGGCCTGAGATGTGAAGATAGTAGTAGCAATGGTGATGACACCGTCGTCTCCTCCTTGCCGAGCCTTGGAGAGGATCGCTCCACCTTGAAAGAGATCGCCGTGTACACTGGGAGGAAGTCGCCTTTGTCGTTGAAGCTGCCTTTGGAAGGTGAATAACTTTGAACCAAAGAGGAATTAGGGGATGCCCAAGAAGAAGAAGTTGAAGATGAGGGAGAGAGAAAGAACTTTGATGAAGAATTCAGATAGAAAAGAAGAGCAGAAGAGCTTCAAAATAGAGAAATAACAGAAACTAGCACCTCGGATGAATAGTGAAATCACAGGACAGCAAGTTGAAAAATGAGAAATATCTTCAAAACCAGACAGAATTACACGATGAGCAAGAAGAAGAAGTTGTAGAGAACTTAAAAATAAAGAACTTTTATGAAGAAAGCAAGAGGAGAAAATGAACTTACGTGAGAAAACTCGGAGGGCTAAAGTTGGGAGAGAAAGAGGGAGAGTGAAAGATTGCCAAAAGAAAAGACTCCCCTTCTCCTTCTTGCCATGGGCTATTTTTAGGAAAAGTTAGGTAGATAGAGGGTGGAGATTGTATCAAAAGGAGATGGATGGCTGAGATTTAAGTGGAATATGATGTATGGGGAAGAGAAAAAGTAGGTTGGCACCCCCTTTCTTGGACTTTAGGCACCCCATTTCTCAAGGCTCATCATGTCTCTCCTTTATTTCAAACTTTGAATGTCCTTTTCCTCCTTTTCAAACTTAAACTTTGGATTCCTCCTTTTCAAACTTTGAATTTGAAATTTTGAACTTTTCTTTCCCTCCAATCAAAATATTTTGAATTCTTTATTTGACTTGGTCAAAATGGTGATGACCCTTTTGCCCCCGGCTTCTTTTGTAATTACCTTTGGTGTCCTATACACACATAATTGTACTTTAGTCCATAAAAATTACCACAATGTGCATATAAATCTCAAATGCTCATGATTATGCAATGGAGAATTAATGCTCATGGCTCTCAACTTTAATTTATTATTAAATAAGACAATCGAATTAATCAATTTACGTGAAAGCTCCAATTTAAATGCGGAGTTGAGGTTAACTATGAAATATGCATAATTGCCTAATTATATGCACATAAAATGGTGTACATGCAATGAATTGTCATAAGAAATGGACACTTATCACACCCCCCAACTTACTCATTGCTAGTCCCTTAGCAATGTCAATAAATTAAATTTTAGGACTAACAAGAGTTTGCAAAATTCATGCTCTCATATCCAGTTATCCCTTCATAGAATCAACCAAAGATTAGGAATCTGTAATCATTAATGCACACTAGCCTTATGTAGGAACTTAATTGTACATGATTAAGAATTCAAATTAAAGCTCAATAGCACTTGTGCATGTGTAACTACCAAATCCACAGCTTAGACAATTACATCCCCTATTCGCTATTCCAAGTAAATGTCTTTCAACCCTGCACCTCTTAGATCATAGCATTAAGTATATTAGCTTTTTATCTGCCTTATTATTTTGTCCCTTTGGGATCTTTTATACTACACATGATGCTGCACTACCCTTCACTGCTCAACGTGAATCTCGACTCTTGCCTTAGGAGAAGTAGGCCCAGTTTCGTAGATCCAGGTTCCCTTTTTCGTTTTATGCGAACCTCAACACGTCTTAGGTGAAGTAGGCCCGGTTTACTAAGATTAGGGGCATTTTTCATGGTATTTTTTTTCTTTTTTTCTCTTTTTTTTCATAGTGTCATTGCACTTATTTGATTGATAATTTGGCAGAAAGCTTTATATAAAGATCTCTTTTCTTAAGAAGTGCAGAATATCAGACAATATACCTAAAATAGCAGAGGGCTTGTCTTGCTTGTTTCATTAGTGTGCAATGTAAATATTTTTTTTAAGTGCACATGAACTTTAAAGGGATTCTTATATCAGTTTTTCATGACTAGATTGACTAAATTTTCCATCATCCTTCTCCCTAGCCTTTTTTATTGCAGAATTACTTTTAATTTAAACATGAATCATGAAACTCAAAATGGGGTTTACATTTGTCTACTTTGATGATATGCAAGACAGACTCCTATCAGGTTGTACTATATGCATCATGAAAATTTTTCTCTCCCCCCCAACTTGAATGACATTATCCTCAATGGCATATAGAATTGAAAGCAATAGAACAATATATCAATAAATAGTTCTGAGTAGGAAAGAGACAACCGGATATGCGGGACGAAACCTCCATCAATGTCATGGACGGAGACGACTTCTTCGAGCTCCTACACACACAAGTGAAAATGACTCACTAAGTTATTGAAGGGAAAATGGTTGGGTTACCTCCCAACAAGCGCTAAGTTTAACGTCTTCAGCCAGACGCATGCATAGAAGGTTCAAGCTTCATAACCAACATGTTGACTTGAGAATGAGCCACCACGTTATCTCGTCTTCACTGAAAAACCAAGCATTATACCACAACACGACGAGATTGAGCATGATAGCGTAGGGGCTAGAGTGGTTGTAATCACAATTAGGTTGATCATGTAATGCATGGGTTAACAACCTTACTTTTAACGGGGTGGCCTGAGATAAATACCATGATAGATCAGTTAGGCCAAAAGGATCCCCCTGATTAATTATCATAAAATTTTCTTCCCACTGGTGGTCTTTGTAAGTGTTGGAAATATTAATGAAGACCTTATTATCAAGCAAAATTTTCTGTTCTCCCTCACTTTTAGAGATTTCATAAACATCAGTGAGGTGAGAATGGATCAAAGGGAGAGGAGTTTCAAGTAAAGGATCAGTATCAAGGAGGTTAGGAGAATCAATAGTGAAAGAAGTATACTCCTCAACATCATGAAACTTGGAAGGTTCAATGGAATCAGACAAATCAGCTAACATGAAAGTGTCCAACCCAAAGTGAGAGTTGCCGATGTCAGGAATAGAAAGTAAATCAATATCCTCCCCTTGATTTAGAGATGTCCAATTGAGATTATGAAAGGTACACGCCTCCCCCTTTACTCAAGAGAGATCATTAATAACCTTACTCAATTCATTCTCTACTCGCACATCCTCTGCATCCTTCCCTTGGAACAAGGTCTCCTCAAATTCAAAAAGGGAAGCAAATGAGATTTGATCATGGACTAGTACATTACTTTCTTCTTCTTCACCTCCCAACTTGAGATCGTCAACTTCTTTAGAACCCTTCTCATAATGGCAATTAAGCTCATGCTCCTTGAACTCATCTTTTCGATCATCATCATGACTATAGTTAACTTCCTCAAAAATTTCCTTATAAGGCTCCTCCATATTTTTCACATGATCTAAATCAAGAGTGATTTGAGTATTATGTTCATGGGAAACCATGGGTAGATCATGAAAGCTTTCAGTATTGTCAAATTGTGGAAGTTGGTAATGAGAATTGATATTGGAGTAACTAGGCAATTGATCCAATTCCATGCCCTTGATGTTCTCAGCAAGTCGATCTAGTCGGGCTTGCATAGATTGATTTTGAGCCATGATGAATTGACAAAATTGATCAAAGCTCTCCTCCTTTTTAAGAGTTAGGCATGGAGGAGATAGATTTGTAGGTTGAGAACTAGAGTTCAAAGGATAAGAAGTTGAATAATGATTAGATTGATAGTGAGGTAGGGGAGAGGATGTGGGTTGTCCTCCATAGTGGACTTGATCATGAAAGTCATTTAAAGATGAACCCCAATTTTGAAAGAATTGATCTGGAGGATTTTGGGCTGGGCCTTGATAAGAATCCCAAGAATTATTATATTGACCTCCCCCATAAGAATCATAAGAAGGTATGGAGGGTCCTTGAACAATTTGGGTTTGTTCTTGGAGGCAAAATGAATTATAGGGTCCATGAGTGGATTGGATATGATCTTGGTTAAAGGAATGAAGTTGGGCCCCCATGAGTGATGGGCTTTCATTGTGAGCCAACCAAGAGTATGAGCTTTTGTGATGGGCCGGGCCATTGTGGGTGAATGATAACGGTTGAATTGGACTATTGCTAAGATAATGGGCCGACTTGGCCCACATGTCATTATGATTATAATAATAAGGTGGAATGAAGGAATTTAAATTCATAACCCAAAGAATAGATCAAGAAACATGGGCCAACAAGTCCACCTTATCGAATTTACTAGCCCACTCAAAGATTGAAAATTTCTCACCCATTTTTTTGAAATTTATTTTTTTATTATTTTTTTATTATTTTTAATGATGCAATTGCAATGAATTAGTCACTATATGAATGAAAAATGATGATTTTTTTTTGTTTTGACACAAACTAGGACAAAGAGAGAGAAGATGAGATTTTTTTGTTTTTGTTTTTGTTTTTTTATGCAAACACAAACAAGTTTTCACACAAATTACTTAATGTCCTAGATGTGACCTAGACCTACAAATTGGGTTTCACAAAATGGCTAAAGTGAAACTTAAGTTCACCCTCAATATTTCCACCGGTCAGGTAAGGGGTGGGGTAGTGGGAGGTTCCCCCTACTTTCGTAGGGACCTAATTATGCCAAACCACTAGCCCGCTTAAGGCGTTTGCCGTCCGACCATCTTGCCTTAGGCACCGGTTTTCATAAGAGGGTAAGCCCAAATAACACAAGAACCACAGTGTGAACCTAGGGCCAATGTATACTAGATTTTATTTAAGGTCTAGGTGATGCAAAGATGCATGGGAATTGTGGTTTGTGGGCTAAGGAAGGGTGATGAAATCCCCACCTTATCTTGCTTATGGGTGTTGCCCTTAAGATATTTTGAAATGATATGTAACAAAGCAAGTTTAAACAAGGGGTTCTATGCAAGCGCGCATGAAAATGCATGAGCATACTTTTGGAAAAGTTAGAGTACTCACCTTGCCTCCCGCAATCTTCAATTATGCAATTAACAATAATTAATCAACAAGGAAAAATAAATTCTATCCTAAATGATGCATGACCTAAAACATGGAAGTGTGGGTTCTACTCTTGCAATGAAAATTTTTATTGAAGTTCAAGTGATGATTTTTTTTTTATTTAGTGAACCTATCTAACCATAATATGTAAGAACATTAAGAAAATGACACAAAATTTGGAGACTTACTTGATGCGCAATCCCTTGTTCTTCTCTTTTTTTTTTTTGAAATGAAATGACAAAATCAAAAGATGAAAGAGAGAAATACAAACTTACCTCTTTTTTTTGAATTTTTTTTAACTTGTAAAAAAAAAGAAAAGAGAGCTTTATTAGTACACTATATACACAAGGAAAATAAAGTTCTTAAATCAAAAATCATCATTCCTCCCCGGCAACGGTGCCAAAAATTGATAACGCGAAAGTTCGTCGTTTAAACCACGCGTATAACAATTTTAAAACCGCACTCACACAAAATGATCAAAAGATAATGTAGTACTATGGCAAGCACGGGTCGAATCCACAAGGAAGAAGAGATTTTTAAAGTTAAAAACTTCTGACTCCTTTGGAAAATATTTGTGATTTGATTGATTGAAGAAAATAGTAAAATGAAGAACAAATCAAACACTTAATTAAAAACACCTATGATTATGCGCCTATGCTATAGAAATTAATTGCATAAAGTGAAAAGAAGAGATAGAAGAAGGGGTAGAGATAAAAGAAGATCAAGAACTAGATCAAAAGAACAACTCTCTTCATTAACTTAAAAGAAAAGGTACATGAAGTGCAAGACAAGCTTACAACAAAGAGGTGACAAGATTACAATGAAGTAACATAACACAAAAGTAATGACAAAAAGAGGGGCCTGAGATGTGAAGATAGTAGTAGCAATGGTGATGACACCGTCGTCTCCTCCTTGTCGAGCCTTGGAGAGGATCGCTCCGCCTTGAAAGAGATCGCTGTGTACACCGGGAGGAAGTCGCCTTTGTCGTTGAAGCTGCCTTTGGAGGGTGAATAACTTTGAACCAAAGAGGAATTAGGGGATGCCCAAGAAGAAGAAGTTAAAGATGAGGGAGAGAGAAAGAACTTTGATGAAGAATTCAGATAGAAAAGAAGAGCAGAAGAGCTTCAAAATAGAGAAATAACAGAAACTAGCACCTCGGATGAATAGTGAAATCACAGGACAACAAGTTGAAAAATGAGAAATATCTTCAAAACCAGAAAGAGTTAGATGATGAGCAAGAAGAAGAAGTTGTAGAGAACTTAAAAATAAAGAACTTTTATGAAGAAAGCAAGAGGAGAAAATGAACTTACGTGAGAGAACTCGGAGGGCTAAGGTTGGGAGAGAAAGAGGGAGAGTGAAAGATTGCCAAAAGAAAAGACTCCCCTTCTTCTTCTTGCCATGGGCTATTTATAGGGAAAGTTAGGTAGATGGAGGGTGGAGATCGTATCAAAAGGAGATGGATGACTGAGATTTAAGTGGAATATGATGCATGGGGAAGAGAAAAAGTAGGTGGGCACCCCCTTTCTTGGACTTTAGGCACCCCATTTCCCAAGGCTCATCATGTCTCTCCTTTATTTCAAACTTTGAATGTCATTTTCCTCTTTTTCAAACTTAAACTTTGGATTCCTCCTTTTCAAACTTTGAATTTAAAATTTTAAACTTTCCTTTCCCTCCAATCAAAATATTTTGAATTCTTTATTTGACTTGGTCAAAATGGTGATGACCCTTTTGCCCCCGGCTTCTTTTGTAATTGACTTTGGTGTCCTATACACACATAATTGCACTTTAGTCCATAAAAATTACCACAATATGCACATAAATCTCAAATGCTCATGATTATGCAATGGAGAATTAATGCTCATGGCCCTCAACTTTAATTTATTATTAAATAAGACAATCGAATTAATCAATTTACGTGAAAGCTCCAATTTAAATGCGGAGTTGAGGTTAACTATGAAATATGCATAATTACCTAATTATATGCACATAAAATGGTGTACATGCAATGAATTGTCATAAGAAATGGACACTTATCACGAGGCACCAACACATATGTGTAGGCGTATGTCCTTGGAGGATGTGCACTGAACTGATCCGCTATTAGATCTTCAGATGGTTGATTATACCTAATGTCAACTGAAGATCCAACTGTCTCAGTAGCATCGTTGGTCCTTTGACCTGAGACATTGATCGGATCTTACACGAGGACTGGAATAGTTTAATTACTTAGCTAAGTGACTTTAACCATAAGTCATGAGTTGCCGAGTCATTAACCACTCCAGGATACGTGTGAAGATCATCAATGGTCAAGAGGGGATCGCTCACTGTCAGGTATATATCAGACAGTTAATGGGTCATGACATTGACGCTCCGTTAAATCCCTGGCTAGGGTCGTGTGAGTTCGTTTAGAACGGACGTCATACACTTTAAGGAGGTCATAGTCAAATGGCACGATCATGGGGTTTGACAGAAACCATACCCTCGATCGTACCAGACTCATAGAAGGAGCGAGGGATTATATCGATGCGGTAACTGTGGACTTACAGGTACCAGACATGCTGGTTTAAACCCGGCGTCCTCTAGGATCACGCGGATTTGCTTGACCCAACGTGATCAAAAGTTCGGAATAAATTAAACTATTCTTCGACTCTGGTAGAAGCGAAGAATACGTTTAATTTACTTCTAATTGAGAATTAGAAGTTAATGGGCCTTAAACTAGAGTGATTAAGGGCCTAGAGGATGACACACAATAGATTCTTGGGTGACGAAATATTATTGTACAAGTGTATGTATTAATTCCCTTTAATTCCTTTTGGAAAGGAGTGTAAATGGGGCTTAATACATATGTATAATAATGGAAAGGTCATATATACAATTTTGGTCCTTTGGAGGTCTTTAGAAAAGGTCCAAATTCTATATATATGGCACCTACGTGAGCTCATTCGAACTCTCCCTTGATGCTAATCAAGCATTTAGGCTTAAGGGAAAGGATTAGCTCCTTCCCCCTTCCTTCCTCTTGCTCTCTCTCTCCAGAAGGTGAAAGGGTCGGGGAAGGTCCGTGCCAGGGGTACCGTCGCTGCGCAAGGGTCGGTGTGGATCTGCTCTAGAGGCCGTACATCTGTGCGGCTCGGTATTCTGCATCGGACTTTGTGGACAACGTCGTTCCGCCCAAAGTATAAATACGTAACCCGTAATTAGGGGGTTTGGGGCAATTAAAACATCGATTAGAGCACAGATCTAGGATTCCATAGCATCGGGATCGGGCTAAATAAATTTTGTTATCCGCTGTGTTACTCGATAGTGCTGTGCGAAACCTTACACAACCCGTATGGGTGGTCTGGCTTGCGTGACCGGAGCTGGGGACTGGGGATCGGAGGCCAACCCGAAAGGGCTTATTGGCTTATGTAACTGGGGATTGCAGTTGAGAACTGAAAACCAACCCGGGAGGGTGTGTTGGCTTAAATGATAGGCACATGAAGTTGGAAACTGGAACCCGGCCCGAGAGGACGTGTTGAGTTACACAGCTAAAATCGGGAACTAGAGACAGGAAGCCAGCTCAAAAGGGTGAACTGGGCTTAGATGACTGGAAAGAGAGACTGGAAACTGGAAACCAAGCCGAGAGGGTGTCTTGGCTTATACGACTGGGAATGAGGATTGAGAACTGGAAACCAGCCCGAGAGGGCGTATTGGCTTGTTGTGACTGGAACCGAAAACTGGAGACCGGATCCTTTGAGAGGTCATAAGCCTAGGGACTTAATGTTGCCCGATCCTTAGCCCAGGCTGTGTTCAAACTCATGTTCTGGAGCATAATAGAGTTTCATATGCTTGCCATTGAGCCGAGGGAATGGTCTGTTTCCTTTATGGTTGACAACCATGTAGGCACCTCCTTCATCGGCAGTGTGAATAATATAGGGGCCACGCCAATTGGTTGCAGCTTACCACTGGAATGTCCGACTAGGACCTCCTTTTCTTTAATCATGATGAGATCCCCTCTTTTGAATGTTCATTGTTTAACGAGTTTATCGTAAGCTCGGGTCATGCGGGCCTGGTAAGCCTGTAGGTGCTTGTATTCTTCGAGTCTTTTACCCTCCAGACTGGCGAGTTCTTCAAGCCTTCGTTGACATTTATCATGTTCCTGTCCCGGTAAGCTGGCGTGGACCGCTACTCGATAGGATGCTAATTGGATTTCCACAGGTAAGATTGCTTCTAATCCATAGACAAGCGAGAAAGGTGAACATCACGTGGGTGTCTTGTAGACTATTCTGTAAGCCCATAGTGCTTCGAATATCTTCTCGCCCTAGTCACTTTTACGATGTTCGGTTATCTTGGCTAGAAGTTTACAAAGCGTCTTATTGAAGGCCTCGGCCAGGCCGTTGGCTTGCGGGTTGTAAATTAAGAAAGTTCTCCAGTCGATGTGAAATTTCGCTGCCAGTTGATATACGACTTTGTTTTTGAACGGCGTACCATTATCTGACACAATACGACTGGGAGTGCCAAATCAGTAAATGATGTTATGGCGAACAAATATGGCTACTGCTTCTCCTTTGACTTCCCGTAAAGGGATGACTTTGGCCCATCAAGAGAAGTAGTCGGTGTTGACACACATTTTTTACCGATAAGTGAAATCATTTCTCTTACTCCCATTTATGGATGCCTCGAGTTGTCAATCACTCACTGGGCTATTTTCTGGCACGTTCTGGGCCAATTTTATGGGTGGCCTCCCTCCCTGGCTAGGTCCGAGTTGATTCAGGGCTTAATGGACCTTGGTTTTGATTGATTGAGCTTTTCTATGGATTTCAAGCGCCCATGTACATGTGCGGTCAACCTCCAGCCGTTCAACAATATGCGCGGTTGATACAGGGCCGTCCATATATTTATGAGATATTTAGATGATTTTCTGAATTATCACCGACAAGCATATATACGGCCTATACGTAGCCGCATAAGACCATTGTGCGGTACATACTTAGCCGTTTATCTCCCAGAGTCCTGCGTTCGATTGATTGTTTAGATAATTATCTATTTATCTCATCTATTTTGATTTATCACCGACAGGGATGAGCGGTTGCCTGTTGGCCGCTCTTGTAGATGAAAGGTCTATGATCAGCCGTTCATCTATGAGAGTCCAACGGAGAGGTTTTCGGTCAGTTCGATGGATAGTTGGATAATATTTATGATTTATTTGAATTTCCACCGACAGGGTTGGACGGCCTAGGAGATGGCCGCTCATCAGGTTGAGTGGTCTATCGTACGACTGTGCATCGTGTCGATTCCTGAAAGATTAACAGATTTTCTCTCTCTATCCGTGGTTTTATCCTTAACTTCTCCCGTCATTTTCTCCGCGGATATTTAACCATTTTGATTGCCATTTCGACTGGTTGGAAGATAATTCGATTATCTACGACTTTCCTTTGATTATCTCGATCTGAAAATGCCTAAAAAACCCTAGTTTTGGGGCTGGCTCTCTAGGCTCTATAAATAGACCCTAGAGGCTACCTTCGAAAGGGGGGAGATTGGAAGGTCACGGCGAAGCCCTACCGGATTCTAGAGCGACCTACGACCAGGGATGGAGGCCTTCTACGTCCATACAGGCCTCCGGCTCAGGGAGTATCTCATTAGTGGTGTCTTTAGTTCATTAGTCTGTCATTCTCTCTTGTTTGCATGCATCATCTTCTCCACGTTTCTTCCACGTTTTCCTTCACTTGCACTATCATTCACACATCCTCCCACATTTTTGGTGCCCCTAGAAGTTTAAAACCCCCCAGGTATCCTCCCATTCCGTTTAGTTATGTTTATTTCTTTCCGTTTGAGCATTTGCTACGCTTCACAGTTCTGATATTGGGTTTTTCTTTGTGTTCTACACTTTGTTTCGCAGGTCAGCAACACATTGACACGAGGCCCATCCTTTCTGGCCGGCCGAAAAGGGTGGAGGTTGGACTCTTATAACTTCTGGCGTGGTGGTCTTGCGCGGTTCTCCTACGTCCGTTCAAGAGGAGGTGCGGTGGATTTTTTACCGTTCTTCTTCCAACTGCGGTTATCTTGGAGCCGTTCATCTATCAGTAGTTCTACATCCCGCGTTCCACCTCAGCACCGACGAGCGGCCTATTGTAGGACCGCGCGTACCTACAGGTGGTCCATCAGGAGCCGTTCAACGCGTCAGTGCTGATTTTAAGGCGAGTACCTCCCTCTTTCCAAGGTACGGCGTGCATTCATCGCATGTCCGGCATCTTGGTGGCGATCACGATCACAGGTTCACTCCTCCATTCCATCCTCTACTTCGTTCTATTTTATTTCACCATCTCTGCATAGTAGAGGGATTATTTTTAACGCTGGTAGAAAGGAGGAGTCACATTTTTCCACATCTACAGCCCATTTTTTGGCGATCACGGTGGGACACTTAGTGCCCATCGTGTTAGTGCTTGCCGACCCCCCATTTGGTGTTTGTTAGTCTCCTTTGTCTTGAGTTGTCATAGGTTATTTGTTGGATTTGAGGTCAAGTGTTTCTCGTGGTTGTGCGGTTCTGTGGGAGCTGTCTGGGACTTAGTGCGGTTGAGGACCATCCGTATTTCATTGCTTCCAGCCCTGTTCGTCCTGTGAGCCCGCTGCCTTATGTGGTCTCCTACCGCCCGTTCATCATCTCTACGGCCTGTGTTTGGCCATCCACCGTGCTGGCACAGCTACGCCTCTGTCTTCATACTGTTTGTTTGGTTGCTGTTGCACGGTTGCTTCAGGTCCGTTCCAGCGCTTAAATGGTTGTCAATTGACCGCTCATCCGGGTACGCTTCTCATTTCTGTCATCTTTCATTCCATCATTTCCTGATTTTTCTGTTACATTGTCGTTATTCCTTGGTTTGAACGGTTCATCAAGAACCGTCTGTCTCCCTAAGCGGTCTTCCAGAGGCCGTCCTTGTCGTGCTACAATGCACCGTGCTCCACTTTGATTGCCACGTTATATGATTGTCATGATATTTGGTGTTGATTATTGATCTCCCCCCTACTCTTATATCATTGTTGCATACTTGTTTTCATTTCTTACATATTTGATTGATCATTGATTGCTAGTTTCTAGACTAGATTTTGCATGCACTCCTGTGCACATAGGATCATACACTCTCATTAGTAGTTACATTCCTACCGAGGTAGTGTTTCCTCTCGTCTCCATACTCCTTGGAGCTGACTAGGGGACCTTACCGAGGACCTCCGTAAGTCCCCGCGAGCCGTGGATTCTCACACAGACGCCGGGTAGGTTGTACCACATCATCCCCCAGTCTAGGGTCTGCATTCATGAGAGAGAGAGTTCCTTAGAGTCTGCCAGTTCTCTATTCTCACCCTGTTTAGGTACCTTGTGGTTGAGTGAATTCATATCTTAATTAATCCACTAAGGTCCTAAAAGGGAACTTATAAAAATTTTCGCGCATCATTTGGAATTTGATTGGGTAATTGGTTGATTCTTTTCTCATCTCTTCCCTCCATTCTATGTTGCAGTGTCATCATTTGCATCTTTTTATCAGATTAAGCTCATTGCGTTTAGTTCATCTTTGTGTGTCTCCATCTAGTTACATTTGTCTTAAGTCCATTTCCCTCCTTGTATTCCTTTAAAGTTCACTGTATAAAGTCTCCATTCTCCCCATGTAGCATTTTCCCCCTGTACCTTATTCCTATACTTCCCCATCTTCTTATCCCCGTGTGGATTCCTCTTCCCATGCGGGCCCTTCTCCTTATTCCTCCAGTGGACCCTATTCTTTAAACGGGCCTTCTTATCCCGCCCGCGCTGCTGTTGGCCCGATCAGTCCCCATTCCCACATTCATGATTCTTCCAGGCCCATGTATTCCTCCATTCCTGGGACGAGCCTTCCTTCTTCTCAGGCTGGGTCCCTCTATTCGACCCATCATCATTATCCTGGTCTAAATTCATCATCTCTTGCTCAGGCTGGCCCATATCCTTCTCGGACTCTCCCTACCGAGGAGATGATAGCTCAGGCCCAACGTCAGCTTGATGAATTGCAACGCCGAATCAATCCCCAAACTTCTTTGGATGTCTCATGTGCCTTTCAAGGTCTTCAGCTTCCACCACGTTCACAGATCTCCGTATATCATCGCTATGGTGGAATTAGTGACCCCTACGTCCATTTGAAGGATTTTCTATATGAGTCGGCCCAGTTCCAGCATGATCAACACTTGATGGCCTATTTGTTTGGCCTATCTTTAGAGGGCTCGGCCAAGGATTGGTTCTTCACATTACCGCAAGAGCAGATGATGAACTTTCAAGCCATTCAAGCAAGATTTATTCAGCAGTACCAGGACCAGGTTAGGCCCAGATACTCCATGGTCGATCTGGCCCAAGAGAATATGAAGCCCGACAAGGAATTCTCGACCTTTTCTGACCGCTGGCGTCGCCTGACCGCTCAAGTCCCGGGGCATATTCCAGAGGGCGAGCAGATCAAAATGGTTATTTCTAACGCAACGCCCGAGCTTAGATGCATCTTAGCCCTGAATGATATCACTTCATGGCAACAACTTTACAATCGAACCCGCTTCGTTAGCCAACAACTCCTAGTTTCCTTTGACCACGAGTCTCCTCCACCTTCGCCTTCCGCATACACTTTCCCCCCGCCCTCCACCGCGAGCCAGCACTCCACTACATATCCCTCCATGAGTTGGCCTTCCGCCCCCGCTTACCCACATACCTCCCCATATGCCTCCACATATGCCTCCACTACATCTCCCTCCACGAGTCAACCCTCCGCTGTTTTATTTCCCCACACCTCTCCACTTCCGGTCAAGGAAACATCACACCCTGAGCGGGTGGATGCCATCCACTATATTTCCACTCCCTCCACGCCTCCATCTCATTCACTTACTAGCCCTCTGCCTTCACCTATGCAATCCCTCTTGCCTACGCAACCCCCGCTACCATCTCCATTACCTTTTCATACCCCTCGGCATCCACCTTGCCCGAAGCGGGCTTCTCACTCTTCGTTGCCGGAATCTCTTACAAACGTTTTCAGGACTTTGATGGCCACCCATGCGTTGCAACTCCCTCCGGTTATGCCTTGCCAACCCGCAGTCGGGAATTTGCTCCATTTCTGTGAATTTTATCGTCAACAAGGGCATTTGATTGAGGATTGTCCAGACTTCCGGGAGTTTGTTTACAGTTTGGAAGATAAGAAGATGATTGATTGGTCAGTTATGCACAAAGTTATTTCAGATCTCAGCAGCAAGCAACAGCAGCAACAAGCCGTGCCGCCTAGGCAACCGTCTCCACTTCAAGACCAGGGGCACCCTGGTGTTTCTTCAGTTAATAAGATACCTGCTCCGTTACTCACTTTTTCCTCTATCCCATCACCTCCACCACCTTTACCTACCCCAGCCTCCGCTCGGGCCACTTCTCTTTCACCCTCCGTTTCCACCACCACACCTGTCCCCAACGCCTCTCGACGTGTTGTAAAGATACACCGAAGAGCGCCACCACCTGCCACTTCCCCCACTACGCCACTATCTTCCTCTCCTCCTTCTTCCCCACCCCTACCTTCATCTCCTTCCCTTTCACCTTCACCATCTCCATCAACCACATCACCCCCTTTGCCACCCTCATCACCTTTGCCACCACCGCCACCACTTCTTTCACTCCCCCTCCCGCCATCATCCTCTGAGCCCGAGCAGGTCGAGCCTAAACCCACGCCTCCACTTTTACCTTTACCTCCACCCATGCCCATCATCATCATTATTCCCCCATCACTTGCACCATCGCCACCCGCGCCCTCCAAACCTCCTCCTTCTAACCTCCCTCTACCACTTCCCACTTCGCGGAGCAGGTACACGCTACCTTTGGTGCCCCTCGGGTCTAGTCCCCAGGGAGATAAAGAGTCGAACCAGGTTTTGACCGAGCATTACAAGCTTCAAGATTTCATTTGCCGCATGCCGGTCCGAGTCCTGGTCCCTGGCTATTCTAGGGACAATCAGCCTGCAGTTGTTATGAAGACGGTTGCTAAGAAGAGTTCCTGAGCACTGGTGCAAATTTCTTCTAAAGCGAGGCCGGTGGCAATCTCTTTGCTTGCCGGAGAATTCACTGTTGATGTTGTTATCACCTCTCGCCTGACTGCTGTTCAGTTCACTGGCCCAGAAGAGTTTTCTGCCCAGATGGTGCTAACCCACATGGCCACCAAAAGTTTAATGAATTCCGCATTCAAGGGGCAATTGGCTGTGTCCTCGAGATTGACCAGGGGCATTCTGCATTTTATGTCTCATCTCCCTCGGTTTATTGGTGAGGCGGCCACGTCAACGCCACGCATCGCCCTCCCTCAGTTCTGTCCGGCACTTCTAGCAAGGGAGCTGTACTTCATGCTTGATTACCAAGAGGAGATGCTGAATCTTATGCTGTTGATGCCAAGCAACATAGCTCCCTGTTTTTCTAATAAACAACACAAGGAGTTGATTGTTCTGGAATGTCCTTCTATGGTTAGCACCGCACAGCTAGGGGCAACCGTCTCGATGAAGCTGCATATTCATGACCGGGCCATGCCATCTGCCAGGTGGGCCCGTTATTTGAGAAAGTATTACAGATTAAGAAGTTCGAAGGCCCGAGTCCGCGCCAGGCGAAGTTGTTTCAAGAAGATTTCTGCTAAGAAGAGGCGATGGCATAAGTTCAAGGGCCGTCAGTTGTGCACTCGGGGGTCCACTTCCTCCTCTCCTTCTTCCGTCCATTCATCTTTTCTGTTGCTCAATTCTTATCCTTGGGTGGTGTACCTTCCACCACCTAACTATATTTCTACCATCTTATCCTATCCTCACCATTCTAGGTCTCGGCCTATGTCCTCCTCTTCCCCTGGTCCAGAGGAATCTTCTAGTTTTTCTCCCCGGATACGTCTGAATTCCGTTTCTCATCCTTTTTCTCCGACCCTGTTAGGGATTCCTTGTGCTCGTTCCCTGACCTTGTCGGGTGATTTCTGATCCTTCCCCGACTTTGTCAAGTCGTTTCCATTTCTTTTCCCCGACCTTGTCGGGTGTTCATGCATCTTCTTCCCCGCCTCTGGCGGGTGATCGCTATTCTTTTTCTCCGACCACGTCGGATGATCGTTCTCTTTTTTCCTTGCCTTCGCAGTTATCCTTTCATCATCTTTCTGTTCTTTCCTCCTCACCCTTTCAGGGTTCTTGCCCTTTTTCTTATTGCTTTCGAGGCTTTAGCCCCCCTTGATCTCAGTTAATCTCTGTTCATTCTGTATTTGGTTCCTTGTTATCAGGGCCTCGACGCCTTAACGAGAGAGTTCTAGCCCTCGTCCCTCTTCCTTTTTATCCTTATTTCGTCTAGTTTGGTGTCTGTCGCTCCTCCATGTCAAGGAATCTTTCAATCTCTTTGCTATCCTCTCCCTTTCATCCTGTCAAGCAAGGAATACAAAGCTCGTGCTGCTCGAAGCTCAATGATCAAGATTGCTTTAGGATGTTACTTCCACACTGCGGATTTACAAATGTATCTTTATTTTGAGCAAAAAAACATGCTTTCATTTCCATTATTATTTCTGTACATGGTTATAATGCTATTCCTCAACATGGTTAAGTGACTTTTAGAAATTTGCTTAGTTCATTTAGGTCATTTAAAATGAGTTCGCTTCTGCAGCATCCTTAGGCCGGTGATAGCTCCGCGCTGGGAGTCTAGTTCTTTCCTCGATCGTTGAGGGTGACCTTTGAGCATGGGTTTTTCACACACTTCACGGCGACCCATAGCCGATTCCTTTGAGCAACACCGTTGCTGCTTTGGCCATACTTTGGGTATGCACAAAGGTCTTTTTCTCTTCTCTACTCGGCCAAGTGCATGGGGCAAGAGATTGATGGATAAGATGACTAACCTAGGCGCTCCCTAATACGAGAAAGGTCTCAAATAGGGGCAGTTTTGACCCTAAAAAAATGAGCATTCATGCAATATCTAGCCAATAAGGGCTCTCAAAATCAATGACGAATCAAAAAGAATATTATTAAATCAAAAGAATGGCAAGAGTGGCAGTACAATTCCCCGCGGGACGTCATGAGCCCGGTCGCATGCGTGCCTGATAAATATGGGTCTAAAAATTAAAGACACAAAGCCCCGGCGCAACAGACTGTATCTTTGAGGGGTAGTACCCTGGAAGGAATTCGAGCCTTGATGTCTCCCATCCTGCATGAAGCTTGTCTCCAATTCTTCTTCTGCTTCTCCCTCTTAGGCTGGGTTGTATCCCGGGTATGGCCTTAGTAGGGGCACCGTTCTTTAAAAGCGGTTGGTTGTGGCAAGCCACCCTCACATGCACGCCCTGCTCAAGGGACGCCTTTAATGAGAGGGGTAGGGAACGACGATCCTTGGCCAGTAGTTTGAGCCCGTCTTTAGGTGCTGCGGATTGCTATTGTCAAAAATCAAAAAATCAGATATTGTCAAAATTCTAAAAATCAAATATTTTCAAAATCCTAAAGCAAGAAAAAAATCAAATATTTTCAAAAATCCAAAAAAAATCCAAAAAAATCAAGAAAAATCAAAAATTTAAAAAGCTTTGTCTATCTATTTGTTTTGAGAACAGATATGTAATCTGTTTGCTAAGTGTGCAGGTTGCAAGTACTCAGGCGTTCCTTGCTATATCTTTGTGCTCTTCCTCCTGTTCACATCTTTGATCTGTTCTCTTCTTCAATCATTTCTCTCGATCTGTTCTGAAGCTCATGTCCTTCTCAGTTGCAATGATAATATTTTTATGAGAGGGCTTTGCCTCACGATTATGAACTTGGCGGTTCTACTTCATTCTGATCTTGGATTTTGATTGAAGTGCATATTTTGTTCATGTCTTTTGTCCCGCCGTGTCCTTGCCTCGTGTCTATGTCCCACCGTATCGTCCCACACTTGTTGTTTTGTTCCTCACCACATGTTGATAGTTGTCTTACACATGTTGTTAGTCGTCCCCCTATGTTCCTTGTGTTGTCCCAACCACGTGATCATCCGTCATATTCTTGTCCCAACCACGTGATCATCCGTCGTGTTCTTGTACCAACCGTGTGTTGTCCCACCGCGTTGTTGTCTTATCACACCATGTTCATGCATGCATGTTGTTTATTTATGCCCTTGCATATGCGCTCGTTTGCCTTTGTTATGTTATGTTGATCGTCATGTTATGTCATGTCGTTTGTCGTTCAGTTAATCATTGTGTTATCTTTGCTATGTTTATACTTGTTCGTCTTATTCATAAAAATCCATAAAAATCTGAAATGAAAATTAAAAAAAAAGTACGGCGTTTCGCCTGCACAGGTAAGTCAGGTATGGCTTTCTATCCTTACATCCCTTATCACATTACTATATGTTACTATACTATATTATCTCGAGAACCAGTTGGTTACTCGCACGTTCTAGGATCTGATGTTCCCCTTCAACAAAAACGATGATGATCCAGGTTCACGTGCTTAATCTCCGGATAGGCTGTTAGGTTGGGATGCCTAGGGGAGGATGGTTCTATCCTGCACACCGTGGTTGCGGATAGTGTCTTGACTCTGATTCTCCCAGCTTAGCAATATTATTCTCGAGTAGTTTATATTTTAATCTTTCTTCGCATTCATTTTACTGGTTTCTTTTATTTTAACCTAGCATGCATCATACGCATCTTTTGAGCATTCATGCCCCATTGTGTGCCTACAAAGTGTCCCATCAGTGATGGTTAGCTGTGCGTTCAGTGCTTGAGTAAGAGGAACAATTCAACTATGAGTTGGAAGGTTCTCTCTGGTCGATTCGCTTGGTTTGGTTGATTAAGAGGTCCATGTCTGGAGTTTTAGCATGTCTCTTTACTTTTCGCTGCTTATTCCGGTCTCCTCATTGGTCCGCGGGTTGTGTCCCCCATGAGGTTGATCGTGTGTTTCTTTAGATTTAGTTTAGTCCCTCTAGATTGGCGTCACTTTTAGTCTAATCATTCCTTGTGTTTGGTTCAGAGTTTTTCGGAAGATTCCTATCGCTTGTTGGTAAAAACGGGTGTCATTTTACCTTAACGCCCGCTTTTCAGTCTGCTCCGCTTCATTTCCGCTTCATCTCCATGTTCCATTTCGCTGTCGCTTCACCTCCGCTCGCTCCCCTGCAAAGAGGACGTTAAGGAGGAGCATCTGTTGACACCCATTTTTTACCGATAAGTGAAGTCATTTCTCTTACTCCCATTTATGGATGCCTCGAGTTGTCCATCACTCGCTGGGCTATTTTTTGACACGTTCTGGGCCAATTTTATGGGTGGCCTCCCTCCCTGACTAGGTCCGAGTTGATTCATGGCTTAATGGGCCTTGGTTTTGGTTGATTGAGCTTTTCTATGGATTTCAAGCGCCCATATACATGTGCGGTCAACCTCCAGCCGTTCAACAATATGCGCGGTTGATACAGGGCCGTCCATATATTTATGGGATATTTAGCTGATTTTCTAAATTATCACTGACAAGCATATATACGGCCTATACGTAGCCGCATAAGACCATTGTGCGGTACATACTTAGCCGTTTATCTCCCAGAGTCCTGCGTTCGATTGATTGTTCAGATAATTATCTATTTATCTCATCTATTTTGATTTATCACCGACAGGGATGAGCGGTTGCCTGTTGGCCGCTCTTGTAGATGAAAGGTCTATGATCAGCCGTTCATCTATGAGAGTCCAACGGAGAGGTTTTCGGTCAGTTCGATGGATAGTTGGATAATATTTATGATTTATTTGAATTTCCACCGATAGGGTTGGACGGCCTAGGAGATGGCCACTCATCAAGTTGAGTGGTCTATCGTACGACCGTGCATCGTGTCGATTCCTGAAAGATTAACAGATTTTCTCTCTCTATCCGTGGTTTTATCCTTAACTTCTCCCGTCATTTTCTCCGCGGATATTTAACCATTTTGATTGCCATTTCGACTGGTTGGAAGATAATTCGATTATCTACGACTTTCCTTTGATTATCTCGACCTGAAAATGCCTAAAAAACCCTAGTTTCGGGGCTGGCTCTCTAGGCTCTATAAATAGACCCTAGAGGCTACCTTCGAAAGGGGGGGAGATTGGAAGGTCATGGCGAAGCCCTGCCGGATTCTAGAGCGACCTACGACCAGGGAGGGAGGCCTTCTACGTCCATACAGGCCTCCGGCTCAGGGAGTATCTCATTAGTGGTGTCTTTAGTTCATTAGTCCGTCATTCTCTCTTGTTTGCATGCATCATCTTCTCCACGTTTCTTCCACGTTTTCCTTCACTTGCACTATCATTCACACATCCTCCCACGTTTTTGGTGCCCCTAGAAGTTTAAAACCCCCCAGGTATCCTCCCATTCCGTTTAGTTATGTTTATTTCTTTCCGTTTGAGCATTTGCTACGCTTCACAGTTCTGATATTGGGTTTTTCTTTGTGTTCTACACTTTGTTTCGCAGGTCAGCAACACATTGACACGAGGCCCATCCTTTCTGGCCGGCCGAAAAGGGTGGAGGTTGGACTCTTACAACTTCTGGCGTGGTGGTCTTGCGCGGTTCTCCTACGTCCGTTCAAGAGGAGGTGCGGTGGATTTTTTACCGTTCTTCTTCCAACTGCGGTTATCTTGGAGCCGTTCATCTATCAGTAGTTCTACATCCCGCGTTCCACCTCAGCACCGACGAGCGGCCTATCGTAGGACCGCGCGTACCTACAGGCAGTCCATCAGGAGCCGTTCAACGTGCTAGTGCTGATTTTAAGGTGAGTACCTCCCTCTTTCCAAGGTACGGCGTGCGTTCATCGCATGTCCGGCATCTTGGTGGTGATCAAGATCACAGGTTCACTCCTCCATTCCATCCTCTACTTCGTTCTGTTTTATTTCACCATATCTGCATAGTAGAGGGATTACTTTTAACGCCGGTAGAAAGGAGGAGTCACATTTTTCCACATCTACAGTCGGTAGTAGCCAAAATATACTTATGGCCTCTGAAGGACGGCAGAAAGGGTCCTACGATGTCCATGCCCAATTCCACAAATGGCCATGTCGGGGCCGTCGGATGCAGGGAGTTAGGGGGCCTTCTAGGTACTGGGCCGAAGGCTTGACATTGATGATATGTACGGGTGTACATGTTACAATCCTCATAGATTGTTGGCCAATAGAACCCCTTGAGCTTAATGTTGGTCTTCATCTTATCCTCGGCTTGGTGAGCTCCGCACAATCCGGAATGGACTTCATGCATAATCATTCTAGACTCAGCCAGGGACACACACCTCAGCAGGACATACTTGTCCTTTTCGTGGACAAGCTGGTAAAGTGTGTCGTCGATCAACTCGTATGATGTGACCCTACGAAGGAGTCGAATCCTCTGGGCATGGTTTGGAGGCAGGAGTCCTTGTTTCATTCTGATTATTGGCGTGCACTAGTCTTCTTGCTCGGGCGGAGTGTCAACATTAAGGCACTGGACTTCATAGACGGTGAGATTCGATTCATCATCAAATACCCCCGGCATAAGCCTTCAATGTTTGATGGTGATATCAACCTCACCCTCCGGGGGTAGTTTGATAGCCGACGCTAGTTTGGCGAGTGCATCTGCCTGCGAATTGTTGCTTTTGGGGACATTGTCTATCTCAAAGAGATAGAACTTCTGTATAAGCTTGATGACAGTAGCATGATACAGAATCAACTCTTGTTTTCGTACGTCGTAAATGCCAAGGACCTGTCGGATTACCAATTGTGAATCTCCGTAGGCCTTAAGGCACTTTATGCCCATGTCGAGAGCCATTTGAAGCCCAATGACCAAAGATTCATATGCAACTTCATTATTAGTGAGGGGCTTCATGAAGGCACATGAGTTGTATAAAATCCCACCCTGGGGCGTGATAAAGACAATACCGGCTCCAACAGTGATGCCTTCCCGACTAGTGGGTCCATGGATTCTCCTGGAGGCACCGTCAAAATATAATTCCCAACAGGACATGCCGACTGTGAGAACATTGGGCCCCATGCCGCATAATGCTTCTTGCTGGGTGTCCTTTACAACTGGCGGTTCAGTAGTCAGAATTTCCTCATTTGGGAGCTCTATACTGAGAGGTGAGCCTCCCGGTGCTAGATGAGCAGCTAAGAACTCAGCCATGACCTACCCTTTGATCGCCTTTCGCAGGACGTAGGTAATGTCGTGCTCCATTAAGAGAAGGGCCCATTTACCCAGTCTACTAGAAAAGACATACTGCTTTAATAGAAACTTGAGTGGGTCATATTTGGATATGAGCTCGACCCGATGTGCCATGAGATAATGTCGTAACTTTTTAACGGCAAACACCAGGGCCAGGCAAACCTTTTCCATAAAGGAGTAACGATGCTTGAGGCCGACCAGAATTCGGCTGAGATAGTAGAGCGGTTGCTCTTTGCCTTCCTCATTAACCCATGCCAGGAGAGCTCCTAATGAAGCGTCCATAGTGGCTATCTACAGTACGAGGGGCTTGCCTTTGATCGATGCCCCCAGCACTGGGGGAGTACGTAGATATTCCTTGATGTGCTCGAAGGCGGCTTGACAGTCTTGATCCCATACGAACATGGCATCCTTCTTCATAAGCTTTCCGAAGGGCATGCATCGACCGGAGGTATTGGAGACAAACCTCCGGATGTATGCCAGTCTTCCTTGGAAGGACTTGAGCTCCTTGAGATTTCTAGGAGGCGGGAGCTCCTGGATGGCCTTGATGTTGTTGGGATCTATCTCGATTCCTCGATATCTAACAACAAAACCAAGGAATTTCCTGCTGGATACCCCAAAGGCACACTTCATAGAGCCCATACTGTCGAAGTCGTTCGAAGACTTGCCATAGGTCGCGCAGGTGATCCTCCCGCTTTTTAGTCTTGACGACAAGATCATCAACATAGCACTCGATGATATTATGTAACATTTCATCGAATATCTTGGTCATAGTCCTCTGGTAAGTAGCGCCTACATTCTTCACACTGAAAGGCATCCACTTGTAGTTGAAAATACCTTTGGGTGACCGAAAGGCTGTATAGACTTTGTCTTTAAGAGACATCCGGATCTGATTGTAATCAGACGATTCATCCATGAAGGATAGGGCTTCGTGCCCGGTGGTCATGTCGACCATTGTTTCAGTAATAGGTATTGGAAAGTCATCTTTAGGACAGGCCTTGTTGAGATCTCGAAAGTCAACGCAAACATGGACTTGACCATTTTTCTTCTTGACATGCATAATATTGGCGAGCCAAATAGGGTACATACAAGGCACGATGAAATCAACTTCTGCCATTTTGCTGACTTCAGCCGCGACTTGCAGATCTAATTCATGGCGCATATGCCGTTGCAGCTGTTTCACTGGGATTGCCGAGGGCGAGATGGCTAACTCATGCTCTGCCATAGAGGGATCCAGTCCAGGCATCTACCTATAGGTCCAGGCGAAACAATCTTTGTATTCGAGTAAAAGTTGTACATGGGCCTGCTTTTTTGCTTCAGTGAGGAGAGCGCTCACGAACACATGCGAGCCCGGGCTTCCGCCATTGACGGAAGTATATTAGACGAGACTCTGCGGGCCACGCCCGGCTAATCTTCTTTAAATACCTGTACGGCCTTGCCTTTGTCACGAGCGCCAGTGTCAGCTTGCTCGTCTGACATGATAGGGCATGGAGGGGCCGAAGTTGACTCCTCTGTTGGCAATAATGGGACTGGATCATCCTTGCCAGATGGCCCTGCTTGGTCTTTGACTCTAATAGGCATAGGTACCGATGGCGAGAGGGGTGTTGGGGGCAGTGACGGGGAGTTGCCCCTCGAATCCTCTTAGTCTGAAAGGGCAAATATATATGGGGAGTTTCAGATTTCAACCTCCGGGATGGGGCCGGATTCTTCACCATGGAACAAGATAATCCAGTCTGGAAGGGTTCTGGGTTGCTGGGAGGATTGTTTCGACATTCTTTTGTGTCCGGCTCCGCGGCCGTGACTACGCCCTTGACCTCGTACCCGAGTGTCTTGTTCATGCTCGGCGAGACATGCGGGGAGGTGATACCCCTTCGTCTCGTCCGAGAGGCCACCAGGTCATTCCCCCAAGAGTTGATATTATACGACGGAGGGATAGCCACCATGTTGCAACTGAGATTTTTGAGCAACCCTTTGAGTTGTTCTGTTGTAATCTCTGTGTCTTTATAGAATAAAGACAATTCTTCGGGCATATGAAATTTCTCACCCTCGTTGATTCTCTGGATGACTTTACGCATTCAATCCTTCAAGCGGGCTCTTCTTTCAATCTCCTCTAAGGGGATGTATTTGTCTAGCGGAATTGTCCCAATGGGGTGAGAGGGGACATATTCTTCTAAGTCGTCAATGAGCTTTTGTAATTACTGGAGCGGTGTTAGTCCGGCGGGCGTTTGGAGAGTCACTGTTAACTCTGCCTGTCTTTTTAGTTTACTCTTCAAATTCTTTTTTCTATTTCTCTCTTGCTTCTTGGTGAGAGCTGCTTCATGGTGAGTAAGAGGAGGGTGCTACAACATCGAGGTGGTCGCGCCCTCAAAGGGGTGCCGTCGACTCATTGCCTTGGAAGGATGGGGTCGGGAATTTTTTCTTGATCGGACCTGGGTCCAAGAATCCTCCCCACCTTGTATCTGGAACGTGACATTGATTGCCTACTCAATGACTTCGTGTGGCAATTCCTGGTACGAGGAGATTGCAAGGTTGGCTCTGGGATGTGCTGCTTGCCTCTTTCATTCGGTTGTATGGTTGGGTCCTGTCGGGCCCCCTGTTGAAGGTCTGCTACTCTGACTTTGCCTTGTTGTCCTAACCTTGGGGAGTTCTCCTAAGTTGCAATGCTGGGGGTGGGGTGCATGCCTTCCTTTTGTAAGCTGGGACGGAATGGCTGCTTCTCTGGGACCCTTGCCCGAGTCGGGTGAGGAGCTATGGATGTTGAAGGGTGCCTTCCCGTGCTTACAGTTGTTGCACTATGGACAACACTTGTTGTATTCACTGGGCATGGCTGTACCGATCCTTCGGTCAGTTGTGGCTCCTTGCCTCTATCTATCGTAGAGGAGGCCGCGACTCGTTGATAAAGAGTTTCTTCTGGTTAGGTCGTCTCCAGGTCCTTTGACGGGTCACTTACCCAAACATCGTCTCTACCCAGGAGAACTCGGAGAAGTCTCCCCGTAACTTCCCGAGGGAATGCGAGGGACTCCAAATCTTGCCATGAACACCAACTTGGGTGCTGTTCTACTGGGGCGGAGGGGGTAGCCTTCTGCTTTGCAGCGTCAGCCAGTCGATATGATGCTGAGGCTCAGGCACCACTAGATGACCCTTGAGGAGTTGGGGCTTTTCGACTACTGTCTTGCTCCCCGTGTCTTCCTTGGTCTTCAGGACTTTGATGAGCTTGGCAAGGGCAAATCTGGTGTCTGGGCGCGTGGCATTGAGGCGACAACGGCTCATCATTGGGAGACAAACCATGCCCTGATGGAGCGGGGTTGACACCTTTTTCCGCAACCGCGAGCCTGGAGCGTCGCTGCTTGTCCTCGACTTTACTGGGGATAACTCCCTCCTTTTTGATGTTACCGGGGGAGGATGTAGTTGCTTCGTGTATCACATGGGTTGACAAATAGACAATATTGACCGTTCTGTTTGGCCTTGTCCAAGTGTGAGGCTGGGGTGGGTCAACACGACCACTCTTTATCGCAATGAGACCATCCCGAATCAACTTCTCGGCCTAGGTTTTGAAGACGTAATCATCTTCAATGGGGTGACCCAATATACGGTGCTATAGACAGAAGTTGGGCTCGCTTACCTTTTGAGCTTCTCCAGGCCTCTTAGGTTCAGGAAGTTCGATCAGCCCTTGTGTAGAGCAGAGCTTAAAAAGCTTATTTGTGTGCTTTTTGAAGGAGAATGGTGTTCACATTCGCTCACCAAAAGAAGGAGCGGGCAGTTTGTTCTCCAATCTCTTTGTGGGGTGGCTCAAGCTAGCCTCTCCTGTATTCCCACCACCCATGGGAGAGAACTTGACAGCGTTCACCTCTTTAGCAGATGGGTGCTTCCGGACTTGCTTCCCTTTGGCCGAAGTATAACCAGGATTGTCAGCGAAGAACATCTCTATCTCAGCTACGGCGGAGTTGATTTGATAGAAGCTCTTCACATTGGTGCCAAGAAGTTTCTCAGTGACCTCCGTCTCTAAGCCTTTTCTACAAATAGTAATGACATCTTCTTGGATCGGAGGGTGAGTACATCTCATGCTGAGGCCGCGCCATCTCTTGATAAAATCAAGGGTTGTCTCGCCTTTCTTCTGTCGGATAGAGTAGAGCTTGGCCAGCAAGACTCTTCTCTCAGCCACTTGGAAACGGTCAAGAAATTTCTTCTATAAAGCAACCCAATTTGCTACAGAATTGGACTTCAGGCGATAATACCACTGGAAGGCGACTCCCGTAAGAGAAGTGACGAAATATCGGAGGAGATATGACTCGTCCAGCGATAGCTCACCCATGGCCGTTATATAATAGGCCAAGTGTTCGTGAAGAGACCCCTCCCCATTGAACTTTTCCAGTTTCAGCACTTTGGTATATTCCGGAGGAAGCTTCTTAAGCTGATGGTGTAATAGATATGGCACACTATAAAGGTCCACTGGGGTGACCCCCTCGCCATACTGAGCGAACTTAGCGTCGATAATTCACTCGATCATTTGCCGCTGCACCATGAAGCTTTCTGGTATCAATATATTGATTGGTTGAGGATTAGGCTCCGCGAAGGGCGCACCAAGTCCTGCCATTGTCGGTGCTTGAGTGAATGAGGTTGAAATATTGACACCAACAAGCTTCGGTGCTTGAGTAACGAATATGGCACACTATAAAGGTCCACTGGGGTGACCCCCTCGCCATACTGAGCGAACTTAGCTTCGATAATTCACTCGATCATTTTCTGCTGCGCCATGAAGCTTTCTGGTATCGATATATTGATTGGCCGAGGATTAGGCCCCGCGGAGGGCGCACCAGGTCCTGCCATTGTCGGTGCTTAAGTGAATGAGGTTGAAATATTGACACCACCAGGCTTCCCTGAAAGAACTTGTCCTCCGGTCGAAAGTCGGACTGCGTGGTGCGATTGAGAATCACGCTCTCGTAACAATTCTTGGAGGAGAGCGGTTAACTATTGCTTTTCTTTTAGCAAGGCTTCCATTGTAATCCCTTGTACTTCACCATCAGGTCCCGAGTTGATGATACGTTCCTTGCGCACGAGGGCGCTACGACCTTCTACAGAGACTTCTTCAACTCGGGGTTGACTAGGTGGATCGGACGAAGATGCCCCTCCTTCACCAATCGAGGCCGAGGTTTGTGCTTGGGGTCGAGCTTGCCTCCAATGTGCCAGAGTTTCATTCAAGTTTTTGGCTGGTCTTCTGGCTACTGGCCAGTGGCATAGCATGTGAAGACTCGTACGATGTTGTTGATGACGCGTACCATTCTCCTTCTTGGGAGGCTTGCCGGGGCATGTAATATCCCGGACCTTTCGGATCCTTCTCTGTGGGTCCCGGATCTGGTTTCTTGGAGTGTCCGGCTCCGTTGTGTCTGAAATTTCATTTCGGGCATCTTTCATCTTCGGATCGGCGCGATCCGGAGTTGTTTCGGAGGCCCGGAAACGTTCCACGGCTTTTCCGCACGTGTTTTTTGATTACCGGTGTGTGTTTCGGTAATTCCTTCGGAACCTCGCTGCGGGTGAACCGGGTCGTTCACCTGGGCACGGATGGTACCGTTGCGATCGGTGGGTTCTGAGGATTCCGAAAATATAATTTTCTATTTTTTGATATTTTCTAGAATTTCTAGATTTTCTATAAATACTCTCATCTCTCTCTCTCTCCCCACCCTCTTCTTCTTCTTCTTCTTCTTCTTCCTTCTCTTCTACCCACCGTGACCATCGCCCCTCCCTCTCTCTTTCTCTCTCATTTGGCCGCGGCGACGTCCCCTTCCGGCTGCAGACGGTGCGGGGTGACGGCGTGACGACGTGGGCGACGGTGAGGTGATCGTGGCGGCGTAAAGCTTGTGGGGAACCGTGAAGGAATGAGGGTTTTCAAAGCATTCTTCGTGATCTCGGTAACGATTCGGCGGAGCATTCGCTCCATTGAGGTAGGGTGACGTTCCCTAGCTCCATGCCGTTCATTTCCGTGATTTATAGGCCGAGGGGAGGCCGAGAGAGGCTTGATTAATCGGGTTTGGGGTTTTCCATGATTTGGGGAGAGCTCGCCCGATCTATGGATTTAGCTCGCGATTTCACGTTTTGGTGGCATAGTATCATGCTAGGGGTCCCCAGGGGTCTTCCCCTTTGATTTCCCCCTCTCCGATGGAGGTATGGGGGTGTGGTTGGGGTTTTTGGGCTTTCCCCACCGTTTCGCTATCGGGCGGGTGTGGCGGTCCTTCCAGTGACCGTCACACCGTGTGACGCACCTGGGTGGGTGCGTCACAACCCTTATTTAGCCAACTGGGGTCTGGGAGTGTGACGGTCCCACGATAGACCGCCACAGGCGTGTGACGCGCCTGGGTTGGGCCGTCAGAGCGTCCCGACCATTGGCATCCGACCGTTGGTTTGACCGTTGGGGGTCAAGGCGTGTGACGCACTAGGGCTGGCGCGTCACAGCCTTGTGATGGCCCAGCGTGGGTGCGTCAGGGTTATTCGACCCCCAGGCAATGTGACGCTCCAGGGCTGGACCGTTACATGTGTGTGACGCTCCAGGTGTGGACCGTCACATGCTGTGACGCACTGAGTGGCACGCGTCATAGCTTGCCTTTGTTTTTCCCTGTGACGCACATGCATAGGCGCGTCACACTCTGTAACGCACCAGGGCAGGTGCGTTACACTCTGTTTTACACTGGGAGTGTGACGGCCTGCGTTGGACCGTCAGGGTCCTGTGACGGTCCAGCCTAAGACCGTCAGGCGTCTGTGATGGTCCCGCCTAGACCGTCAGAGTCATGTGACGCGTCTAGGGTAGATCGTCAGGCACTGGGTTGCCCCGGGTGGTTTGCAACCCCGTGTCTGTTCCGACCGTGGTCACCGTGCGACGGTGCCGGTATGTGGGGTGGTCCCCGTACGTCGTCGGATGCGGACGTGGTTTTCCGTTGACTTGAGACTTTATTCCTTCAGTGACCCTCCACTAGTCGTAGCCCACCAGTACGCGGTGCTGGTCTCACCAGGGAGTGGTGTACGGGCCGACCCTTAGAGACAGTTTTTAGGCTGGTTTCCATCGAGCCCCACGTCTGTAGCCAGAGTCCGGCTAAGGGGAAAACCAGTCAGAGGGCCTCTGGTAGATGCTACCATGTCAGGCAGTTCACCTGCGGTGCGGTGTAAGTTGTCAGGGGACGCTACCAGCTGTGCTTCTAGTGGGAGGTACTCCTGTCGAGTCGGGAGTGTCAGACTGTCTGTCGTACGACTTCGACCTTCGGGTTTCTGCCGTGTTGGCCGTTGTGTTCCGGTTATTTCACCGTGGCACGTGTGTCGGTTTTCGTGCCGTGAGATGGGTACTTTGTAGATGGCAGGTTTCCCTTTTTGAGGTACTCGCTTACTGCTAGCGTAGCGGTTTCTCCGTTTGTGAGGTAGGGTTCGAGTGATCCCTACTGAGTCTTGTTCCGAGACTCATTCCCTGCGTGTTTTCACCGTGTTTCAGGCGAGGCGAGGCTTTAGGGGAGTTCGTCTGAGGCTCAGCGCGGTTCAGGTGCCCAGCGTTAGTGCCAGAGGTCAGAGCCGGGGTATGTCCCGTGTAGCTGTACTTTCTTTTCTTGTCTCTGTACTAGTTGTGGACTACTATTATTATTTTATTATTATATTGTGGACCATGTAAAACGTTAATTCATTTCCTGCTTATTTATATAACTGTTTAATTCTGTAATTATTTGTGATACTTGTATAGTTTCCACACCATCATTCTAACCCTTCCGAGTCTTCAGACTCGTGGGTGGCGGTGCGAGTCTCGGGTTATCGGGCCTTCCCGGTAATCGGATTCTCGGGTCATTACAGCTAGTATCAGAGCGCGGTTGTGGAATTATACGGGAATCATAGGTGATTGTAGTGGTCCACTAGTCCACAGCGATGAAGTACAGTTGACGCTGGCATCGGGCATCGTGTGTTTCTCTTAACCTTGCTGTTCCGTGCTTTCTGTCTTTGCTCCAGGTGCGGGTATGGCGCCGAGGCGGGTGACTCGCTCTCAGCAGGGGCAGTCGGCTGGAGGTCAGGAGATCCAGCAGGAGGTTCAGCAGGAGCAGAAGGAGCAGAGTAGAGTGCCACCTGCGGCCACCAAGGCAGTGGATACTGCGAGATTTTTGGGGGCCGAGGATTTCTTCCGTGGCATGTACCAGCTTATGTCTCAGTAGTTCGGCGGAGAGGCTGGTGAGGGCTCGTCAACCAGGGGTGGGCCAGGCCGAGCAGTGAGGGATTTCATGCAGTTTCATCCACCTTACTACGGAGGTCAGCCAGACCCTGATTTGGCTCAGAGTTGGCTCGACGAGATGGAGCGGGTGTTCAGTTCTGCGCGGAGTACTGCGGAGGATAGAGTGATGTTGGCCTCCAACCAGTTGCAGGGTACGGCTCGGGAGTGGTGGTCTTCCGAGTGGAAGACGTCTTTCCAGCTTCGTCCACTTGAGCAGATTGTGTGGGGCGACTTTGTCAGTGCTTTCGAGCGTACCTACTGTCCAGAGTTTATTGCTACGCAGCGGATGCATCAGTTTTTGGAGCTGGTTCAGGGCGACATTTCCATGTTGCAGTACAGGGCCCGATTTGTCGAGCTGGGTCGGTATGCACCTCATATCATGGAGAATGATAGGGTGAAGACCGCACAGTTCGTTCAGGGCTTGAGGCAGGAGCTAAGGCACCATTTGATCGCGAATGCTGCCACCGATTTGGAGACAACGTCTCGTGTTGTGGCTTCTTTGGAGATGGATATGCAGAGGACTCGAGGACCGATTAGCCAGGGACAGTCTTTGTCAGGTCGCAGCCAGCAATCGGCTACCCAGCAACATGGTTCCTTCCAGCATGCGTCGGGTGGTCTAGGAACGCCGGCACCGGCAGCGTCAGTGACAGGATCCGTGTCTTTCGGCTCGAAGGTCAAGAAGTTTCTAAAGAAGGGTTTCTCTAAGAAGAGGTCCAAGGGTCAGGGGCAGGCTTCATCGGGCAGTGTACAGCAGCCGGTTCAGTTTCAGCGTCAGGGATCAGTGGGTGGATCGCGAGGATTGTGTCCATGGTGTGGCGAGCATCACCCAGGCAGGCAGTGCACGGTGCCGATTATCTGTTTTCGGTGTGACCAGCCAGGGCATATGGGGCGTGACTGTCCTCAGAGGTAGCAGCAACAGTTTCCTCAGCAGCAGCAGATTCCCCAGCAGTAGAGGCCACAGCAGCAGTAGTAGGGGCAGTATCCACCGCTACCCAGGTCAGCTAGTGTAGGAGGCAGGCAGAGAGCTCGGGGCCAGATTGCACACATGACCAGGGCAGAGGCAGTGGCGTCGCAGCTCGTGGAAGGTACCGTTCAGATTTTGGGTCGTGCGGCTCGGGTTTTGTTTGATTCTGGCGCGTCTCATTCGTTTATTTCAGAGGATTTCGCGCTGAGCATCGAGGAGCCGGTGACCCAGTTGTCCTGCGATTTGGCAGTGGAGTTACCTTCGGGTGATTTTATGATCACTCTGTATTGCTTCGATGAGGTTCCCGTGTGGGTGGAAGGGCGGAGTTTGCCGGCTAGGCTCTATGCGTTGCCGCTTCAGGACTTTGATGTGATTTTGGGCATGGATTGGCTCGAGACACATCATGCGTTGGTGGATTGTGGCTCGAAGAGAGTTTATTTTCGGCGACTTCGTGGACCCACCTTCTATTTCCAAGGTATCAGGTCTTCCTCTTCCCGATTCCTTATTTCGGCGATTCGAGCTCGTCGTTTGCTTGATGCGGGTTGTCAGGGTTTTCTCGCTTCTGTGGTCTTGGTAGACCAGCCGCGTCCGGATGTCGAGGACATTCCGGTGGTGTGTGAGTTTCCCGATGTTTTCCCGGAGGACTTACCTGGATTGCCTCCCCAGCGGGAGATCGATTTTATGATCGAGGTCGTGCCGGGTACGGGACCTTTGGCGAAGGCCCCCTACCATATGGCCCCCGCTGAGTTGAGGGAGTTGCGGGCGCAGTTGCAAGAGTTGATGGCCAAGGGGTATATTCATCCCAGCTTTTCCCCTTAGGGTGCGCCAGTGTTGTTCGTGAAGAAGAAGGACGGTAGTTTGCGGCTGTGCATTAACTACCGACAGCTGAATGAGGTGACCATTAAGAACAAGTATCCGTTGCAGCGGATTGATGATTTGTTCGACCAGCTTCAGTCTGCTCGAGTGTTCTCGCGGATTGATTTGCGGTCCGGTTACTATCAACTGAGAATTCACGAGTCCGATGTGGAGAAGACTGCGTTCAGTTCGAGGTACGGGCATTATGAGTTCCTGGTGATGCCGTTTGGGCTCACTAATGCCCCCGCAGCCTTCATGGACTTGATGCAGAGGGTGTTTCGTTCGTATCTGGACCAGTTCGTGGTCGTATTTGTCGACGACATCCTTGTCTATTTGCGGTCTGCCGAGGAGCACGCGTACCATTTGGGTGTGGTGCTGCAGACGCTGCGAGATCACCAGTTGTATGCGAAGCTCAGTAAGTGTGAGTTCTAGCTTCGTGAGGTGCACTTTTTGAGACACGTGATTTCTGGTGATGGCATTTCCGTGGACCCTGCCAAGGTCGAGACAGTAATGTGATGGCCGAGGCCGAGGTCGGTGACGGAGATCCGAAGCTTCTTGGGGCTTGCGGGTTATTATCGTCGGTTTATCCAGGATTTTTCTCGCATTGCGACCCCGATGACTAGACTCACACGGAAGGATGTGCCTTTCGTCTGGTCTGAGGAGTGTGAGCAGAGTTTCAGGGAGCTGAAGAGATTGCTCACCTCGGCTCCGGTGTTGGTTTTGCCTTCTGGGCCGGGAGGTTTTGTGGTGTGTACAGATGCTTCCGGGGTCGGACTGGGTGCTGTGTTGATGTAGCATAGTAGAGTGGTGGCTTATGCATCTCGGCAGCTGAAGCCCCACGAGGAGAACTACCCTACCCATGACCTTGAGTTGGCGGTTGTGATCTTCGCGTTGAAGATCTGGAGGCATTATATGTACGGTGAGAAGTTCGAGGTGTTCACTGACCATTAGAGTTTGAGGTATGTGTTCACGCAGAGGGACCTTAACCTCAGGCAGAGGCGTTAGATGGAGTTTATGAAGGATTATGACTTCACCCTGTCTTATCAGCCGGGCAGGATGAATATCGTCGCCGATGCTTTGAGTCGGAAGGTCGCGATCAGTGCCTTGATGTTGAGGAAGTGGAGGCTCTGGGAACAAGTGCCCGAAGTATCTTTCAGGCTCAAGATTCCCCAAGAGCCAGGATTTACAGTGCTTGCGAGTCTGACTGTCACGCCAGCTATCCCCCGTCAGGTGACAGAGGCTCAGCATGCGGACCCTGAATTGCCCCGGATTTTGGCCTTAGCTGATGTGGAACTCGGCGAGGATGGTGCTGCGAGGTTTCATGGCAGGCTGTACGTCCCAGCCGAGGAGCGAGTTCGGCGTGCGGTGTTGCGCGAGACTCATGGGAGCAGGTACGCCGTACACCCGGGTGCGACGAAGATGTATCGGAACTTGCGGAGGCAGTTCTGGTGGCCTGGCATGAAGAGAGATGTTGCCGAAGTTGTGGCCAGGTGCCTGACCTATCAGCAGGTGAAGGCGGAGCATCAGCGACCAGGAGGTACTCTCCATTCCTTGGATGTTCCCGCGTGGAAGTGGGACCACGTGACCACGGATTTTGTGGTGGGTTTGCAGAGGACTCCGAGTGGGCAGGATAGTATTTGGTTGCTGGTGGATCGGCTGATGAAGGTGACTCGGTTGTTACCGGTCAAGGTCAGCTGGAGTGTGCCCAAGTTGGCTCGTCTTTATGTGGAGCGGATCGTTCCGTTGCATGGGATTCCCATCTCCATCGTGTCGGATCGGGATCTGCGCTTCACTTCTGAATTTTGGAGGAGTTTCCAACGAGCTCTTGGCACGGAGTTGGCGTTTAGTTCAGCGTACCATCCTCAGTCAGATGGTCAGTCTGAGAGGACCATCCAGACTTTGGAGGATATGCTGAGATCCTACTGACTGGAGTGGCAGGGGAGTTGGATTCACCACCTGCCGTTGGTGGAGTTTGCCTACAACAACAGCTATCATTCGAGCATCGGCATGGCTCCTTATGAGGCGTTGTATGGGCGTCCGTGTCAGACTCCACTTGACTGATTTGAGGTTGGTGAGCGTGTTTTGACGGGAGCGAAGTTGGTGCAGCAGTGTGTGGATGTTGTGCACATGGTTCGTCAGAACATGTTGGCGGCCCAGAGTCGGTAGAAGAGCTATGCTGACCGGAGGAGGCAGCCCCTCGCGTTTGCCGTGGGCGATCGGGTATTCTTGAGAGTTTCTCCGATGAAGGGGGTGATGCGTTTTGGACGGCGTGGGAAGTTGAGTCCCCGCTATGTTGGTCCGTTTCCCGTTGTGGAGCGCGTCGGTGAGGTGGCTTATCGGTTGCAGTTACCCCCTGAGTTGGTGTCGGTGCATGACGTGTTTCACGTCTCGATGTTGCAGAAGTATATGCCCGATGACTCTCATGTTCTTGAGGATTCTGTTTGGCCCGAGGCGACTCCAGACCTTTCTCTCCCATAGTTTCCTGTCCGCGTTGAGGATAGGCGAGAGCAGCGCCTGCGGAGCAAGGTCATCCCCTTGGTAAAGGTGGTGTGACAGCGGCACTCTGGTGGTGAGGCTTCTTGGGAGCGTGAGGACGAGATGCGTCGGTAATTCCCTTACTTGTTTGAGTGAGTCTTCCTCTTCTTTCCCCTTAGGGTTGTCCTTAATTTCGAGGACGAAATTCTTTTAAGGGGGGAGGGCTGTAATATCCCGGATCTTTCAGATCCTTCTCCGTGGGTCCCGGATCTGGTTTCTCGGAGTGTCCGGCTCCGTTGTGTCCAAAATTTCGTTTCGGGCATCTTTCGCGTTCGGATCGGTGCGATCCGGAGTTGTTTCGGAGGCCCGGAAGCGTTCCGTGACTTTTCCGCACGTGTTTTTCGATTACCGGTGTGTGTTTTGGTAATTCCTTCGGAACCTCGCTGCAGGTGAACCGGGTCGTTCACCTGGGCACGTGTGGTACCGTTGCGATCGGTGCGTTCCGAGGATCCCGGAAATGTAAGTTTCTATTTTTCGGTATTTTCCGAAATTTCTAGATTTTCTATAAATATTTTCATCTCTCTCTCTCTCTCCCCACCCTCTTCTTCTTCTTCTTCTTCCTTCTCTTCTCCCCACCGTGACCACCGCCCCTCCCTCTCTCTTTCTCTCTCGTTTGGCCGCGGCGACGTCCCCTTCCAGCTGCAGACGGTGCGGGGCGACGGTGTGACGACGTGGGCGACGGCGAGGTGATCGTGGCGGCGTAAAGCTTGTGGGGAACCGTGAAGGGACGAGGGTTTTCAAAGCGTTCTTCGTGATCTCGGTAACGATTCGGCGGAGCATTCGCTCCATTGAGGTAGGGTGACGTTCCCTAGGTCCCTACCGTTCATTTCCGTGATTTATAGGCCGAGGGGAGGCTGAGAGGGGCTTGATTAAGCAGGTTTGGGGTTTTCCATGATTTGGGGAGAGCTCGCCCGATCTATGGATTTAGCCCGCGATTTCACGTTTTGGTGGCCTAGTATCATGCTAAGGGTCCCCAGGGGTCTTCCCCTTTGATTTCCCCCTCTCCGGTGGAGGTATGGGGGCGTGGTTGGGATTTTTGGGCTTTCCCTGCCGTTTCACCGTCGGGCGGGTGTGGCGGTCCTTCCAGTGACCGTCACACCGTGTGACGCACCTGGGCGGGTGCGTCACAGCCCTTGTTTAGCCAACTGGGGTCTGGGAGTGTGACGGTCCCACGATAGACCACCACAGGCGTGTGACGCGTCTGGGTTGGGCCGTCAGAGCGTCCCGACCGTTGGTTTCACCGTTGGGGGTCAAGGCGTGTGACGCACCAGGGCTGGCGCGTCACAGCCTTGTGACGGCCCAGCGTGGGTACGTCAGGGTTATTCGACCCCCAGGCAATGTGACGCTCCAGGGCTGGACCGTTACATGTGTGTGACGCTCCAAGTGTGGACCGTCACATGCTGTGACGCACCGAGTGGCACGCGTCACAGCTTGCCTTTATTTTTCCCTGTGACGCACATGCATAGGCCCGTCATAGTCTGTAACGCACCAGGGCAGGTGCGTTACACTCTGTTTTACACTGGGAGTGTGACGGCCTGCGTTGGACCGTCAGGGTCCTGTGACGGTCCAGCCTAAGACCGTCAGGCGTCTGTGACGGTCCCGCCTAGACCGTCAGAGTCCTGTGACGCGTCTAGGGTAGACCGTCAGGCACTGGGTTGCCCCGGGTGGTTTGCAACCCCGTGTCTGTTCCGATCGTGGTCACCATGCGACGGTGCCTGTCACGTCCCGAGCGCGGAAGATTACCCGAGGCGCGACAGTCCTTTATATAGAACCAAAGCGAGCTAGCTATCTGTTCGAGACTCTACCTTCGAACCATTAACAGAATGCGCAAACAACTCAAATTTTAACTAGAACTTCATAAAATGATAAGTACTGGTGATTACAACAGTTCCAAAGACATCCTTTACCGTTAGGCCACAAGCCTTTATTACACTACTAGACAATGACAATTAAACTAAATGGTTTACATCTATGACATAAATGCTACATCACTCCATCTCATCCCCTTCCGAGTCCTGATCAATTTCCACATTTCTTGAAAATGTTAGAAAACAACAGTATGAGCGAATCGCCCAGTAGGATTTACATCTCAATTTCTAGCATGCTATAAGTGAATTACACATTCATTTAATGTAAAGAGTATATGCATGCAGACAAGTAAACATCAAGGAACTGACTGGAGTAGAAAGTGAGAGTATAAATCAATTTCACATAGAAATGGTAATTGATGTCAAGCAGTGAATAACTGGAATAACAATCATGATAGCACAGTAAACAAGTAAGTTCAAGCAATTAGAATTGGCTATATATATATAAATCAATTCATTCAAGTAATTGTCCATTCGGGCCACGCAAGTCAAGTACTGCCCATCCGGGCCACGTAAGTCAAGTAAAGAGAGAGAGAGAGAGTGATGGAATGTCTCCAATCTAGCATGTAGTTCGGTGCAATGCAAGACACCGACAAGCAAGAGATCTTTCCCATGGGTTTCGGGCGCTCCTCCCAGGACCAGACCGAGCCCTATTGCCAGCATTATTAGTCATGTTTTTCGACATCCATTCTCATCTATCATTTATAGCCAATATAGAATTCAAGGTGTGACCGGTAAGAATATAAGGTAGATTTGGAATCCAAGGGTACAGATAAAGTAAAACCAGTGATGAAAAGTTGATGCATTGTATAACTGGTTATCCAATTAATGTCTCGGGGTGGATTTCTAACTAGTACAGACTTAGTAAATTAATGACTTCTACTAAGGCACCTTTTATTAAATTCAAGTTACTATTATATAGGGTTTGAGAGAAAGTGGCACCTTGGTCAGGGGTGCCTGTAGCTCGACGGTAACAGTGTTAATTTATACTATGAATAGTTAAATTCAATACTGCTAAACCATATTAATTTCAACACTGTTAAACGCGGTTACAACATCGGTAAATTAAACACTGTTAAGACGGGTTTTATATATATTAATCATGCATATACTTGAATATGTATTGGTGTACAATATTATATTGGGTTATATATATATTAAGCATGAATATACATTCGTCAGAGTGTGTTGTACATAATTAATATACATTCATCGGTTTGAATTATGTATTTTGTACATGGTTAAACGGGTACAATATTATGTATAATATACTTGAATACAATATGTATAAAATACTTGAATTCTAACTATGTATAGTATGTAAAATATGCTTGAATTCTAACTGCATACCAAGGACAAAAATACTTGAATTCTATATGTATCAAATACTTGACTTCTAACCGGTGTTAAAGCTTGTTGCTGCAGCTGACCGTTGCTTTCATGAAGAAATTAATTTCAAATTAAGACCATACGTATGTGTAAATAGGCTTAGAATGGAAGACAACATAAAGAACAGTCAGAAAAGAAGTCATTTCAAGCCATGGGTCGGCCCTTGCATGCGAGCATGTGGGATTTTTTGGTTCTGGTTGCATCACAGGGGAATTTGGGTGAACAAGGTTTGGGAAGTTTAGGTGGGTTTTAACTATATTTTAAGCTGAACGCTTGTTAATTATTAATCATTGTTATGAAAGGTTTAAAAGATTTATAATCTTTTACCATTCCATGAAAATATTATAACACTGTGTAACACATAATGAAACTATTATAATACTGTTAACAAGGTTAATATACTATTGATGAAACTATTATAATACTGTTAACAAGGTTAATATACTATTGAAAATATTGTTATGAAAAGATTTAAAAGATTTATATTAACAATTTAACCATGTCAATATACTTAATGAAAATATCATAACATTGTATTAACAAGATATACTTAATGAAAGTATTATAACACTAACAATGTTAATACACTTATAAAAATATTGTAACACTATATTAATAATAATTTTGAATACCATATAAAAATTTATAAAAATAGTAATTAAATCGCTAACACATTGGTGATCACTTTTGTCTTCTATGACTAATACTAATAAAATCGTTGACAAGGCCTAATCAGCGATTTAAGCATGACTTAAAACTCGGAAATCACTATTCACGCAATAATTCGACTACCTTGTAAAAATATAGAAAAATAAGAAAATGGTATATCAGGATTTATAGAACAATTTTGTCTTCTTGAGTGTTTTTAGTAAAAATCTGCATTTAGATCTATTCACCATTTAAGGTGAGTTTAATAAATTAATATTTTAATTAGATGAATAGTACCATGAAAATGTTTTCACTATATAAAAAAAATCCAGAAAAATAATAAATAGGTTTCTGGAAGCTTACTTAACAAAGTTGTCTTCTATCATTAACCTTGGAAAAATACGTGGTAAGATTTAATTAGAGATTTAGGTTGCAAAATTATAATACTGTTAACAATGGTAATACACTTATATAGATCAATGTTAACAATGTTAATACCCTTAATGAAAACATTATAACACGGTAGTAGCCATACACCCTTAATGAAAATATTATAACACGGTAATAACCATATTAATACACCTAATGAAACTATCATAACACTGTTAACGAGGTTAAGATACTAATTTAAGAATTCCAGCAGTAAACCGATCTTAGAACTTAATAACCATACTTAAGTGGTTAACAAGGGTTATATATTCATGTTAAAGCTAATAACCCATTAATAATGTACCTAATAACCCATAATCCTGGTACCTCATTAATTTAAGTGTATCATAGAATGGGTAACATTAATAAGTTGTTCACCCTACTGGTATTATTACTATGTAGACTAATTAGGCTATTGCTGTATTTCACTAAATTAAGTTTAACACATGTTGATAACTATGCGGAAAAGCATCACATGGAGATGAACCAATTGTTAACTATTAGTTTAGCTAGAAGTTTAGAACACCTACCTCAAGAAGATGGCAGAATAAAGAAATGGCAGAACAAAGTTTCTTCTGCAAGAGACAGCCTCTGCAGCAACCTCTGCAGCAACTGCACCTTCTGCAACCCTTAACCAAAGCCACCTAGCAGCTACGAGGGAGGATTTAAGGTGGTTTCTGAGTGGTTTACTAGACAAGATAGGGAGGCCAGATCCGTGAAAAACGGATCTGGGTAGGCGCCAACGTGTGCACAGATGGGTTGGCATGAAAATGACGTTTTTTTTTTAAAATGACGCCTCTATCTGGGGCATTACTTCTGGTTATATTTGTTTATATTAAACTTATGACATTCTTAATTGAATTTTATATTTAATGTTTGGTGGAGTATATCTACCAAATTTTATGGATAAGTTAGTTATAATTTTTCCTTTTTTGACATATAATTTTTATAAAAAAATTCTTTTTACATAAAAAGTAGCACTATTCATCCGTTACTATTCATTTCATGAATTAACGACATGGCATATGTCGTTACCCACAGTCACGGGCGTTTCTTAATTGAATTTTATATTTAATGTTTGGTGGAGTATGTCTACCAAATTTTATGGGTAAGTTAATTATAATTTTTCCTATTTTTACATATAATTTTTATAAAAAAATTCTTTTTACATAAAAAGTAGCACTATTCATCCGTTACTATTCATTTCATGAATTAACGACATGGCATATGTCGTTACCCACAGTCACGGGCGTTTCTTACATATATCGTTAAGATTAATCACATGGTAATTAATTAAACCTACCTTTAATCTTAGTATTAAAATTCCAAAGGAGAAAAAAAAGTCAATAAGCATTTCCACCTTAGTTCGTGTGTTATAGGAATTGAATCTTAGTCCTCAAGGTTAGTGACACACTACTTAACCAACTATCCTAGTAAGTCCTCTTATTACAAGAAGTGATCTTTATGTATGATAAGGTTTAGGGTGAAAATTATTTAGTTTTATTTTTATATAATTGAAAGATTAAATTATTTATGATATTCAATTTTATAAATCTAAAAATTTAATTTCTTGGGGAAATTGGCTTATAACTTACAAATTCTAAATAATTAGAAAACAGACTTATTAAATTATGGAAAATTGATTTCTTTGACTTTATAATTTGTGAGAATATAATTTGGTATCTTATAATAGTTTTAACTATTAGAAATTAACTTATCTAAATATTTAATAGTCATAAAAAGGTTTTCTATCTATTTTTTTTGTTTTGTTTGTCTTATTTTTGGTTATTTGAAATTTTAAAATAGTGATAATTTTCTTTTATTTATTTTTTTTTGAATTTTATTTCTTTAACGGGTGTTACACCCTCCCCTACTTAGAAGAATTTGGTCCCCAAATTCAACTGTATCAGGAAATTTCAATTTACCTGTATAAGGAAATTTCATTTTTATAAGGATACGGTGCGGGTGGTGTAAGATACTCACAGTCTAAAATAGCTCTAGGTATCTTCTCTTCATAGATTCCTCGGTCTCCCAAGTTGCTTCCTGCTCGGAACATCGATTCCATTGAATTTTCACCATAGGGATCGTCTTGCTCCTTAGAACTCGGACTTCTCGATCGAGGATGCGCATCGGCCTTTGCTCGTAGGTAAGATCTCTTTGAATCACCAAATTGGTGTAGTCGATGACATGAGAGGGATCGTGCACATATTTCTTTAACATAGAAACATGAAATACGTCGTGCACTTCCGAGAGCTGAGGAGGTAGAGCAACACGGTAGGCTACCTCACCCACTCTTTCCAATACCTCAAATGGACCGATGAATCTTGGTGTAAGCTTGCCTTTAACACCAAATCTTCGAATACCTCGGCTGGGAGATACCTTGAGAAATACATGGTCACCGACTTGAAATTCCAAGTCTCTCCTTCTGTTATCAACATAAGATTTCTGCCTGCACTGAGCTACCTTGAGTCTTTCTCTGATAAGGAGAATCTTCTCAGTTGAATCTCTCACCCTCTCAAGACCTAGGAGTTGTCTCTCACCGACTTCCTCCCAGCATACCGGAGATCTACAGCTTCTACCATAGAGTGCCTCGAAAGGTGCCATTTGAATATTGGCTTGGTAGCTGTTGTTGTAGGCAAATTCGGCTAGTGGTAAGTGGTCAGGCCAACTTCCGCCGAAATCTATAATGCATGCTCGCAACATGTCTTCAACAATCTGATTGGTCCTTTCCGTCTGACCATCTGTCTGGGGATGAAAGGTAGTACTGAAATTAAGCTTCGTTCCCAGAGAGTGTTGTAGACCCTTCCAGAAATGAGATGTGAAGCGAGGATCTCGGTCAGATATTATGGACACAGGAATTCCATGTAATCTAGTAACTTCCTTAATATACAAAACGGCAAGAATATCAATCGACCATCGACTCTTGATAGGCAAGAAATGAGCCGATTTAGTAAGGCGATCGATGATTACCCATATTCCATCATATCCGCTCCTAGACTTGGGTAATCCCATAATGAAGTCCATGCCAATGTCTTCCCACTTCCATTTTGGGATATCCAATGGATGTAGCTTTCCGACAGGTTTCTGATGTTCCGCCTTCACTTGTTGGCATGTGAGACAACGAGATACAAAGTCTGCTACCTCTCGTTTCATGTTCGGCCACCAAAAAGTTCTTTTCACTTCTTGGTACATTTTAGTAGCTCCAGGATGGATCGTGTATCTCGATCAGTGAGCTTCTTCCAGGATTTTCCTTTTCAACTCCGGACAGTCAGGTACGCATGTCCGTTTATGAAATAGCAATCTACCATCTGATGCCATCTTGAAATTAGTCTTCTCATTCAGTTTACTCTTTATTTCTACTAGCATGGGATCTTCCTCTTGTAACTTTGTGATTTCAGGAAGTAAGTCGAGATGTAGACTTACATGAGAGAGAATAATACATGCATTCTTCTCATCTGTGTTGATGTCCAGCTCTGCAAGTTTCTCTAACAGCTTCCATTCTTGTATCATACAGTTGGCCAGAATTACCTTTGGCTTCCGACTGAGGGCATCTGCTACAGAGTTACCCTTACCAGGATGGTATTGTATGATGAAGTCGAAATCCTTGAGATATTCAAGCCAACGCCTTTGCCTCATGTTCAACTCCTTTTGGGAAAATAGATATTTGAGGCTCTTATGATCAGAGTACACAGTAAATTATTCTCCGTAGAGATAGTGTCTCTAGATCTTTAGAGCAAAAACTACCGCGGCGAGTTCGAAGTCATGAACCGGGTAATTCTTCTCATGTTTCTTCAATTGACGGGAAGAATATGCAATGACTTTCCCATTCTGCATCAATACACAACCAAGGCCAATATCAGAAGCATCGGTATATACCTCGTATTTTTCTCCTTCAATTGGTAGTGACAAGATTGGAGCAGTGGTTAAGAGATCCTTAAGGGTTTGGAAACTCTTTTCACAATCACCATTCCACTCATATGGCACTTCTTTACGGGTTAGCCTGGTTAGAGGTACCGCAATCTTAGAGAAGTCCTTGATGAAACGCCGGTAATAACCAGCTAGACCCATGAAGCTTCGCACCTCTGTTGCATTAGTGGGTCGATCCCAGTTTTTCACAGCTTCAACTTTTGACGGATCAACTGCAATTCCATCCTTCGAAATAATATGACCTAGGAAGGACACTTCCTCGAGCCAGAACTCACATTTGCTGATTTTGGCATATAGATTGTTGTCTCTTAATATTTGTAGGGCCTTCCTGAGATGTTCTTCATGATCTTCTTCAATCTTAGAGTAGATCAGAATATCATCAATAAAGACCACAATAAATTGGTCTAAATAGGGTCTGAAAATGCGGTTCATTAACTGCATAAAGGCTGCAGGGACATTTGTTAGTCCGAAAGGCATAACAGTAAATTCGTAGTGCCCATACCTGCTCCGGAATGTAGTTTTATGAATGTCTTCTTCTTTGATCCTCAATTGGTGGTAACCAGAACGAAGATCAATCTTGGAAAAATAAGCAGCTCCAGACAATTGATCAAATAGATCGTCGATCCTCGGTAGCGGGTACTTGTTCTTGATTGTGAGGTGATTTAGCTGCCGATAGTCGATACATAGCCTCATCGTTCCATCCTTCTTTTTGACAAACAGCACGGGTGCTCCCCAAGGGGAAGTACTCGGCCTGATGAAACCCTTGTTTAGTAAATCCATCAACTGTTCCTTCAGCTCCTTTAATTCAGCAGGAGACATCCTGTAGGGTGCTTTAGAAATAGGACCAGCGCCAGGAATAATGTCGATGGAAAATGACACTTCCCTTTCCGGGGGTAAACCAGGCAATTCTTCTAGAAATACGTCAGGGTAGTCCCGAACCACCCGAATGTCTTCGACTTTTGTTTTATCGACTTCCGTGGTAGTCACGAAAGCCAAGAAAGCCATACATCTCCTATTCACCAGCTTACTAGCTCGGAGAGCTGAGATGAGTGGGGATTTATTCCGAGGTCTGTTATAAACTAACTCGGGATAATCTACAAAAATTACCTTGCCATGTCGGCAATCTACTGTTGCTTGGTGGATTGATAACCAGTCAGCTCCCAATATGACATCATAATATTCCATGTCAAGGCATATCAAGTCGGCTGGTAGATTATTATCATGTACCTTAACCTCACAATCTGGGTAGTGATGCATGATGTCTGATTTCTTTCCAAGAGGTGTAGAAATGACTAAGTCTAACCGTTCAGGTTCCTTCGTAAATGATGCAGTAAACTTCTTGGAAACAAATGAATGAGTTGCTCCAGTGTCAAATAGAACTTTAGCAGGTTTAGAGCAAATAGACAATGTACCTTCCACGATTCCTCCTTCCATAGGTTCTGTCCCTTGCAGTGCTTGCAATCGGCCTTGCTTCTTGACCGGACGCTTCTCGTCCAGGTTGGAGTGTTCCTTCATCAAAGGGCAATCGGGAATTCGATGCTCTCGACTCCCGCATCGGAGACACGCTCCCAGCTTCCTCCAACAATCCTCGGTCTTATGACCAGCCTTATCACAATATTTGCAAATGTCCTTGGAAGGTCCAGTGATTGCTAAAGCCTTGTTGTTGTTAGAGAAGAAGGGCTTGTTATTTTTCTGAAATTTCTTCTCCTTGGAAGATTCCCCTCCGTTAAAAGATCGCTTCTTACCGAATGACGGTTTGAAGCTTCCCGGACTTGTAACATGTGCCTTCTTGTCCTTCCCTCGGATCTTATCTGAGAATTCCGTGGCATCTTCTAGCAATTGAGCGCGCCGCACCATCTCTGAGTAGACCTGGATGTCCATCGGTGCTAGCTGGGTGATATATTGGGGTCGTAACCCATTGAGAAATCTCCTCGCCTTCATCTTTTCCGTACACACCAAATGTGGTGCATAACGGGAAAGTCTTGAAAACTGGGCCTCATATTCGGCCACTTTTCGGGTCCATTATTTTAACGCGGCAAATTCCGCAGCTTTCCTCTCTTGTACCCGATCCGAGAAATATTTATTGTTGAAGTGCTCAACAAAATCCGCCCAAGTGATATGGTTGTCGGGTAATGTTGCTTCCACGGACTCTCACCAGCATCGAGCGTCCCGCTCCAGTTGAAATGTTGCTAGTAAAACTTTTTCATCATCCGCGCACTGCATCACGCGAAAAATCCTTTCGATCTCCTTCAACCAATGCTCTGCGTCATCGGGGTCCACTGATCCCGCGAACCTTGGTGGATTCATGTTGCGGAAATCCCGATGAAGGTCACCAGCTCCGCGGTGAGCACCGCCAACACCACCTTGCGCCACTTGTTGTAGCGCCTGGGTGAGTCCTTGCACGGTGCGCTGCATCTCGCGCCATTGTGCTCTTTCAGTGGCCATTTCCTACAAAAGAATTAAAGTGTACTGAATATGGAGTTTTCAGTTAAGGTTAAGGGTCAATTATCATTATTCATCTAAACCCTTGGCTCTACCCCACTTTCCAGGTAGGATTTTAAACACTAATCCAACCAATCCTTAGACCTTTTCTATCTTTGGACTCAGGTTTTTATTTCTACTAGTTCCCTAGGTTTGAAACCTAAGGCTCTGATACCAAGAAAGTTCTGTCACGTCTCGAGCGCGGAAGATTACCCGAGGCGCGACAGTCCTTTATATAGAACCAAAGCGAGCTAGCTATCCGTTCGAGACTCTACCTTCGAACCATTAACAGAATGCGCAAACAACTCAAATTTTAACTAGAACTTCATAAAATGATAAGTACTGGTGATTACAACAGTTCCAAAGACATCATTTACCGTTAGGCCACAAGCCTTTATTACACTACTAGACAATGACAATTAAACTAAATGGTTTACATCTATGACATAAATGCTACATCACTCCATCTCATCCCCTTCCGAGTCCTGATCAATTTCCACATTTCCTGAAAATGTTAGAAAACAACAGTATGAGCGAATCGCCCAGTAGGATTTACATCTCAATTTCTAGCATGCTATAAGTGAATTACACATTCATTTAATGTAAAGAGTATATGCATGCAGACAAGTAAACATCAAGGAACTGACTGGAGTAGAAAGTGAGAGTATAAATCAATTTCACATAGAAATGGTAATTGATGTCAAGCAGTGAATAACTGGAATAACAATCATGATAGCACAGTAAACAAGTAAGTTCAAGCAATTAGAATTGGCTATATATATATAAATCAATTCATTCAAGTAATTGCCCATTCGGGCCACGCAAGTCAAGTACTGCCCATCCGGGCCACGTAAGTCAAGTAAAGAGAGAGAGAGAGAGTGATGGAATGTCTCTAATCTAGCATGTAGTTCGGTGCAATGCAAGACACCGACAAGCAAGAGATCTTTCCCATGGGTTTCGGGCGCTCCTCCCAGGACCAGACCGGGCCCTATTGCCAGCATTATTAGTCATGTTTTTCGACATCCATTCTCATCTATCATTTATAGCCAATATAGAATTCAAGGTGTGACCGGTAGGAATATAAGGTAGATTTGGAATCCAAGGGTACAGATAAAGTAAAACCAGTGATGAAAAGTTGATGCATTGTATAACTGGTTATCCAATTAATGTCTCGGGGTGGATTTCTAACTAGTACAGACTTAGTAAATTAATGACTTCTACTAAGGCACCTTTTATTAAATTCAAGTTACTATTATATAGGGTTTGAGAGAAAGTGGCACCTTGGTCAGGGGTGCCTGTAGCTCGACGGTAACAGTGTTAATTTATACTATGAATAGTTAAATTCAATACTGCTAAACCATATTAATTTCAACACTGTTAAACGCGGTTACAACATCGGTAAATTAAACACTGTTAAGACGGGTTTTATATATATTAATCATGCATATACTTGAATATGTATTGGTGTACAATATTATATTGGGTTATATATATATTAAGCATGAATATACATTCGTCAGAGTGTGCTGTACATAATTAATATACATTCATCGGTTTGAATTATGTATTATGTACATGGTTAAACAGGTACAATATTATGTATAATATACTTGAATACAATATGTATAAAATACTTGAATTCTAACTATGTATAGTATGTAAAATATGCTTGAATTCTAACTGCATACCAAGGACAAAAATACTTGAATTCTATATGTATCAAATACTTGACTTCTAACCGGTGTTAAAGCTTGTTGCTGCAGCTGACCGTTGCTTTCATGAAGAAATTAATTTCAAATTAAGACCATACGTATATGTAAATAGGCTTAGAATGGAAGACAACATAAAGAACAGTCAGAAAAGAAGTCATTTCAAGCCATGGGTCGGCCCTTGCATGCGAGCATGTGGGAGTTTTTGGTTCTGGTTGCATCACAGGGGAATTTGGGTGAACAAGGTTTGGGAAGTTTAGGTGGGTTTTAACTATATTTTAAGCTGAACGCTTGTTAATTATTAATCATTGTTATGAAAGGTTTAAAAGATTTATAATCTTTTACCATTCCATGAAAATATTATAACACTGTGTAACACATAATGAAACTATTATAATACTGTTAACAAGGTTAATATACTATTGATGAAACTATTATAATACTGTTAACAAGGTTAATATACTATTGAAAATATTGTTATGAAAAGATTTAAAAGATTTATATTAACAATTTAACCGTGTCAATATACTTAATGAAAATATCATAACACTGTATTAACAAGATATACTTAATGAAAGTATTATAACACTAACAATGTTAATACACTTATAAAAATATTGTAACACTATATTAATAATAATTTTGAATACCATATAAAAATTTATAAAAATAGTAATTAAATCGCTAACACATTGGTGATCACTTTTGTCTTCTATGACTAATGCTAATAAAATCGTTGACAAGACTTAATCAGCGATTTAAGCATGACTTAAAACTCGAAAATCACTATTCACGCAATAATTCGACTACATTGTAAAAATATAGAAAAATAAGAAAATGGTATATCAGGATTTATAGAACAATTTTATCTTCTTGAGTGTTTTTAGTAAAAATCTGTATTTAGATCTATTCACCATTTAAAGTGAGTTTAATAAATTAATATTTTAATTAGATGAATAGTACCATGAAAATGTTTTCACTAGATAAAAAAATCCAGAAAAATAATAAATAGGTTTCTGGAAGCTTACTTAACAAAGTTATCTTCTATCATTAACCTTGGAAAAATACGTGGTAAGATTTAATTAGAGATTTAGGTTGCAAAATTATAATACTGTTAACAATGGTAATACACTTATATAGATCAATGTTAACAATGTTAATACCCTTAATGAAAACATTATAACACGGTAGTAGCCATACACCCTTAATGAAAATATTATAACACGGTAATAACCATATTAATACACCTAATGAAACTATCATAACACTGTTAACGAGGTTAAGATACTAATTTAAGAATTCCAGCAATAAATCGATCTTAGAACTTAATAACCATACTTAAGTGGTTAACAAGGGTTATATATTCATGTTAAAGTTAATAACCCATTAATAATGTACCTAATAACCCATAATCCTGGTACCTCATTAATTTAAGTGTATCATAGAATGGGTAACATTAATAAGTTGTTCACCCTACTGGTATTATTACTATGCAGACTAATTAGGCTATTGTTGTATTTCACTAAATTAAGTTTAACACATATTGATAACTATGCGGAAAAGCATCACATGGAGATGAACCAATTGTTAACTATTAGTTTAGCTAGAAGTTTAGAACACCTACCTCAAGAAGATGGCAGAATAAAGAAATGGCAGAACAAAGTTTCTTCTGCAAGAGACAGCTTCTGCAGCAACCTCTGCAGCAACTGCACCTTCTGCAACCCTTAACCAAAGCCACCTAGCAGCTACGAGGGATGATTTAAGGTGGTTTCTGAGTGGTTTACTAGATAAGATAGGGAGGCCAGATCCGTGAAAAACGGATCTGGGTAGGCGCCAATGTGTGCACAGATGGGTTGGCATGAAAATGACGTTTTTTTTTAAAATGACGCCTCTATCTGGGGCATTACTTCTGGTTATATTTGTTTATATTAAACTTATGACATTCTTAATTGAATTTTATATTTAATGTTTGGTGGAGTATGTCTACCAAATTTTATGGGTAAGTTAATTATAATTTTTCCTATTTTTACATATAATTTTTATAAAAAAATTCTTTTTACATAAAAAGTAGCACTATTCATCCGTTACTATTCATTTCATGAATTAACGACATGGCATATGTCGTTACCCACAGTCACGGGCGTTTCTTACATATATCGTTAAGATTAATCACATGGTAATTAATTAAACCTAACTTTAATCTTAATATTAAAATTCTAAAGAAGAAAAAAAGGTCAATAAACATTTCTACCTTAGTTCGTGTGTTGTAGGAATTGAACCCTAATCCTCAAAGTTAGTGACACACTACTTAACCAACTATCCTAATAAGTCCTCTTATTACAAGAAGTGATCTTTATATATGATAAGGTTTAGGGTGAAAATTATTTAGTTTTATTTTTATATAATTGAAAGATTAAATTATTTATGATATTCAATTTTATAAATCTAAAATTTTAATTTCTTGGGAAAATTGGCTTATAACTTACTAAATTCTAAATAATTAGAAAACAGACTTATTAAATTATGAAAAATTGATTTCTTTGACTTTATAATTTGTGAGAATATAATTTGGTATCTTATAATAGTTTTAACTATTAGAAATTAACTTATCTAAATATTTAATAGTCATAAAAAGGTTTTCTATCTATTTTTTTTATTTTGTTTGTCTTATTTTTGGTTATTTGAAATTTTAAAATAGTGGTAATTTTCTTTTATTTATTTTTTTTTGAATTTTATTTCTTTAACGGGTGTTACAGTGCCGGTACGTGGGGTGGTCCCCGTACGTCGTCGGATGCGGACGTGGTTTTTCGTTGACTTGAGAGTCTACTCCTTCAGTGACCCTCCACTAGTCGTAGCCCACCAGTAGGCGGTGCTGGTCTCACCAGGGAGTGGTGTACGGGCCGACCCTTAGAGACGGTTTTTAGACTGGTTTCCGCCGGGCCCCACGTCTGTAGCCAGAGTCCGGCTAAGGGGAAAACCAGTCAGAGGGCCAGACCAGGTACGCGAGGTCTGTGTGTGCACACGTGGTTGGGGGCAGTTGGACACACGCTAACCAGCGTGACCCCAGCTAGTCACTTGTTTATGGTACTTGTTCGGTGTCCGTGCCTCTGGTAGACGCTAGCATGTCAGGCAGTTCACCTGCGGTGCGGTGTAAGTCATCAGGGGACGCTACCGGCTGTGCTTCTAGTGGGAGGTACTCCTATCGAGCCGGGAGTGTCAGACTGTCAGTCGTACGACTTCGACCTTCGGGTTTCTGCCGTGTTGGCCGTTGTGTTCCGGTTATTTCGCCGTGGCACGTGTGTCGGTTTTCGTGCCGTGAGACCGGTACTTTGTAGATGGCAGGGTTTCCCTTTTTGAGGTACTCGCTTACTGCTAGCGTAGCGGTTTCTCCGTTTGCGAGGTAGGGTTCGAGTGATCCCTACTGAGTCTTGTCCCGAGACTCATTCCCTGCGTGTTTTCACCGTCTTTCAGGCGAGGCGAGGCTTCAGGGGAGTTCGTCTGAGGCTCAGCGCGGTTCAGGTGCCCAGCGTTAGTGCCAGAGGTCAGAGCCGGGATATGTCCCGTGTAGCTGTACTTTCTTTTCTTGTCTCTGTACTAGTTGTGGACTAATGTTGTTATTTTATTGTTATATTGTGGACCATGTAAAACGTTAATTCATTTCCTGCTTATTTATATAACTGTTTAATTCTACAATTATTTGTGATACTTGTGTAGTTTCCACACCATCATTCTAACCCTTCCGAGTCTTCGGACTCGTGGGTGGCGGTGCGAGTCTCGGGTTATCGGGCCTTCCCGGTAATCGAATTCTCGGGTCGTTACAGGGCAAGCCAGTACCGGTGCCCCTATCCTGTCGAAGACGAAAATTCTTTTAGATGAAGTATTCGTCTTTCGCTTCTAGTTGCCATGAGAGGAGCTCAAGGTGGGTTGTTTGTCGTGTCGGCGGTGGGTCTCCCTCTGCCCATATCTATTAGGGCAGACTTCCTCCGCCGCCTGGGCAACGTTTAGTTGACTGGATGAAGGCTCTACTGGGTCTCATTCCCGGCGTTGCTCAGGCAACTGGCACGATGTATCAGCTCGCACCCTTCGGATGGCTTGGGCTTCCTTTTGGGTGACCCACATCTGTTTGAAACAGGGCCGAGGTTCTCATTTGTAATCGCCTCCTTGTCAAGGCCTAGCAGTGCTGGATGTGTCGAGATAAGACCGCCAAATTTGCAGAGCCGAAGTGGTGACGTCCTGTGGACGCACTTTTCGTTCGCTCGTTTATGCCGTTGGTCTTATTTCGGATGGTTGATTCGTCTATTAAGTGCGTGGGCGTGCCAGTCACGAAGTGACAATTTATTCGGGCTCCGAAGAGCCCATGGTGCGCTCGATCTGACTGATCAGGCGATTGTGTAGTTCGTGTCGGGACTAAAACCCACCGCGCCATAAAGGTCACATCGTCATTTACATCCCCTCGGAGAGGGGAACACCCTTGATTAATCGTCGAGAAAAAGGGCCTCATGGCCAGAAAATTAATTGCATAAAAGGGCATATTAGGAAGCATTGAAATCCCCGTATGAGGGTGAGAAGAAAACATTCGCGATCATGTCGGTCATGTGCTGACCATTTAATGTTCGGACGAATGTCCGGCTCGAGAAAAGCGCAATCGTCACGGGAAAATCGGAACATTTGTATGCCGGGATACGATAAATTTATTGTTCGGAGGAACGAGAAATATTCAGTTAAATCCCGGTTAAAGCGGTTAGAAACGGATAAGTTTGTCGGCCCGGTGCAAGATCAAGTTGCGACCATACTATGGTGGGCCCCCCGTGGTCGCAACAAGACTTGCATGAGGCTCATTAATATTTCCGGTGCCAAGGGGCAACGGGGGAGTGTCCCGGGATCAAAGCCTAGAACCAATATGTATTCAGAGGGAGCGGACTGTAGGCCGAGGATACGGGTCAGACGATGATCATAATCGGGACGGACCCGAGGTCTAAGCGTGACCCATGAAGACCTTATTGATATTCCCGTGCATAGGGTTCGGGGAGGACGAGGGCCACCTCATTCCATTCAGATTTTGTCGGTCATTCATGGACCACTTTATGTTCGGACAAAGGTCCATATTGAAGGTACGACGTAGATGTAAACAACCACGTACAAATATATGCCGAGTTCGCGGCAATTTCAATGAAAGAGCGGGAACGAATCCCAATGGGAACGGGGTCCGAATTGACGAGCTATCGGCCCAAAGCAATGCCGGATTACGATCATATCGGGATGGGAGCCATCGGTCATGTCGGTCATTCATGGACATTTTCATGTTCGGACACAGGTCCGTAATAGGAACACGGCGGGAATCGAGGTGAACCCGTTCAAATGTCTGCCGAATGTACGATAATTTTAATAATGGCTCGGAAGGGATCCGGCCTGAGGAGCGGGTCCGGTGTAATCGGAATGTCGGCCCAAGGTAAGGTCAGGTCATGGCCATTTCGGGATAACTCCCAAGACTCAGGCCCGGCCTGCAAGGGCGGCATTGTTGTTCCTTCAGCACCAGGTCACGGGAGAGACGGGGCTGCAATGTAGATTTTACCACTTTTTTTATCTGGGATTTTTAACCATATGATTTTGTGCTGCTTATTCCCCTTTATGCATTTGTTCTGAATGATTTCTCCATTTTGTTTATTATTATTATTATATTTTCTCTTTTTTACTATTATTATTACTATTTCATACTTTTTGTTTATTTCTTATATATATATTCAGGTTTATTTATTTATCATAATTTTTATTAATTTATTATTATTATTATTATTACTATCATTATCATTATCTTTATATTATATATATATATATTGGAGAGAGAGTGGGCCGCTGGAGGGCTAAAAGGGGCTGAAGGGGCGTGCCGCTGAGGAGCGGCCAAGCTGGGCGTGCTGGTGAAGGGCTGAAAGGGGCGTACCGGGGAAGCTAGGGCTAGTGTGCCGGCGAAGGCATGGAGAGCATGCCGGAGAGGGGTTGGGAGCGTGATGGGGGAGCCATGGCAGGGTGTACCGGGCTAAGGAAGTAGGGGTGTGCCGGCGAAGGTCTGGCCGAGCGTGCCGGGCTGAGGGGGTGCAAGGTGCGCCGACGAAGGTCGGGCTAGATGGTGTGCCGGGCTGGGGCGCTGGCGAGTGTATCGGGTAAGGAATAGGTGAGGCGTGCCGGCGAAGGGCCTGGCCGAGTGTGCCGGGCAAGGGTTGAAAGGGGTGCCATTAAGCGTAGGGAGAATGTGCCGGCGAAGGGGTCGCGGGAGCGTGCCGACGAAGGTTGGGGTTAGTGTGCCAGAGAAGGAGCTGGGTGGTGGCGTACCGGGTAGAGGATGGGGAGCGTACCGACGAAGGGCTTGGCCAAGTGTGCCGGCAAAGGGCGTGCTGGTCAAGGGTGGCTGGAGGGGCGTGCCGGCCAAGAGCCGCCAAGCTGGGCGTGCCGGCGAAGGGCGCGAGCGGGCATGCCGGCGAAGGGCGTGCCGGCCAAGGGTGGCTGGAGGGTGTACCGGCGAAGGGCCTAGGGGCTATGCTGCTGGAGGGTCGACAAAGGTGGGGTTGAGTGTGCTGGGGAGGCTTCGAGGCAGGGTGCACCGACCAAGGAATTGTGCCGGCTAAGGATGAGGTTAGAAGCGTACCGGGGGAAGCCAAGGCAAGCAGGTGTGTCGGATGAGGGTGAGGACGGGCCCCACCCCTCTCCCATTCTTATATCTTTTCCTTTTCTTTTCTCTCTTGATTTTGTTCAGTTTGCGTGGGTTTCTTCTTTCTTTCTCTTGATTAACTTCCATTCTTTCTCCCCTGAGGACGAATGTTCAAGTTGCTTAGTTGTCGTTCGATTCGACTCTCTTTGTGTTGATTGCGATTTCCTTGCCTTGGTTGAAGTGTTTCACCGTTGATCTTTTCATTTGTTTGTTGCTTTCTTTTTACCTTTTAATTTGTTATTGCCCCATTTGTTTGTTGTTTCCTTTTATCTTTTTAATATGTTATCGTTTCTAACAAAAATTTGGCAGCATCTCCCCATGACCCGAGTGGTAAGGGAGATACAGGGAACGCGCCCACATGGAGTGGCGGAACCCGACAATTGGAGGTGGGCGCTCGAGAGCGGCAACACCTTTAATAAAACCTCGAAAAACTCGGAGGGAACGGTGGACGGGAGACGATTCTAGGACTGGCTGCAAATGCCATGGGTGGAAGATGAGGTCTGGTGTGCCGGCCAAGGAATTCGGGGGCGCACCGGACAAGGTAGGCTGGAGGAGGTCAGGCTGTACCGGTGAGGGGGTGGTGACTTGGCTGAGATTAAGGGCGTACCGACCAAGGGGCTGTGCCGGGGAAGAAAGGGCCGAGGGTGTACCGGCCAGGGAAGCTGCGCCGGGGAAGGGCTGGTCAAGTGTGTGTCGCTGAAGGGCATATGGAGGGGTGTACCGGGCAAAGGGCCAAAAGGCTGTGTGCCGGTCGGGGAGAGGCCCGGGGAGGCTCTGAGGGGCTGAGGGTACACCGGCCAGGGGCTGTACCGGTGGAGGGGCACAAGGTGTGCCGGCCTGGAGGGATTCGAGGCGTGCCGAGCTGACCGAGATCAAAGCTGTGCCGGGCAAGGAGGGGAGAAGGAATGCACCGGTCAAGGGGGGTGAAGTCCAAGGTGCTGGGTTCAAACCATGGGAGGTTCTTCGCATGGAGGTAAGGGTATGAAAGGTGGGGCATAAGCCAAGAGGCCAAGGAACCCAGGGGTATGGGGCATTCTGCAGGGAGTTGACCTTGAGTTCTGCTCATTGTATTTGAGTGAACCCGGAGGCCACTGTCCGAGAGGAGCTCACTCTCTACCGGGAGGAGGGGTTGGATGAGATAGATAATGAGAGGGATGCTTCCCGCAATAGGATGAGCAAGGGAAGAAGAACTGCTAAGCCAACCAGCAGTAGGGGAGGAAAGCATAGGACAACGACAAATGCAAACACCCGAGGACACACATATGCCATACACATAGAACACCATGAAAGGGGAAAAAACATTCTTCCATTCTTTTGGTAGAGGGGGAGCACAGAGGCTAATACATTGAGAGGGAAAAAATAGAAAGGGCGGAAAAGCCAAAATAAACACAGTGGGGAGGGGAACGGAGCACCAACTCCTCCCCTCCCACAGCTCACTCTCTTCTCTCTTCACTCTTCACTCCTTCGCACAGGCGGTGGCGAACGGGGCAGCACTCTCTCTTTCTCTCTTCTTTTTTTCTCCTTTCTCCTCTCTTCACTCCAGCGACGGTGGGTGGAGCACCAGGGGGGCAGCCCAGCCTCTTCTTCTCTTCTTTTCTTCTTCTTCTTCTCTTCTGGTCCCTCTGTCGTGTCTCCCTCTCTCCCTCTTTGTGTGTGGAGCAGCGGAGGCTTTTTATATCTCCCACGGCGAGAGCTTCCGAAGGCTTTTTATATCTCCTCATTTGTTTCTATGCCCCCAGACGGGATGTAGCTTCTGCTTCTTATGCTCCCCGGGGTGGGGTACATTCCATGCTTCTCATGCCCCCATGGCGGGGTGTAGTTTCTCTCTTTGTGTGCCCCCAAGCCAGGGTGGATTCTGCCTCCTTGCTTCTACACCCCAGGCGGGGTATGTTCTTTATGGCTTCTATGCCCCCAGGTGGGGCATGCTTCTTCTTCTGATGCCCCTGAGCCGGGGAGTATCCTCTATGGCTTCTATGCCCCAGGCGGGGTGTATGTTGCTTCATATGCCCCTGGGGCGGGGATGTATTCCGCTTCTAATGCCCCCATGGAGGGGTATGTTCTTGGCTTCTTATGCCCCCAAGGTGGGGTGTGTTTTGCTTCTTGTCCCCTCGAGGTGGGGTGAATTTCTTTCTTTCTTTGCCCCCAGTCCGGGGTGTATGTCTCTTTGCTTCTATGCCCCCAGACCAGGGCATGTTCCTGCTCCCCCCTTTTTATGCCCCTATGGTGGGGCGTATTCCTCTTCATGTGCCCCTAAGCTGGGGTATATTTCTTTTGCTCCTTATGCCCCTAGGCCGGGGTATGTCTCTTCTTCAAATGCCCCTAAGCCGGGGTGTATTCTTTTGCCCTTTATGCCCCTAGATCGGGGTACATCTCTCTTCATATGCCCCCGACACGGGGTGTATCTTTTAATTCTTATGCGCCCGGCGGGGCGTGTTTCTTTCTTTATATGCCCCCAGAGTGGGGCGTGTTTCTTTCTTTATATGCCCCCAGAGCGGGGTATAGTCTTTGCTTCTCATGCCCCCATAGCGGGGTGGATTCTACTTCTTTTGCACCCAAGGTGGGGTGTGTTTCTTCTTCAAATGCCCCCCTAAGTCGAGGTGCATTCTTTATGGCTTCTGTGCCCCCAGGCGGGATATGTTTCTTCTTCAAGTGCCCCTAAGCTGGGGTGTATCTTTCATGGCTTCTAGGCCCCCAGACGGGGTGTAACTTCTGCTTCTTATGCCCCAGAGCGGGGCATATTTTTTTGCTTCTTATGCCCCCCATATTGGGTGTATTTCTTCTTCTAATGCCCTTAAGCCGGGGTGTATCTTTTGCCTCATATGTCCCCCGAGTCGGGATGCGTTTTGCTTCTTGTGCACCCAAGGCAGGATGTGTGTTTGTTCTTCACGTGTCCCTAGGTCAGGGTGTGACTTCATGTTTCTCATGCCCCCATGGCGGGGTATGTTCTGCTCCTTCACTTTTGTGCCTCCCCCCAGGTGGGTTGTATTCTTTTATAGCCTCTATGCCCCCAGGCGGGGTGTATTCTTTGCCTCTCGTGCCTCTGAAGGGGAGGGGTGTAGCTTTATTTCATGTGCCTCCATGAGGTGTGTGTTTTGCTTCTTGTGCACCCCGGATGGAGTGTGTTTCTTTCTTTGTATGCCCCCCGTGGTGAGAGTGTATCTCTTTATTTGTGTACCCCCAGGCCGGGGTATAGTCTTTGTTTCCCAGGCCCCCATGGCGGGGTGTAGTTCTTCCATAAATGCCCCTAAAACCGCGGTAGATCTTTGAATACCCCTAAGCTGGGGTGAATTTTTTTTTGCTTCCATGCCCCCGTGGCGGGGTATGTTGCTTCTTCAAATGCCCCTTGGGTGGGGCATACCTTTCTTCATATGCTCCCAGGTCGGAATGTATGTCTCTTTGCTTCTGTGCCCCTAGACCGAGATGTATTCTGCTTCTGGTACCCCAAGAGTGGGGTGTATTGTTGCTTCCGATGCCCCCAAGGCGGGGTGTAATTCTTGCTTCTTATGCTTATGTGCCCCCAAGCGGGGTGTATTCCTTTCTTCATACACCCCTAAGCCAGGGAATATTGTTTGTTCTGCTTCAGATGTGTTACTTCATGGACCCCGAGGCCGGGATGTATTCCTTCTTCAAATGCCCCTAAGTCGGGGTGGACTCTTTTCTTCTTATGCTCCCAAGGCGGGATGTAGCTTCTTCAAATGCCCCTACGCTGAAGCGTATTCTTTATGGCTTCTATGCCCCCAAGCGGGGTATGTTTCTTCTTCAAATGCCCCTAAGTCAGGGTGTATTCTTCTCTTTCTTATGCTCCCGAGGCGGGGTGTAACTTCTTCAAATGCCCCTAAGCCGGGGCGTATTCTTCATGGCTTCTATGCCCCCCCTACGAGGTATGTTTCTTCTTCAAATGTCCCTAAGACAGGGTGTATTCTACTCTTTCTTATACTCCCAAGGCGAGATGTAACTTCTTCAAATGCCCCTAAGCCGGGGCGTGTTCTTCATGGCTTCTATGCCCCCTTCCTGGCGGGATATGTTTCTTCTTCAAATACCCCTAGGCTGGGGTGTATCCTTTGTCTAACATGTCCCCCGAGTCGGGGTGCAGCTCTGTTTCTTCTTATGCCCCCAGGTCGGGGTAGATTCTTCTCACGTGCACCCAGGGCGGGGGTGTATTTCTCTTCATGTGTCCCCATATCAAGGTATATTTCTTCTTCAAGTATCCCCAAGCCGGGGTGCATTCTTGCTGCTTCTTATGCCCCAGGGCGGGGGTATGTTCTGCTTCTTTTACCCCCTCACGGTGGGGCATATTGCTCTTCATATGCCCCCAGAGTGGGGGTGTAGCTTTTCTTCATCTGCCCCCTAGGTCGGGGGGTATGCCTCTTCACTTCTGTGCCCCCATGCGGGGTATGTTTCTTCTTCAAAGGTCCCTGAGCCGGGGTGTAGCTTTGTTGTATGTTGTGCCCCCGAGTCGGGGTGGGTTCTCTTCATGTGCCCCTGGGAACGGGGTGCATATCCTTTTTTCTGCCTCTTATGCCCCCATGGCGGGGTATATCTCTTCTTCTTATCCCCCATAGCGGGGTATGTGCATGCTCTCTTTGAGAGTGGTGGCCGTGCTTGGCCTCATTGCTATAAAGCATTCCCCACAGCGGGCATCAATTCATCAAGCTACAATTGTAGTTTGTTGGATCTTCTAACAGCCACTCGAGGGGCCGTCTTATGTCGGATAGGGGCAGCAGGAAGGTGGAACAGACCAGGGCGTTGCACCATGGAGTTGGACCCTCCCAGAGCCGGGCGGGATGCCGGCCTTCTTCTTGTTCTCTTGGTCGACAATGTTTGCCAACCCTTTTTTGTCCTTTCTTTTCTTCTCTTCTTCCTCTTTTGTGCAATAGACCAAGGTGGGTGTGCAGGAGAGCGCTCACCCCCTCAAGGAGGGGATGAGTGGTTCGCTCCACCGCATCAATCCCACAGTGGTCATCTTTGTTCAACACGGGTGTCGAAGGATATGGCCGTACGACCCTCTCTCGCCGATTCTTTCTCATCCCTTTTTTATTTCTTTTTTATTTCTTATTCTTTTTGGAGAGGGGGGTTTCCGCAGCCCACCACAAAGGCAGCCCAACAAGACCCACAAGGTCCAACCAGACGAGCCCGCCCGAGTGATAGCCCACAGGGCCCACTTAGGGAAGAAAGCCCAATAAATAAGACTCGAGGAACTAACTCTCCCCGGCGGCCTTCTAGGCTCGGAGGGCCCGAGACAACGGTCAGGTCCCAAGGAAGGTCCGGCCTAACGCCCTCTCCCCGTCCGAGAGAGATAGGCTCTAGCCGACCTATCCAACCCCACCTTCGCCGGGCCATGCCTATCGCTCGGACAAGAGCTAGCATCCCCGAGGCTCGGTAAGGCCAGTTGATTATCCGCATGTGCAGCCGTTCAGAGTCCCCCGCCAGCGGGAGAGTCAGGGGAGCCGCCGGACTCCAAGGGGATAACGTTCCCACGATCAGGCCATGAAAGCCCCCGTTAAAGACGTAACTCCCGCCGGGAACCCCTCAGCTTGCAGGACTCCTGAAGGCGGCGCACTATTTAAGCAAGGGATACCCTCCGGAAGAAGATAAGAGAAACAAGGCATTCACACACCCTAAGCTCCTGAGCACGATTCGCTTCACCCTCTGGTGGAGAGGATTCTCGCGCATCAGCTCTCTCCTCCCCCCATTATCGCTTCCACCATAGCTCTACTGACTTAGCCATCGGAGGGTTTTCCCCCAGGGAGATCCCCTGGGCCCTCTGATACGTTTCCCTCTCTTGCAGATTCATCTTCTGGTGATCCATAGCCCGCTCAGGACTCAGCGCGAGATCTCGCCTCTTCATCTGGCGCCGTCTGTGGGAAACGCACGAAGAGCCAAGATGGTGAGAAGAAGCTCAGGGAGGAGATCCGCCGATGGGAAGGGTAAGGCTATGGCAGCGGTGGGAGGCGCCCCCTCTAGGGTCTCGCAGAGCCCCCACTCCAACGCCAGCATCCCCACCAATAGGCCACCACCACCCCCCCCCGGCGGAGACAGGGGCACCCCTCGACGGTGGCGCCAATGCCTTCCAGGCACTCAACGAAAAGATGGATGTCCTCGTGGAGCTCATGAGGGCCCAGGCGGCTAGGGACGCAAGGTCCCGCGCCCCGTCAGGAAGTCCCCCTCGAAGGAGTGCGACGCAGCACACCGCCGGAGGCCGCTTCACCCTCCGCGGCCGACAGCTCCTCCGCAACGACGTCGGAGGACCCTCGCATGCTCCGTCTACGGAGCAAGAGGCTTCCTCCACGCCGAGGAGAGGGAAGCAGGGGGCGAGGCCGCTGCGCCCGGGCACCAGTACTCCGGGAGATCGCCACGACGCCCCCCCAGCCCCACGGCGCGACCGCAGCCAGAGCTGTCTCTCCGGCTACGAGATTTTGAAAGACGGTTCGCAGAGCAAGAGCGCGTCCTCCGCGCCCTGCAGAAGACCTCTTTCCCGGAGGACGAGGAGAAATCCCCTTTCTCCGAGTACATCTTGAAGGCAGAGGTCTCTCCCAGAGCCTCCATCCCAACCTTCAAGCTCTACGACGGCCAGGGCGACCCAGCCGACCACTACGATAGCTTCGACGCCCTGGTGACCCTGCATGGAACGCCGGATCCCATCAAATGCCGAGCCTTCGCGGCCACCCTGGTCCAAGGCGCTCAGGCATGGTTCCGGGCCCTCGCCCCTGGGTCCATCCGAGACTTCAGGCAATTTGGGCGAATCTTCAAGGAGAGTTTCGCCGGTAGCGCCCCCCCAAGGTCAGTAGCGGGGCTCCTGGCTCTCAAACAGGCGCAAGGGGAGAGGCTCCGGACTTACGTCCACCGATTTAAATCGGAAGCCCTCAGGATCCCCCGCCTGGATGTGGCCTCAGCCACAACCGCACTGACCGGGGGCACCCGGGACGAGAATCTCCACCGCGAGCTTGTCCTCCACCCTCCCTCGACCCTTGCCGAGCTAGTGACTCTGGCACTGCGCCACGCCGAGTGCGAAGAAGTACTCAGCGCCTGCCGAGACGCAACCGGCTCGGGTCGGGAGGGGGACAAGAAGCGGACCTCCGAGCCAAACCCTGGCTCGGGTAAGAAGCGCGATCGAGAAGGAGAGCGCAAGAGAAAGTACGAGCGGTACACCCCCTTGACCGCGCCAGTCTACGAGATCTATGAAGACATCAAAGACTCGGGACTTCTCCGCCAGCCCGAGCCAATGAGGTCGAAGAACCGTAAGCGGGACAGGCATTGCCTGTTCCACGGCGACCACGGGCACCACACCGGAGATTGCCATCAGCTCCAGGACGAGATCGAGCGCCTCATCCGTCTGGGGCATATAGCCCGATTCGCGACCGGGCACAAAGAAGACTGAGACGCCGCAGAGGAGATCGACAACGCCCCCCGAGGGGTCCACATCAACGTCATCTCTGGAGGAGCGGCATCGGGCGGCGACACCAGCCGAGGAAGGAAACGTCATGCCGAGCGGGCCAGCCGAGCCTTAGAGCCCCCCAGAGGCCCGCCGATGGAGCCCCAGGTCATAGTCTTCTCCGACCAAGACCTGGAAGGGCTGAGCACCCCGCATGACGATGCCCTCGTTATCTCGGCCACGATAAATCACTGTAATATAGACAGGATTTTGGTTGATAATGGGAGCGCCCCCGATGTATTATCTTATGACTGTTTTCTCAAGATGGGGGAAGACCCATCCAAGCTCCGCCCGATCCGAACGCCCCTTTGCGGGTTTAATGGCCTGGCCACCTACCCCGAGGGAGCCCTAAGCCTGCCGGTCACTATCGGCACCCCACCCAAAACCGCTACGGTCATAGTGGACTTCATAGTGATTAAAGGTATGATAGCGTACAACGCCATTTTCGGCCGGAAAATTCTCAGCCGAATAAAGGCCGTACCATCTACCTATCACCAAAAAATGAAGTTTCCCACCAAAAACGGGTTGGGGGAAGTCCGAGGTAACCAGGCCACGGCTAGAAGGTGCTACAATATCTCGGTGGAAGTCTCAAGGCCGGACGGGAAGGATAAGGGCCCCAGGGGAGTCGAAGGAAAAGCCGTGACCATCGAACCCGATGGCGAGTTATTAACGGTATTCCTGAACGACGACCCGGCCCTAGGAGTAAGGATCGGCGCCGACCTACCACCAGAGGAACAGCAGCAATACAAGGAGTTTCTTTCTCAGTACGTTCGGGTCTTCGCTTGGTCCGATGATCAACTCCCTGGTATACCAGAGGAAACTGTGATGCACAAGCTCAACCTCAATACCACCGTGAGACCCGTACAGCAGCGGAGGAGGAAGCATGCGCCCGAGAAACAGGCGATCATCAAGGCGCAGGTCACCAAGGGACAAGAGACTGGTCTTTTTAGACCGGTCCTGTACCCGACATGGCTAGCCAACGTCGTCCTGGTACCGAAAACCACAGGCAAGTGGCGAATGTGCGTAGACTTCACCGATCTGAACAAGGCCACCCCCAAGGACTGCTATCCGCTACCGAGCATCGACCAACTGGTTGACTCAACCTCGGGCAACGAGATACTCAGTTTCCTGGATGCCAATTCGGGTTATCATCAGATCCGAATGAAACCTGAAGATGTCGAGAGGACCGCCTTCATCACCGACTACGGCGTGTACTGCTACACCAGGATGCCCTTCGGATTGAAGAATGCTGGAGCCACATACCAGCGACTGGTCAACCATATGTTCGAGGGACAGTTAGGTCGGAACATCGAGGCCTACATCGACGACATGCTCATCAAGACCCCGAGGGCCCAAGACCACTTCACCGACCTCGCCGAGACTTTCGGCACCCTCCTGAAGTACAGCATGAAGCTCAATCCCGCCAAGTGCACCTTTGGAGTAAGATCCGGGAAGTTCCTCGGTTTCCTGGTCACTCAGCGAGGGATCAAAGCCAACCCCGACAAGGTCCGGGCCATCCTGGACATGCGCCCGCCCACGTGTATTAAAGACGTCCAGCGTCTGACGGGGCGTGTCGCTGCTCTCAGTCGTTTCCTGTCCCGTGCGGCCGAACGATGCTTGCCCTTCTTCAAGCTGATGAGGGGGCCCAATGTAGCATCTGCTACGTTCGCATGGGATGGGGAATGCCAGACAGTGTTCGCCGAGCTCAAAGAGTTCCTGGCTTCGCCCCCGGTGCTTTCCAAGCCGGTCCCGGGCGAGGTCTTGTTGCTCTATCTCTCGGCGACGCCATCAACGGTCAGCTCGGTCCTAGTCAGAAATGACTCGGGAATCGAGAGGCCGGTCTACTACACCAGCAAGGTGCTCAACGAGGCCGAGCGGAGGTACCCCGCAACCGAGAAACTCGTGCTAGCATTGGTTACCTCCGCAAAGCGGCTCCGACCCTACTTCCAGGGGCATCCCATCACCGTGCTAATCGGCGAGCCACTGAAGAAGATTCTGGCCCATCCCGAAGCCTCGGGACGACTCGTCAAATGGGCCATCATGCTCGGGGCCTACGGCATCTCGTGTCGGCCACGATCAGCTATCAAAGGACAAGCGCTCGCCGACTTCATCGCCGAGAGCACCGTTCCGATCGAGGACAGGCCTCCGACAGCACCCGGGCCAACCTGGGAGCTGTTCGTCGATGGATCGTCCAACTCGGTCGGCAGCGGCGCAGGGATCCTCCTAAAGTCCCCCGAAGGAATAGAATTGCAATACGCCCTGAAGTTCAACTTTCTGGCGTCCAATAATGCTTCCGAGTACGAGGCCCTTATCTCGGGAGCCCGCATGGCCCGACGGTTGGGGGCCGAGTGAGTCAGGATCCACACCGACTCCCAGCTAGTTGCAAGCCAGGTCAATGGCGAGTACGAAGCTCGGGAGGCACCTATGATCAAATACCTCCAGTTGGTCCGGAGCCTGGCCCAGCAGTTCGAGGAGTTCGAGGTAGTCCGAATAGCTCGGGAGCAAAACTCTCGGGCGGACGCCCTCTCCCGACTGGCCTCCTCCCTAGACCCGGAAGGTACACGATCGGTCCTCCTTGAAGAGCTAGAGCGCCCGAGCATAGACTCGGAGCTCCTCGCCATTGACTCGGCCACTCCCGGTGACTGGCGCTCCCCCTACCTGTCCTGGCTACGGGACTCCCAGGAGCCCTCCGACCCTCGGGAAGCCCGCCGAATGAAGTACCAAGCTCGGCGCTTCGTCATCCTCGACAACGTTCTCTACCGAAGATCGTTCTCCGGGCCCCTTCTGAAGTGTCTCGGTCCTGACGAAGCAAGCCAAGTTGTTGAAGAGATTCATCAAGGCCTGTGCGGAGCACATTCAGGAGGTCGGTCGCTGGCCAGAATCCTGCTAAGGCAGGGGTACTGGTGGCCTACCCTACAGCGCGACTGCACGGCTTACGTACAACAATGCGACTGTTGCCAGCGGTTCGACCATTTGGTCCATCAGCCGGCCACGGAACTTATCACCCTTACCGAGCCCTACCCTTTCGCTCGGTGGGGGATCGACATCCTTGGGCCATTTCCAACAGCTCAATCCCAGAAGAAGTTCATCATCGTCGCCATCGACTACTTCACCAAGTGGATCGAGGCTGAAGCTACAGCAAGGATCACCGAGACAGTCGCCTGGGGCTTCGTTTGGAAATCGATCATCTGTCGCTTTGGCATCCCCCGAGTGATAGTGAGTGATAACGGGCGACAATTCGACTCTCGGTACTTCCGAGACAGATGCGCCGACCTAAATATCCGCAACCACTTCACTTCGGTCGCCCACCCTCAGGCCAACGGGCTGGTTGAAAATGCCAACAAAACCATCTTGAAGGGCATAAAAACCAGACTCGGCAAGGCTAAGGGTAGCTGGCTCGAGGAACTGCCTAGCGTACTATGGTCGCACTGAACGACTCCCAGGACGGCAACCGGTGAGACCCCTTTTCAGCTGGTATATGGCACCGAAGCCGTCGTTCCGTTAGAGATCGCCAATCCGTCTCTCCGAGTGATCAGCTTTTCGCCCGAGGCAAACGAGCAGAAGTTGCTCGAGAACCTCGATCTGGCAGACGAACTCCGAGAGATCGCGAACGTCCGAGCTACGGAATACCAGCGCCGCCTCACTCGGTACTACAACGCCAAGGTCCGGGGCAGACAATTCCGACCAGGGGACTTCGTCCTCAGGAAGACCGAAGCCTCTCGACCACTGGAGGCGGCGGGCAAGCTATCCCCCAACTGGGAAGGCCCCTACCGAGTGATCGAGACGCTCGGGAAAGGTGCGTACAGGTTGGCCACAATGGAAGGGGAACCCATTCCCCGGACATGGAACGCAACCACACTACGCAGATTTTATTTCTGAAAACTGTATCAACAAATCGGGTAAAATAAAACCCCTTTTTTTTGCATTCATTCAAGATAATTGTTGGTACATCAGAAAGGCAACTGCCAATGCATTACATAGTGAAAAGCAAAAATCCATCTAGCACCACGGCAGACAGCCATCGCCCGGCCGACCCGGTCTTGACCTTCTCACATCCAGCCACTGACTCTGCCTCGCGTAGAAACTGGCTCGGACAAGAGATGGTCGACCCAGTTGGCTCGGGTGGACTGTGACAAGGGTGACAGAGGGATGACAAGGAGAAGGCCACCTTTCACGCGAGGAAGGCTACCTTCCAAGATGGCAACAACCTGGAAAAAGGAGCGCCGTGAAGGTCTCCTCTTTGCCAATCCACCAACTCTTTGGAGGCGAACAGAAAGCAAGCAGCCCCCGAAGAGTGAAAGAAATGAAGAACAAAAGAGAGAGAAAGAGGCTGCGGACAGAGGTGAGCCGCCTCCTCCCCTCCCACGGAGGGGAATGGCGGCCGGCATCCCTAACTCCCCCATCCGCCCTCCATCTCGGCGTCCGCCCGGAAGCCTCGCTGGAGCTAAGAGGAGGCAAACGGCGTGCCCCCACACGTCGAAGCCCTCTCCAGATCCGCGCGGCGACCGTCAGACCCGTCTCATGCACGCGCGGCGACCGTGGGATCCGACCGATATTCCAGGACAGCGAGAACCGGCCGCTCCCCGTCGTCTGCGGCGTCACCTTCTGAAGGGTCCTCCATGCTCCGATCGCGGCGGCGCAACGCAGAGCAAAAACGAGGGAATAAGAGCAGACCGCCGGCGAGAGTCCTAAGTGTTAAGAGGGAAGGAACACCCTTCGGTCCTTTTTATAGGCCAAGGGAGGCCACGCGCCTTAAATGACTCCCCCCTTGAAAACACGCTACAGGACCTCCCCTGGAAGGTCACCTCTAATTCCTCGGTCCCCGCCCTAGCGGGATTCGCGAAGCGCCTCGACTTCCAAAGCATGGTGGAATGAAAGGACGCCCCGCCAGAAGTCTCCCAAATCGGCATGCGAAAACGGTGCAAAGAATATCGGCACTTTCCAACTGCCCCCGATACACCAGCCAATTCACGGCAAAGATAGCGATCAAACAAAGTAAGTTCTTTATTGCCTCCCATAAAGAAGTCCTCTTACAAAAGGAAAAACAGACAAAAAGGGGAAGGGGCAAAATAAAGTAAAATACATCAGGCCTCGGGCCCACTTTGAAGCTCAGGAACAGCAGTAGGGGACGCGTCACCCCCGGTACCTTCGGTGACGGCCGGCCCAGACACTGACCTCGCCTGTGCGAGAACTGTCCCGGTCGTGAGCCCTCCCGGAGCCTCCGGAGTTGGTGACCCCGCTGGAGGTGACTCCTCCGGTTCTTCCCCGGCCGAGGGTGAGGAGCTGGAAACTGACTCATCCGAGTCATAACTCTGGCCGTAAGGAAAATCGCCCCCGGCAAGGTGCTCATTGGCGTAGCTCATCGCCCGGCGATAGCCCTGCCTGAATCCCTTTCGAGCACCCCGGCGGAGCGGTATCTCATAGTAGGGGAGGGCAGCTTTAATCAAGTCGGCCGAGTAAGCTTTCGAGCCTTTGTAACGCTCGATCGCCTCCGCCTCGACCTGCCCTACCCTTCCGACAAGCTCAACCCGAGCCCGCTCCGCCTCGGCCGCACGCTCTTCCGCCCTCGCCAGACGCTCCTCTAGCTCAGTCATCCTCCACTCGGCTTCGATCGTCCGGCCCTCCGCCCGGGCTCGGTCCGCCTCGGCCTCAGCACGAAGGCGCTCCGCGTCCTCCGCCCGATCCTGCAGCTCGCCGCGCTCAAGCTCCCAGAGGCCATCCAGCTCGATGTGACGCTGACGCTCATCTTCTAGACGTTTGCTCTTCCTCTCGAGCGATTCTTGGGCCCTTGCTAGCTGCTCGGCCAGCGCCTCGGCTTCCCGTCGGCTCGACCGCGCCAACTCCCTGAATGCGAGGAACTCCCGCCGGAGCCCCTCATGCTCCCCCTCGAGCCGGGCTAGTTTTCCCTCGCATCCACCAAGGGTCCAGGCAAGCCTCGACCGTTCCGCCTCCGTCCGGGCGTGCGCCTCCGCCATCACGGCCGCTGTCCGAGCTATGACCAGGCCGCCCTCCATCAGGACATCAAGGACCCCGGCAGGAGTGTTGCGCCTTTCTCCCCCCCTCGTCCTCTCGGCGATCGACCGGCAGAGCCGGTACAAGTCGCCCGAGATACCGAGCCTGTCCAGAGGCTCCGGCAAAGGGGACCACTCCACCCTGGGCACCCCGCCAGAAGACCCTGTTCGGGCAGCGAAGCTGACCGCCCCGCACGCCACGGTCGGTTGGGGTTGCGACGCCTCCCCGGGCGAACCCCCACCCTCGACCGGCGCCGCGGGATCGGCCGCACCAGAAACTTCCGGCACGTGGGGCTGCAACGCCCCCACGGGCGAACCCCCATCCGCGCCGACCGATCCCTCGGTCCCAGCGCCGACCACACCGGCATCGGCCCCCTCTGCCCCCGCAGAGGGGAGAGCCGACCCATCACCTCCCTCTGAGGGGCCCCTGGTCTCCTCGGCCCCCTCTCGCCCGGCGGATGGGAGAGCCAGCCCGGAGGGGTCGGCCCCATCCTGCCCCCGAGGGGGGAGCGCCGCCGAGCCAGAATCGCCCCCGACGGCGGTAGAAAGGCCGGCCTTCTTGGCCCTTTTCCTGGCCTTCACGGCCTCCCGCAGTTTCCCCACCAGGGGATCCTTGCGCTTCAGGCCGGTCGATCGAGAAGACCCCTCGGGGGCCACCCCCTTGCCCTTGTCTCGGGCCTGGGCGCGACCCGCCGAGGCATCAGGTTCATCGGCTGCTGAGTCATCTCCCAGATCGATGACCTCGGCCGCCTCCTCCAGAGGCTCCCGCCTCACGTCTGCGACAAGGAGAAGCCCCAGTCAGGAGGAGGAAAGGAGCTACCACCCCAGAAAAAGAGCCTCAAGAGCTGTACCTGTCGATGTCAACCGCGAGAGAAGACACCGTTCGATGTTCTCCGGCGTCACCAGCTCCTCGGTAGATCGACGGTCCTCCAGTAGACGGGCAGCCTGCTGCTCCACGTGGGGAGGGAATTCCTCCTGGCGAGGGAGCAGATTCGGATGAAAGTTGGGCGAGGTCCGACATCTCCAGATCTCGTCCGTCGCCACCGCCTTCACCCAGAAGAAGTGGGTCTTCCACCCCTTGTGCGAGGAGTCCTTCGCCGCAAGCGAGATGTAGCTCCTATTCCTCCGCGCCTGGATGAAGTAGAAGCCTTTCCCCGCCGACGGGTGCGCTTTCAACTCAAAGAAGAAATGGAAGAGGTCCAAGGAAGGAAAAATGTCGTGCTGACGACAAAGAATCCGGAAGGCCGAGAGCAGAAGATATGAGTTGGCCACCAACTGAATAGGCGCCAACCGGAAAAAATTAAGAAGCTGCAGCACGAAAGGATCGAAAGGGAGACGAAATCCGCTCTTCCAAGCCAGAAGAAAGGTGCAAATGTGCTCCCCGCGATCATCCAGACTCGTCTCGTGCGGAGCGGCGGCAGCAAAGCTGTATCTGAGAGGCAGGCGAAAACGATGCTCCAGCCTCCGCACCTCCGCTTCCCCCAACTCACTGCAGTTGGGGACGGGTTCCCGCCTCTCCGGCACAAGCTCCGGACTCTGATCCGCCATCGAGTCGGGGGAAGATCCCTCGTACGAGCTCGAAGACTCCGGGGGAGAAGGAAGTTGCCGGACCGCCTCTGCGGTTATCCTCGCCAACTCCACGAACGCCGCCGCAAGGCTCCGCGTCTCCGTTGTGCTCTCACGGCGCATCAAGAAGCAAGGAAAGCTTAAAACCCTGGAAGCCTACAACGATGAACAGTGCCCCCTAAAAACCCCTGAGGGTGGCGGCGCGCCGTTCCGTGCTCCGAGAAAAAGGGGGGGCCCCTTCGTTTCAAATCCGTCAGGATCATCATTACGGGCCTCGGCGACCGCTATAAGCGGCTCCATAACGCCAACGGAATTCCACCCACTTGAGCCACGCCGGTCCAAAGCCTCGAAAAACTACTCATCCGAGCCTCCTTGGCTCGGGAGTAGGAGGGGGACAAGTGGAGAGGGGGATTTCCGCAGCCCACCACAAAGGCAGCCCAACAAGACCCACAAGGTCTAACCAGGTGAGCCCGCCCGAGTGATAGCCCACAGGGCCCACTTAGGGAAGAAAGTCCAATAAATAAGACTCGAGGAACTAACTCTCCCCGGCGGCCTTCTAGGCTCGGAGGGCCCGAGACAACGGTCAGGTCCCAAGGAAGGTCCGGCCTAACGCCCTCTCCCCGTCCGAGAGAGATAGGCTCTAGCCGACCTATCCGACGCCACCTTTGCCGGGCCATGCCTATCGCTCGGACAAGAGCTAGCATCCCCGAGGCTCGGTAAGGCCGGTTGATTATCCGCATGTGCAGCCGTTCAGAGTCCCCCGCCAGCGGGAGAGTCAGGGGAGCCGCCGGACTCCAAGGGGATAACGTTCCCACGATCAGGCCATGAAAGCCCCCATTAAATACGTAACTCCCGCCGGGAACCCCTCAGCTTGCAGGACTCCTGAAGGCGGCGCACTATTTAAGCAAGGGATACCCTCCGGAAGAAGGTAAAAGAAACAAGGCATTCACACACCCTAAGCTCCTGAGCACGATTCGCTTCACCCTCTGGTGGAGAGGATTCTCGCGCATCAGCTCTCTCCTCCCCCCATTATCGCTTCCACCATAGCTCTACTGACTTAGCCATCGGAGGGTTTTCCCCCAGGGAGATCCCCTGGGCCCTCTGATACGTTTCCCTCTCTTGCAGATTTATCTTCTGGTGATCCATAGCCCGCTCAGGACTCAGCGCGAGATCTTGCCTCTTCACTTTTTTTTCCTTTTCTTCTTTTTCTTATTGCGGAAAAGGGGGCTCTGATTTCCCCTCCCTTATTTTCTCTTTCTCTTCTCTCTTTTTTTTATAACAGCCCCCATGATTCCTGGAAGCTGCATATGCTTCGGAGCAGCGTCCTCGAGGCCACAAAGGCAATTGCATCTAGTCAGCTTTTCTCCCCATAGGGCTGGCGAAGACAGCACCTGTAATTCATCAAAGCAAGCAAACATCGTTTATTAGGAGACCATGAGGCCCTGAATCCCGGCGAAGAGATGAAGGGTGGTTTCCGTCCCATCGGGCGTGCCAGACTTGTGGACGCACTTTTCGTTCGCTCGTTTATGCCGTTGGTCTTATTCGGATGGTTGATTCGTCTATTAAGTGCGTGGGCGTGCCAGTCATGAAGTGACAATTTATTCGGGCTCCGAAGAGCCCATGGTGCGCTCGATCTGACTGATCAGACGATTGTGTAGTTCGTGTCGGGACCAAAACCCGCCGCGCCATAAAGGTCACAACGTCATTTACATCCTCTCGGAGAGGGGAACACCCTTGATTAATCGCCGGGAAAAAGGGCCTCATGGCCAGAAAATTAATTGCATAAAAGGGCCTATTAGGAAGCATTGAAATCCCCGTATGAGGGTGAGAAGAAAACATTCACGATCATGTCGGTCATGTGCCGACCATTTAATGTTCGGACGAATGTTGATAAGTGTGTATTTTTCCTTGTTAATTCATCATTATTCACATATTTATGAGCTTAAATTATGATCAATATACACTTCTCACACTTATTATTGATTTTGTATCAAACGTTTAATTTTTTTGAAATAAAATAAATTTTTATGATAATTTTTATGTATTTATGCAGGCACGCAGTTCGAAGAAAGCTCCAAGAAAAAGAAAAAAAAGAATAATAATATATATGTTCAACTGGGCCAAAAGCCCATAAACTTGTTTAAAAAGATAAGAAAAAAAATTAAAAAAAAATTGATTTACTATTTTTTAGCATTTTATAACTATTTATAGATATATATATATATATATATATATATTAAAATTAAAACAAAACAAAAAAAATAAAAAAATAATAATAAAAAAAGAATTTAAACCCGCCCCGCCCCCGCCTTCCCGCCTTCGCCGCCCGGCACGGGCGACGAGGCCGGGCCAAGGCGGAGGGGGGGGGGGGGTTCGTGGCGGCCCCGGAGCGCGGCAGGCGGCAGGCGGCGGGGGGCTCGGCAGGCGCGACACGCGGCACCGGCGGAGCGGGGCAGCGAAGGCGGGTCCACCGGGCCGGCTGCCTAACGCGGCGGCGGTCGGCGCGTTGCGCCCGCAGAGAGAGAATGAAAGAAAGAGAAGAAGAAAAAGGCCAAAAAAATGCCAAACAAATTCAGAAAAATCCGAAAAAAATGGCAAAGTGGGCAGAACCTACCTGCCTACCATTTTAGGCTAAAATTGGGTACACTTGTTTGGAGTGTTTTTGTAACCCCTATATAAAGGGTGCATTGGTCTTGAATGAGAAGTTAGCAAGTTAGCTAGCAAGCAAGGAAGTTAGTTAGCAAGTAGAATTAGCAAGATGGCAAGGTTGAGTAGGGGGAGAGCTAGCTTTGGTCACTTGTAATGTAAGTTGTTCTTTACATTTCTGAAGTTGTTGAGTGCATCAAGTTGTATTTTCAAAGCTTTTGAAGTCAAAGTTGTAAGTTGTTCTTATTTCAATAAAAGTTTCATTTTTGAATTCAGCCTGTTCTTAGCCTTATTTCGCATGGTTGTAATCTTTATTTCAATTTGCTTTCTTCACAAAAGTTGTTTATTTACAAGTCTTCTTCAACTTCTCTGTTTATCATTTCCTCAAATTCTTCCTATTTCATAGAGTTCTGGTCCGTTTCCTTAAGTGCTGTCCTGTGCATTTACTGTTCATCCGTGGGGATACCTTCTTCCATTTATTCATTTGGAACTTTTTCTAGTCCTCAAATAACTCTGAGTTCTTCATAAGAGTTGTTCCTCTCTTGTATATCTAAGTTTTATTCTTCTTGCACTTTGTCAAATTCCTCTTCTTTTGAGCTTTAGAATTAAGTTTTCAAGGTGCTGGTTTTCTGTCAATTACTGTTCATCCGAACCAATAGGTCATAGTTTTTCAAGTTTTTCCTTATCTTCCTTTCATTTTCTGTTTCTGTGTTCTTCATAAAAGTTCTTCCTTTTTCAATTCTCTACAACTTTCATGTTTTACACTTCTTCTCATTCTGTCTATATTTGAAGTTATGCATTTTCTTCCAACCCCTATTTTCACTTGAATTCTGTTATGTTTTCTAATTTAAGTTTTCATAATCGCACTCCAAAATCCGAACAATTGATTTTTCAAAACACAAGAATATTTTCCAACTAAGAAAAAATAACCAAATTTCTTCCCCGTGGGATCGACCCGTACTTACCATTATACTCATGTTTTCAAATCCATAAGTGAGTGAGTGCGGTTATAAATATTTGAAATTTGTGTGGCACGGCAATTTTAACAACGACTGTCGAGCGAACATCAAATGTCCGGCTCGAGAAAAGCGCAATCGTCACGGAAAAATTGGAACATATGTATGCCGGGGTACGGCAAATTTATTGTTCAGAGGAACGAGAAATATTCAGTTAAATCCCGGTTAAAGTGGTTAGAAACGAATAAGTTTGTTGGCCCGGTGCAAGATCAAGCTGCGACCATACTACGGTGGGCCCCCCACGGTCGCAACAAGACTTGCATGAGCCTCATTAATATTTCCGGTGCCAAGGGACAACGGGGGAGTGTCCCGGGATCAGAGCCCAGAACCAATATGTATTCAGAGGGAGCGACTGTAGGTCGAGGATACGGGTCGGACGATGATCATAATTGGGACGGACCCGAGGTCTAAGTGTGACCCGTGAAGACCTTATTGATATTCCCGTGCGTAGGGTCCGGGGAGGACGAGGGCCACCTCATTCCATTCAGGTTTTGTCGGTCATTCATGGACCACTTTATGTTCGGACAAAGGTCCGTATTGAAGATACGACGTAGATGGAAACAACCCCGTACAAATATATGCCGAGTTCGCGGCAATTTCAATGAAAGAGCGGGAACGAATCCCAATGGGAACGAATCCGCTTGGGCCGCAGCGACTGACCCAACTGTCGTTGCAGTAATCACACCCAAGAAATAGGGTGAACTAGCAACTGGCTCGAAGCTGCCGAATGCAATTGGCACTATGAGGTAGCCATGTCGCGCATGTGCCGCAACCACCAATGGACCGTAAGTGACGAACGCCATCAGTGACTGGGGTTGGGATGTCTGGTGGAGTACTGGAGAACTAGATTGGGGGAGCTTGGACTAGGGGAGCTTGAGCTAGTTAGGAGATGCTTGTGCAGGAGCGTCTAGAAGCCCTCCTCTACCTATCCTGTAAGAAAGGAGGAAGACGTCGCGGGAATTGTCCCACCGGGCGTGCCAACTTTTGTTCCGCATGGATTTTTTTCTTCTCTTCCTCTATATATATATATATATGTGTGTGTGTGTGTGTGTGTGTGTGTGTGTGTGTGTATATATATATATAAGGAAGATATTAAGGGCGCACAATGAGACCCCGCCTTTGACGAGATGACTACTCGACAATTAGGGAGGATATTCGTAAGTGCGGATGGTCAGGCGATATATGAGATCGGGTGCTAGATGAAATCCCCATCGATGGCAAGCGACCGATGTTTATTTACATCGGATTGAATCCGAACACTTTCATTCATTCTCATTGGCAAGGGGGATAAGGTGTCGTAAAAGGTTTTAACATAGAAGGGATTGTAAGATTGCTATTGAGGCAACTGCACATGAAAGTGGGAATAAAATGTACACATGCACATCCACACTTCATTGATAAAAGCCGTGAAAGACATTACAAAACTACATTAGCTCTTTTTCTAACATGTTCAAGTCATGGGACAACCTCGTCGATGGCGACGGTCCCCGGGTCATTGCTTCAGAAAAGAGACTCGACTACGCACTATCGCATTATCCCAAGTGGTATGATATGTTGGGAGGACACCGACTCTTAATGCAGCACAAATGGAGTTGAATGGGCTGTGCAGGGACCGAAGTTTCATTCAAGATGAGTGACTGAGGGTCCCTAAATGTGCCCCCATGCAGGGATGATTGCATGCCTGGAAGTGCCGTGTAGTGGTACAACAGATATGCCCACGTAGTGAGACACAACACTAAGACATTGCCAAGGCTTGCAGAGGGGAGGTGGCATGACCACATCTGTAAGATGAGCAGTTGGGATGTAACGGATCTGGAGCAAAACTGGTGTCTGGGAGATAAGGGGCGTCCGGATCATAATTGACTTGGGACAAAACTGAGTTTTAGGCTAGCGATAGGGTGACTGAGATAAAGTAGACATCAGGAGGAATTATGACCCAAAACATAGCTAAATGTTGGATTTTATATGAATAATTGAATTTTCCATAGGAAAAGTAACTGTATAAACTGGGACAACTGAGTGAATCAAAGTGACTAAAAATGACTATATAAACTGAGACAGTCAGGGGATAGTCAAATCAATTGGAATATAGACCGAAATAATCGAGTCAATTGAGAGATATCTAAGACAATCGTCAACTAGGAGTCGACTGAGACGTTCATCGATTGAGATATAAAGTGAGATAGTCGAGTGAATTGAGTTAACTGCCGAGACTAAGTCGAATATAATCAAAGGTCAAATTAGATTGAGTGGTTCAAGAGACAGAGCATCGAGTGAGATCATCCCAGCACTAACTTGTTAAAAATATAAAAAGTCCGGACAGTAGCAATGTCCTTGTCTTTCTCTTTCAGAGTAAAGTCAAAGTCCTCAACAACTTGAATGTGATCTCTCCGACTTCGGATGATGCTCGGATGCCCTTGGCCGTTGGACTTCTTCTGGTATTTATAGGCGAGGGATGGGGAGCGTTGGACTCTTCAATTGGTCCAATTGAAAGGCCCCCCGTTTGATTGGTTCCAAATGAGATGATGAGCGCCCTTTATTTGTCAGAGTAAGGCGCCTGTTGTCATTGATTTGTCAAAGGATGAAGGCCGAGAAGCTTGTTTCAGTCAAATTGAAGGATTGTCTGCCCACATCAATGATTTGTCAAAGCTAAGGCAATGAGCATCCCGAGCTTGTCGAATGTGAGGCGTTGAGCACCTATAGTTTGACAAATATGCGATGCTAAGCGCCCCTTTTTACTCCAAACGAAGATGCACGGCCAGAGTGATATTTAGTCACAACAAAGGCGCTGGGCGCCCATGATTCGTCATACCATAGCCGCCGCGGCTATGTTTTGTCAAATCTAGATCCGAGAGTGCCTTGTTTCATCTAATTTAAAGAAATGGGCACTCAATTTTGACAAGTTAAAGGGGCGAGCACTTTGGTCGTTATATAAACACTCCCTTAGCCTTTCTCCCATTCTTCACACTGTTCATTATTCACTGTGCTGACTTTGACCGTCTTTGACCTCTGTTGGACTCTGCAGGATTTTACTCTGACCGTGTCTTTATTTTGACTGGTCTTTGCTCCGACCTTTGACTGGACTTTCTTTGACACTATGCAAGTCTTGTGAACCTGATGACTTGTAGTAGTGAGGTGGGGTAATTAAAATATTAAAATATTGATAATAATTATATTATCAACAATCATCTACCAATTCAAGTGACATGTATATTTTAATAAATGTCTTTCTAAATATAGTTATAAAGCAACAACCAAAATACTAAGTAAAGCAAATAAAAAACAATACTCTAACCTTAAGATTGAAATCTAACTGACGCATAATCTGATTGTACTCGTGAAAATCACAGGGAATAGCTTCATGTGTAGCTTTGTCCAGCGCATCTAGTATTGGAACAACATCTTCGGTCCAAACAATAGACTCATTGGCCTACAGAATAATTAAGCTCATAAATTTTGACCAAGAAATTTGCATAAGAAAAATCTAAAATAAAATGAGAAAAAATCTAAATAAAAATTTGTATTCCTTAATAAATTATTACATTCATGATTAAAAATCTCAATATAGAAGTTCAAAGACAGAAGCTCAATTGACCCGCACGAAAAAATTTACAATTGAAAAATAAAGATGAAAATGAACATGAAGGGATTCTAAACCAAAAAATCACTATCATAAAAACATGCATTACTTTTATTTCATGTATAAATTAAAAAGAGATGGAAGAGTCCACAATGACAAACTATGAACGCTTTATCTCAAATATCTAAGAAATGAAATTGAATATAAATTATTGATAAATTATGATATTAGAGAAAAGAGTCAATGTAGTACAAAAGATCTAAAAATGTGGGACATAGAAAAAGTTAGTTGAGAAAAGACCAAGTTCATTATAAAAGTCCTATTTACCTTGACTAATAAAATTGTCCGAAGAAAGAAAATAAGAAAAAAATAACAATACTTAAACTTTTCCAAGTAAATATTTATATAATACAATTAAATATCAAGAAATCATTATCCCATCAAATCTGAAATGAAACAAACACTGATTCGATCAAATTGATCCTCTCAGAAATTAGCTTCCCTTACAATGAAGGACGCCTTATCAATTGGGCGGAGCAGTTAGACCGCTGACTCGCACAAGTTTACACGATTCAGTGGTTGAGATCGAAATGCTCTTCTACAGGAAGATAGGTCGCTTCTAAGTTTCTTTTTGCAGGCATTCGGGTTGTTGAGATATGATTGGCCGAATTTAAAGATTTTATAAATTAAAGCATTATTAATTCAGACTTTATTACATGATAAGATTCAAAAATGGGAATTGAATGTAAAACGGTCAATCCGAAGTCCTCCCAAGGTTTCTGGCAACTGACGCAACGATTAAAAAGAACTGATGATAAACAGTGAAAACAGAAAACCCATACCAAAGCATCTAGCAGATAAATGCAACTGCAAGCGTGCACGAAATCAAATTTACTTACCTGGGCATATTAAGCTGCGGCCGTGGATGTCAATTGCCTACATGGATGAAAGAACAGCTAACCAATTGTTTAGGCCGTGTTGGGCACACTGACTGTCGAAATTTTCATGCGAATGGATATTTCCTTGGGGTGCCATGATCATCAGGTATATGCCATCAAAAGCATCTCTTAGCTCAGTCCATTTACCAAGAAGCCGTGTCTTTACTGCAGAGGGGAATGGGATAACAGTGTCACTTGTATGGATTGGAACACGTTTTGGGAAAATGTACCCAATTTAATGCACCAGCCATGCGATTCCGGTGCGATCCTAGTATTTGGATGACATGAGAATTTAGAGTTGTCAACAAGTGAAAACTCTGGCATAAACGGTGTGGCCTGCTTTCTTTCCTATAAATATTTATTTTCCCAGAGAATAATAGGGCACTTTACCAGCTCCAGTTCTGATATATAGCTAGAGAGGGGAACCATCCATTCACGGACAGAATGACGCCGGCGACATGGCAGCAGTCCAAAAGCAGGTTGTCCAACGGCCACATCCATTCACGGACAGAATGAATAGGGACGGTGGCTCATACATGGTCCTCGAGATGCTTTGAAACAGCAAAACAAATGCCAACAGCTCGTGATTTCTAATATCAAATTATTCAGACGTGACCTGTTCTTAATTATTCAACCAAATGTTCAGAGTCAATGAGAGGATTACAACGAATGATTGATAAGGAATGAACCCACATTTTGAGATGACATCCAGAAGAACATTTAAAATTTAGAAGAGAGGGAGACTAGAAGGAAAGCGTACATGCATCCATTGCCTCTCATAAGATGCTACATGGGTCCACCCGATTTCATCAATCAATTGGATCTTAAGATCGTAAAGCTTCCTTTTTGCAGGTTCTCCTTCATCTTCAATCATGCCATTTAATACCTGCCAGAAGAAGTTATTTCACATAAAGCAGATATCACCCCACGATTCTTGGTAGGTTTTCTCAAAATTGCATTCTTTTTTCTGCCATAGATCTAGTTAGTTGGACTTATTATTTATTAATGGATTTCTTTTATAACATGACATAAGCAGACACTTACAGAATTTTTTTCAGCAGTTTAAAACGTGGATTGACTGCAAACTGTAGTAGCATCAACTCTACATGAAGGTCAAACTCTAATGCATCTACACTTAGCCAGTATCTTGTTTATCGACTCAATACACTGGAGGCAGAAGACTAAGAAAGACCTTCCTATTATATATTTGAATATTAGACCACATGATGAGTGAAGCCCACCAAATGGTGAACGAAAGCCAAGAAATATCGTCTACCTTGTTGGAGCATCTTATCGAGGGCTATATATACTTGACAGACACTCTGAAAAGGTATAGACTATTTCTGTGTTGACTTCGTTGAAGCTAAAGTTCATCAAACAAAAGCCCTAAATCTGTTGTGTGGCCAGCGTCACAGCTCATTCAACAGAATTCAACTTGACAAGAAGGTCCAAGATGATACTTTTGTCTATCAATGTGTTCATGTATGAAAATGAGAAATAAGATTGGGTAAGAGGATGTGATCGGTACAAATTGTGAGCAGAATCAAAATACTTGAAGCTGTCAAGGAAGAAAACTTCACCATTCTTCCATTTATTCTCTTGGTTGTCTTTTCCCTATTGGAAACTTTCTATGGATCTACACGAAATCTTAGTTGAGCATAAATAAAAACAATAGATAAGATAGCAGAAAAGTGAGTTTCAGAACAACTTTACCTTCAATGCTGTTCCAAGCTTTCCACTATGTCTCTGACGTATCACAGAGAGCAAGCCATATTTGGATGATTTTACATCCACCCATTTCTTTATTTCTTTGAAGTTCTCTTCGAACAGATCCTTGTCACCTAGTTCTGGTGTACATTTCTCGGACTCTTTATCAGAATCTTTATCACCAGTGTCTGATACCCCGGTTGGCTTAGCAACCTTGAAAACATAAGATCCATCATCAGCGGTAAAACTTAAACCGATCGAGGTAATTTTTGACATCAGAGAGACCAAGAGTAGTGTTTTAGACAACATTGAGCAGAAGACAAGAATCAGTAAGGTCCTACGAAAATAAATTATTTATAATTTCTATGTTTAAATGGTGATTGGTGGTTAATCGGACAGCTAACATCTCTTGGTAGCCAGCACATGAATTGCTTAGGAGAGAAGCAGTTGAGAAGTTCACTGACATTGTCTTTACTAGTTATGGAATTCCACTCTTGCAGGTTATCCGCGTCCTTGGGTGCTGAGTTCAATATCTGTGGACTTTTACCATGTTCTATTAATGCATTCAAAAGCAACATGACATATTGAGATAGAAGTAGGCCATCTTTCAATGGGAGGCCTACAAGTCCATGACAAGTTCTTAACATTTCTTGGGTCATAATTGCCATCTTATTAGGTTCAGTTACCATAGCTGTTCAGGTTCTGAAAATTGTTCCAGCCGATGATCAGAATGGGAAAATAATGTTACTCATTGTGACCTTCCTTGTTAAGATCAAAAACCAATCGTATTACTTCTACCAAATATTAACATTTCACCAAGACTACAGACTTTTATCTTCAGCTATCATAGTACGTTTCAACCTTCACTAAGTGAGCATCCACATTATGTTTTTTCACTGAAGTTAGATGGGCGTTATGTATCATCAATGGCATTGTCCAACTTACAGGCCATTAGTCATCTAACGTTATGTTCCCCATTCAAGATAGCATCATAAAGACTCTGAGGTCCAAGAGTAGAGGGAAATCCGAAGGAACAAATTCTGAGTTTTAATCAAATCCCAGTAGCCAAGGGCCATGGCTCTCATTGTAACAAGCAGCCTAGTTATAGCTAGAATGGACAATCAAAAATATGAAAATGGAATTTATACAATTTCATAACCTAATTCAATTATCAAGAATAAGAAATCCATTTTTACCTTGAGAGATTCAATTTCTGCAAGCGCTAGCCCCTTTTGGTACAATGCTTCTACCAATTGGTCACGCGTCAGCTCCATCTTCTTCTTTACTTTCTGTGGACATGGTGGATAAATGCTGAGAATGCTACTTCATCTTTTGAATACAATTCCAGATGCACATGCATTGTATGAGGGTCATGGAATCAAGTTTGGAGGTCTTTACTATAAGAGAATTATTTAACATCAACATGAACAATGATGCGATCCTTTCAATCTTAGAAACAAGAAATTGTTTATACTCCCTGGTGGCCTGGGCTAGCCAGACTCCAGAGTGGTGCGCTGGCATATGAGAATGGGAATGTTGTGACATTCATCACTGTGCTTTGGGCAGATGGTAAAAATTTGTTGCCTCAACCTCTTAAATTTGTAGTCTTGTAATAACCATGCATGAGAAATATACAAAGAAGAAAAATGTGTACCTCTGCTTCATCATCTTCTGGATCATATTTCACTGAAAAATATTTGGCCAACTCTTCCTTGTCAATACTGTCAACAACCTCATTAGCTGCATTTCTTATCTGAAAGCAAAAATGCCTGTTCCAGTTAAGTATGCCTGACAAATGGCTTAGATCTTCATACAAGTTCCAGGCAAAATTAAAATGAAGAAATACCCATGGAAATATTCAATTCAGTAAAAAAGGCAGATGAAGAGGAGAGGAAGTCATAGACTCGGCATTGATGCAGGGACATTTCATAGTTTAGTCAAAGAGGCCAAAAAATTTCAAAGATGCTCACACTAAAAGCGACATCATATATGGAGTACTCATCAATCATTATATATGCTCCGAGGGGTAACAATCTGGAGGAATTACGGAAGTTGGATATGTTGGTAAAAGCTAAGACTAGGTCAAACCTATTTCAATGTAAATTCTGGAAAATTCAGTTATATCTCCTTAAGTATAGTAGCTATTTTTCCTTGAACTGCATTGGCAGATATGTTCCTTTCTATTGTACAGTCCAGTTTTGAGAGAGGAGACAGTCTCCATTGAAAAGGGGTTTGGGGGGAAAAGAGCCTTTGTCCATTATGGACCATGGGGGTATTCTAATCAGATTTATGGGATGGATGGGTGCTTGCAGGTGGGGTACAGGCATGCGGGTGATGGTTTAAAGCTCCATGAGGTGCTGATTTTATGTGTCTGTTTTCCTCCAGGAGATGTCCAGATGTTTTCTCATGTGTTTTTGATGGTGCTCAGATGCTCGTGGAAATCTTTTCTCATACCCGAAGTGCTCGTGAAAAGGCCTATTACTTGCATTGTAGCTTTCATGGTCATGCCAGCATGAAGTTTACTAATGCCCATTGGAAGTCTAGCCATGATGGTGGACGATATACATCTGGAGCACCAGATAGTGGGAGAACGGGAGGGGTGGCATACAGAAGGAACAAAGGCTAAATCATCCTCCATGCATGGTGGTTCAGACTAACCTCTATTCCAACCAAGAAAAAATATCCATACTTTGATAATCATACATCATATATGCCAAAGTTTATAATATAGCAAATATGATTAATGCTATTTTCAGCTCAAATGTTGATATTTTCCTACCAGAAAATTTTATGAGAATGAAGCATACTTCAGCTTTCCAGTGTCACACAGCATGAATAGAGATGCAGGATTTAAACTAGCTACACATATGTCATCTCATGCTCTTGTTCAATGTAAATATAACGGCACTAGTTTGACCTTAGCAGACGGAAAAATTAGGCAGACAACTCTAAACCAGAAACAGACAAGTTCAACATTTATGAATCGTAGGAATTCGGAGAAGTCAAAAAAAATTAAACTAAGCTATTTATGGAACCATCCGGATATCTGTGGGCTGTTTGGTTTGACATAAACACTATCAAACACCATTGTCAGACACATGGAGTGTTTTACAGGATTTTATGTCAAACTAAATGATCCCCTAATCTAGGCTTAACCATACTTCTAAGAGCTGCTCCTAAGAAATTGCTTGTCCAAGAAACTAAAGGGAAAAGACTTTCAAGCAATTAGGCTCTTCCACAAAATAGAGACAGCTTAACCTAAGTGTCCATATTTTACAGAATTGTTCATCAAGGTTTCAATAGCAACATAGAAGCTGATTAGATTAAGGAAAAAGATAACTTCAGATATAAAATAAAAATCAGAAATGGCAAAGTCACCAATGACAAAGTCACCTCTTCGTTGTGCCTAATCTTGTCATCACCAGCAGATCTAGAGACCAAGCCATCTAAAATTTTGGCAAGCAGTGGTGTGTACTTTGGATATTCCAACTGCAAGTATAAATAGCAGTGTATGAACAAAATACTAAAACTGCAGGAAAGATTAAAAACTTCACTTAGGGAGTAGTACAATAAATATGAGATGATGAAACACAGAAACACCTATATCTGAATTCCAACTTAAATATTAAACCAGGGCACATTTATAATTCCAATTTTAATGGCAAAAAGAAGCTGTTCACCAGAAACAGGTACCTAATATTTGATCGGTATTACAGTCTTGCACTATTTTATCTTATTCACTTAAGGATAAACATATTGTACCTTCAAGGAAGAGGACAAGTCCTTCCAACCTGACTTCTCTTCTTCTGTTTCTTGTTTCAAGCCTGATAGAAACTTTATTTTTGCATCCCGAACCTGGAGGAGAACAACTTTCAACAGTCAGTGTAAACAAGCAAGAAAAAGAACAGATTGTTTGAGACTATTCAGAGAAGATCAGATTGAGAAAGATATGGCCAGGTTATGAACCACTGAAAGGTTCTATAATTTAATGCAGTTGGAGCTTGAAATTAGCCTACAGTTTGATAAGAAATGATGATATGTAAAAAATCAATCAGATTCTATTAGAGTTATTAGGCCATCCAACCTAAGGTGTTGAGTGGAGAGGGCTCCTCATGTGCAGGCCAATTTAGGCTCTGCCACGTGGACCATGACAAACATGGGTGCGCAGCCCAGATCATAACCATGGGCTCTGATACCATATTAGAGTTATTGGATTTGGGTCATGCAACTCAAAACCTTAAGGTATCGAGTGGAGAGGGCTCCACTATTATAAGCTTAGCTTATTTTGATTTTGTCCTTTTCCAATACAGGACTACTCTAACAGCTTCAAATTTAGAGATATTATTATCCTTTAGAATTATTTCCTCCTCTTTTTCTTTCTTAAAGCATATCCTAATCCCTTGAGGCAGTCTCTAGAAGCTGAAACTGGTTTCACAGGGAAGAAAAGATGGAAATAATGTAAAGACATAAAAGAAAGATAAAGCAGACCGGTGATTTTCATTTTGTTTCCCTCTTTCTCATCTTTCCCTTTCTTTCATTTTCCACATTTCCTTGTGATTCTCCCAAGCGCACCCATTGAGTTTTAATGCTTGATTCAGGCTTGGTTGTTTATCCCCATGACTTGGCTAATTTTGCAATTTTAATCCCATTCAATTTGTTCTCCCATGCTTCCAGTCCAACCCCATTGCATGTATAAAACTTGTATGATACCCTGGTTGTCATCCAGTTAGGACAATATCAATGATGCAAGATGACATTTTGCACTTCAGACATTTGATGATGCACAAAAAACATTCATAGATTTTGAAGATATTTATTCAATAATTAGTCATGAATATTCATGGAGAGAGATGAAGATGAACATTGGATGATAAGCACATGCACCTGCACATCGAAAACACATATGTATTCCAAAAGCTATAAACAGCACACATGGAAGCTAAGGTAGCATCAACAGGTGGAAGAAAGGTTTCTCATTAGCTTGAATCATTATCCATAACAATGTCTTCCAGCAAGTAGTGATATGATGATTACCTCTTCATCTAGTCGCTCTGAAATACTCTTGGTGCAGTTAGATGTGTCCTTTCCTTTGCATTCATCAACCTATCATAAGCAAAATAGTATGTCCAAATTTAACAAGTTTGAATGTACATTCCAAGGATAGATTTTTGTTGTTGGCCTAATGCCATTGGGTGCAAACAGAAGGCACAAAATGGAATGAGAACAAAGAAAAGAGATTTTTAGATATCCCCTTCAACAACCTATCACGTTTAGGGATAAATACACTAGGGATTAACCCTTTGAATCCTGATATTTATTTATGACCCCTCACAATCTTGTAGGGCTTAACCCCTTGGATCCTGATATTTGTTTATGACCCCTCACAATCTCAAGTTATTTGGTGAAGCCACTAGAAGAAATTAGGAATAACCATTTCAAGTTTTTGGAAGAACTATAAAAAGTAACAAATAAGCATGAAACTATACGGGCTAAAAATAAATACTGAAATTAGGAGCAGAATTACCAACGTATGAAGAATGTAGGTATTGATATCTAAAAATGATGTTTTTAAAAAGAAAAATAGATGGTTCAAGTGGAAGAAAGAAGGCAGAGATAACTACTAACCTTAATGGGTGGGACTACGTAAAAGATTTGATAAGACATTGGTGGTTGCTGTTGACTTTGGTCATTCTTCTTGCTGTCAAGAGATACCTTAGCATAGGAAATGCACCCATGCAACACTGACCCTGGCAGACAGCTCTGCAAGTGACTGTGAGTGTCAGAAATCAATTCTCTTAGAGATTCTGAATGTTACACAACAGAGAGAAAGAGTAAGTACCTTTGGGAGTTTATCTTTACTTGGTGGACCCACAAAAAATGCTTCTGGTTCTCTGAGAAGATATGAATGACACAGTATAAGGCACACATACTTTCATAAGGAAGAACGATAAGTAGGAAAGATATCATACCCAGGAACTAAAACAGATGATTTGAAGGAGCCATTTCCTACTATGGGGCCATCTGGTTCAGAGAAAAAGTTCAATTGAATGAAGTCCTGGATTGCAACAGTCAGAGTATAAAAAACAACTTCCATCCTCCCCCGAAAAAAGGAGCAGTACTAACTTTCTGATTTTAGAGAGGGAAGATTATTTTTCAGAAGAGCATGCCCACCAAACAAAATGAAACCAGAGTGATTCACAAATTTAATCAACAAAAAACAATCTGAACATGAATCACAATAAATGCAAAGACACTATGACAGTGAAACGAGGATAAATGGAGCAGTAAATGATACTGAAAAGTTATAATAGAGAATTAAATGAAAATGTCTAACCATTATCAGCCCTATAGAAGCTGTATCACTCAACTAAGCAAACTAGATAACATTTTCAATCACCATCAGAATGGATGAGACAGGGGGGGTGGGGGGAATTCATTACCAGAAAATCATTATAAACGTCAGTTCTTATTTAGACCCACTCAAAATTTGGAATATGATACAATTTGTATTTCCTAAAGGGCACTGTTGAACACGGAATAAATTTAAAGAAAATGTTCATTTGTTGAACATGAATGCACATTTATTAGCTATTTAAATAGCATGTGCATTATTAATTCCGCGGATTTGGTTTATCATTTAGGGTTCGGGTACGGGTAAGGGTGACCATAATTCGGGTTCAACCCATAATCCAAACCGAACCGGCAGATTTGATTCGATTTGGTTCGGGTTGAAATTTCAAAAAATTCGGTTTGGTTTAAAACCTAACAGTATTTAAAAATTCGGTTTGGTTCGGTTTTCATTTTCTAGAAACCAAACCAAACCGGATAAACCGGTTTCTCCAGGGTATTTTTGTCAATTTCATGAAACCCTAAAACCCACCATAACACATTCCCACACACCCAGGTTACCAGCCCCGCAGCGGCGCAGTGTTGGTGCAGACTTTCAGTCGTGCTTCCAGATCTCCCACTCCCAGTCGCCCTCCCCAGTCCCCTCACCCCTCTCGCCCTCGCCACCGTCCACCTCCAATCCAAGGGGGGGAAGTCCGAAAGATAGACGCCGCCGCCAGACCCTTCGCCCTCACCCCTCACCGGCCCTTTGCCCTCGCTCCTTGCCCTCGTCGGCCCTTCGCACTAGCCCATCACCGGATAACCCACCTCGCCATCGCAGGCAGCAGACACACCTCCTCGCCGCTGGCCGCCGTCCACCTCCAATCCAAGGGGGAATGATCAGCATCGCTGCCGGACCCTTCACCCTCACCCCCGGATTGCCCAGCTCGCCCTCGTAGACACTCCTCCTCCTCGCTGCCGGCTGCCTTCCATCTCCAACCAAGGGGGGAAAGATCGGCGCCGCCGTTGGACCCTTCGCACTCACCCCTTGCAGGCCCTATGGTGTGGACACCCGAGCAGTTGAGCGGCGCGACACGCCGAACCACCGGTACCGCACACGGAGCACGACTTGAGCCACCTCAGCATCTATCTGGCTCGGAGATAGCCTGGAGACTCCCCCATGAGTCCCGGCATTTATCATATTTAGTTAGACTTTATTTGTGTTTAATGTGTGTTTACTTCATTTTATTCGGTATGTAATTTTGATTGTAAGAGGGGTTTATTTGTAAGCCCCACGGGACCCCCAGACCCCCTCCCATTGATCCACCTCATCCCTAGGGCCCCATGTGGGGTCGGTCAACCATTCAAATGGTGACTTCTAGAAGGGTGGGCCAAGTAGGGGACATTGGAATGAAAATGTCAACAATTCCAACCCACCCCCACCTACCATGTCCCCCCTTGCCTCCCTAGTCAATGCCCCCCCCCCCTTGTATTTTAATTTTAATTTTTGTGGATGGTCACATGCAATCCCAGCCCTCCATCTCCCATCCCTAGATCCAACGGTTGAGGATTGATTAGACATGTAACCTATATATGCTTGTAATTTTCATTTTTGAGAAATTAATGCATTTGAATTAGAAGAAATCCTTGGAGCTCCAGCTTGGTGCGCCCCTCTCCCTCTCTCCCTTGCAGTAGTGAAGGCTGCCTTCTGGAGGTGTGACTCCTCCCTATCGGTTCCGATCATCATTGCCGCCGCCGCCGCACCGCCATCGGGATCGTCGGAGTTCTGTTTTCAGCCGACCACAGCAGCTTCCACGAAATTCTGCAGTCAGCCACGAGCTCAGATCGATTTGGGATTTTGAGGGGATGTTCTAGAGGTGTTCCCCACGTTCTACAAAATTTGGTGGGTCATAATTATTCCATTTGGCAATTTCCCATTTTCGTCCAATCTCATTTCCCAGATCTGTCTGCTTGCTGTTTCAATTTCCACCCGCCCTGTGTTTCCCATGTTCGGACCCCTTTGTGATTTTTGCTAGGGCTCCCAATTTTACTGGGAGTTCTGTCCACCCACCCCTCCTACCACGAATTTTCCTGAATTTTTACCAGCCCTCCACTTATTTTTCAAAATTCGTTTCAGAGCTAGCTACAGTGTTGTCCCCCCTGTTCCCAGATCCGACCTCTGTCCAGGGAAAAAATCACATCAATTCGTAGCCACCTCCAATCAGTCCACAAAAAATATTGCCATCTTCCTTGTTCAAAATCCTATAACTTTTGTGAAGATCTCAGGAGCTGAGTCGGCCATTAACCTCGCGGTCAACGGCAGTTCTCAGGCAACTCACCTGCAGATCTGAGGTTTCGGGTACTGTACAACAGGGACTTGAAAATTCAATAAAATTCAGATCCGACCAGATCCAGCAGATCTCTCTCGGTCTAGATTGAAGGATTTGAAGAGAGCTTTCCCACGATATCTCATGCGTCCCGATCCGACGTCGGGATTGATCGCAGCGGCCATTCTCGCCGGAGCGCGCGCCGGAGGACAGAACCAGAAATCCGTGGGCAGCTTTCCCACGATATCTCATGCGCCCCGATCCGACGTCGGGATTGATCGCAGCGGCCATTCTCTCCGGAGCGCGCGCCGGAGGACAGAACCAGAAATCCGTGGGCAGCTAGTCCACGAATTGAGAATCGGGGCCGATCGACCCCCGATCGGTGTTTCCGGCCGACCACCGTCCGTGGACGCGCGCCACCAGGGGTCCCCATCACAGCGGGTCCCACCCCCACAGATCCGGAGGACAGCGCCGTCCGTGGGCCCCACGGGCCCGTAGAACCCACCGTTCGAAAACACGAAAACGAGGAATTCGGCACCACCGGGCGACATCAAGATGCTGCCCGTCAACCCGATTTGCGTGATTCCCGGGGCCCACATGTGACCTTTTACCTCCCTGCGTGGAGTGGGTCAAATCATTGTATTGCTGTAAAATTGTTTAACCGGGAGTCCGTATTTCGGCCGGGGTTGTCTTCGCCACGCCGGGTGCGTGGAGGTAATGGTCTTAACTTCTCGGCATTCGCTTGCTAGTTTAGCATATGGTCTTTGCCGCTGCTGAGAGCGATAGGTACTAGCCCGTGAGTTCATGTCACCGCTGTGAGCGTGAGAGTGACCCGTCCCGTGACTCGATCCGAGTCCGGAAGTGAGTCGACTACCCTTGAACTTTGCTGGTTCCTTAACCGCGCACGATCCACGCTTTACCTCGCTTGGGACGACGAGTGAGCTTGCGTTTCTGTTAGTGACGTATAGCCCATAGGAGCTCTCCGTGTCGGGCTTAGTGTCTCTCCCATCATGTGTTGCTGGTCGTGTCCGCAACTAGAGTCCGAGGTCCATACCACGTAGAGTCGGTCCCCGTGTCCGTCCCGCATCAGTTTGGTATCAGAGACAGGTTGAGTCTAGGGTAGTCGTTGCATAAGTCTTGCATAGTCTAAGTCAAGTCTAGGATCATCATTATTTTCAAAATAAAAAAAAGGGTGTTTTCAAATTACATTTCATCCCGATAATCTGGTATCTTAAAAGATGTTGCTCGAACGTTAGGCTATGCCTATCGGGAAGGCCGCACACTTGCGGGAGTGATCTTCAAATCGATTAACTCCGCCACGTACCGGATATGGGTTTAGGTCTAGATACATTAGTCGGTGTTTGCATCAGTTTGTGTCTCCTAGTTCGTGTGTAGTCCAATAAGAGTCAGTCGGTCTTGTCCAAGTGTCGGCATGTGTAACATGTAGTTCCCCAATTTCCCATGGATTCCCCATCACCCGGGCAATATGGCCGTTGGTCCACCCATGGGCTTGGCAACCATCCTCTCCCCTTCCGTAGGCCCGAAGCCTCGGATTTTTATGGCTCTAATGATCCGGGCGACTACCTCAAGTGGGAGGCCACCATGGACAAATATTTTGAATGTTACACCATGTCCGATGCCATGCAAGTTAGTTTTGCCCTGGAAATGGGAGAGCATTGAGCGCATGAGGGAGGTTAAGAGGCAAAGGCCCATCGAGTCGTGGCATGAGATGAAGGGCGAACTGGAAGGTCTACCTACCTGGTCCAATCACCTCCAACCGACCCCACCCAATCACCTCCAACCGACCCCACATAGTCGGAGGCAAGGAGCCCCACCCATAATAGTGGAGCCTAGACACAAGGCTAGGCCAGTTGATTACGGGCGAGTCCACCACATTACTCATACTCCAAACCCCACCATTGCCGAACTCTTCCAAATCATTTTGGATAAAGTGGATAGGAAGTGTGATTATATTGAGTCCCTGCTTCCCCCTTGCCTACCTCCTAGCCGAGATAGGACCAAGCATGAGCCTAAGGAGGTAGCCGCCGGTAGTCCCAACCCGGTGCCATCTATGGCTCCATCCCAAGGTCCTCTCCCCATCATAGTGGATCCTCTTTCCCCACCCACGAGAGCCCCATTGCCTACACCCCCTGTCCGTCAGGAGGATAAGGGTAAGGGTCCACTTATCAGGGAGCGTAGTGGGTCACGACAGCAGTGTTATCGCTGCCAGGGGTTCGGCCACTTTGCCGGACAGTGTCCCACTCGGACATCTCTTGCCCTAGGGGACAAAAGGGTTGGAGAAGCCCCACTCTCTGATCTTTATTCTAAGCCACTTCAGCCCGAGCCACCCATGTTTCTAACGGGTATGCTTGTCATAGCCGAGCCGCTTCTTAGCTGGCTCAAGAAGGGCTTGGTCCCAGTTCCCTTCCCATCTATGGACCCTATCCTACCTCTGGTGCCAATCAATTCATTTCACACCACTTTCCGGTCTAGTCACTATGTGGATACATTGGATGACCTTCTTAAAGGGTTAGACCGACAGTGGACATTTACGCACTTGTTGGCTCCAGGCTTCGACCGACCCACAGGTCGTAGTTTCACTCATCCCGCTTTAGGGTCCATCACTTCCGTGTACACCGTGGGTCATGTTACCACGGAGGTTCTTCTACTCCTCCCTATACCGGCCGAGTCCGACTTCATTCCCCTTTGCCCAAGGGAGGAATCTTACTTTCTACCTATGACTGCCGTCCCACCTCTCACAATGAATGAAGGTGATCATTTACACCTCCAAGATTTTCAAATGTGGGACAGTGATTTGTGGAAGCCTAGCCAGAGGGGTCATACCTTCTTTGATCCCTTCGACCCATTCTCTTGTGGACCCCGTGACCCACCATCTTTACTCCACCTTTTTGAGAGAGCCCACCATCATACCCCCACCGTCTCATCTCCCTTCATGGATGAAGGAGATCAACAACACCTTCTAGACTTCCACACATGGGATCTTGAGATGAGGGAATCCATATCGAGGGGTCACACATTCTTTGATCCCTTTCTTAGTGGTCCCCTTGGTCCACAATCTCCATTCCACTTCTTTAAAGGAGGTCACCATTATACCCCTCCCCCATGGACCGGGCCATCGGCACCCACCGAGTCCGTTCACGGGCGAGAGACACCAGACCCTCCTGTCCCACCCAAACCTCCCAAATCCAAAGGACCGTCCTATGATTGTACCGACCCTCGGTCACACCTAGGGTATGCATGGCACACATTCGGATGTCCTGGACCACCTTGCATATGATTGGGTTTGACTAACTGTAGGGTTGTTTAGGGTTGTGTGTGCATCCGTGTGTTTTTATTTTGCTAAGCATTTTAGGAGTGCATAGTGAGTCTGCCGAGTCTAGTGCTAGGCATGTTAGGAGTCTGCATGAATGAGGCCAACAATGCACGTTACAAAGAGCTAGCCGATGCCCATCGACACCACCGAGAGTTCCAAGAGGGTGAATATGTCATGATCAGGGTAAGACCTGAACGGTTTCCCTATGGAACCATTAAGAAGTTGCAAGCTCGCGGAGCCGGTCCATTTAGAGTGTTGAAACGCGTTGGATCCAATGCGTATGTTGTGGACCTGCCCGAGGAATACGATATAAGCTCTACTTTTAATATTTCGGATCTAGTTGCATATAGGGACCTAGCGGTGATCCCTAGTGAGCCTTTCGAGCCATCTCCTCCCCTTGAGAGTGAACCCACACCTGAGTGTCCACCTCCAGCCCCTTTGTTACGGCAGCGTGAGCATATAGATCATATACTGGATGAGCAGGTGACAGTTACCAGGAGTGGATCCTACCCGCGCTACCTAGTGCGATGGAGAGGACGGTCCGCTACCGAGGACACGTGGATCACACATGGAGAGTTGCAGCGGATTGATCCAGACCTTTTGGAGCGATACAGGAGCGATGCAGACCCTTACTCGACAGGGTCGAGTTTCTCCCACCCGGGGAGAATTGGTGCGGACACCCGAGCAGTTAAGCGGCGCGACACGTCGAGCCACCGGTACTGCACACGGAGCACGACTTGAGCCACCTCAGCATCCATCTGGCTCGGAGACAGCCTGGAGACTCCCCCATGAGTCCCGACATTTATCATATTTAGTTAGACTTTATTTGTGTTTAATGTGTGGTTACTTCATTTTATTCGATATGTAATTTTGATTGTAAGAGGGGCTTATTTGTAAAATGGGACCCCTGGGCCCCACGGGACCCCCAGGCCCCCTCCCATTGATCCACCTCATCCCTAGGGCCCCATGTGGGGTCGGTCAACCATTCAAATGGTGGCTTCTAGAAGGGTGGGCCAAGTGGGGGACATTGGAATGAAAATGTCAACAATTCCAACCCACCCCCACCTACCATGTCCCCCCTTGCCTCCCTAGTCAATGGCCCCCCCCCCTTGTATTTTAATTTTAATTTTTGTGGATGGTCACATGCAATCCCAGCCCTCCATCTCCCATCCCTAGATCCAACGGTTGAGGATTGATTAGACATGTAACCTATATATGCTTGTAATTTTCATTTTTGAGAAATTAATGCATTTGAATTAGAAGAAATTCTTGGAGCTCCAGCTTGGTGCGCCCCTCTCCCTCTCTCCCTTGCAGTTGTGAAGGCTGCCTCCTGGAGGTGTGACTCCTCCCTATCGGTTCCGGTCATCATCGCCGCCGCCACCGCACCGCCATCGGGATCGCCGGAGTTCTGTTTTCAGCCGACCACAGCAGCTTCCACGAAATTCTGCAGTCAGCCACGAGCTCAGATCGATTTGGGATTTTGAGGGGATGTTCTAGAGGTGTTCCCCACGTTCTACAAAATTTGGTGGGTCATAATTATTCCATTTGGCAATTTCCCATTTTCGTCCAATCTCATTTCCCAGATCTGTCTGCTTGCTGTTTCAATTTCCACCCGCCCTGTGTTTCCCATGTTCGGACCCCTTTGTGATTTTTGCTAGGGCTCCCAATTTTACTGGGAGTTCTGTCCACCCACCCCTCCTACCACGAATTTTCCTGAATTTTTACCAGCCCTCCACTTATTTTTCAAAATTCGTTTCAGAGCTAGCTACAGTGATGTCCCCCATGTTCCCAAATCCGACCTCTGTCCAGGGAAAAAATCACATCAATTCGTAGCCACCTCCAATCAGTCCACAAAAAATATTGTCATCTTCCTTGTTCAAAATCCTATAACTTTTGTGAAGATCTCAGGAGCTGAATCGGCCATTAACCTCGCAGTCAACGGCAGTTCTCAGGCAACTCACTTGCAGATCTAAGGTTTCGGGTACTGTACAACAGGGACTTGAAAATTTAATAAAATTCAGATCCGACCAGATCCAGCAGATCTCTCTGGGTCTAGATTGAAGGATTTGAAGAGAGCTTTCCCACGATATCTCATGCGCCCCGATCCGACGTCGGGATTGATCGCAGCGGCCATTCTCGCCGGAGCGCGCGCCGGAGGACAGAACCAGAAATCCGTGGGCAGCTAGTCCACGAATTGGGAATCGGGCCCGATCGACCCCCGATCGGTGTTTCCGACCGACCGCCGTCCGTGGAGGCGCGCCACCAGGGGTCCCCATCACAGCGGGTCCCACCCCCACAGATCCGGAGGACATCGCCGTCCGTGGGCCCCACGGGCCCGTAGAACCCACCGTTCGGAAAGCACGAAAACGAGGAATTCGGCACCGCCGGGCGACATCAAGATGCTGCCCGTCAACCCGATTTGCGTGATTCCCGGGACCCACATGTGACATTTTACCTCCCTGCGTGGAGTGGGTCAAATCATTGTATTGCTGTAATATTGTTTAACCGGGAGTCTGTATTTCGGCCGGGGTTGTCTTCGCCACGCCGGGTGCGTGAAGGTAATGGTCTTAACTTCTCGGCATTCGCTTGCTAGTTTAGTATATGGTCTTTGTTGCTGCTGAGAGCGATAGGTACTAGCCCGTGAGTTCATGTCACCGCTGTGAGCGTGAGAGTGACCCGTCCCGTGACTCGATCCGAGTCCGGAAGTGAGTCGACTACCCTTGAACTTTGCTGGTTCCTTAACCGCGCACGATCCACGCTTTCCCTCGCTTGGGACGACGAGTGAGCTTGCGTTTCTGTTAGCGACGTATAGCCCATAGGAGCTCTCCGTGTCGGGCTTAGTGCCTCTCCCATCATGTGTTGCTGGTCGTGTCCGCATCTAGAGTCCGAGGTCCATACCACGTAGAGTCGGTCCCCGTGTCCGTCCCGCATCACCCTATGCCCTCACCCCATGTCCTCCTCGCTGCCGTACTCTCCCTTCTCCTCCTGGCCGGGCCGCCATCCACCATCCGCCAGTCATCCAGTCAGTAGTCCGCACCTGGTCAGCCGTTCGCCAGTCCGCAGCCGGCCAGTCATCTGCCAGTACGCAGCTGGCCAGCCGTCCCCTCACCCCTTGCATTTTGCCAGTCTGCAGCTGGCCAGCCACAGCTGTGCCAGCCCTCTGTAGCAGCTCACAGTTGCAGCCGCAGTCCTGCAGTGCCTCTCCCGTCTCCCCCTCTCTGGCTGCAGTCCACCTTGAAGCAAGGATCGCCGCCATCGAACACTCTCTGTCTGATACCAGCTTCTCCATCTTATCTCTTCCTCTGATGCGTTGATCTCTTCCTCTGATGTGTATTGACACCACTGTAATTTTTCAATCTGAAAAGTAAACGATTTTTTTGAAATTTATGAAACCCTTCTTGCTGGTTCTTGTTGTTCGGTATCTTGACATCATCTTATAACGGCATCATCAAGTGGATCTACAAATCCAGTACAGAAATAGATTTGACTATCATTTATGATATATTAATATTTAGTTTTAGATAGAAATTAAAGGTTTTATTATTGGAGCCCATTAAGACTATTTATTTTAGCTTTATATTTTTATTGGGTTGCTACACTACCCCTGTAGGGGAAGAAGAGAAAAGGGGTTTATCGTAAACCCAACTTTGCTCCTTGGAGCTCGGACCCTTTCCAGACTAAAGGGACCGTCTGCGCCCATGCGTCACCGATTCGGGTCCCAATCTTTGACAGACTGACAAAGTCCCCGTCGACGCTGCCGTCAGTCTTTGATAGATCGGGGGCATCCCCCCGCACAGGACTGTAGCCGCTAAAGAAGTGCAGAGTGGTTCAAGTCTCAAAAATTGGGGATAGCATGAAGGTCTATACCTGCTATACCTCCGGCAAAGAACCAATGGAGACCACTGGCAATCTTGCCAATTTAAATGAACCCGCCAGGTCAAGTGACGCGAATCCGACAGTGGATGTGGTATACCTTAATACCAGAACTACTTCAAGCCCAATTCAACGGCCGCGCGGAGACTTCTAGCCAGGGTCCGCACCAGGAATAGAGCCTGGAGCAGGCTCGAAACCAGGATGTCAATTTTGCCCAAGAAGAAAATGACCTCGAGGAAGTTAGGAGCATCCATGGAGAAGGGGGACCTCAACCCATTGGTGGTTACGCCAACCCGGTGTTCGAGCCACCTACAAGGGCGGCATTTCAAGCCATGTCCGATCATGCCAAGTTTGAAACCATGCAACGTTGGCACATAGAGATGACCGATCTCATGCTCGAAATGAAGCGACTGATGAACGTGAATGCCCAAAGGCCCCCGTCGCCGGTCCACGATCAAAACCTCCGGAGAGAGCAGCGGTCCGCCGTTGTTGACCGACAAGTAGCTGCACCCTACCATGTGGCCGTCGAAGCAGGGATCGAGCCGCTTCGTGCTCTGCCCAATGTCCAGTCTTCTCGAACTCCGGTGGCTGAAGATGTCATCGCCCAACGGTGTATGATAGAGAAGATTAGTGAAGACAAGTTCGCCTAGCGTGGCAAGGGTATGGCCACTATTGATTTGTATAGTGTATCTTACCCGCTTCATCACCACTTTAAGAAGCTACCGCCATATTGCCCAAAGGCCCTGAAATTGCAGAAGTTCAACGGGCTGGGATCCCCCCATGGACATTTGGCCTACTATATAACGGCCATAGGTGACCTTGCGCTTGAGGAGTCATATCTTCTCCGCTACTTCGCAACTTCTCTCACGGGCAGTGCCTTTCAATGGTACTCAAGGGTGAAGCCCAATTCTGTGGCTGACTGGGCCAATCTGCAAAAGAAGTTCATCGATCGATTCCAAGCAGCCGAGAGAAAGGTTTCCCTCGCAGAGCTATGCTCACTCAAGTAAAAGAGGGGGGAAACTGCACTTAACTTCATCAAGCGCTGGAGGGATTTCAGCATGAGGTGTGACAACCCTCCTTCCCAAGAGGACGCAATAACGATATGCCGAAGGGGCCTGTTGGCGGAAGTTAGCGAGAAGCTCCTGGGAGCAAATATCAAAGGGTTTGACCAACTGAATTCGGTCATAGCGGAAATAGAAATGTTTTTCGCCGACAACCCAACATTCACTCCCTCGAAATGTAAGACCCCTAAGGAGCGGAATGCAGAAGGAGGCCAATGCCGTTGATTTCTCCCCCACTAATGGGTCTGACGAAGTGACGGCCCCAAGCAGCACCGACAAAAAGGCCGAAGGGAAGGCGTTAGCAAGATTGTCTGAGCCTATGAAGACTCCTTATTCTTTCAAGAAGGAGCATACCAGAAAACACGGTAGAACCTCGAAGGTTGCCAAGATCTGGAGGGTGGTTGTCCGAGGATGCAGCGGACTCATCTACCAATGAGGTCCCGCTGAAGTTATACTCTTTTCCTCGGTATAAAACTTTGGAGATATTCCACACGTGCCGCAGGGAGGGGTTGATATAGTTCCCCGCATCCGACAATAATCCGAGCACTGGCATGAGGCATCGGCATAGCTATTGTTTGTACCATCGCGCCGTGGGCCATGTCTGCCCTGCCTTCAAAAACATTGCGGAGGATCTAATTACCCGTCGGGTAATAAATATAGATGGCTCCCTCCAAGGACCCCGAAGGCCTCCCCAACAAGGCCAATCAATTTTCTCAGTAAATGTTATTCATGCATCAACTTCCCATATACTAGCCAAGTCGAAAGTGCAGGAGGTTGCTTCCAGTTCGGGTTAATCCACAATGGGATACCCTGAATGACGGCCATGGCAGGACTTAGAATCCCTGCCCTTTCCAAAGGAAGAAACCCAGAGGCTACTCGAGATCCACCTGGGGGGAGGGGGAAATCTTGGTGTGTGACCCTCCACAATGCCACTCTAAAGCAAATTCCAGGAGTCAACATCAGGGTTCACTCGCCTCACTTCCCAACAAAGAGGAGCAGGCAGCCCAAGAGTCTCCCCAACTACGAAGAAAGCGTTCTTTAACCCAAAAGGGGAAGTCTCAACAGGAAAGGCTCGGGATGAGCGTTAAGCAAATCTTAAAAAGTAGGCCTCAAGAGGAGGGCCCCAAGCCTACTACCCAACTAAGTCAGGAAGGCCAGACCCCTCCAAGGGACCTCAAGTCATACGCTGAGCAAAGTCTGAGGAGCGATCCTCAGCTGAGGAGCCACAAGTCCATCTCATGCTTAAGCCAAAAGGACAAGGCCAAGCCGGATCCTCCTGAGCCGAGATCCGGACCGAAGCGAAAAACGGCGACGGAAAAGCCTTCTGTGGCATCGTCATCTCAAAACTTTGGCCTTTATATGGCCGAATTCCAAGAATTGCCACCCGAAATAGTCAGTCAAACAATCAATGCCACATTCCGGGTGCACGAAGAAGAGGGCGGCTGGGTCGATGTGACCCCAAAGAGGCATGGTCACCCTAAACCCTCAAGAAGGAAAGGTAGGTTCAATAGCTCCAATGTCGGGGGCACTTCCCAACCTTATGCAAAAATGGACATCCATTCCCCTGCCGAAATAGCACGAGCTAAGAAGCAAGAGAAGAATTTAAAAAGAAAATTAAAGCAACAAGCCGAGCAGGCCGCTGCTATGGAAGCCCCTAAGGAGCCAACTCCTCTGCAAAAGCTGTAAAAATTAATCGATGAGCTTGAGGAGTATGATCCCTCCATACCCACTAAAGTCGTTCCTCTAGACAAATACATTCCATGGGAAGAACTAGAGCGAAAAACTCGGCTCAAAAGCTGGCTCCGACAAATGTACAAGCGAGCACAGGAGGGCGAGAAGCTTCCTATCCCAGAGGAACTTTCTATCTTCTACAAATATGAGGAACTCACCATAGAGAAGTTAGAGGAAATACTGAAGAACTTCTCATGTAATATGGTGTCAATACCTCCACCGGAAAGTTTACGGGGACCAAGCGGAGACAATGTCACGGCCTCTGCTGGTGGGGATAGGATCACTATGGTCACCTACTGTCGTCGCAATGCATAGCTCCGAAATCGCGGTCGCAGTAGAGGTCATGGCCGTGGGCGAGGAAGGCATCCAACGTCCTTTGGTGGTGAAAATGCTAATTCAACACACCCTCAGAACGTCATCGTTTTTCGAGGCGAAAACCCGGGTCCTATCCCTAAAGTTCAAATTCAAGCTGATACATTTTTCTTCGATCGGTCAGATGAGGAGGATGAGCCAATAAGGCCAACCCCGCAAAAACTTGCCACCCCATCCCAGGCTCAAGGCGGGGTCCCCACCTTCCTTTTCGATCTGTCAGATAAGGAAGACGAATCAGCAAACCCGGCCCCACAAGAAGAGCTAGCTGATCCGGCCCAAGTAGGCCCCTCTGGCAAAGACAACGATGGGCCGCCTCTCCCAGAGGAAGATTCCTCGACTCTGTTATTCCAGGAAGAGCCAAACGATCAGGGGAAGGCTGAGTAGAGTAAGAAGTCCAACTATCAGCCCAAACCTCTTTCTGAAATGATCCTCCACTGGATCAAACTAAGGCGAGGGCTGATCGTAAGATCATCCAGCACATGAAACGGATGCCAACGTATGTCACCATATGGGAGGCCATTGCTTGAAGCAAAGAGCTCAGGGAAGCACTGGTAAAAGTGCTTCAAGAACTAGAAGTATCTGAAGCTCATGTAGCCGAGCTCCAGGCTCAAGCGTATGAAGCCCTTGCAACAACTGTAACTTTCACAGATAAAGACATGTTGCTGTCTTCCCCTTGCCACAATCGTCCTCTATACATGCAAGGGAAGATAAATGGCCACGAATTGAACCGGATTCTGGTAGATCCTGGGGCGTCTGTCAACATAATGCCGCTTAAGACTTTCAAGTCTTTATTTCTCGTGCCCTACTTGCAAAGGGTCGATGACGTCAAGATTTCAGGTTTCAACCAGGATTCAGAAGATGCATTGGGCAAGGTAGAGGTGGAAGTAAACATGGATAATTTTGTTACTAAAGCCACGTTCTACATTATTAATGCGAATACATCTTACAAAGCCCTACTTGGGAGGCCCTGGTTGCATGAAAATTGGGTCGCCCCTTCAACCCTCCACCAATGCATTAAATACGCAAGGGGTGGAGAGCAATACACAGTCTTTGCTGATCGGGCTCCGTTCTGTCCAAATGAATGCAATTTGACGGGTGCTCAGCTGTATTTTGGGGAACCTACTATTAACCCTCCTGCGGGAATTAAAGACAAAGGGAAACAAAAAGTGGTTGCAGAAGAAGAAGATGAAGAAGAGCTCTTCATAGTAAATGAGGATCTCGCCAAGTTACACGGACTGCATATACAAGCAAATGCCGCCAACGTCAAGTCAACTCGGCTAGAGAGGTGAGAGGTCAATTTTGAAGCCAACCTCATCAGTCGGTCAACCGACAAAAGCATCTCCCTGCCATCGGCATGTATGCAACTCCCCTTTTTGAGGGGAAGAACACAAAGTTGAACAATTAAAGACGTTTATCGTCACATATCAAAGGAAAAAGAAAAAGAAGAATAGTGAGGTCGCTAAGCCAATCATATTTTACAAGGGAGACCTAGTGCCCCAAGACCCCCCTAAGGACGACTTCGGTTGGGGTAAGATACCGAAGAACGCCCCCAAATTCGTCCAGGAAATGGACGACATGCCCAAACATATCAAAGAAATGTGCCGGAAGCAAAATATCCCGCAAATTCAAGAAGCTTCTTGGTAGGACTATTTTCGGCAGCTGTGGTATCCCTCATAAGTTAGAGGACAACCTCCCTTCTCCAAGAAAGATAGAAGAGGATTGGGCTATGACCCTGAGGCTAACTTCAAGGTTTACTGCACTATCAACACTATAGGGCTGTCACCCTCTGCCAACGACTCTAGCCCTAGCCAGAAGGCAGGCGCCTGCACAACTGAGCATCAAAGGGAACTGGCACTTGAAAATTATAATGACCAGCTTTAGCTACCCAATATCAGCAACAGGGATACCCGCCTTATCGGTCCTAGCGATGAAGAGGAGTTTATCATACCGCAACCCGTTCCGCGAAAACTGGAAAATGCTGAGCAAGCGGCTCTACGCCAATTGGATGGGCTCGACTTGGGAAAAATCAAGCAACCTGTGCCAATCATTGCAGATACCCCCCCAAATATCCAGCAAAAATTATTAACCACCAGATTAGAAGAGTTAGAGCAAGAAAATCAAACATTGAAATCTCTTGTGCAAGAATTACTCTGAGAACGAGATGTCCTACTTAGCATCTCGCCTCTTCATCGAGTTGTCAAACCAACTGCGGGGCCCAAGCAAGTGTCAATCCCCCAATGGTTTTGACTGAATCACCATCCCGCCAAGTTAAATCCATGAAGAGGGCAACTAACATGGGGTTCTTCCCAGTGGATGTCTATCCTCAAAGGAGAACGGGCGTAAGCCAGCCTCATGAAGATGCCAGGGGGAGGTCCCCCGTTACAACGTTGGCACAATGAATAGATTTGCCATACTCTTTTATTAAGGCACACACCGTACCATTGTTTGAATTTTGCATCGCACGGGACCTCATAACGCTCCCAGAACCTCGAAAATCAACCAAAGAGGGCAGGGCCAAAGATCCCAGCTTTTGCCGGTATCATCGAATGTCGAGGCATGCTACAAAAGATTGTTACATCCTTAAAGACAAGGTTGAAAGCTTAATACAAGCGGGAGTTATTCAAATTAAAAATTATCAGGTGTCTCCCCTACAACCTCATCAATGGGATCGACCCAAGCCGTCGGCCAAACAAATTTTTGCCCTAGCCGCTCCTGCACTACCTAAGTTTACGGCAAAGGACTAATTCTCGAGGCAGTTTCTTGTCTCTGGGGGGGGGGGGGTGTGATGGGCCTCCCCCGTAGTCGAAAAGGAGGCTTCAAAGTCTACTACTCCGTCAACACTATAGGGTTATCACCCTTTCCCACTAGCTCAGACTCTGGCAAGGAGCCTAGTGACTTTACAAATGAGCAACAAAGAGAAGTGGCCTTCAAAGTCCGAGATGAGCAGTTTTGGTCGGCCGTCATCAATAATCTGGACTACTGCGATGTTCACATAGCTGAGGCTGACGACGGTGGGGATTTCATTGATCTGTAGCCAGCTCTGCGCGAACTTGAAGACGGCGGACAAGCGACTGTAGATGAATTAGTTGAGCTCAACCTTGGGGGTGTTGACAATCCCCGACCAATTTTCATCAATGTCCTTTTTAATGAGGAAGAAAGACAGGCATACAAGCAACTCCTATTGGAGTACAAAGATTGCTTTGCCTGGACTTATAAAGAAATGCCCGGATTGAAGCCCTCCGTGGCCAAACATGAATTGGCAATACTCCCCACAACAAAACCCGTTTAGCAGGCCCAAAGGGGTATGCGCCAGGAGCTCGAGGTCAAGGTGAATGCTGAAGTTGACAAGCTCCTAGAAGTGGACTTTATAGAGCCCTGCCTCTATCCGATTTGGCTCACCAATATAGTTCCTGTCAAAAAGAAAAACGGCCAAGTCCGCATTTGCATTGACTATAGGGACTTAAACAAAGCTTGCCCGAAGGACGATTTTCCCGTCCCCATCATTGAAACCATGGTCGATATGACCACGGGACATGAAGCTTTATCTCTTATGGACGGATCTTCGGGCTACAATCAAATCTGAATGGCCATTAAGGACAAGGATCACATGGCTTTTCGATCCCCTAAAGGGGTCTTTAACTACAAAAGAATGCCTTTCGAATTGAAGAATGCTGGTGCCACATACCAAAGGGCCATGACTAAGATATTTGATGAAATGCCCCATGATTCAGTCGAATGCTATGTTGATGACCTCGTCGTCAAAACCCAAAGGTGACAAGATCACCTGGCCGATTTGCGTCGGGTTTTCGAAAGACTTCGACAATTTCAACTCAAGATGAACCTGATGAAGTGCACCTTTTGTGTTTCAAGTGGCAAATTTCTCGGTTTTGTTGTTAGATATCGAGGGATAGAAATAGACGCCGATAAAATCAAGGCAATTCAGGAGTTGCCACCTCCAAGAAACATAACTGAATTGAGATCCCTCCAGAGAAGGCTTGCCTACATCAGGCACATCACATCTAACCCCTCAGAGAGATGTGCACCTTTTGGGAAATTAATGAAAAAGGGCGCACCATTCATATGGGACCAAGAGTGCCAGGATGCATCCGAGCAAATTAAAGAATACCTCCTCACTCCCCCGGTGTTGGGAGCGCCAATCAAAGGGAAACCACTGATACTTTACATTGCCGCCATGGATGCTTCTCTGGGGGCGCTTCTGGCACAAATAAATGAAGAATGTAAGGAGCAACCACTGTACTACCTTTGTAGAAAGCTGGTTGACCCTGAATATTGTTATTCTCCAATAGAAAAGATATGCTTAGCGCTGGTCTTCGCTGTGAAGAAGTTAAGACATTACCTCCTATCCCATCGGGTGGAGTTAATTTCAAAGTACAACCCACTCAAGTTCCTCCTTAAACAACCTGTACTGTCAGGGAGACTTGGAAAATGGGCCTTACTCCTCATGGAGTTTGACATAACCTTTGTCCCGCAAAAGGCAATTAAGGGACAAGGAATGGCGGAGTTCTTGGCCGCACACCCAGTCCCGACAGACTCCCCTCTCCATATTAGACTCCTTGATGAAGAAACACTCCTGTCCCAATCAGAAGAGCAGAGCCAACTTCAAGTTGTCCCATCACGAGAAGAAGAAGAAGACTTCGTGATTGATGTGCCACGCTGGGAGCTCTACTTTGATGGTGCCTCCCGAACAGTCAAGGAGTCTGACGGCACCACAAGCCTCGCGTCAGGAGCAGACATTGTCTTTATGACTCCTCAAGGAGGAATCCTTCATAATTCCTATGCGCTTATGAAGTCCTTAACAAACAATGAAGCGGAATATAAAGCACTAATTATCGGGCTCCAGTTAGCCTTAGAAATAGATATCAAGTGTATTAGAGTTTATGGGGATTCGCAACTTGTCATACAGCAAGACTTAGGCAACTATGATGTTAGAAAGAAAGAATTGATTCCTTATCATGATACCGTGATGCGGCTGAAGGAAAAATTTTACCTGTTCGAAATAGATCACGTCCCCAGAAGCAAAAATTCCCAGGCCGATGCCCTGACCAAGTTGGCCTCCGCCATAAAACTTCCACCGGTAGGCGAATTGAATATAACCGTCAGACACAGGAGGCTCATGCCAAGTGTGTTAGACGAAGATGTTAGTTCCAAAACTTCTAAGGTCAATATAATTGAAGAAACTGATTCTGCCGAGGAAGGGGGACAAGAATGGCGTCAATAAATTATTGATATAAAAAGGGCCGCCTCCCTCTAAACCGGGCTCAAAGGGTTCAGCTGTTGCGAAGGGCAACATCGTATCAGCTGATAGGGGATCAATTGTAGAGGCTTGTCCATGAAAAAGACAAGTCCCTTCTTCTGTACTGCCTCTTGCCAAAGAAAGCCAAGATAATTATGTGGGAGGCTCACTAGAGACTATACGGCGCCCACCAAGCAGGGGACAAGATGAAAAACAACATAAAACTCAAGGGCTTCTATTGGCCCACCGTGTATGCTGACTGTAATCGGTACGCCCGCGCATGTCATCAGTGCCAAGCCTTTGGCCCAGTGCCGAGAAGACCTCCAAGCTCCTTGCATCCTACAACGCCTACATGGCCCTTTGCAGAATGGGGAATGGACATTGTAGGACCCTTCCCACCGTCCTCTAAAGGCCACAGGTTCATACTAGCTGCAACATAATGCTTCTCCAAGTGGGTCGAAGCCATCCCTCTGCGGGAGGTCACGGGAGAGGCGGTTGCTCAATTTGTCAAACATTACATTATTTATAGATTCGACACCCCTCACCGAATTATGTCGAACAATGGTACACCGATTAAAAACTGAACAATATATGCATTAGCCGTCAAATTCCACAAAGATTGGAGAACTTCAACAATTTATAATCCCCAAGCTAATGGGTTGGCTGAAGCATTCAACAAAACCCTTTGCAAGCTCCTCGCCAAAATTGTCGGCAATCGCAAAAGAGACTGGGGTGAGAAGATACATGAATCTCTTTGGGCATACCAGCTAGTTTATAAGACTCCCATCGGGTGCTCCCCTTTCTCTCTGGTATATGAAGCAGAAGCCGTAATCCCAGTTGAAATTGAGATGTCATCCTATCGGGTGGCAGCACATAACGGTTTGTAAATTCAGGAACAAGATAAAATATAAAGAAGACTGGAAGAACTATCCAACCTAAAAGGTAAAAGGCTCGAAGTCTACAAACATCTTCAGGCTTATCAATCCCGAATGACGAGAGCGGAGAGCCTATGACAAGCTTGTGAAACAAAGGGCGTTTAAAGAAGGCGATCTCGTTATGGTTAAAGAAAGAGAAGTCATGGCCGATAAATCCGGTGGTAAATTACAACCCAACTGGCGGGGGCCTTATATTGTTTCCAAAGTATATGAAGGAGGTGCTTATAAGGTCATTGACAACAAGGGAGAGAATCCTTTCCCCCCATGAAACGACAACCATTTAAAGTTATATCATGCCCCAGAGCACGAATTCTTGCAGCATTCGGTGCTGGACGTCTTCCCTCCTGGTGAAGGTTAAAAAAAGAGATAAAAAAAGGAAGAAAAGAAAAAGGGGAAAAAAGAAGAAGAGGAAGGAGAAGAAAGGGAAGAGTTTGGTGTGACTCAGCTTAACAGTCTCTATTCTTGTCCCACCGCCCCAAATCTCAAATCCTAAAATCTAAATTCCAAGTTCTGGCTCCTAAACCACTTAGGTGGTCTGCCCCAAATCCTAAATCTAAATCCCAAGCTCTGACTCTTAAACCACTTAGCTGGTCAGCCCCAAATCCTAAATCCTAAATTCCAAGCTCTGGCTCTTAAACCACTCAGATGGTCAACCCCAAATCCCAAATCCTAAATTCCAAGTTCTGGCTCCTAAACCACTTAGATGGTCAACCCCAAATTCTGGCTCCTCAGCTGATCAACCCCAAATCCCAAATCCTAAATCCTAAGTTTGGCTCCCACATCACCTGATGGTCAGCCTTAAATCCTAAATTCCAAGCTTGACCCTTAAACCGTCTGGAGTTAGCTAGGGGATGAGTCCGAAGTCATACATTGCAAAGAAATGACCCTTTGTTTCAGCTCCTTGAAGGGATTACTTCCCACATCTGGTCTTTTAAAAAAAAGGATCGGACTTAAAATAGAGGTGCCTCGACGGACTTGGGCGTTTGGTTTACAAGTCGCTTGAGGGCAAAAAGGTCATAACCCAGCTGAGGTGAAAATCCGAAAGGGCATCTCAGACAAAAATGGGTAACCCCTCAGCGTAAAAAAATCCGAAAGGGCGCGCTGGAAAAAGCTAAAGGGGGCTAGTTTTGGTGAAAACCCGAAAGGGGGCCAAGACTAGAAGAGAGAGAGAGAGAGAGAGAGAGAGAGAGAGAGAGGAGGAAGACAATTGATATTTGAAGAAAAAAAGTATGCATATAACACTTGGAGCACAAAACTTTTCTTTACCATCAATGTATTATTTCTATCACTTATCTACAAAATCGGAGGCAGAGACATGCCCTCGAGGTAACCACAAAAATGACGAATGCTAAAAAGAGAGCATCAAAAAAAGAATGACAATGTACAAGAATAAACTCAACCTCATCGATGGCAGGGCTTTCTCATCCTCAACTCAGCTCCGTCGGGCTGCCATACTATCCTGTACCTCCAAGCGCCGTGCAACGAGGGAGCTCTCTTCAGCCCGAGCTACTTGTGCTCCTTTAGCATTTGACTCTGCCGAGGCTTGTAATCCTTCAACTTTTTGCACTATGCACCGAATGGTTTCTTGGAGCAGTGCGGCTTGGTTTCTATCCTCGGTCTCTGCCACCTCAAAAGAGTCTCGACGTCCGCGAATCTCCTGGACCTTGGATTGTAGTTCCTTGTCCTCACTAGACAAAGCATATATCTCTGTCTCAAGCTGCTGAATCTCTAAGTGATAAGCTTCCCAGGCCAAAGACTCATGTATATGCCGCATTGCCTCCCAAAGTTTGTCCACTGCTGCCATCAAAATTCCCAGGGCAGCCCCAGTGCATGCTAACCCCGCGTCCCAGTCCGAAGGGCATTCTGCACAGCCTCTATTGAGGGATGGCTCTCCTGCTGGAACATGGCTCGGGCACCACTGATAAGTGTCTCAACCATGTGCTCGGCCCCCACGAAAGGCACATGATGTGGAGTGTCTGGCCATTCAATACCATGCTCTGGGAACTCAGCCAAAGGAGCTGGTACGTGATCGGTGCCCCCTCTTCCTGGAGAGATGATGTCCTCGGAGCCTGAAAAGGGGGAAAGAGGTAGGGTTCAGAAGGACAAATTATTATTCTGATGAGCATGTCAGAGAGAAAGAGAGAAGAGAAAAGAAAAAGAAAAGGGGGAATCGAATATACTATCCTCCTCGACAAGGGTGGACATAACACAAGAAGGCACCATCGCGACAGGAGGCTCCTGCTCAAGGCCTGACACCGGATTGTCAGTCGTTGCAATTTGTGAACCATTCCCTCCTGAAAAGAGAAAGATGATGACAATGTCATGCTGGTCAAGACATATAAAGGAAAAAGAGAGGGAGAAGAGAAAAAGAAAGGAAGGATCAATCACCTGCAACCTTAACGGGGGTCTCCGCCACAGGTCTGAGTGGTGAATGAGTGGAGCTATCACCCAACATGCAAGAGGAAGCAGCAAAATCTAAAGAACCTAGGGCTCCCGCCTTGGTAGCCTAGGGCACCTCGCCAACTCCGTCGCTCGGGCGCCCTGAGGCTTATAACTTTTAAAAGATGCAATTTTAAATGAGTAAATAAATGGAGGGGAGAGTAGTTCACCTTCAGCATTCTCATTCAAATCCTCAGGCGGATCCGCTATTGAGCTCTCTTCAGGCCCTATCTTAAGGATCAGATCAGCCCTCATCTTAGGCACCCCATCCCTGAGGTCTTCCCCTACTGATCGGGTCGCCTCTTGCAATGGAGGAGCAGAAGATCTTATAACAGCAGAGATGGTGCATAAGAGGAAAAGAAAAAATAGGCCAAATCAGTAAAGAAAATTCAATTGATATAAAAGAAGAAAAGAGCAGGAAAAGTCAGTTATGCTTACTAGCAGAATGGGAAGTCGGCTGTGTGACTAAACTGCTGGAGGCAGACAGCTGACCACTCTCAAGAGTAAAATGCTTGGCCATGGCCCCCTCTGAGGTCGAAGCGACTCCCTAAGCACAAAGCTCAGCCAATAGTGCTGCCTCATAACCAGATATAGTGTTCCCCCCGGCCGTGGGAGTATCAGAATATGTCGGGAGCTCGTTATTTAATGTGGCACTCAATAATGCAACATATGTCCCTATCGGTGCCATTGCATCCTCTAAACCTCCTGCTAAAAAGGCAATAAGTGGATTGGCAATTCATGCTTAAAAAAAAAGGAGGAGAGCAAAATGAGGTAGCAAGAAAGTATCAAAAGAGTCTACCCTGGCCGCGAGAAGCCATATTCGACGAACTTTCATCAAAAGAGGAAGGTGAAGCGTCCGACACTGGGTTATAATCATAATTTAACATGCCCAGGTCATCCAACCCTTCATCCTCCCCATCATTCTGCCCAGATTCCAAAGGGACATTTGTGTCCATGGGAGGAAGATTCCCTGCCATATCGCCAACAGCATCTGGAGCAGCTGAAAAAGACAATGAAATAAACAGAATAGTTATTTCATCTATATACAATGAAGCCTCGGGAATTAAAGTCAAATGAAGGAACAAGTTACCATCCTGCCCATCTGATGGAGTTTTCCCATGGATTGACAACGATGTGTTTTTTGTGGCTGGGCCATCGTCGCCTCCTGCCCTCCGCCGTTTGGAATGATGAGAATTTTTCTTTCTCTTGAAAGTCTCGGCGGGGACGAAGCTCACTGCAAGAAAATCAATTAACATGCATAATAGTCCTTTTTTAGCAAACTAAATATGTAAGGTTACAAGTTATGAATACATACCATCTGGGGCAAGAGAAAAAAATGGTTGTAATACCACTTCCTCGGGAGAAAGGCCTATGGCTTTCCCTGCCCGGCAAATAGCATCCCAAATATCACGAAGTGTGGCCCCGTTTTCAATCCATGAAACGCATCCAAGGGCGCCTACCCGTGTAATGGCACTAATCAAGTGCCTCTCCCATTTGAGCCAAAGTTCGTTATTAAATCTGTCGGGAATAAGAGGGCTGGACAAAGGGGCACTCGGGACAAACCACAGTCTGAAAGTAAGTGCCCCCACCATGAATAAACCTTCTCGTTTGTCGAGACCTTTCCCTTTTCTAAGGATGGTCCTTCTGGGCATTTCAGGGGCTTCATGGCCCCCACATAAGTATCCATGTCCACGAGAATAGGCCCATTTACTGCCTCCCATCTAGTGCGAAGCTCCCGAACTGATCGGACAAGACGAGGACACTGAGAATAGAGAAAAGAATGATCAATAATAAGTGATGGTGCATCAACTTTCTTTAAGCGGGCTTCCTCTGCTTCTTTCAATCTATGAACAGGTTGTCTGAAGATATTGCTATTCTGAAACCACCAACGGGCATAATATATATCAATACGCCCAACCCTCTGCCCGGTGGGAAAAGAACAACCTGGCCCCGGCCCTCGTCGGATGAAGTGATGTCACCAGCTGGCTGCCACCAGATGTTTATCCTGTCCTCTGTATAACTGCTCCTCTAACGAAAAGTCTGCATTTGGGGGGTACCCCCTGATCATATCCAAAATTCTGCGCAAAGCGTTGCGGATAATAAGGTTCCAGAAAAGTGGTAGTGCCCTTGCGAAAGACAAGAACACTTAGGCACGTACAACACAGCCAATCATCATAAAAAGTGTTGCTGGGGCTAGAATGGTGTGGAAGATGATAAGTCAAGCCGTCGGGCCCCTCAGTGGTAAAAGGGCGATAGTCATGCGTGAGCAAAGTCCCTACCCGGCTGCCCCTGTGTGGGCAAATAAGATAACAACTTTCTGGCACCTGTCAACTGTTCCAGAGGGCTCTGGTCTGGGCGGTCTTGAAATTGAAAAATCAGTGGAGCTGCCAAATTATCAACCCTGACACTCTGACAAAATCCGGGCAACAGTAAGCCCGCCCATGCACTCAAATAATGTGTTGCTAGCTGAACACTGCGGTCTCGTGGCGAGTTGCAGGCTGTCAAATTACGTAGACCATCATATATGTTGGCCAGGGCAACAGGGGCAAGAGCAAGCTTCCGGCCATCAGCAAGCAGGCAGGCCGTGTAAATCAACTCGGGACGCACAATGGCACAACGCCCTCCTCCCCGTACGGGACCACAAAGGTCGCTAGCCAATACACAAGATATGCTGCCAAGTTGGTCTTGTCTAGTAGCTTCCGGGGGTTCCACCCCATATTTGGCGGCGCACATAAATACCGCTTATTTTATGGCGGGTTTATAAGCAACTGATAATATTGATCCAGAGGTTTGTCATCCTCTGCAAAGCTATCCTGAAAGCAGAATGGGCCGTTATAGAAATACCGAACCCAAGCATTAAGGCTGACCCTCACAGTGCTCGTGGAAGCAGATGGGGTTTTCCCCTTTCCAACACGGGCCATTTCTCGTCAGACCTTCATCAGATATTGAAAACCGAAGGCAAGCCATAGGAGCCTGCACCAGTGGAATACTCCCTGTGTAAGTCATCTAAGCAAGCTTCTTCATACATGTTCCCGGATATGGGGAGCCCTGAAATACGATGGAAGCTCCATAAGTAGAGTGACGTCTCTCCTTCGACGGTAGCAAGAGTGTTAAAACGCCGGTTGAATCGCTCTACCAAACCCTGGAGAAGCCCAGTGTAGCAAGGGTACCGGTAGAGGGCAATAGTAACAACATGGCGGATCCCCACATGATCTAAAATGTCACGGTAGTGGTGGATAACACCCATCAGCCACTCTGACGCGCCCAAATGAAACCGGTGTGAAGCAACCACCAACCATTTTCCATACCAACTGGGTGCAGAACCACTCACAATTCGATCAAGAAAACATAATTTGTCATAATCTTCTCCAGCAAATTGTGTGCCACATTGCATCAAGAACATCTCGGAAGAAGGTGCTCTTGTCTTATGCTGCCCAAATAACTCCCATATAACTGGAATCACTGTGCATGATTTGGAATGGCTGAAATCCTCTGTCTTATGCTGCCCAAATAACTCCCATATGGTTGGAATCACTGTGCATGATTTGGAATGGCTGAAATCATCTGTCTTATGCGCGGGGGGAGCCCCCCCCTCCGGCCATCTGCACCGAGGGGAGCCCCCCCCCCCCCCCCGGTCACCTGCACCTGGGGGAAGCTCCCCCCCCCCCCCCCCCCCGGCCCTGCCGCACCGGGGGAAGCCCCCCCCCCGGGGGAAGCCCCCCCCTCACCAGGGTGAACCCCCCCTCCCCGGTCAACCTTGCACCGGGGGAGGCCCCCTCGGCCTTGTCCGCACCGGGGGGGAGCCCCCCTGGCCCTCTCTGCCTGCGCGCCTGCCTGGGGGATCTTGCTGCTGCACCACCGAGAGAGGAAGAGACGGGGGAGCTTACCTCTATCAACGTTCCGCCGGGGAGGATCTCCTCCTTGGCCTCCTCCACCACCTATAAAAGGAGAAGAGGGTGGAAGAAGAGAGGGGACTTGGAGAACCTCAGAGAAGAAGCTCGAGCTCTGCTGCGATCTGTGCAAGAGGTGAGAGGAGGGGGCACCCTCTTCCCCTACTCAAGTTATGTTAAAAGAAAAAAGTTGTGAAAAGCTCTCATATTAGGGCTATTTATAAAAATACCCCCATATGAGGGAGAAGTGTACGTTATTTTGTTATCGGCAATGAAAATAAAAATAAGAACCATAAACTTATGGTTCTGGATTTTTTTTTGTGTCATTTGGAAGAAAACCGTAAAAAGGCCAAACTTGCAATTATACCCCGAGGGATCGCGGAATTGCGTAAATGTCCAAGAACGTCCATGAAATTGCAAATTCCAACAGATTCATGGAAAAAAGGGTTCAAAGTCGATGATAGGGCAAAAGTCCATGTTTTATTCCAAAGTTCAAAAATTACGATTTTACCATGAAATTATGAGAAATTTCACAAAAGTCCGAAAAAACACAGTGAAATACAATAAAATTGAGAAAAATTGCAAATATATCCTCGGTTGAGGGAAAATTGTAAATATACCCCCGGTTGAGGGAAAATTGCAAATATACTCCCGGTTGAGGAAAAATTGTAAATATACCCCCGGTTAAGGAAAAGTTGTAAATATACCCCCGGTTGAGGAAAAATTACAAATACACCCCTGGTTGAGAGAAAATTGTAAATATATCCCCGGTCAAGGAAAATGGCAAATATGCCCTAACTATAGAGAAAATTGAGGATATACCCCCGCCTCGGGGCACGAGAACTTTCCCAAGGGTAGACCCTTAACGTCACGGCTGACATTATAAGAGTAGAAGAGGTCTTTGACAATTAATCAAATGTGTTCGGACTTGTCCGATGTAAATTAACATCGACTCCGATCGGTGGAGAAGAGTCCTAGTACATGAACCCTAAATCGTTTGATAAATCCTAAAAGTGCGGAATTAACAAATATGCCGAAACGTATGCATGTTCATCCAACGAAATTAGATGTCCGAAAATTTCGCGTGTAAACAGCCCCTCAATTTGGTTTGGTTTGGTTTGAGAAAAATTTTCCTCAAACCAAACCAAACCATGCTCACCCCTAGGTACGGGACATTTCCCCACCAACCACAATCGGTGTTTATTTGCGTCAGCATAGAATCTGAATATCCTTGATTAATTGTCAAAGAACACCTTTAACCTCTACAATATCCATTGTGACATTGTGAGTTTTGTCTAATGCATATGATCCTGACGATTACTCGTTAGAGATACATACTCTTGCAAGAAATTCAAAAACGTTCATTCATTGAACACATAGATTTTGGATTACAATTGGTCTTTTGAGACCTTTACATTTGGTTCCGATTATATAATCGGGGCTTTGGGTTTACACTTAATCGCCATATGATCACTGAGTAGACTTCTGCTTACATTTAGATCTTTGGATTGCTTCGTAGATGATCAAACTGTTGAATTTGCTTCTGGTCGCCATCTGACTGTTGAATTTGCTCCTAGTCTCCAGTGTACCGTTGAATCTGCTTTTGTCCTCAATCGGATGGCTGGATTTACTCACGGGCACGATCATACCACTGAATTTGCTTCTGTTCAAGATCTGACTGTTGAATTTGACTTTCATCATGATTGGACCCTTCTTGGGCACATATATAATTTGACCCTTTTCTGGGTGTTTTTGCAATTTTCAACCCTTCTTGGTTATTTTTACAATTTTCTGATTCTCTTGGACTTATCTGTCATTTCTGGACTTTTTAGGATATATCTACAATTTCTTGATTGTCTTGAACATCACTATCATTTCTTGAATGTCGGGGGTGCTCTTTCATTTGTTGACCTTATGAGGTAGCCTTGTCATTTCTAGACTTTCTAGGGCATTCTTGTTATTTCTTGACGTTCCGGAGCTTGACTTTTCTGGGCGTTTCTGTCATTCGTTGACTTCCCAGGATATTTCCATCATTTCTTGACAACTCTGGGTATTTCTGTCATTTGTTGACTTTCCAAGATATTTTTGTCATTTCTCGACTTTCCAAAGTTTATTTGCAATTTCAAAATTTTCCTAGACTTATCTGCCATTTCTTGACTTTTCAGGGTTTATTTGTAATTTCTCTACCAGCAGGAGTATTCCCATAATTTTCTTGAGTATCAAGGTTCTTGGGTTTGACAGTTTATAATCAGCCTTAAGTAGAGCTCAGGAGAGCACACACCACTTCAAGAAGAGGCATGGTCCCGCTCCACTAAGTCGTGTAGGAGGCGTGGCCCTAGCATGGTTGGCAATATCGAAACCGATACGTTTCGGCCGAAACGTATCAGTTTCGGCCGGTACCGAAATGAAACCGGACCTGCTCATTGTAGCAGGTCCGAAACTTTTAAAAAAAATAAAATTTAATGGTTTCGGACGAAACCGTATCGGTTTCGCCAGAAACTCACCCGTTTCGGTCCGAAACCGGACGGTTTCGGCCGAAACTGGACTTGCTCAATACATTTTTTGGCCTTTTTTGAATGTTTTGAACCGATTTCGGCCGAAACCGGTACTGCCATCCTTGGACCCTAGACAAAGGTATTTTGGGAACTTCAGGGGAGAACAAGAGCTTTGTGCAATCTCTACGAAGTTCAGAATTTTTATGCAATTTCTAGACAGGCCAGGTGTTGTTTGTAATTTCTGGGAAGCTCAGGGGGCATTTTGATAATTTCTGAGCTCCGGGGGTATTTTGATAATTTCTGAACTCCAAGAGTATTTTGGTAATTTCTAGAAGGTTCAGAGGTATTTTGGTAGTTTCTGGAAGGTTCCATGGTATTTTGGTAATTTCTAAATATACCAGAGATATTTTTGTAATACCTAGACTGAACAAGGTTTTTTTGTGTAATTTTATCATAAGGGACCGGTCCCTCCTTGGTGGAGGTGCACCAGGTAAAAAACACTTGGAGATTGTTTCTCCTCCTTGAGCTCCCATGAGTAGCGATGCATCTTCATATGTCCGTCATTGCACTGCCAGAGATCGACCTTTGAGTCGGTCTTAACAATATGATCTCTCTCCCAAAAATTGGCACGAGGGGCATTAGTGCAAGACACAGGATATTTATAACCCATACCCTAGAGTGGATCTTAACAAAACACAAAGCACACAAACACCAAGCGCGCCTCCAAGTGTCCCACCTTTGATGATTTCTTCATATCTGTGTTGTGGGACCCATGGGGGTGCTTATAGAGTTTAGGGAGGTTACTTATACTTGGATAAGTCCCGAGGGAGATTATCTGGGGTCAAATGACCTGCTACATGGGCAAATGACCCCAGATAAGTCCTTTAGGGACTTAATTGGGGTTGATTGGCCCTAAAAAAAGTAGGGATCGACCCCGACTAGGCCCATGGGGTTAATCGGGGTCGACTGACCCTAAGAAAGTGGAAAATCGACCCCAGGACTTAACCGGGGTCGATTGACCCTGGTTGGAGTACAATGGACCCCGGTTAGGTCTTGGGACCTAATCGGGGTCAATTGACCTCAGTAAACACACAGTCAACCCAACTTAAGCCCGGGGGGCTTAACGGGGTTGACCGGCCTATTTAGGAGGCAATCGACCCCGGGTAACCCCCGAGGAGGCTTACACAGGGTTGGATGACCCCTTGGTGGTCTATTTGACCTCGGGTAGGTCCCTCTAAGGGGCCTACCCAGGTCCAAGTGACCGCGGATGCGAGACGGGAAGGGGGGGTTGACGCCACGTAGGTTCCCCTTTCCTTTTTTCAATTTTTTTTGGCTCCAACAGGCATGCATTGCAAACTAAACCTCAATAGTTTTGATAGGTCATTTTGCTTCCCAAGCCATCAAAAAATACAACAAAACAAGGTAGCAATTTGTCTTGACGAATTTAATGAGTGCATACATATGGCTTTTATGCTAAGGCAATTTAATCAACTGTTTCATTTGTTTCACAACTGTGGTTTCTTCACAAACATTTACTATGCTCTTAAATAAAATTGGTGCTAAAACCACAACTTCCTTGAGAGAGAAAATAATAGGAATTAGTATTGTTTAGAATATATGCCATTCAAAAGTAATAACACTAAACTAGGCTTCGCCCATGTGCTTTGCCCTGCAATGTAACCCATGTGCTTAGGTTGCCACCTTGTTCACTATCACCTTAACAAGCATGCAAAAAAGCCAGTTGCTCAGGAAGGCATTACTCCTTATGGTTTTTCAGGAAGGCCAATCATATTACTGTACATGCTTTGTCAATGATTCTGAGTTGGAAGATGCTCAAAGGTTTTCATGAGATTGCATTTTAAAGTCTCTAGGCGGGCTTCCACCAACCTTTCCAAGGTTTTCATGTGATCGCATTTTAAAGTCTCTAAGCATGCTCGGGATTTTGTGTGTTTGTGTTTGTCCCCACTCAAGGGTATGAGTTATAAATACCCCGAGTCTTGCACTTATACCCCTAGGGACCATGTTATGTAATTTTCTACATATTTTGGTGGTAGAAGTATGTATTTTTATGAATTAATCAAAAATTACGAAAATATCCACAAAATTATAAGAAAATTTCCCCAATGTCCTATAATGGCAGAAATACTCGGCAAATTTTTTAAATGGTGACTATGTCCCACATTTTTGCGGGAAAGTCTTGTAAAGTCCATAATTTGTCGACGAACAAGACGGGACAAACACGGGGATCGAAACCCAAGAAGGATAGAAGCCTAAGGATAAGCAATCTCCTTGGCATCTTGTGCTTTGTGTGTCTCCACCAAGGAGGGTGAGTATTGTGCCTTGTGCGCCACCGCCAAGGAGAGACTTGTGCTTTTTGTCCTTAAATTACACAAATACCCTTGTGAAATTCAAAAAGTACTAAAACGCCACCGGAGGTCAAAAATTAGCAAAATCCCCCCTGAGCTTCCCAAAAATTGCAAACAACATCTGGCCCGTCCAAAAATTGTATACAAACCCTAAACTTTGCAGAAATTACATAAAGCTCATGTTCTGCCCTAAAGTTCCGAAAATACACTTATCCAAAGTCACGTCTCTTGCACGACTCAGTGGAGCGGGACCATGCCTCTTCTTTGAAACGGTGTGCACTCTCTTAAACTCTACTTAAAACTGACTATAAACTACCGAGGAACCCTGATACTTAGGAAAATTATGGAAATATTTCTACTGGTGGAAAAATTACAAATAACCCTTGAAAAGTCAAGAAATGACAGATAAACCCAAGGAGATCTTGAAACTATGAATAAACCCTGGCAAGCCAAGAAATGGCAGATATGTCTAGGGAAATCTAAAAATTACAGAGATACCCACAAAGGTTTAGGAAATTACAAATAAATCCTGGAAAGCCAAGAAATGGCGGACAAGCCCAGAGAAATCTTGAAACTACATATAAACTCCGGGAGCCAAGAAATGGCAGATATGCCCAGTAAAATCTAGAAATGACATAAATGTCCTGGAAAGTCAACAAATGACAGAAAGATCTAGGGAAGTCAGAAAAATTACAGAAAGACCTTGGAAAGTCCATAAATGACAGATAATCCCAGGAAAATTGGGAAACTATAACTATGTCTCGAAAAGTCATGAAATGACATAAATACTCCGAAATGTCAAGACATGACAAGAATGTCCTAGAAGGTTAAGAAATGACTGGGCTACCCCGGAATGTCAGTAAATGACAGGAATACCCTAGAATGTCAACAAATGATAGAAATACCTTGAAAAGTCAACAAATGGCAGAAATGTCCAAAAATGTCAAGAAATATCCAGAAATGTCAAGAAATGACAGAAATGCCCTGAGAAGTCAATAAATGACAGAAGTGTCCAGAAGTGTCACGAAATGACAAAAATACCTTGAGAAGTCAACAAATGACAGGGATGTCCAAAAATGTCAAGAAATGACAGAAATATCTTAGAAAGTCAAGAAATGTCTAAAAATGATCAAAACTGCAGACATACGCACAAAGGGTTAAAACCCTAGAAATACTCGGGAAGAGTTAGAAACTACAAAAGCACCCAGAAAGGGTCAGAAATCATAGATGTGACCAAGAAGGGCCCAATCTTGATGAAACTCAAATTCAGCGGCTAGATTCTGACCAAAAGTAAATTCAACGGTCTGATCGTGGCCGAGAGTAAATCCAGTCCTCTGATTGAGGACAAAAGCATATTCAACAGTACGCTGGAGGTTAGGAGCAAATTCAACAGTTTGATCATCTACGGAAGCAATCCAAAGATCCAAGTGTAAGCAGAAGCCTACTCCGTGATCAGATGGCGATTAGATATAAATCCAAAGACCCAATTATATAATCGGGACCAAATGTAAAGGTCTCAAAGACTAATTGTAATCCAAAATCTGTGTTCAATGAATGAACATCTTTGAATTTCTTGCAAGAGTATGTATCTCTAATGGGCGATCATCAAGATCATATCCATTAGACAAAACCCACAATATCACAACAGATATTGTAGAGGCTAAAGGTGTTCTTTGAAAGTTAATCAAGGGTATTCGAATTTTATGTCGATGTAAATATACACCAACTATCTAATTAATCATTTCTTCTAAAGTAAAGAAAAAAAAAGAAGTAGAAGGGATCCCATAAACACCAGCTACGGTCGGTGGGGAAATGTCATGTACCCGAACCCTAAATCGTCTGATAAACCCAATCCAAGGAATTAATAATGTGCATGCTATTTAAATAGCTAATAAATGTGCATTCATGTTCAACAAATGAACAATTTTCTTTTAAATTTATTCCGTGTTCAACAAAAAAATACCAACATTTGTTAATTTCTTTTAAATGTATCTCTAATGGCCTAGATGCTGTGTATTCTCATGATAATGCACATATTGCTAATTCAAGCACCTTCTATGTCGGATGACTCATTACCTACCATCTTCTGCAAGAGGAGAGTAGGAGATCACGTGAAAGGAATCATAGAAGTCCAAGTTTAAGCCTTAATTTCTTCCACTGATTACCATAAGACTTAGTTTCCATTCTACTTCCATTCTACTTTATATTAATAGATGGATATGGAATAAGGAGAGCCCTAAATACAAAAGTTGGGTCTAAGGATGAGCCTCTTTGATAGTTTGATTAGTTTAGTTGACATTTTCTTGGGAGATTTTATCGTAATATAGGTGAGGCTATTGGAGCATCTGGTGGCTTTAGGAGATGAATGATGCTTCGTTGCCAATAAGCCAAGTGCCTAGGAACGTCATAAAGCTAAACTTACAGAAATATAAATCATCTTGGCAACAATTATGCATACAACATGAGAGAAGTTCAAACCATGAACATCAGTAAAAATCCATCTAAAAAAGGCAAATTTATAACATCATGTGTAGATACTAAATAATGGTTTCTCTGAAAGGGAGGTATGCAAGAATGGTTAGACTGATTGTGCTTATACACAGCATAGTAATGAGGAAAAACAATGAGTAAGGTAAAAAAGAGATGAACAACAAAGCACTGATAATAAACAAAATGAAGGAGCACTATAGACCAACTAACCAAGCAGACCAATGGAAAAGCTACATCTTTGACTGAGAGACTTGTTTCAGAAATGTCTACATGGACACCGACCATAGGCAAGCAACTGGCCTGAGTGGGGTAGTGGCTCTATGGCCAGACCTGTCAAAGCAACTATATAAACTGCCTAAGCTTTAGGCAGCAATCCTTGACAAACATATGCATCAATGTATTGATAATGTCCCACTAGCTAAACACCTCTCATTATACCCATCTGACATCTTGTGCATGTAATATAGATGTTCATAAAGGGGTCATTCTGCAATCTGCATGCCAAAAGAAATTTTAATAACATGGACTCTTCTAGTTCCTTGAGTTCCATCACAGTTCTTAATATAGTAATATCAAGTGACAGCGATTTGGCATTCACATTGACATCATGAATGTACTTTACCTTTTTCTCCAACTTTCTTTCGATGAACAAAATTAGCTCTTTCATTTTGTCCAAGAAATGAACATTATCGTGTCTGCATATTAATCAACAAATAAGAGCAGTGAAGCACAGTCCTGATAGCACATGGTACTAATTGCACCATATAAAATAAACAGCATGCTCACAGTTTAGAGTTTTTAACCAGTTCTAGAGATTAGGAATGAAAAATACCGTGGTTAACTCTGTCAAATTTAATTATCAGGATCTCTATCCAATATTCCTATCTCTTCAAAATTTCCCCAGATCCTTCGAGATCTCTTCTCTTTGGCCTTCCGAGATGATGTTTACTCTTCTCCTTCTTAGTGAGAAAGCATACACCCAATCCTTACTCTTCTCCTTCTTAGTGAGAAAGCATACACTCAATCCCCAGGAGAGGGATGCATGGAGGTGGACACGGTTGGGGCAAGGATGGTAGATTTATTTGAGATCTACATCTAGGTAATCATAGATGAATTCCCATCACATGCATAAGCAGGGCCACTTGCCTAGCAGTCGTTTGCATGGAAATTCTTGCAGTAAACACTCTCAAATTGCCATAAGATGCCTGTGATACAGGAGATGACACTTTGAGCACACTTTCATGGAATTCCCATTTTCACAGGCAATTTGGAAGAAGTTTCATCAGATTGCGAGCGACCTTGTTCAGACACAAAAGGTATAGAACCCTTCTTAGCAGGGAGAGGTGATCTGATGAAGGTGATCATTGAGTATGGTGGCTGATCCTACATGCTATCCGTTAGCATGTCATGCAGTGGCCAAGGTTATGAATGGAAAATGTGTTCAAGATTTCCTGGCATTTTGTAATCTGGAGAGGTAGGTTGTGTCGATTTTGGGTTTGTTGCATTACAGCATTTCCCTTTTCTGTAATCTGGCAAAGTATGTGTTACTGTCCAATTTCAAAAACATCAAAACCTAACACCAGCTTGTTTTGTATATACATGTACAAGTGGAAGAATACAAAGTTTTCTCTGTGGCACACAAATTTATTGTGCCTTTGAAAAATCATAAGACGTCTGAAATAGATAAGATTGATAATTGATGATAGAAGCAATCATACCTTATGTACAGTTGTATAGTGTAGTCTCCCTTGGGAACTTTTGCATACTTTGGATACACATCACCAGTAGCATATACACGCTAGGTAAAATAAGGAAATAAAATATATTAGCTCCAGTAGCAATTTTCACTTTTCATCCATGCACATAACCAAAACTTAGATAATTTTCTAAAATAACTTGTTTTTTCAATTTTTGTTGACATTTCGGGGACAACCACACAAACAAGGAATGATCAAATGAAGACAACATTTATGAATTTGAAATAACAATATCAAGTTGACATGGGCTAAACATATAAAGACCTTGTAATGCACATGATTTAGTCCTAGCCCAATATCAATGAACACCAAAAATCCCCCCAGCAGCAATTCTTTTTTATTTTTTTGCCCATTTTTGACATTTTTTCATTTTTCAGCCATTTCTTCTCTGATTTTTGGTGTTCTCGGTTGAATGATTTTTATACCCTTCTTCTTTCAAGAGTTTAAAGGGTGTTTCAGTCATTTTCTGCTATGCATCCCCTCCCCATTAAAAAAAAATGCCTACCAAAAAAACATTTTCTAATATGCAAAAAATTCCCTAAAACAGGGACTTTTCTACGATTTTAGAGAGCCAATGATATTTTTGCAATATCTGGATTGAACAAGGGCATTTATGTAATTTTGACATAAGACACAAGTCTCTCCTTGGTAGAAAACACTTAGGAGTATGTTTCTCCTTCTTGATCTCCCATGGGTTGCGGTCCATCTCCATGCGCCCGTTAGCGCACTGCTGCAGATCGACCATAGGCACACAAGAAAAATTACAATATGATCCCTCTCTAAGAAATAGTACAAGGGACATAGCCACATCACAAGGGCATACATGTAAACTAAGGAATTACACAAGGCACAACTACAGGGGCATATTTGCAATCCCCGAGGGAACATATGCAACCCTTGTTGGGCGCACACCCTCCTTGGTAGAGGCACACAAAGCACAAAATGTTCGAGAGATTGTTTCTCCTTAGGCTTCCATCCTTCTTAGGCTGATCCCTCTACTTGTCTGTGTCAAATGAGGACCCCCTTGGGGGTATTTATAGAGTCCGTGTGAGGGAGAACCTACTGGGGCCCGGATAGGTCCTTTAGAGAGCCTATCCGGTCCGGATAGGTTCCCCAAGAGAGCCTACCCGGTCCGGGTAGGTCTTCCCCTATTTTCCTACCTTTTTTTAAATAGAGAGAGAGAGAGAATGGCGAGAGAGAGAGGACCTACCCGGTCTCGAACACCTTCTTCCTCTTTTTTTTTGGTTTGTTTATTAGAGAGAGAGAGGGGAATGAGACCGGATAGGTCCCAATGGGGACCTATCTAGTCCAGATAGAGATAGGCCCCAGTGGAGACCTATACGGGCCTAATAGGTGGATTGAGAGGGGGGTGACCTCAGGTAGGTTCCCCCCATTTCCTTTTTTTTCTTTCAATTTTTTTTGTCTCAACGCCAACATTATTTTCTTTTGCACTGATTAATGCCAGAAAATGAGTAGGGTGTAAGAAGAATGTGTCATCAGCTGATAAATGGCATGGCAATTTGAAAAAAATAAACTAATGCACATGCACACAAAACAGATACCAACAGTATATATTTATGAATATACTTCATAGTTCACATAATAATATGACAGTCTACATATTAATTATCCAAAAGGTAATGATTTGTAACATTAGATGCAATGCATCTACAGAAACTCAATTACAATCACCATGTAAAAGCCTTATCCCATTTATCTAGAACCAGCATAGACCCTGGAAGACCAGAAAACCTACTACCAAACAAATAAATTTTGTCCAAAAAACAGTAATAATATAAAAAGTGGAGAGGGAGAAGACCTTGTTAGAATCTGAAAGCATATAAAACTGGGACTCAAATTTTGTATCGTATACACGGTTGTTAAGCAGTGGAACAATAGGCTTTATTTCAGCACCTTCTTCCAGTTTAAACTTATAGCTGAAAAAAATATGAAAAATCACATGTTAATAATGAAAGCAATGAGAATTAACATATGCTGATGACAGAAAGCATGAGTAAGCTCACGTTAATGTCAGAGCTATTATTTGTTTGCCAGATGGCAACTTGTCACGATTTGTGGGAAGTGTGATAAGGTTGGATTCCACAGGCCGGCATGGAATTCTTATCTAGAAATGAGAGACAAAGAAGCATTAATGCTATTCTCAACACCACAATTTCACCATGAAATAATCCATTTACCTTGTTTAGAGTAGCAGCAGGGACAAGTTTCTCAGATGATAAAAGAGACTTCGCAACTATTCTCAAAGGTGCCTCACTTCCATCAAATACTACCAACTCTTCATTGATGCTTATGCCGTGAAATACAATCTGGATTTAATTCAAAACATAATAGTAACTAAAATTCATACATCCCAAAGAGAGCGTTTCTGATCCTTTATGCATTGTTCTCAGGATAAATGATCTTAGTTAGTACGCTGATAATCAAGCACTAGAGAAGTATCTACATATCGAAAACAATTTCAATTTGATTAACAAACAAGGGCAAGAAAGATTGCATTGTTGAAAAACATAGCCAATTAAAGAATTGAAAACATGTCCAGCACTAAAAATGAGAATTAGATGTAGGATTCCATCTATTGATTACTTTGCATGAATCTTAATGGTTAGTGGAAAGAAATGTAATAGTTTCATTAAGATGTCCTCGTGCAGGAGCAAGAATATTGACATGGCCTTTACAGCTAGGCTCTTAGTAGCTTGGTCTTACAAAAAATAAACACATCTTTTCGATATTCTCCACAATGAAGAACATAATGAATGTCAAAGAATGTCTCCATTCTTTTAGTGTATATGGCAACTAGAACTTTTGCAGGTCTTGGTTGCAGTATTCAGTACCTCTGTCAATAGCAATTTTGATATTGCAATGAATAGCAGTCAATGGTAGATGTTATGTTCTATCAATTTTGATATTCACGTATTAGGTAAGTTTACTGTTATAACAAAATCTGGACCTCTACTAAAAATTGCAATTCAGACTTCCAGAATCTCAAGACTTCCCCCTCTTCTCCATCCCCCACCTGTAACTCTCTCCTTTGCTTCGGCTGCCACCCTCCACTCACTCTGATGTCAATTATGATATTGATATCCTAGACACTCAAAATATAAATAAGTATCAAGGTTAATACGCCAACCAAATAGGCCATTTGGTTTTAAACTTTATGATCTTGCAAATGTTGCATGCAGCCTTCAATCTGAGTAAAATTTCACCCTAAAGATATTCCCATTCACAAAACTAATATGCTTCAAATTCCTTGAATTATCTGTCCTCAAAGAAGTATCATGTAAATGGAATGTTCAGAGCATATTCACGAGTTTTAACATTCAAATGAAATGAGGCGGTCAGGAAGTATGGCAGGAACAGCACTCATAGTTACCACTGCACTGAAGCCAATGTTCACAGTCAGCAACAATCCATCCATAGCCACCTCCCAGAAAGCTATCATTAGTTCTCTTACTATTGGCTCCTCTGCCAAACTCCTTCCCATAATAACTTGGCCCATGCCAATGTTTGCCCAACTCCATGCCCTTCTTGGCATGGTTTTGAAAAGCTGGCCAAACCAGAAAACATGGGTAGGGACCAGCCCGGTTTAGCCAGTTCTGAGACCACACAAGCTGTTGTCATTAAAAAATGGTTTTATACTTTTTTCGAGTTTTACGGCTTAAGATGGAATTAGCTTTTGCTTGAGCGATCATTTTATAATTGTGACCTTTTCCCCCCCTTAACTTCCCAGCCAGATTGGACCCTACCATAGGTCCCACCTTTGAGCCCCACCTATTAACTCCCACTTCAACCCTCCATCTGCTATTGCTGTTGACATATGTTGATGCTGTAGCTGTCACTCATCTAGCAATGTCGCACTGCCCCTCCCTGGTGCGCAGGTGAGTGAGGCTATCCTCTCCCCCTTTTCTTTTTCTGATCATCACCATCACCATCATCTTCTCCTCCATAGACATGTTGCTTATAAATAAGCTCAAAAGTTAGTGGTATGTCTGGAGGAGAAGGTATCTCAAAAGAATATTGCCGCGGCCGGTGAAGTGGGCGTCCGGGAAGAATCGCATCCCCCTGAGGGACGGTCATCCCCGACCGCCCTTCAATGGCCTGGGAGGTGGAGGCGGAGGGTGGTCGTCAAGGTGGTTGTCGTCGTATTCGGGAGGCCCAAGGAGTACCTAAAGGAGCCCCCCGTATGCTTCCGCTGCCGGAGGAGGAGACATCCGCAAAAGTTCTGCAGAATGCCGGAGAAAGGTGGTGGAGGGAGGTGAGCCCCTTTCAAGTGCTCCTTTGTGGACGTTGTTCAAAGCAAAGTCCCCCATCCACTGACCCAGCAAGGGGGGGGTGGGACTGCATGGAGATTGGGGGTATCCTACTGGACCTCCACCACGGACAGCCAGAGTGGATCAGCCGCTGTATACTCCTGCCGCCACTGGAAGGGGTAATGGAGCCGAAGGTGGTCAGGCCACTATTGAATGATCGGTGGGGAGGGTCATAGTCAATGGGAGATCCGACAAGTCATGGCAGATGGACTTCTAGCTGTCAGACTGGCGGTGGAGGTGGTAGACGTGGTGGTGGTTGGTTTTGTGGTGGCGGGAAAAGCCGCCTTCCGTGTCCAATAGTGGTCTCTTGCGAGAGGGACATACCCTAATCCTAGGGAGGTTGGGGTCCGCATTAAGTTGGTCGGATTACCCCTCATCCTATGTGACAAGATGGGGATCTCCTACGTCATCCGAAGCTTCAATGTAATGGAGCTGGGCAATCTTTGTTTTGCCCTAGCCCTCAACTGAATCAATAACAGCGGTGGAAACCACTCTTTGGACCTCCAGCCTGGGGATGCTGCCGCCGGCGATCTCCCTGGCCATAGGTGATGATGCTTTCATTGTCCAGGTGGTCCTCCAGTCGATCGAGCAGGTGCGGAGTCGGCGCGCCAAGAGACATTAAGGCGACCAGACCCATGGATGGAGGTGGAGAATGATAGGGAGGAGGGGTACGGGGCCCCCTCCGAGCAGCCCTTTCAAACTCAAAAATGGGTGGGCGCAAAGATGGGTTGGGCATTTGATGCACCCTTAATTTTCTCGACTGAGTTCGAGATAATCTCATACATTTCAATCGACGGTTAGATCACGGCGTAAAGCTAGCACCGTTGTTCTATGGAATATCTCCATCCGAGCAGGTCTTAGAACACTATTCATGAAAAAAATCAATAGTGTCGCAGCAAAAAGGAATGGAAGAATTTCTTACAGGCAACCAACGGAGAGACCAAACACTGTGTATCACGTGGTCCAAGAGGATGCGAGCCTCCTTCCTCGCCGTCAACGACACAAAACCAACACAACAAATACCGAAGACCTCCTGTGCTCCTCTCCACGTGTCCTGCTGCGAGCAAAGGCAAGAAGGGACCAAAATCAGGGTTTAAGAGGACAAAAGGGAGGCAGGCCTGGGGTTTTGACCCCGCGGGTCCAAGACCCACTGGGACCCAGCAGGGTCGGCCGACCCTGGTGGGGGTCAGCCGACCCCGCTGGGCCCGCCCGAGGTCCAGCGGACACCGCTGGGGTCGCGTACGGGTCCAATGGACCCCGCTGACCCAGCGTGGTCAAACAAGCCCCACGGGTTCTGTTTGACCCCCGACCCTTTTTTCTCCCTAAAAAAATAGAGCAACAAAAAAGGGTTTTTGACCCACCTTGACAACCTTTGGTCAAAAATTGGCCTTTTTCATCAAGGTGGAGTTCAAAAAACACATTTTCTGTCCAAGTGGGGTCCTAAAACCATTCTTTTTGTCAAGGTGGGTTCCCAACCTTCTATAAATACCCCTTGGGTCCATAGAGGAGATATATGGACTGACAGAGAGAAGACACACATACGTGAGAAGACGCTTTCGGAAGAGGATTGTTCTGTCTATTTGTGAAAGCCCACTAAGGGTATGTTACATAAATACCCTCAGGCTTCACACTTATGCCCCTAGAGGTTGTGTAGTATAATTATCTCTCCCCCGGGATGGCCAAGTCATGTGATTCCGTCAAATAATCAGAATTACAGCAATATCCCTCTTGGGATGGCAAGAGAATTAAGTCATGTTATTTGCAGTTCCACCCTACTCCCTTCTGTAATTGGGGATATACCCCTGTCTCTCACGTCAGCGCGGGAATGTTATGTATAGTCGTCAATTTGCCGACAATCCCTTTTGTACTCACAAAAATTGTCGATGCATCAACTATGTTGTGTACATTTGTGTAATTGTGTACGAATCTTGGCTGCCAGCGAAATTGTGTATATACCCTTGCCTTAGCGGGATGGTCAGGCGGGCACATCCTTCTAGCTGCAAGTTTATCCCGATACCCATGGGGGCTGCCCTGCAAGTTTATCCCGATACCCATGGGGGCTGCTCGGCTGCGTTTACGTCCAGGTGCCATTAAACCCCAACCATTGGCCTCTAGAGAGCAAATTACCAAAATACCTTTATGGTCTAGAAACGGCCCAAGAGCCTTCAAAACCTCCCGAAAATTACCTCAGTGCCCTCGGAAGTTAGAGATCACACCATAATCCCCCTCTAACCCAAAAATTTCAGAAATGCCCCTGGCCTGGTAAAATTACCAAAACACCCCTGGAAATCCAGAACTACCAAAGTACCCCTGGAGTTCAGTAAGTCTTCCAACGCTCCGAAAACGCCTACGACTTCTGCAAAATTACAGTTATATCCTCGAATCACAAGGTTCCTTGCCCAACCCGGCGACCTTTGACGACACCCCAGTCCTATTAATATTTTGGAGGTGAGTGAGCATTAATCTTGAGCCATGCAAACTAATATGCCCTTGGCCTCAGAACCTATGTAAGGGACTTTAGGACTTTCTTTGACAATTAAGCAAGGGTGTTCGGACATTATGTCTATGTAAATCAACATTGACTGCGGTCAGTGTGGAAAGGTCCAGCACTCGAACTCAAATCGTCTGATACGATGCGCACCCACGGAATAAACAGGCTATTTACACAACCCCTTTATGTGCATCTTCAAAAATTTCCCTTTTTTATCAAAAGGTTCAGTGAGAAGTTTATGGAAACCTAATTCTTAAAGAGAATATTTCGTGATTCAACAGTGGGCCAACCACAGAGCCTGGACCGGCCAACGGGTCCCTTAGTGGGCTAAGTCGTGTCCCAGTAGCCACGGGACCGGGAGATGGGCAGAACTCAGGTGTGGCACGTGGGCTGGGCCATCAAACAATTGATCGTGGGCTGGACCACAGCCTGAATGTATGACTTACCCATTGTCAGGAGTCATGGAGTTCTCGGGTATCGGAGACCTGACAAGAACTATATTCCTCGCTCGCTAGTCGCTACTGGGACCATGTCTCAACAGAAGCTCGTTGGCTGCTCCGCTGGTCAGTCGACAATGCCATCGTCCGCCAACTATGCCGGCCAACCCATCAGCCCTCTCCGGTGACCTTCCCACCGATAGGAAAAACTAATGTTGTTGCCGTTCTCTTCCCAAGACTACTACTTTCTGCAGCTTCTGACCAGTGAAGCCACACGCCTATTTATGGCACCACTGGCTAGCTAGCCACCCCGCTCGTCGGAGGTCCTACTACTAGAGGCGTGCGGGCAAGCCGGCGACGAATGAGTGGCTAATGACTGGTTAACACTCATCCGGTTTCAACTGCTTGGTGTTACGGCATGGTCTCAAGGCAAAACTTCATCAGCAGATAGGGAGGCATAGGAGACATGGAACAGGTTGAGAGTTGAGGGAGGAAGAACTACCACTAGAGAACGAAGAGATTGTCTCGAACACTCCGAGAGCGATGACAAGTCGATGGTGGAAATTCTGAAGGATAGAGAGTAGAAGAGAGGGGTAGAGGGGTAGACTGGGAAGGGAGGAGGTGAGGGAGCTGGAGGGGGGGTAGAGAAGCTGGCGGAGGCACAGGTGAGAGAACTGGCGGACAACGTAGGGGCATCCTTTGTGTGCTTGGAGAGGGACTTAAATGGCGTACTCAACAAGGTCCAAAAGCGGTGGTTGATCAGCATGGCTAGGGAGACGAAGAGAGAAATATCACCGAAAATAGTGGCTAGGGGGAGTAAGGGTGGAGTAGAGAAGAGGAATGGGCCAAGGGAAGAGAGAGTTGGGAGCCTTGCATTGTCCACATGAGGATCGTATCTTGGAAGGTGAGGGGAATCTGTGGGGGTGAGAAGAGGAAGGTGGTGAAGGAGCTAGTAAAAAGATGTAAGGTTGGCATCCTATGCCTATGAGAGTCCAAGTGTGAAGAGGATGAGGAGGCTATCACGAGGGAGATCGGAGGAGCCAGGCTATCAAGGGGGGTGGCCTCCTCGGCAGAGGGGAGGGCGGGAGGCATCATGATACTCTGGGAATCCATTTGAGGTAGCAGAGATAAAAGAAGATACACAGGTCAACAGATGGGCTATCTCTCTATTTCCGCAATGTAAGAAATGGCTTCTCGTGGGATTTCTTAGGGATTTATGGTCCCAAAGGCACATTCCAAGCTCAAACCGGCCCTGGTGTGTAGGTGGTGGCTTCAATGCAGTTACAACGACTTGGGAGAGAACAGAGGAGAACCCCCATTCGGGAGAAATGAAGGACTTCAGTGACTTCATAGAGGAAGCAGCTCTGATAGACATTGGCTTGGCAAATACTCAATTTACTTGGTCCCACATGAGGACAGTACCTTCTTGCTCCAAGGTGGATAGGTTCTTAGTCTTTGTTGACTAGGAGGACCACCATCCTCATGTGCAAGCATTATGTTTGGCAAGACCGATGTCTGATTACAAAACCGTTTGATGAAGACTAGCTATAGGCATAAGGTGAGGCAGTCCTTCAGATTTGAGAGATACTGGTTCAAGGAGGAGGACTTTATGGAGACTGCCAAGCAGGCTTGGAATGTGCAGAAGCAAAAATAACTGGCTATGGCTACACTAGTGGGTAAACTAAAGCATGCGGCTCAAGTGCTCATGGGCTGGGATGTAGACAAAACCCTCCCTGGTAGAAAAACAAATGACAGAATTCTACATCAGCATGAGGGTTGGACTGCTTAGAGGAGACAGGGTTGCTAGATGGCTTAGGAAACATGCTCAGGGATGCATAAGATCACAGTCTGAAGAGATCCTCATACTGGAAGAGATATATTGGAAGCAGCGAACAAGAGAGAAATGACTCCAGGAAGGAGACAAGAACACAACATACTTTCAGAGAAATGCATCGGGGAGAAGGAGAACCAACTACATTGGTTCAATAAGAATAGGTGATCAAACTTTCACAAGGAATGACAAGATCAGGGTACAAGCCATGGAATTCTATTCTAAACTCTTCACTCAAGATCAAAGGGTCAAACTTGGGCTTGCAGACGGCCTCCTTCCCTCCCTTTCTTCAAATGGAGGAATGTGCCACCACCTGGCCTTGCACATGTGGACTCCCAAAAGCCCACTTGAAGTGAAGCTACTAATCTGCAGGATATCACATAGCCAGCTACCCACATGTAATAGGATTGCTCCTTTCCAACAAGGCATACCCACTCTTTGTTGTGTATGCAGGGATGAGGAAAACTAGAACCACCTCTTCATAGGATATTCATTTACAAGGAAGGTATGGTCTAAGATCGCCAATAGGATCCACTACACTATTAGTCGCCAAGAAAGCGTGCAACGCATACAAAACTACTCGACAATTGGCACAGGAAGTGGACTCTTAAGGGAGATGGTCGGATCTGGTTGCTCATTCTTCATGCCACACTATAAGATCTATGGGGAAAACAAAATAATAGAATTTTTAGAAGTGAAGCAAACATTGAGGACATACTTGTATCTTTTATTTGTAAGAGAGTGAGGGAATGGGCTGAACATTTATGTAAAGTGGAGCCACACAACTCCTCTCTTTTCTTTTTGTCGGGGGGTTAGTCAGGAATGCACAACCTTGGTGTGGAGCATTTTGTACAGAGATCATTTGGGAGTACATTAACATACTTGTACATCTCGTTCCTTTTAAACTTAATACAATTGTGGTACCATCCGCGTTCAAAAAAAAATGTCTGGAGGAGGAGGTTGATACCAACCCATTTCAGGCTACTGTAGCAAGAAAGAGAAGGTTATTTGAAACCCTTGTTAGCATTTATTGGACGGAATAATCGATTCAGAACCAGGAAGATGCATAAATTAAGTAATTTATAAGCAACATGTCTACGCGTGTATACATAGACATGCACTAGTAAACACTCTTATCTATTAGTGCCTTGGGGTTCGGAGACAAAATTTCTCAGCGGATTTACTATTTAGGTCATCATCAGGACCTAAGGTCACCCCTTCACTGTGCCATTATTCAAAAGACTATTTGCGATTTTCCTAGAATTTGTTCCCTTCCTTTGGTCAAGACATGTATATAAATATTGTAAACCACATATCCTAATTAGATTCAAAATAGTGTCCTTTCATTCTAAGATGCCCTAAACCCAAAATGGGACTCGAATTACCTAATTTAAGATAAACATGAGTAAAATAAAGATTAACAACAAAATTATGCTGTAAATGAGAAAAGCCAGAGAACAAGCCATGTCAACTTGCATCAAGCCACAAATGTAAATTCCTACCACATGGCAGACTACCACCATGCTTCTGATGTATAGACATGCCAACCTAGTTTGACCTTGATCCCAACACCTTAATAATGGCTGACCACTCAAACAGTACTTGGAAGTTGGAATGACATTTTTGAGTTCAATAAGCCAGTGTATGTGTGACTAGCTAGTTGTGTTCAATAGTAGGCATGGGTGGCTAATGGCTAGTATCATCCTATTCTATTTCGTTTGTGCCAGTTGTGTTCGGTAGGTCAATGCACTACTTATTTCATGTTTGTGCCATGGGAGTGAATCTTACTTTATCGTTCTTATATATGAGCATGGATTAACTGTTATTAATGAATAATCAATTTTCTTGTCAATTTTGTTCTATATACCTATATCTATATCTATCTATATATATATATGGGGGGTGGGGGCAATAGAGAGAGAGATGTAGATTAGATAGTGACATGCGTGCAGAGAGTTGAGCACTTGCACTACATTTCTGAAAGCAACAGAAGTTACAAGGGAATAGGCTGACAAAATAATCCATCGTACAGTCTTTCTACTTAGTAAACCATGGTACTAGTCACATTGAAAATCTGACAGATTAACCTGTCATAATATTTAAAAAGCAGTCATAATAGGGATGTAAACAAAAACATCTTTTATTATTCGGGTAAGCATGCAATATCACAACAGGATTTACTTGGTTCTTGCTTCACGCTATAAACGGACAGATGTGGTTCAGAAATGAGTATACGTTTCCCTGACGGGAATGTTGCATATGAAACTTATAGCCAGTATGGTGGAGGGTGCTTGATAATCCACTTATTTATTTCCTTTTTTTTCTCATTTTCCCTTTACTGTTCAACTCTACTTTTGCTCCTTGTCTCAGAATCAGACATATCATGCATCACAAGTTAATTAGCTAGTGCAATTTTGACCCTCTCTTTAGAAAGTTCTCCTGAGAGAACTTATTAACATACTGATTACCTAGTTACAGGGATAACAAACCAAAACATAAGAATTGAACTAGCATGTTAACAAAATTACAGACAGAACAACAAAAGAGATCATGAAGACATGTTTGAGAGAGAGCAAGAGAGTGAGAGAGCTCAAACATATATATAACTAACAGAAAAAGTTACCTCAAAGTCAACAACAGTAGCTTCATGGCTCCCAATGCCACTAGTCCAAAATTGGGCCACAGCCAGTTCCATTGTCAGACCACCTTTCACGGGGAAAGTGAAACTTTGTAAAGAAGGAGATGAAAATGTTACAACACTTTCCCACTTGATAGGTCGCTCCAGAGGGCAAATCTACAAGGGAAGATGTAAAAGAAAGGGAAGGAAAAAATCAGTAAACTAAAATGCAAACACATTCATATACATTTTTTCCCTAACGGTTAGAATTTTATTTCTTGATAGCTCAAGAGGGCTAAGACAGTTATCTTGGGTTACAAAAAGTCTGAGTTTCTGTAAAGATACATATGGTCTACATCTTTCAGGCTTTCAGCTTTCTATGGTCCCACTGGATACATCTGATTGGAACACTATTCCCAGCAAGCTTGGGGAAAGAGTTGACATCTAGGAAAGCAAAACTATTTTTTTTGTTGAAAGTGGGTACTACCACTATTTGTATTAAATGAAAAGAGGATGTACAAGTATAATCAAAGAGCTCCCAAAAAGATAACATGTACAAAAGACCACACCAAGGTAGGTGTGGGACATGCTAACCCCTTGCTGAACACATTATTTTCTCCCTCAAATGGGCCATGGGGCCGGTTAAACACCCAAGCATGGATGGCAGTTTTGGCCGAAACCGATACGTTTCGGCTGAAACATATCGGTTTCGGCCTTAGACGAACCGAAACCAACCAGGCGAAACTGGATGCCAACTCCCCTACAAAAAAATAGTATTTTATTTGGTTTCGGGCCGAAACCAAAACCGAAACTGTCATCCTTGACCCCAAGTGGGGGTTTTGGACCAGATAAACCCCCCACTTGGTTGGTTTAGACCGGATAAACCCCTAGTGGGGGGTTGGGAGCGGTAAACCCCCAAGTGGGGCGTTTAGACCGAATAAAACCCCCACTGGGGGGTTTTGGACCAGATAAGCCACCCCAATTGGGGGGATAAGACCGGTTAAAGCCCTCAATGGCATGGTTGGCAGTATCGGCCGAGACCGATATGTTTCGGCCGAAACGTATCAGTTTCGGCCGGTACCGATCCGAAACCGGACCCTAACACTGTAGCAGATCCGAAACCTATTAAATAATAATTTTTTAATAGTTTCGAACGAAACCATTAAAGGTTTCGGCCGAAACTGACCTGTTTCGGTCCGAAACCGTCCAGTTTCGGCTGAAACCAGGGAGAATTACTATTTTTTTTAATTTTTTGAATGGTTTCAACCGATTTCGGCCGAAACCGAAACCGATACCGAAACCGGTACGTATCGGTTTCGGTACCGGCCGAAACCGGTACGTATCGGTTTCGGTCCGAAACCGATACTTCCATCCTTGCTCAATGGGCCCTTTTGGACCGGATAAACCCCTCTAACCACCCCCCGGGTTCTATAAATATCCCCCAGTGGGACCAAAGGCAAAAAAAGGAGAGAAGATCGAAGTTCATGGAAGCGGGAGAGGAGAAGCAATCTCCTACTACTTTGTTTTGTGTGCCTACACTAAAAAGGGTGTGCGCCCAACAAGGGTTGCACATGTGCCCTCGGGGTTTGTAAATATGCCCCTATAGTTGTGTCTGATGTAATTCTTTAGTTTGCAAAGATGTCCCTGTGATTGTGCCTTATATAATTCTTTGGTTCGCATATATGCCCTCGTGACGTGGCTATGCCTTATGTAATTCCTTAGAGGGGATGATACTGTAATTTTCTGAAATAATCAGAAATTACACAAAAACTCATGTTCGGTCTAGATATTACAAAAAAAACCCTAGTTTGTCCAAAATTATACAAAAAACCTTGTTCAATCCGGATATTACAAAATATCTGAGGTCTGTCCAAGATTACAAAGAGCCCCCGTTCAGTCCAGAAATTACAAAAATATCCTACGTTGTCCAAAATTTACCAAAATGCCGATGAAGTGTAGAAATTGTCATAAATACCCCCTGAACTTTCAAGAAATTACCAAAATGCCCTTGGAGTTCCAAAAATTACCAAATGCCCCCGAGCTTCCTAGAAATTGCAAACAAACCCTAGCCTGTCTAGAAATTACATAAAAATCCTGAACTTTTTAGAAATTGCACAAAGCACTTGTTCTACCCCGAAGTTCCTAAAATACTCTTGTCCAGAGTCACATCTCCTGCATAACCTAGTGGAGCGGGACCATGTCACTTCCCTCAAGCGGTGTGCGCTCTCCTGAGCTCTACTTAAGATTGACCATCCGAGTCCATGTGTTTTTCAGGGCCAAGAGTAGTCATACCCAAAAGGCATAGAAATGTCCAAAAATGGCAAATATACCCAGAAAGGGGATGAAATTGTAGATAAACCCATAAAGAATATGAAATTGCAGCAATATCCACAAAGGGTCAGGAATTGCAAATATATCCTAGAAAGTCAAAGAATGACAAAGATGGCCAAGGAAATTTAGAAATTGCAAAGATACACAAAGGGTCAAGAAACTGCAAATAAATCTTGAAAAGTCAAGAAATGATTGATAAGTCAAGGAAAACCAAAAAATTACACAGAGAATTCAACAAATGATAGAAATACCCACAAATGTCAAGAAATGAAAAAAATGTAATGAAACTTCAAGAAATGACAGAAAGATCTAGAGAAGATAGAAAATTACATAAATACCATGGGAAGTAAACAAATGGTAGAAATGCCCAAGAATGTCAAGGAACGACAAAAAATTTCTTGGAGAGTCAGAAAATGACAGAAGTACTCCTGACAGTCAAAAAATGACAGCGATGTCCAAGAAGTCAAGAAGTTACAAATATATGTTGGAAAGTCAAGAAATGACAGATAAGTCTAAGAGAACCAAAAAACTACAGAGATACCCAGAAAGGGTCAAAGCTACGGAAATATCCAGAAAGGGTCAAAACTGCAAAAATACTCAGGAAGGGTCAAAAACTGCACAAACACCCAAAAAGGGTCAAAATTTATAGATTTATCCAAGAAGTGTCTAATCATGATGAAACTCAAATTCAACGGCCATATCTTGACCAGAAGCAAATTCAATGTCCGATCTTGGTCGTAAGTAAATCCAGCTGTCCAATTGAGCACAAAGGCAAATTCAATGGTCCGCTAAAGGCCAGGAGCAAATCCAATAATACGATGGTGACCAAGAGCGAATTGAACAGTCTAGCCGTCAACGGAAACAATCCCAGATATCTAAGTGTAAAAAGAGACCTACTCAATGATTAAATGGCAACTAGATGTAATTCTGAAGATCCGATTACATGATCGGGGTTAAATGTAAAGGTCCCAAGAGACCAATTGTAATCCAAATTCCATATAGTCAAGGAATGAAAGTATTTCGAGTTTCCTGCAAGAGTATGTTTCTAAATAATGATCATCAAAGATCATATCTATTAGACAAAACCTATAATATCACAACGGATATTATAGAGGCTACGGTGTTCTTTGACAATTAATCAAGAGTATTCGGACTTTATACCAATGTAAATAAACACCGACTGCGGGTGGTGGGGAAATGTCCAGTACCCGAACCCTAAATCGTCTGATAAACCAAATCCGCGGAATTAAAAAAGTGCATGTTATTCAAATAGCTAACAAATGTGTATTGATGTTCAACAAAGGAACATCCTTTAAAATTTCAGTGTGTTCAATAGACTGGCAGGCCCAGTTGGACATATCCTACATTTCATCTCTCAGTCAAAGAACACCCTTTCCTCTATGAAGATTGTGATAACTTCTTCATACACTTGCAAACAAAACTCAGATTTTGGTGACAACATGTGTTGTTACTTACATGCTTCTCGTCATCGGAAACCACGCCAGGTGTGGCTACCCTACTTCTTCAGCAAACTACATACAATCGTCGGGTCATACTTCTTTCTGAGGGTGGACCCTCCTGCTAAAGCTATCGTGGCCATTCTTGTTGCTACCGGGAGAATCAAAGCGGAGGCTTCCTTCTACGGCCTAAATGCCAAAACAAAATGCGTTCAAAGCAACTCATGCTGAAAGGGAGGGTAACACCGCTACTGCCATGGTAATAAACCTATGGCGGCCATGACTGCTGAGACTGCACCGACCATAGCTATTTTTGTCGGGGGCATCGAGGCTAAAAGATTTCCTTCTGAAGCCCAAGCGCCAACACAACATTTATGCAAGCTACCTATGTCAACTGGGGGATAACCACAGTAGAAAATCTAGTGCAGCCATATCAAATTCTGGCAATATTATTCTTGTCAGAAATCTCAGCATTTGGTTCGATGGAGGCGGGCCAATCTTGCTACGAGACTGTAGTGTCCCTATCATGTCCACCTACAACCACTTCGCTGCAAGCACACCGGCGGAAAGCCAAAGCCCCTAAGCCTGAGCGAGGGGGCAATGCCATTGCTGAAAACATCAAGTGAAGGCAGAAATAAAAGAAGCTGGCACCCAAGCCTCTCATGTCAGTAGAAAGCCAAAATCCTCCAACCCAAGCGGGGGGCAAATTCTAGTGGAGCGTTGGCAACTTCATATCAGGCAAATATGGGTCACCAAAAAGAGGACCCGTGTAATCAAAAGGACGAGGGTAATGCAACTTACCAAGTCATCAGTCCAGCACCAACCTGACTCCTCAGCCATTCCTACTGCCGCCAGGGGCATCAAACCCAGGTTTCCTCTCGAAGCATTGATGTCAACACCATCCATGTTCAAGTTGTTTTTGTCAACTAGGGGCAGCACGATAGCTGCAATGGTAGAAAACCTACAACGGCCAACTCAAATTCTAACAAGTCAATTCTTGTCAGCGACATCCTCAATTGGCTCGACAAGGGCGAGTCAATCATGCCATGGGATAGCCATGTCCCTCCCATTCCCACAACCAACTAATTCAAGTGGAATTAAAGAGGCTCGGCGCCCAAGCCTCAACTAAAAGGCAAGTGCACCGACAAGGCCCTAAAGTTTCTAGCATGAGCGAGGAGGCAATCTCGTGGAGGAGCGTCAACCCCAAATTAAACAGATGAGGACCACCAAGTAAAAGGCCCGTGCGTAGTTCAACCTACCCAGTCATCAACCCAGCAACGAGCCAGGGAACCCGCCATCCGAGATCCTCGAACCCTCCATACCTGGGGAGCCAAGAAAAAAAGAATGGGGCTATGAAAAGCCTAATAAAGTCATTCAGTCTTCGGAAACAATCCGAATCAAGAAGGCCGGTGATCTTGAGGTTTCCTCATCTCAGGTGTCGGGTTTTAACCAACTAGTGGCGCCTACTCGTCCGAGTTCAAAGCCTCAAACGAAAAGGACATTGTTCGCACACGCGGAATGGCGGGAGGAAAAAAAAGGTAATTTGTTAGTTGATGGTGATTTTTGTTGGGTGCTTTTTGGTTTTGTGTGGGTGTATGTGTTCTGCGAGCGTGCCAGCCGAATTTCGACAATTGCTGTTGTGCATGGACATACGGGCGAAACGTGGATAAGGGTATGTGTGCGCGTGGTAGCTATTTTGGTAGTTGGCACAGGTTTGATTCCGCAGATGAATGGGTATTAGACAATGTGGAGTTCAGGTGCAGGACATTTCTCCACCGACCACAGTCGATGTTAATTTATATCGAACATAATCCGAACACCCTTGTTTCTACTATCGAAGTAAGAGAGTCAGGGACCCTGGGCCTGGGGTCGCGACGTCGGGAGGGGTTGACTGGTGCGACAGCGGCGAAGCAACAGCAACACATCAGGGATGAGTGGAGGTAGGGAGACCTGTCTCAGTGTGATCACTGGAGAGGGCACGGACTCTGAATTTATAAAAGCGAGTCATTGGCTCGAAAGGTGGAGCGGCGGATACTGACTCGACACAGAGTAGGCAGGTGTGGGATCGAGTGTGGGGTCCACTACATTGGTGAGGCAGGAACCGAGTTGGGAGGCGAACGGCAGTCTGCTAGCCGATGTTGAGACTGGTAGACGTTGAGGATGGGAGTCAATTCCTTAACTGGATTACATCATTATAAGTCATGAAAATCATTATATGGGGCGTTGAAAGCCCAAGTACAAGTTGTGTGCGAGTCACGGGACAATTCCGTGATTTATGCCGGTTCCCGAGTCATTACGTTGTTACGCGGGTATTTCTACCTTTGTACATAATGTCCGTTGAAAGACTCGTGACTCGGCAAGACGCCACTTGAGGGGTGTCGCGATGTACTCTCAATACATGATGACGGGTCACCCAGTCATGAGAGGGCTTGCAAGTTCCTTGAAGTTCACCTCTCAGGTGCTGTCATCTATTGTCGCGTGCCTTGCTCATGTGAGGAGTTGACGGGCGTGTCTCGTTCAAAGCAGTCGGATGCGGCTCAGGGTGAGCAGTCAGGCACCAGCTTAAGATGAGCTGTCGGGCTCGGCTCGGGACGAGCAGTCAGGCGTGGCTCGAGAAGAGCGGTAGGGCACCGATGTGACTAGAGTAATTGGGCGACGTTGAGACTGGGGAAGTCGGGTGCCGTGGGCACCTTTGTGACTAGAGTAGCCGAGTGTCGTGGACACTGTTGTGACTAGAGTAGTCGGGTGGTGTGGACACCGCCGTGATAGGAGCAGTCGAGCACCGGTGAGACTGGGATAGTCGAGTGATGTTGTGACGGGGGAAGTCGGATGCTGTCAAGACAGGGACAGTTGGGCGCCACTATGACTAGAGTAGTCGGGTGCCGTTACGGTTGGGGCGGTCGGATGCCGTCAAGACAGGGGCAGTTGGGCACCACTATGACTAGAGTAGTCGGGGGCTATTGAGGTTGTCGCAGTCCGATGCCATCAAGACAGGGGGCCGTTGAGCGCCGCTGTGACTGGAGCAGTCGGGCGCCTTTAAGGTTGGAGACCGGTTTGAGAAGGTTGCGAATAGAATGCCAACCCCTTATGATGCCCACAAAGGGGAATGGTGACTTGTCCAAGCGCACCGTCTGAGAGGTGTTGACAGGGATGGGCTTCCCAAGCGGAACAACCCGGGGACAGTCCTCAAGGCTTGAACGCGGTCTCTATCAGAGGTGCGATCTCAGATGAACGTGGTTGTCTGGATGACCGCGTTATGATCGCGGCCTCTGAGTGGGGCACGCTCATCAAGGCAGGGGCCCAACGGTTCGTCTCGCATCAAGGGTTGTGTAGCGTGCCCTTGGCGTGTGATCGTTGGTCACGAAGTTGATGTAAGCCGGGCCGTGTTCCTCGTCGGGTGTTCGCCGAACCGCCTTCACATGATGTTTGTCAAGGAGTCAGACGTGGAGGCTTGCATCTTGGCTTAGACGTCGTCTGAGAGATGACTATGCGACATGCCCTCGGCTTGTGATTGCTAAGCACAAGACCAACCAACACAAATTGGATCATCATCCTTATTAAGAGTTGCCCGCGATCAGGGTTTACGTGGACCAGGTTGGCAGGCTTGAACGCTGTCGTTTGGATGGCCGCGTTCTGACATGATCGATGTCATCGTGTTGGCCGCGCTCTGATCGCGGCTTCTGTGCGGGGCGCGTTCGTCAAGGCAGAGGCCCCCACAGCCCATCCTACGCCAAGGCTTGTGAAGCGTGCCCTCGGCGTGAAGCCAATGTAAGTCAAGTCGTCTCCTTGTCGAGTGTTTTCTAGTCTACCTTTACATGACGTACGTCAGAGAGTCTGATAGAGAGGCTCGTGTCTTGGCTAGATGTCGTCTGAGGGATGATTATGTGACATGCCCTCGGCGTATGATTACTAAACACAAGACCAACCGACGCCAATCAGATCGTCGTTCTCCTCCGTAGTTGTCCGCGAGTCGCGTGTTGCCCGTAGGGTTCCGCCAATGTGTTGTTGTGACCCTTGGCGGAACCCTAGGAAGGTCAAGGGTCACAACAACACATTGGCGGAACCCTACGGGCAACACGCGACTCGCGGACAACTAGGCCTAGGAATGGAGGGGGCATGTTGGTCCGCGTAATATGTGGACCAGGATGCCCAGACCTGGTTGGTCCGCATAAAGGTGGGGTTTACATGGACCAGGACGGCTTTGGCTTGAACGCGGTCTCTATCAGCTACGCGTTCTGAATGCGGTAATCAAGGTGGCCGCGTTCTGGTTGTTCCACGTAAAGGGGGGGTTTACGTAGACTAAGATGCCCCAGAGAAAAAATAGGCTGGTTGATCCACATAAAGGAGGGTTTATGCGAACCAGGATGCCCCTGGGGGGAAAATGGGCCAGTTAGTCCGCGTAAAGGGGGTTTACACGGACCAAGATGGCTCTGGCTTGAACGCACCCCTCTCAGCCTCCGTCTTATGAGCACGGCAGCCACAGTGGCCACGTTTGGAGATGATCGTGCCCAGTGGGGCGACCGTGATCTGGTTGACACCTACTAGTTGTTCCAAAGCCCAAATGCGACTTGGCTGTTGGAGTCGCCGGTGTCAAGCCGCTTGTAGAAGGCATGTTGGGGATCGTTCCTTGCCTTCATGTCATGTGCCGCGTAACACGAAGGGTGGCTGCAAGTCCCGAGTTGGCCCGACAACTGAGATGTCGACATGGCGATGCCGCTTGCCTGGTAGTCGGGGGTGATACCCACTCTTTGGTGAAGAGCCATGTGATACGGTGAGTGGCTCCAAAATCCGAGTTGGACTCGATGGTTGGGGCCACGGGCGTTCTGCCATTGGTGAGGTGTTCAGGAGTGATTCCCGCTTCTCCGTAGGGTGCCGTAAGATACGACAAGTTGTTCTGAGTTCCGAGTTGGCCCGGTTGTTGAGGTGTCGACAGTGTGATGCTACCTACAGGACATCCGGGAGTGGTCCCCAAATCCTTGTAAAGTGTCATTTGGTACGGCGAGTTGTCCCGAGCCTCGGGTTCGATCCGACCGTCAGGAATCGTGCTAGCATGGTACCGCTCGCTCGGGGGTGATCCCGATTTGTTATGTTGTGCCGTTTGACACGTCGAAATGTCCCGATTTGCGTGTTCGACCCAGCCGGCAGAGCGTCTTTGGTGTTATGCCATCTTGCGATGTTTAGGGAGTAATTCCCTTTACCTAAATCTCAATTAGTTCGAGAAAATAAGCAGGCGCAACAGACAAACAATGATAAATATATAAAGCACGACCCAAAACCACTTACAAAAACAGACAAGGGCATCCCTTGCTTCTATAAACACCATGTTGGGGTATGTCACCCCACACAGCAACAAAAGCAAGAGAGGACTGATGATTCAAAAATGCAGAAAGCCACTCCTGGCAAAGAAAACGCCAAGAAAAGTCAGTGGCAAATTAATGAAGTAGCTCAGATTGTACAAGTATTCCATTGCCTTGGCATTCATGCAGTTAAATACCATGAATCGCCTCACGAAATAATCAAGCAAGAAATTTACGCCGCCTTCCAAGTGCAGGAACAAAAGGTCGACTATGCTGAAGTAATCTCAAAGAATTTTCATCAGTCCAAACCTTCTAAGGCAAGAACTCAACAAGAATTTCAACCCTGGGGGCATGTTCCAATTAGCCCAAAACTCGATACCCCTTTCCCTCAAGACATGGCACGAGGCGAGAAAAAAGAGAAGAATTAAAAAAAGAAATAAGCGGAAATTTTGCTGAAGAAGCATACTGCCAGCTCAAAAAGTCAAAGGGGCATATTTGGCGAAGAAAACTCTGAGGGAAAGCAAGGGGAAAAACATCAAGCAAAGCTCTAAACAAAGTCTTAAGTGAATCCCCAAGCAAGGTAACTCCAACGAGCAAGACCACAAGTAAAGACCTGGCAAAAGCTTCAAGCAAAAACTCTAGGCAAAGTTATAAAGGCAAGTCCGAAGAAAAATGCTCAAAGCAAAATTCCAGGCAAAGCAAGAAAGGCAAGTCCAGGAAGAAGATTTCAAGCAAACCTCTAGGCAAAGCCAGAAAGGCAAGTCCGAAAAGAAATGTTCTAAGTAAAAACTCCAGGCAAAGTCACAGAGGCAAGTCAGAAAAAGAAAGCCCTAAGCAAAACTTAGGCAAGGCAAAGAAGGCAAGTCTAAGGAGGACCTCGATATTTCCTTTTTCAATTTCAATACTCCCTCAGTGGAGTTCGCTCCAAACCCTTAAGGTATCAAACCTTTCATGGCTCCAAACACGCCTTTACGACGTCAACCCATCCATACATGGGCTCTAACCCATTCTTTGATACCAAACTTTCCTTGAACACAAACTTAGCCCTTTACCAATCAATTCTGGGCACTGACCCATATTTGGGCTCCAACCCATTCCTTGACACATGCATACTCAGGCTTCAACCCATCTCTTCATATCCAAATTATGCCTGGCCACCAACCCATCTTTTGGCATCAAACCAATTCTGAGCATCAAGCTATCCATACACGAACTCCAACCCATCATTTGGCACCAAACCAACTTCAAACATCAACCTATGCCCACATTGCTCACAATGAAGCCATTTTTTCCTTCCACCAAATTTCATTCCAAAAAGAAAGGGAAGAAGAAAAAAAAGGAGACAAAAAAAGTAGTAGTTTTGAATCAGGGGAGGCTGCCATAGTCTTTATGATACTTAAAAGGGGGCATTTCGCAAAATTTATATGCCATCATGAAGTTGTTGGCTAACAACAATGCAAATGATGAAGCCTGGATTTGGACACCAGGTGTATCAAAGTCTATGGGGATCTATAGCTGGTGATACAATAAGGTGAAAAGAGGAAACAAGAACATTAAGTTCTGGACAACTATTGATGTCAAATAGCAAGAGTGGATGCTCTACCAACACCTTCAAATGTATAGAGTTCAGAAGATGCAACCCTATGATAAATTCGTCAAAGAAAGGCTATTCAAGAAAAGTGACTGTCGAGGAACAAGAAATGAGGGAAATCGTTAGCGTCTAAGGAAATAATCCTTTCCTCCAACTCAATGGAAAGCGTAGGAAGCTTCACCATGCTCCCGAGCATAAGTTCATTTGCTATCTACCTGCAACGGATCATCGTGTCATCATAGACCAAGTCCGCAGTGCAAAAAGAAAAAAAGAAAGAAAGAAAGAAAGGGAGGGGCACTACCAGCCCAAGCTCTTCAAGGCAAGAGCACAAAGTGAAATTTTCAACTCTAAGGGCATGTTCTGCCTAGCCCAGCAGCTAAACATTGCTTCCTCTTGAAATGAAGTGCGAACTAAGGAGAAGAAGAACAAGAAAACGAGCGTTTGAAGAAAAACTTAAAGAAGCAAAGGTGAATAGGCGGCTGCCATGGAAGCCCCCAAAAAGGGAAATCCATCTACGAAGAATTGCAGAAGAGGAGACGGGCAATCCTTCTTTTCCCCACTCAATGAAGAGACATGTGAAGCCGCGCATGCTACGTGATTCACTTTAACTGGATCACCATCTTGTCAGAGCTCAAGTTCGAAGCTTTTTAAAATAAAGGAATGGGGCTTAAAATAGAGGTGCTCCGGCGGACTTAGCCATTCCCATTAGAGGGAAGACTAACGGTAAAAAAGGCCCAAAACTCAGCTGACGTGAAAACCCGAAATGGTGTCTCAGACAAAAATGGGTTATCTCTCGATGCGAAAACACGCAACGGCGCACCAGAAAAAGTTAAAGGGAGCCAACTTCGGTGAAAACTTGAAAGGGATGTAAAGCTGGTAATGAAAAAAAAATCAGCAAACTTCTTGGCCCCATGTCTTTTTAGGGGTCCACAAGAGCTCATACCAAAAACCCTTCCTTCCTAGCTCCATATCTCAAAACGCATATCTGCACTAGCTACATACCATTCGATGGTCAACAACTACCCAAATCCACACCATTGGTCTCATGCCCACCAAGGTTCACGACCACAGAAATTCAAACCTTGGTTTCAAACCCCTTCTGGGTTGGTAACCACAAAACCCTCAATCTTTTGGTTCCATGCCTTCCAAGGCTCGCAAGCACCGAAAATATCAAACCTTGGTTACAAACCCCTTACGGGTTAATAACCACAAAATATTCAATCCATGGGTCTCATACCTCCCAGTGTCAGAAACCATCCATGAACATACCGTCTTCAGTTCCATGGCTTTCAACCCCCATACATCCACAATCCCCATGCCACGTTCATGGGCGGGCAACAACAACAAGGGTTGTCATACTCTACCCGTTTCATCAAGCTCACCTTTATCAAAGTCTGTTGGTCTTCAAAAACAAAAAAAAATTAAAAAAATAAAAAATGGGACTTAAAATAGAGGTTCACCAGAGGACTTAACCATTCCCATCAAAGGGATGACTAAGGGTAAAAAGGCCTAAAACCCGACTGAGGTGAAAACTTGAAAGGCCGCCTCAGGCAAAAATGGATAACCCCTCTGTGTGAAAACCTGCAAGGACAAACCAGAAAAAAACTAAAGGAGGGCAGTTACGGCCATGTATGGCAGTTTCGGACCTGGAGGATCTGAAACCATACGCCCAAAACCAGGCGAAACCAGACGGCAACACCCATCTTAAATAATATTATTTTATTATGTTTCGGACCGAAACCGAAACCGAAACTGCCATCCTTAACTATGGCGAAAACTTGAAAAGGCGGTGAAACTAGTAATGTGTTAAAAAAAAAAAAAGTCAACACCAAGCTCCATGGTCACATGTCTTTCCAAGGTTCTACAAAAAGACCACTCTTTGTTACCTCCATACCTCAAAAAGTCATACCTTGGCTACCTACATACCATTCGCGATCAATAGCTACCCAAATCCGCAACCTTGGCCTTAGTATCCACCATGGCTAAAAAGACACCAAGTCTACCCACAGAAGAGAAACCACATATACCTACACTATTGGTTCCGTGCCCTCAAAGTCTCAGAACCACAAAAATCAAACCTTACTTCCAAACCCCTTCTAAGTCGGTAACCACCAAAACTAAATTTGGTTCAAGCCTCTTAGAAATCACAAAAATCCGACCTCCAAAGAAAATCAAACCTTTTTTGCTCAAACCTCTTTCGGATTAGCAGCCACACAAAAAAGTCTGTGGTTAGAATCCCCTTTCAGGTCAGCAACTACTAAATCAAAACCCAAATCCTTGCTGCCCAAATCCCTTTCGGGCCAACGACCACCAAAATAAAACCCAAATCTTTGGTTCAAAACCCTCTCTGGGTCGACAACTATCAAAACCAACTCTTTGATTGCCCAAACCTTTCTTGGATCACAAACTAAAAACAAAACAAAACCCAGGGGATTTGAAAGGTTTGGGCATTCAGGATTGGTATGGGCAATCAAAGAGTTGATCCAAAATTCAAATTCCTTGACTCTCAAACCATCAAGGTTAGCCAACCAAAATTCAAATCCCTTGGCTACCAAACCATTAAGGCCAGCCAAACTCCAAATCCTTGGCCCTTAAACAACAAAGGTTGGTCAAATCAAATTTCTTGGCTTTAAACCACAAAGGTCGATCAGTCCAAGTTCTTGACTTCATACCACAAAGGGCAAGCCACCTCGAACATTCGGCCCATACCACAAAAGTCAAGCCACCTTGAACGTTTAGCCTATGTCGCCACAAAGGCCAGCTATTTCAGAGTTTCAAATCATAACCTCCAATTCCTGCCATACCAAATGCTTTGTATAAAAAAAAAACCCTTGTCCCACCGCAGCAAATATATCACTCAAGCTTACAAAACCCTAAACCCAAAATTCCTAAACCCTTAAAAAGCCTTGGCTACGAAGGCCAATCAATTCAAAACCAAACTCCAAACTCTTGGCTTCCAAACCACCAAGGTCAGCAAGATCTGAATTCTCAACTTCCAAATCACCAGAATCAGCCAATTTCACATTCAAACTCTTTGACGTCTATTTTACGTGCGCACTCGTCGCTCCCCTGTCCCCACCCACGAGGGGGGGTTGGTAGGGAAAGGTGCGCGGGAGCATCGATGACCGCGGTGAGGGAAGGAATAAAGCAATAAAGGAAATAAGGGAGTTTGATGTATCTCGGAATATTATCCTTCATAGCCGTATGCCTCTCACGGCAGCACCGGGCACTCTCCTTTTACGGAAAGTCGAGAGGGGTCGAATGGCACGAGAGATTTCCGGGAGTTGGTAGACGAAGACAACGGTCTACGAACAGGATGGTTACTCACTTGGGATGAATGAGACTGGGGTGGCTGGGAGACAGGGTAACTGGACAGGGGGCGGGCGGGCGGGCCAGTCGATTTCTCGACAATCACCTACGGAACCAAGAGTTGACTGGGGAAGCATCGCCAGGACGCGGCACGTGGGCACGGGATATCGGGCGGCACGTGGAGAGAAAGGGAGGTTCCACGGGTGCGAGTGCGCAGGCGATTATGGAGAGTCGTGTACGGGACATCTTTCCCCACCGGCCGCAAGCAACCGGTGTTTATTTACATCGGATTGAATCCAAACACCTTTGTTCCGTGCTGAAGATGAGCCTGGATATGTCTGAAGCCATGGATAGAGGACCGGGGGTACCATACAACTATAGGGGGGAACCATCGCACTTGACTGGGAGGGCTAATTAACTGGAGTCGGAGGCACCGGACACACACACTGGGTGGTGTAGAGGTAAGGCTGAGACCCGGGTAGGGGTATGTGTATTCAACTGGTTTTATGCTTTATGAGAGCCACTTGGGCTTTACAAATGGGCCGAGGAGGCCAAAGTACAACTAGTGCAAGCCGCGGGACAACTCCGACGCGTGGGTCGGTCCCCGGTTCAATGCGTAATAAAGCGGGTATCCGCGTGTTTTACAGAGGCTCTCCATGAGGAGATCAAGACGGGCCCCAAATCGTCGAGAGGGGCAGACTAGATGATAGGGGTAGTCGTTGGCTGGCACCTGAAGGAGGCCGGACGCGGCTCGAGATGAGCAGTAGGGTAAGGGTCCTGGAAGGCGAGTGTCTTCATGCTGGGGAGTCGGGGCCGATCCCGGGAATGTTACTTCCCGGCCAGGGTCCGGCTAAAGGGCGGCCGGTGGCCAACTCTGGGCGAGCGGTGGGCACGCGGTTCCGCGACGGAGGTAAACGCGGCATCATGGCGCATGTGTGGCCGTCGTAGAGTGTCATGTGCGGGAGGACCCAAGATGCGGTTGTGTTCGCCATTATCATAATGCCTTATATGCGACGGGGATGGACTTGTATGAGATGACTAGACACCATGTGAGGGGAGTACGTGTGACATACCCTCGACGTGTACGAGCCGATCAACAAGCCAACCACGCGCGCACTTAGCTCCTTGAGTCTTTTCTCCTTGCCGGGTGCCTGCGGGAGTCCGAGTGTGCAGCCGTTAGTCCGTATGTTGTTGCATGCATGCCCCTTGAGCTTCTAAGGGGGTTTTTATAAAGGAATACGCAGGGTCAGGGGGGCTTTACGCGGACCAGGTTGAGGGTGGAACCTGGTCCGTGTAAACCCTTGAAAATATGTTTTTGTTTTGTTTTTCAGAGTGGGGGAGGGAGGTTTAGGGGGGTTTACGCGAACTGGGGATGGGTTTTTTTTTTGATAAAAAAACCTTTTTTTGTGTTTATTGGGGTTTAGGCGGACCAGACTGGGCGGCCAGTCTGGTCTGCCTAAACGTCCCCGGGGGGGTTAAGGCAGACTGGTTCTGGGGGGGTCTTTTAATTTAAAAAACCCTTTTTTTTGTTATTCCAGGGGTTTAGGCGGACCAGACCGGGGGGCCAGTCTGGTCCACCTAAACCCCCCCAGGGGGGGTTTACGCGGGTCAGAGAGAGGGGGGGGGGGGGTCCCCCACCCTATAAAATCTCATTTTTACCCCCTTATGGGCCCACTTTGACTCAGTGTGACCGCAAAGGACGAAGGATACAAGGCTGGGACTGGCTGGCTGGTTGTGCTTGCGCGTGGACTGAGGAGATTGACTTGCGTGACTTCGTGTGATCCCGAGGCTTCGTCTTCGAGAATCCTTCCACACACGGGTACGCCGATCGATCTTGCACGAGACTGGGACTGGAGAATGGCAGCGGGGCCCTCGGGCTTGGAGGAGGGCGCGACCCCCAAGGGAGTTCGCCCTCCCTGGAGTGCGGCCGCGCCCGGGGCGAACTCCCCCCCCCCCCCCCCGGGCGAGCCGTGGCCGCGGGGGGGTGGTCCCGCCGTCCCGGGAGTCTTCCGACGTTGTTTGGGGTTGTCCTTTGAATTACGGGGTGCTCTGGGGTGCTGGAATTGGGCCGTGGGGGTTTGTTGTTGTCGCGTCGTAGTCGCCGCTCATAAGGTGTTCAGGGAAATTCCCGACACTCGGGTCGTCAAATGGCGCGGGTAACTGACTGGCGGGCCTTGGGTTTGGCCTCGAGCTGAGGGTAGGAGCTTGCAGGAGTTGAGGAAAGGCATTTTGGGCGTGTGGGCCCGACCTTCGTGGCATGTGCTGCGTTGTAAGGCGGGCAGCCCCGGGTTGGCCCGGGGCCTGAAGATAAGCGGCTCGTCGCCGCGTATCTGAGGGTCAGGGGTGGCCCCGACTTGCTGGAGGGTTGTCATAGAATATGGCTAGAGTGCTGGAGCCGCGGGTTGGCCCTCGGCTTGTTGTAGAACGGCTGGAATGCGCGCGCCCGCAAGGTGTTCGGGGAAATTCCCGACACACGTGTATGGGCTGCATGAGGGTGCTATGAGCCTCTAAAGCCTGCAGTTGACCAAGATGAGTCTTCCTTTGACTTTAAAGGGCTTAAGGGAGACATCTTGGGGGTAAATCCTGGCCTCGTTGTTGGGTGCCACATGTCGTGACTTGTAATCAGGGCGCCCCCGGGTTAGCCCGGGTGGCTATGTTGATGGCGGGTAACCCGCAAGCTGAGTGATCGAGGGTGGCCCCAATCGATTGTTGATGTTGCCGTGGGACACGGCTAGTTGGTTGGGACCCTCGATTGGGCCCGGTGAGCTATAGGAAGGGCTGGGTAGCCCACGCCTTAAAGGTATTCGTAGAAATTCCCGAACCTTCATTTCTTAATATTTTTGCTGGGAAAATGTCTGGGTACAACAACGTCCAAACCACGAAGGTTGGTCAACCTAAACTCCAAATATTTGGCTTCCAAACCACAAAGCTTAACCAACTTAAACTTTAAACCTTTCGCCTCCAAACCACAAAGGTCGGCCAACCTACTAGTGTTTAAACCATTAAGATCAGTCAACTTAAATTCCAAACCTTTGGCTATATAAAACATGGAGGTATGCCAACCCAAAGTTCGAACCATCAACACCCCTAATAAGAATGGCAGTTGTCCCAGATCCCACAAAGGGCCACATCTGTGGAGCATTAAGCCGCTCAACTTTAGGGCTTGGAAAATATAAAACTAGCCTAAAGCAAGTTCTTGACCGAAATCTCATCTACTAAGTTGCAAAGAATATCAGGTCAACATACAAGAAAGCTCATATTTTCCAAGCAAAGTCGACATGGAAAATATCCCATAATGTCAATTCACACACCTTGTCAGGCGGCTAAAGACTCAACCTCTTTGAAGTATGGTCTCTCGAGGGCCCTCTTTCCCGGTGGTAGCAACAAACTAATTGCCTCTGCTACCTTAGAAATCACCAGCGCAGAAAGAAATCACGAGGGACTTGTGTACTCCATTGCAACAATCTCTAGACGTGCTGAGGCCAATCGACAAAGGAATCTCGCCAAGGGACGAATAGGCCCTATCACTCCAGATCCTGGTGATATACAAGGGCAATGAATGCAACAAATGCAAGAAATAGGGATTAAAAAAAAACAAAGACCCCGCTGTAGGCCTCCTTTTTATTGCAGCTGGTGCACTAACCTCAAGGTCGGCTTGGTGGAGCGGTTCCATGTCACTTCCATGAAGTGGTGTACACTCTCCTGAGTTCTTCCCTGAGAACACTTGCTAAAAAATTTTACTGCTAGATCTAAAAAGGATTGGTCCGACCAAACTAGCAGTGCAAATCAGATATCTTACCTCGAATGGAATGATAGCGCCAGAGAGCGGCCCAAGTTCCAATGCCAAACTGGCGATGGCATCACACGGTACGAAAGTGTTGAGCGTTATACAAGGTGTTCATCTAAAGGATCCGGACAAAACTCCCTGCCATGTCATCAAGACTCAAGGGTGAAAATATCACACTGTCAAAGTGCATGGGCGGTTCATCATCGCCTTCTACAATAGTCCCCATCATGTCATTAAGACTCGGGGGTACATGGGATATGTGCCATCACCATTTACCACATTCTCTGTCACTTCGGCAAGACTCAGGGAATGAAGAAAGTTGCAAAATGCACAGGCCATCCGCCGTCACTTTCAACTCCGACAGACATCCCGCGGGGGACATTTGTTGAACCCATTATTTTCTCCCTCAAATGGGCCATGGGAGCCGGATAAAACCCTTAAAGGGGCAAATGAGATTGGATAAACCCCTTAAAACTCTCGAATGGGCCATTGGGACCGGTTAAACCCCCAAGTGGAGGTTTGGACCGAATAAACACCCCACTTGGGGGGTTGGGACTGGATAAACCCCCCTTGGGGGGTTTGGGACCGGATAAACCCCCGATAGGGGGGTTTGGACCGGATAAATCCCCCCTAGGGGATTTTGGACCGGATAACCCCCCCCCCCCAATTGGGGGGATGAGACTGGTTAAAGCCCTCAATGGCCCCTTTTGGACTGGATAAACCCCTCTAACCGCCTCACGGGTTCTATAAATAACCCCAGTGGGACCCAAGACAAAAAAAAGGAGAGATGATCGAAGTCCATGGAATCGGGAGGAGAAGCAATCTCCTAGTGTTTTGTTTTGTGTGCCTTCACTAAGAAGGATGTGCGCCCAACAAAAGTTGGACATGTGCCCTCGGGGTTTGCAAATATGCCCCTGTGATTGTGCCTTATGTAATTCATTGGTTTGCAAATGTCCCTATGATTGTGCCTTATATAATTCTTTCGTTTGCATATATGCCCTCGAGGCGTGGCAATGCCTTGTGTAATTCCTTGGAGGGGATGATAATGTAATTTTCTGAAATAATCAGAAATTACACAAAAATCCTTGTTCAGTCTAGATATTAAAAAAATACCCTCGGCCTGTCCCAAAGGATACAAAAAACCTTGTTCAATCTGGATATTACAAAATATCCCCGATCTCTCCAAGATTACAAAAGCCCCCGTTCAATCCAGAAATTACAAAAATATCCTGAGTTAGTTGTCTAGAAATTACCAAAATGTCCATGAAGTCTAGAAATTACCAAAATATCCCTAAACCTTCCTGAAATTATCAAAATATCCTTGGAGTTCAGATATTACCAAAAATGCCCCTAAAGTTCAAAAATTACCAAAATGCCCCTGAGCTTCCTAGAAATTACAAACAAACACTGGCCCATCAATAAATTGCATAAAATCTTGAACTTTGCAGAAATTTCACAAAGTACTTGTTCTACCCCGAAGTTCCCAAAATACCTTTGTCCAAAGTCACGCCTCCTGTACAACCAGTGGAGCGGGACCATGTCACTTCCCTAAAGTGGTGTGTGCTCTCCCTTAAGGCTAACCATCCGAGTCCATGTGTCTTTTTAGAGCCAAGAGTCGCCATACCCAAAAAGCATAGAAATGTCCAAAAAATGCAATTATATAGAGAAAGGAGATGAAATTGCAGACAAACCCAAAAAGGATATGGAATTACATCAATAGCCACAAAGGATCAGGAATTGCAAATATACCCTGGAAAGTCAAAGAATGACAAGGCCAAGGAAATCTAGAAATTATAGAGATACACACAAAGGGTCAAGAAACTACAAATAAACTCTAAAAAGTCAAAAAATGGCGGATAAATCTAGAGGAACAAACAAATTGCACGGGGAATTCAACAAATCACAGAAATACCCAAAAATGTCAAGAAAGGACAAAATTGGCCTAAAAATTCAAGAAATGATAGAAAGATGCAGAGAAGACAAGAAATTATAGAAATACTCAAAGAAGTCAATAAATGACAAAAATGCCCATGAATGGCAAGGAACGACAGAAATGTCTTGGAGAGTTAGAAAATGACAGAAGTACTCCTGACTAGGGCTGTCAATGGGCCGCGACTCGTCAATTTTAAAGCCCATCCTGGGCCCGGGCCCAGGCCCGAGCTATGTTGGGCCTAGATGGGCAGGGCCCGACTTCTTCACAAGCCCGACTTCCGCCCGGCTCAGCTCCACCAGACTAATTACATAAAATAATAATAATAATAAATAGATATGAAAATATAAAACTTACAATCTCATTAAATTAATTAGAGTTTTAAATGTTTATTTGTTTGAAAAAAGAGTTTTTAAATTTTTACTTAAATAAATTAATTTATTTTTAATTTTTCAATTAAACAAAATAAATTTTTGAAGAGAGAGAAAAAAGAACGGACCGGGCCGGCCCACGGGCCAAACTCAAAGACCGGGTCCGGCCCGCGGGCCTAGTCGGGTCGAGTTTTGAGGCCCGACTAAGGACCCGCAAGCCGAAAAGGGCGTGGTGGTCAGGCCCACGGGCCTATCGGGCCGGCACGGCCCATTAACAGCCCTACTCCTAACAGTCAAGAAATAACAACGATGTCCAAGAAATCAAGAAGTTAACAGACATTTCCTAGAAAGTCAAGAAATGACAGATAAGTCAAGGAGAACCATAAAACTACAAAGATAACCAGAAAGGGTCAAAACTATAGAAATACCCAAAAGGATCAAAATTGCAAAAAAACCTAGAAATGGTCAAAACTGTAAAAATACCGAAGAAGGGTTAAAAACTGCAGAAACACTCGGAAAGAGTCAGAAATTACAAATTTATCCAAGAAGGGTTTAATTATGATGAAACTCAAATTCAACAGCCAGATCTTGACCAGAAGCAAATTCAACAGTCTGATTTTAGTCGGAAGTATATCTAGACGTCTAATTGAGAACAAAGGCAAATTCAATGGTCCGCTAAAGGCCAGGAGCAAATCTAATAATCCGATGGTGACCAGAAGCAAATTCAACAGTCTAGCCGTCAACGAAAGCAATCTAGATATCCAAGTGTAAGTAGAGGCCTACCATAGTTGTCAAGGCGACAAGGCGACCCAAGGCGTTCACGGGTCCCCAAGCGCTTAGGCGACAAGGCGTCCGCTTAGGCATCGCCAAGGCGACACTTCGGCCACTAATTAAAAAATCTAAAATATATATCCTCCAATATATAAATCAAGAATAAAAAATGTGAAAAATACAAAAAATAAATTACATGAAGAAATTGATGTAATTAAATTATGTGGCAATTATAGAAAACTAAATTGTATCAAAAAATTACAAAAAATTCAGAAGTAAATGCAAATGATTCAAAAGTAAATGTAAAAAATTTAGAAAAATTATAAAAGAATATAATAACATCAAGAAAATTATAAAAAAAAAGAGTTAAATGTGTTAGAGTTTGGAGCCCAAACTCGCCCTCGTGCGCCTTCGCACGCGGATCGACCTGCGCGGTCAGGTCGCGGGGTTTATAGCAGAGGGCAGCGCCCCTTGCGGGGGTTTCCGGGGGCTCCGCCCCCGGAAGAAAATTTGTTTATAGCAGGGGCATTATTGTCTTTTGTACCCTGACTGTTGGGCGCCCTAATCTCCTTATATATAAGGGCTGCGAACTCTCTCCTTGTATTGTATCTGGGTGTGTTTTATCATAGTGGAAACCCTGCTTCGGCCGTGGATGTAGGAAGGCACATTGCCTCCGAACCACGTAAATCTTGGTGTTCTTGTGGCTTGATCTCTTCTTCCCCCTTTCTTCTTCCTCCTCTATTGTTTGTCCATCTCTACAGGTACTCTAATCTCTAAAAAAATGTACATAACCAATTATGTCGGATCCAGTTCTGACGGTCACGGTTGGCCCGCCTTGGCGCCTAGGCGCCCGCCTGGGCGCCTAGTCCGCCTAGGCGACTGCCCAGGTCGCCTTTTCCAGTGTCAACAAGGCGCTGCAGCGCCTTGCCCTTTCAAGAGCGCCTGGGCGCCTAGGCGGCGCCTAGGCGACGCCTGGGCGCCCGCCTTGACAACTATGAGGCCTACTCAATGATTAAATGGCAACCAAATGTAAACCCGAAAACCCGATTACATAATCGGGGCTAAATGTGAAGATCCCAAAAGACCAATTGTAATCCAAATTCCATATATTCAAGGAATGAAAGTCTTTAAGTTTCCTGCAATAGTATGTTTCTAATGAATGATCATCAAAGATCATATATTCATATCTATTAGACAAAACTCATAATATTACAACGGATATTATAGAGGCTAAAGGTGTTCTTTGACAGTTAATCAAGGGTATTCAGACTTTATGCCAATGTAAATAAACACCGACTGCGGGGGTGGGAAAATGCCCAGTACCCGAACCCTAAATCGTCTGATAAATCAAATCCGCAGAATTAAAAATGTGCATGCTATGCAAATAGCTAATAAATGTGCATTGATCTTCAACAAATGAACATCCACTAAAATTTTCCGTGTTCAACACCCCCCAACAAAACAAAAAGAGGGAGTTGAGAGCATTGATATTAAAAAGTAACTCAGCCCATTCCCTCACTCTAGAACAAACTAAAAAAATAAGAGAGTCCTCCACTCTAGCCCCCCTCTTAAAATTCGGTTGCTCCTTTCACTCCATATGGACCAGAGGGTGGCATGCTAGCCACCACACAATGAAATCACCTCTGAGCGGCAAACTCCTTCCCTAGGACCCAATGAAGTGGTGTACGCATGTGTGCCTACCAAGTGCAAAACGATCCCTTGTAGCCAGCCCGTCCCACATTGTCTGCGAATAGGAGCACCCAATAAACAAGTGGTCCAGAGTCTCGTCCTCCAAACCACACAAGCAACAGGTCAACTGAATCCCTAGGACGAAATGACGAAGTCTGTCGACAGGTGGATTCTTTTAGAGCATCACTCGATAGTTTGCCCTTATATTTCAAGCCCTTTTTCTTTTTTATTTTTAAGGTCAATATTTCAAGTTAGGCTTCTAGATTCCCAAGACAATTGAGGGATAGGAGTTCAATGGAGTCTTTCAACATTGTAAAGGCAAGCATCAGGTTAGCAAGGGAGAGTATGTATAAGTAAAGAATAAGGTGGAGTGGGATTACCAAGTCTGAAGAGTATTAAAAAAACCCTTCCATTGAAATGAGTGGAAGGCTCTCTATTTTTTTACCTTCCTTTTTTTGGTGGAGGGGGAATGGATTCTGCATTTCATTAAAGTAAAAAAGAAGACAATATACAAATTTAAGCAGTCTAGACTCTCAAAACTCCTGCCATGTAAGCCACACCAACAAGGTGTTGCACACTACAACTCCCCAAATAAGTCAAACAGTGGAGTCCCTCTCATTTGTATCATAACAAAAATAGTCCACTCGCGGATCTTTGCTCCAGGCATTTTGGCAGAGAACAATGACATCATTGGGACCAGAAACAAACATGAGCTGCTACATTAGCTCTTTGTACACGATTTGCGAATTCTCTTATTAAACAGATGGAAAAGTGGAAAAGCTTGAAGGCGATGCATTTGGTCCCTCCAGAGTTTAGACTATAGCAAGGAGAGGTTTATAATAATAAGCGTACTAAGAGTAGGGTCTCATTTTAGAACTTGGAGGGCTAGGCATGGGTCACCTGAGGATTTGGCAGGAGTTCTAATTGAACTGCTTTCATATGATCTCCGTCCAACATGGATTCACGTACAACATCACGCCACCATAAGAACATGGTATACAGGATAAATATTAGGCCCACACTAAGAAGCAAGGTTGGCAAAACTGGAACCAGTTCCAAAACCGGTGGGAGCCAGTTCTGATCCTGGTTCCGGTTCAAACTGGGAACAGGCCGGTTCCAATGTTTAGGGACTGGCCCTAATAGTCATCAAGACTATTGGCTCAATTTGCTAAGTTTTCTAGATTTTTATTCCTCGTCATATAAAAAGGATCACATTTCCCTTTTTTTCTAAGTCCTGAAACCGGGTAAACCAGACTGGTGGCTGATGATTCCAATCCAGTTAAGCCAGGTCTGGTTCGGACCGGCCAGTTCATTAATCCATGCTGAGAAATGCTGCACCCCTTGAAATGGGTGAATGATTTGATGCCCTGCCCCACTAGATTTGCTTCTCAGCTTTTGGCCTTGCCTATGTGAAGATAGGGCAGCATTGCACCTTTTTTTTTTGTCAGTGAAGCGGTGGAGTTAGCTTTTGAGAGAAAAGCAGATAAGGCCAGCATGCGGGCCGAGAAAAATTATATCATAAAATTGCAAGCTGAAGGTTATCTCCCCTACACTAAGGCTTTGACTGTTGGCAAAAGAACCTACTACCAGTTGATTCTCTACAATGTACTTCTGTAGTTTTACGGGCTGAACCTGTATCTATGATGTATCATCTATTGGTAGCAGGTTGTATAACCCACTCACCTACCAACATCTTGAAACGGAAGTACTAATAAAATAAGCATTTTGAGAACAGATGTACCTGAACAGCATCAATGAAAAATCTTCGTGCAGTATCCAATCCTGAAGTTCTCATTGTTGCCTCAACCCAAGTTGCTCCATGTGGTACATCAATAAACCTCCTCTCGACTTGACCTACACACAAGAAAAACACAAGCAGGAAAGAGAACCTTCGAGTCACACCCATGTGCTTGTGGCTCAGATGCGAGCAGTAAGTTAAGAAAAATACATTTTGACAATATTTGGAGCTGGGTTTGCTTAGATTACATGTAGAAACAACTTAAGAGCATCAGCATAAAGTTTTTATTGATACTTTAGTGCATTAAAAAAAAAGCCTGATGCATTCTAGCATCTTTCCATGCCTCCATAACTGAACCTATCAGAACATGCATGGTTAACACCTAACAGCAGGAAAAAAAAACATCGTTTGGATTGAGAAATAACAGGTTAAGTAAACAATGCTTAGTATTGTTCATTATTATGCATCAATAAGGTAGACTATACTAATAATATCAACGAACGAAGATGATTAAACAAGATGACCTTTGATCAAGTTAACTCCACTAGAAAATAAAAATTATAGGATTTTACTAAATGAATTTAGCCCCCCCTCAAAAAAAACTATACTCATGGACTGATTCCAAACTACGGACAGCAGCAAATAACAGAGAAATCAGTTTTACAAAACTTTCAGTTCAGTTTCAAAATCTCAGTTATTAGAATTAAAAGACAGCTACAATCTGGAAGTAAACATCTTTTGCCACTTTGTAGGCCCATGTCAAACAACATATAAAAAGACAGGTAGAATCTAGAGCCATAGTTCTTATTGTTAATTCCCTATTGGAAGCCGACCAACTCAACTCACATGCAAGAGCAAATAAGAAAGAGAGAGAGAGAGAGAGGACAAAATACATGTTGAGAGATTCTAATCATCCAATAGAAAGTTGCCAACTAGCATGATCAACTGACATACGAAGGATGTCACAAACTAAAAGATAATGATTCACCATTTTAGGTATATTAAACAGGTAGCATAGATTATAGCTCTCTTTTTATTTGAAATTGGTTGGAACAACGAAATTGTATTAAAGTAAAAAAGAAGGAATGTACAAGTACAATCAATGAGTTCCCAAAAGATCCCTGCACAAAAATTCTGCACATCAAGATGATGTGGTGTGGGAACATGGATACAACATATAGATATGTGGTTCTGGGATTATGGAATAAATCCTTGGAGCGTTATAGATATGTTCATCAGGTGCTAGTTCATGTGCTAGACCTTTCACCAACAGCATCGATCAGTGTTAATTGCATCAGCTGGAAGGCCGAAAACCCTTAATTAACTGCTCATAATGCCAATCAAACCATAAGTATACAAATACACCACTCATCCAAGCTTCACAAACACATTGGCTAGTCCATTATGGGTTTGAAGGTATTTTAGGTGATTGTAGATTGATTTGAGTTGAATTTAAGTCATTTTGGGTCATAATGGTATTTTGGTCATTTTACACTTTTAGGGGGGGTTTAAGGGACCATTTTAGGGTTTGAGGTACGTTTCAGTGACATTAGTGGGTTTTAGAACTCTGCGGTTGATTTTTGAGGATTTCTAGGTATTTCGTGCCCCAAAGGTATTTTGGTCATTTTAGAAATTTTAGGGTTTGGAGGGGTACTTTAAGATTTAACTTTTTGGGGGATTTTTTATGCTTTTGAGGAACTTTGGGGAGTATTAAGGACATTTTCATCATTTTGACCATTTTTCAAGATTTTAGGGGTACTTTAGGTATTTTGGGTATTTTCACAATTTTTATGATTTTTGGGAATTTTGTGAATTTTCATGTTTTTAGAGGTATTTTCATAATTTTCGACATCCTCCCAGAGTTTTGGGGGTATTTTGGGCATTTTGGGTATTTTCACATTTTTAGATTTTTTGGTGAAGCTTAGGGATTTTTATCATATTAAGGGTCTTTTGATCATTTTGGGTCAGAATAGGGCTGGGCAAAGTCCGAATGAAGTTAAGAGGGTATTTTAGGTATTTTGCTCACAAGACCAACATTAACATTCATACATACACTAAAAGTAGGGTTTGTCGGATCGTTGTGTACCGGTGCATATCGGCTATGTCGGATCATGCCAGCCGGGAACCGGCTGCAGCGGCGACCAAAGGAGAGGCCGACAGAGGAGAGGGAGGTCGCGGAGGGATTCCACTCTAATACTTCTCTAGTTCTCTCCCTCTTCTCCTCCTCCTCCTCCTCCTTCCCCCAGTAACCCTAGTTGTGTCAATCTAGAGCAAATAGACCGATCCCCATTGCGTACCTCCATGCCATGGTGGCGACTCCACTCCCTCGCCTCTATCCCTGAAGCAAAGGATCCGATCGGCCAGTTGCTTCTCCTACTGCTTTCGCAGCTGCGACGACGGGATCGATTCCGCTGACGGCCCCAATATGATCCAATGCCCGTCGACGTGGATCTGATCAAAGGCGCAAGAGCTCCTGGAGGAAGTCGCGGCTAAGGTGGACCCCCTTCCCTCCCTCTCTCCGCCCAGAGAGGGCAAAAGTACAAGGCATACCATACCATGCTGTAGAGGAACCGTACACCCCAAATCAGCAGTATGGCGCACCTTGATTGAAAGGGACATGAAAAAAATTAACTTTTATTCATCATGCATGGACAAATTACATCAAAATTGCGCCAGATCGGCTAATTAGGTCTCTAATGGGCCCATTGGGCTTGAAAGGACCCAATAGTCCAGCCAATTGGGTCTGTGATGGGCCAATTGGGCTTGATGGACTTGGTAATCCAGCCAATTGGGTCTGTGATAGGCCAATTGGGCAAAGTGCAATCAGGGGTCCAGGCCAATTAAGCCTAATTGGGCCTTTGGACTCAAGGGTCCAAGTCAATTGAGCCTAATTGGGTATTTGGAGCCAATGGGCTGAGCCAATTGGGCATTTGGACTCAACAATCTGAGCCAATTGTGCTTAGTTAGGTACTTGAATCCAATGGTCTGAGCCAATTAGGCATTTAGACTCAATAGTCCGAGCAAATTGGGCCTGATTGGGTATTTGGACCAATGGTCTGAACCAGTTGGACATTTACACTCAATGGTCCAAGCCAATTGAGCTTAATTGGGTGTTGGAACCAACGGGCCAAGTCAATTGCACATGTGGACCCAATGGTCCAAGCCAATTGGCTATTTGAACTCTATGGCATGGTTAGCAGTATCGGCCGAAACGTATCGGTTTCGGCCGGTACCGATCCGAAATTGGACCCCAACACTGTAGCAGGTCCGATACCTAAAAAAAATACTTTTTTAATGGTTTCGGACGAAACCATTCAGGGTTTCGGACGAAACCATTCAGGGTTTCGGCCGAAACTGTCTTGTTTCGGTCCGAAACCGGACAGTATCGGCCGAAACCAGAGCGAATCACTAATTTTTTTAGTTTTTTGAATGGTTTCAACCAGTTTCGGCCGAAACCGAAACCGGTACGTATCGGTTTCGGTACCGGCCGAAACCGGTACCGAAATCGATACTGCCATCCTTGCTCTATGGTCTAAGCCAATTGGTTACAATGGTCAAGTGGTCTGAGCCACATGGACTATGGGCTGAACTTAGCCTAGATGGGTCATGGCTCTCACTTGACTAGAGAGAGAGCAGGAGGACAACCTTGCCAGGGGTTCTTCCTTCTGCAAATGGCACCCTCTTGAAGGTACTGGTAGGCTCTTAGAGGGCCGAAAAATTACATGCACAGCCCCTTGTCGGGTTGTTTTAGAAGAGTTCATAAAAAATATATTGGTTAACCGCTGTAATTTTTTAACCCCATTGGGCTGGTTTTGATCGTGGAGACTGATCAGAGATTTTTTAAAGAAAATCCCTGGAAACTTAGCTATTACTTCTCTCTCATGACCCAATGACCCATCAGCCATGTTTTCAGGGAGAGGGAGGCAGCTGAAAAGGGAAGGAACCATTGTCTCTCTCAAAGATAGGAGAGAGAAAGAGAGAGTTCGTAGGTGAGGGAGGTCCATTGGGTCCTTTTTCTTCTCTTTCAAATTCTGTCCCCCTTTTTTTACTTAAACCCATTGAAACTCTCTCTATTAAATTAGGAAAGAGGGATAAGGTGAGAAGAACAAAGAGAGGAAGAGAGAGAAAGTGTAGAATGTAGGTGTGAGGCAACGAGCCATCGGCCTCTTTTCCCTCTTCACCAGAAATCTCTCTCATTAAAATCCCATCAATGCCCTTCATCCTCTTTAAATATTGATTCCTCATAAATATAGAGAGGAGAGAAAGAAGAGAGAGAGAGGGGAGGCCATGAGTGAGACAGAGCCATCGGGCTCTTCTGCCTCTTCTCCAGAAACCTCTCCTTTCCCCCCTCTTTTAAGGACATTTAATTCTCTCCCCGAAGAGAGCCATCGGGTGGTTTTCTTTCTAGTGGGAAATTTGTTTAAAAACCCTTGGGAATATGCTCATTTGCTTCAACCCAAATCAATAGCCATCGGGCTCTTTTTTATGGATTGAGAATAGAGGGGACAGTAAGTTGGGGGGGGGGGGGGGGGGGGGGGGGGCGGGAAGAGAGAGAGAGAGAAAAGAGAGCCGCAAGTGGGGAAAGAGCCATCGGGCGCTCTTTCTCCCCTGCTCCAGCCTCCTCTCTTCTTAATTAGAGTCCTAATTGGACTCCTTCCTACATTAGAGTCCTACTTGGACTCCTATCCAAGTAGAGGGACAGGCCGCAGCCAATCAAAGCTCTACTGGACTCTTTTTTTTTTTGTTTTCTTTACACCCCCTCTCTCCCTCTCTCTCTATTTTTTGGTCCAGCAGAACATCTCCAAGGGAGCAGCCGCGGGCCGTCAGAGTCCTAATAGGACTCTTCCTTTTTTGTTTAAAACCCCCTGACCTGCTCTCTCTCCGCCCTCTGGCACAGCAGAGAAAACACAAGAACAGCCGTGGCCCCATCTCCCATATTTTCTCCCCTGATGCAGCAGAACATCTCAAATGGAGCACCCGTGAGCAGTCAGAGTCCTAATAGGACTCCTTTTTTGTTTTAAACCCCTCGGCCTGCTCTCTCTCCATCCTCTAGCACAGCAGAGAAGACACAAGTACAGGCACTGTCCCATCTCCCATCCTTTCTCCCCTGACGCAGCAGGAAGCCACAAGGTCAGCCGGGTCCCCCTCCAATCCCCTGGTGGGGCAGAGACAATCCAAAGAGAACAGCCGCTCGACCTTTTTCTTCCCTGGGCGCAGCAGAAATACCAAGAAGAGCAGCTGCAGATAGGACCCTCTTCTTTCTCTGCTTCCTGCCTGGTTGAGAGGAGAATAAGGGTAGAACCTTCCCATCCAATTTCAGGTATGCCCATGTGCATTCTCCAAGCCAACTAGGCATTTGATACAATACCCTGCATGTCTATGTATATTTAAAGCACCGTAAATGTGCGATGATATGTCTAGTTAAGAGATCCCCCATTTTATTTCCAACATGTAGCACCCACTAAGCCCCACCAAAAAAAAAAAAGAGGATTATGTCAGTCAACTTTACATAAAACCAAGGCGCCCACTCTCTCACTTTCTCCAAAATAAAAGATACAATCCTGTATGTAGAAAGATGTTATGCCAATTCTGGTACTTGTAGTCATAGACCATAGTTTTTTTACCCTATTAAATAGGTATATCACCATTTTAGAAATATTGGTTAACATGGGAAATGAAAGTGGGAAATGAAGCGAGAAAGGATGCTAGAAAAAAATAACAGGAGACAAAAAGTGACTACCTATATTTTAGATAAAATTAAATTAATTATTGATATTCATGATTACATGTCTATAAATTTGCCCTGTGTTGTTTAACAAATTCTTAAAAATTATTATTGAGTTACAAATACTTTATATGCATTGACTTTTAAATATAGATAGTTATTGTAATTTTTAGAGTTATTTCTCAATTTTACAGTTTCTTTTCATTTCTTTCTAATTGTGTATATGTTTTGTAAGCTTTAGGATATTCATATACCATTATATTTAAACTGGGTAGCTTTGTAATCAGCTTGTGTAAGGGGATCATTTTCTAGATAGCAATTTTACAACTTTTAAGATATCTCTATAATGTTCTACTCTAATTGGGTAGTTGTGAAACTAACGTTTCTATGAGGATCATTTTACAAGGCCACTTTCCACATTTTAAACCTACTTTAACCCATTCTATCAAGGGAAGCTCAGGACGGCTGCACATGCCACCGCCCTCACTCCTGCCGGTGTTCGCGGTGGGCCGGTGGCTGCCGCCACTCCCTGCACTCACTGCCACCACCGCCCTCAACCTCGCCTGCACCAGCTGCCAGTGCCACCCTCACTGCAATAGCCACCCTTCACCACATGCCATCCTCATCCCCCTCCTCCTCCTCCTCACCTGTGGATATCTTCAACATCATCCTCACTTGCACAAGCCGTTGACACATCCCAAGCCACCTTGACTTCACCTGCTTGACCGTCCCGCTTCTTGTTCCTCCTCATCTTCTACTGTACCATTTCCACCCTACATTTTCCTAGTGTTTCCCATGCATTTCTGAGCCAAAATGAATTTGTTTCGCAAACTTGTTTCAGAGGAAATGCAATTCGAAGTTTGGGCCTCGTTTCCCTGCAACTATGGTGCCCCCAAGGATCCACAGTTGTTTGAGGGACAGCATTACCTCCTGAGGGTAGACTATCAGGGAAGCAGCAGCACCAATTTCCAAGGGCAGCAAACATAGCAATCAAGCTGGCTTGTTAGCAAAAGGGAAGTAGTCATTGGAGGGTCACCCCAATAAGTTGGCTCCATTTAGCACTGCCACTCTTTTTCTGAGTTTTGACACCCCATCTCCTTCTCCTTCAAGACAACCTCAGGGGCATTACTATGGAAGTAGCATGGGAAGAAGCAGAGTTGCCATTATAACATAACACAGCCCCATACAGAGGACAACTGTTAGAGAAGAGCATGCTAAAATTGTTCGCATGGTTTGATTAACGAAGAAATTATAGAAAAGGTATAGCAATTCAGGTTTCAGTTGAGAGGTTGGGTAGATCAGTTCAGGAATATATGGAGCAAATATTCCAAAGAAGTTACTGTAGCTAGCAAAACACAAAAGGAGAAGGGTCAACCCGGTTCTTTCAGTGACATATGAATTAAAGGTAATCTTTACACAGGGGACCATGCTTCGAGGCTTGATCTCTCTGTCCTCTTACATCTGGAGATTGGTGAAACCTGGGCGCGAGGAGGGGGGGTTGCACTTGTTGGAATGTCTCAGTCAGGACAGTTTTCAAAGAGAAAGCAGGAAGTCTTTTCTAAGATTCATTGAACTTTTGAGTTTTGAGACTGTATGTGTCTAGGGAATTATTTGTGGAAAACATTTAGTATCAACAGATGTCTTGTGAACGAGTGAGATATTCAGAGGAAGCTCTTGCACTCTTGTTGTACTACCTCTATTATACTTATACAAATTGGCGGTGCAACCCGAAAGGTCCAAGCCAAAGGAATAATGACCCATCACAATAGGTCTTTAACATTCTCTAAGAGCAGTCTTACATTTTCCTTTCTTGAAATAATTAGGTCTAGTTTTCCTCTAAAGGAAATAACAAACAATAGTATCGAATTCGCATTGAAGTCATTGCATCCCAAGAGGATATCAAGACAAGATGCCATGACGGCAAGTACAGTGTGGGTTATATGCTGTGGAAGCAAGGTTGGCTGAAACAAAGAATTTAGATGAACTCCTAAACTTGAAAAGTGCATCAATAAAAACAGACAAGCACTAGGACAACTAAAGTTATCATAATCATTGACAATTCATGTATCAAGAGACAGCAAGACCATAAGTGACAAAAGTCCTAGAAGATGACAGCATGAAGCTGACTTTATACAGTTCATAGAGCATGGAAAGCAGAACAAACAACATGATGGAATTGACAAATAGGATGATTACCAGGCAAGAAGCTCTTTTGTGAGAATGAAACAGAAGGGGGCTGCCCTTCCAAGGGGATAGGCTTTGCTATAGTAATTGGTACTCTAAAAAGAGGACCACGCCATGGAGCTTTACAGTCGGTGCCGTATACTTCATGGTAATGCAACCCCTCACTAAGCTTCGAAGGATCAATAATTATGCTGGAGGAAAATGGAAACAATGATGAGAAAAAACCGATCATTCAAAGGAAACCGATATAGACAATCCTTATTCATTAACCACCACCTATGTGCTTAATTATTTCTTGCCTTCATTATGAATGAAAACATAATATTAAGATACACCCAAACAAACAAAGTTCACATTAACACGGAGCGAGACTCAAGACTTTAGGCAATCAGAGTCGTACTGGCGTCATTTTCATTTTTATTATATATTTTTATTTTATTTGAGTCTAATTTAGTAGTAGTAATTTGGTAAGATTAAATTTTAATTGTTCAGGGTTTATTGGGCTCATTTGGAGCTAATATTGTCTCTTTATTTTTCTGTCATTTTTGGTGCAATATTTGCACTATTTAGGTATTAGGGATATTTCCAGAGCAAAGTGTGATAGATAGAGAGTCACTAGAGTTGGCGACCATTGCTCAGGATGACAATATATGTGTAGAGCCTAAAGTTGATGTTGCTTGGGATAATGACTTGATCGCCGAGTCCAGACTTCATTTGATATGTGATGATGTGTTTGAGATAGGCCCATCATTGATAGCTGCTGACATGGTTTCATGGGATCAGACACTCATGATTGATGTAGGTTTTGACTTACTATCTGAGCACATGTTCAAGTTCCAAGATGTTCCATGCTGCCCTCTTCCTGTTACAAATGTGGATTTTATTAGAGACCAGTGCGTCTTTGATATGATATTGTGTGATTTTGAGGCACATTTTGTGCGTCCGCCCCGACTTTTCTGTTTGGCTATCTCTATGGAGTTATTCGCGGTACATGGATTTGTCGCTTCCCTAGTTGTTGAGTGGATACTTCGGCACTTCAAAACTCGAGGATAAGTATTTCGAACCAGGGGAGAATAACGTGGAGCGAGACTCAAGACTTCAGGCGATCAGAGTCGTATTGGCGTCATTTTTATTTTTATTTTATTTAAGTCTAACTTAGTAGTAGTAATTTGGTAGAATTAAATTTTAATTTTTCAAGGTTTGTTGGGCTCATTTGTTGCTAATATTGTGTCTTTTTATTTTCTATCATTTTTTGGTGCAATTTTTGCACTATTTTAGGTATTAGGGATATTTTGGTCATTGGGTCTAAGAGGAGGATCATTAGGGTTCCACCTCTATAAATACATGTGTAATCTCAAATTTTAGGTTAATAAAGTTGAAAAAAAATGCATATTGTTCTGGCCGCAAAGGTCTCCTCTACAGGGATGGCAGTTTCGGCCGAAACGTATCGGTTTCGGACTTGGACAATCAGAAACCGGACTTGCTCATTGTAGCATGTCTGAAACTTAAAAAATATTATTTTATTATGTTTCGGGTGAAATCGATTTCGGTTTCGCCCAATTTTGGGTGTTTCGGCCCGATACGTTTTGATTTCGGACTACTATCCTAATAAAAATATTATTTTATTATGTTTCGGGCGAAACCGAAAGCGATACCGTTTCAAATTCGGACCCAACCGAAATCGAAGGGAGGGCACGAAGCCCTAGGAAGTGAAGCCCCTCTCCCGTTCTCCCTCTACTCTATCTTCCCCCTCCTTTCTTCTCCCACAATCTTCTTCTTCCTCTACTCCATCTTGTTCAACCCCTTCTTCTTCCTCTACGTAAAACGCAAGCAAAGCATCAACCCACCGCCACCCTCTCTCACAGGTCGCAGCCGCCTAAGGAGCACCGCTGGCTGCCTCCCACTTTCCCAACACTGGCATAGCAATAGCGTCATAGCCGCCACCGTCGTGGCCGTCGTCCCAGCCACCCCACCATGCACGCCGGACCCCTGCCACCCAACACCGCCTGCCCAGCACCGCCGCGACTTCCCCACCGTCGGCCACTGCATTTTCTCGCCTCTGGTGGCCACTCACGGGGCCCATGCTCACTGCTATTGGTTACACCGCCGCCACCAGCCTTGCGTCCAACCGCACTCGGCCCTTAGCGTGACCCTTCTTGCCACAGTGCTGCACGGTTTCCAGACGCCATCCATGTCTGACCTCTTGCATTCGCGGAGGAGGTCGTCCCACCCCCGCCGGTGGCCGAACCGGCCACCCCTACACCATCTGCAGACCTCGCTGCAGCTTTCGGCCGTAACCGGAGTCTCGGAGAGTTGAGCGCCGGCCGTCGCCATGAGCCCACGACGGTCATGGGAGCCTCCTGCCGGCCGCGCCTCTTGTTCCCCAGTTTTTCCCCCGCGCAGAACTGCCGCCAGTAGCTGCTCCTGGCCACCGTCTGCACCGACACCGGCCGCCACTTCCGCCCTACCCCGAGGTCATCCCGTCGTTGCTCCCTTCTCCCACCTCCCTCTGCTCTCTTTCTGTCTCCCTCTCTCTATCTTCTTCTCTCTCTCTATCTCTCTCATTCTTCTGTCACACCGTAACATGGTCAAAAAATGAGCATCAAAAAAAGGAGAGAAAAAAACAAAAAAATATTCTCTACAAAAAGGAGAAAACAAAAAATGCCCAATAGCATGCCCAACAGCTCATTTTAGTGCAATTGGCCCATTTGGAGGTTTGTCCCGCATCACACATCCATCTATATAACCAAAAGAAAACTCAAAAGATCAATGAAACAATAACCTTCAAAATTTTGCTCATAGGAGAAGGCAACTAATAATGCAATAACTTTTTATGGTAATAAAATATAAAAGGAGTAGTAACTTAGCTTCTTCATAACATTTTATGCCCATTCATTTTTGTCAAAACATAAAGTTTCCATTAAAATCGGAAGCAACTTGCATGTGTTTTGGTTGTAAAAAGAGAAGAACACTGATCTGTGGCAGCTTTGAATAGTTGGAAGAAATCCCACAAGCTCCAAGCTTATATGAAGAGTCATGAATACCTTTCATAATTCAAGACAGAACAAGATTCAAACAAAAACACTCAAGACATCGATCATTATTATTAGGTGTCAATTTATATATTCTCCACTACCATGAAAAACTAAGTGTTCCCACTGTAAAATCATGCCTTCACCTCTCAGTATTTAGTGCCTTACATAGCCTGAGGTAATTGGAGAGAGCCACATGTTGCTAGTGCATATAAGCCAAGTGCCAAGTTCTAATCTCTTAGATTTCTTTCAAGCAGGTGGCACATTTGGGGATCAACTTAAAGGTTTTAATATTACTTCAACTGGAATCAGCTGCAGGGGCTAAACTAGTGTACACAAAGACTTTACATAAATCCATCCCCATCCCGATCTGCTGACTTCAATTCTTAACAGGGATCAGCCACATCGCGCCGGCGTCTGTGGGATCAACCCCCAGGTCTATGGGAGACCAGACCAAGGCTAACCATTGCACCAATGGCCAGTTAGGTTTGAAGTAGGCATTTGGCCATTCTCACGGTCTCACCCTCATCCTCAACTCTTCCCTCTCTAACTTCCTCTCCTCTCATTCTCTAAGCCCTGCTGCCTCTCACTTTTTGACCTCCTCTACCAGACTCAGAGTCTCCCTCTCACTCTCTGAAGCAGGATGTTTTTTTAAAAGTAATTGGAACATTCCGAGTATCAATACTCATGTCCGCAGTTACATAAATGCTATGATCAGGAGGGATGAGCCTTGGAAGGATCCAGTTACTCTGCCAACAAATGGCTGGTCTTGGCCATCCACCATATTCAAAGTATGTCTTTTTAGTTGTTTTATATTTTACCAGGAGCAGATTCAGTCATCTAACTGGGATGGCCCCCAGCTGCCCGATCCCCAATCCTTGGTCGGTTGCAAGTAGACGTACACTCAGGTGACAAGCAGAAATCACAAAAAGGTTGATACAAAAAATTCGGGTCACTTTTAGCCGTCAACATAGAATCATCCAATGGCACTGAAACATGGCCTGAAATCAAAGAATAGGCTGACGATGCATCCTCTGCAAGCTTAAGCCATCACATTTTATGTAAAGAGGCCTCAAATACATGACATCACATTTTTTACTGCAGACCATTAAGATTAAGTAGAAACTCAGCTCACAATGAAAATAAATCACCATAAGAATGATCTCCCTCACATTAAAATTAAGATTAATGCCAGTAAGCATGAGGAAACACATTTGCAATTACACCCGCCCACATGGCATAAATTTTTAGTTATACGAGATGAGAAGACCGATAAACAATATATGTAGATCTTAATGAGTATGCTTTATTGATTTGACTGGCAGGTTGATATGGTGTAACATTACTGACTAACAGAGACAGATCTAACAAAAAATGCTATGAGACCAATATATCAATAAGAATGCAGGAACAAAAAGTAAATGAATAAATTTAAGAAAATAATGCTTGATGTTACTTCAAACTAAGTTTAAAAACTTAAGCACCAATAACCATTAGTGAACATTGGTGACTTACAGGGACAAAGATCCAACAGAGGAGGCAATGAGACCAATATATCAATAAGAGCACAGAAACAAAAAAACAAGAATAAATTTAGGAAAATAATGCTTGATGCTGTTTTAAACTAAGTTTCAAAACCTTTTTTTAAGTGGTTGGTAGCACTGCATTGTATTAAAGTAAAAGGTGAACAAAAATACAAGTGTAAAACTTTGTGACCCAAAAGATCCCTATACAAAAAATTGCTACATCAAGGCGATGCTAAGCCCCCGACAAAGCAAAAAAGGAGTTGTGTGAATCCACATTACAAAGATTCAATGCCCACTCCCTCACTCTTTCCAAAATGAAAGAAACGATCCTGTCAGCCGCCGCCCCTTCTCTCCTAAAGATCCTCCGATTCCTTTCTCCCCATAAGGCCCAAAGGGTGGCATGGAGCATAAGCCACCAAATGTGCCTATTACCGATTCCTTTCTCCCCATAAGGCCCAAAGGGTGGCATGGAGCATAAGCCACCAAATGTGCCTATTGCCCCTAAGCAGCCAACCCCTATGCCAATGCCGGATGAAATGGTACACATTACTCTGCAAGGTGGAAACCCCTGGGAAACTTCTCAACACCTTCGCCCATACCTCCTTCAAGATAGAGCATTCTGTAAAGAGATGGTCCATTGTCTCCTCTTCATCCCTGCATAGAACACACACCGTGGGGATCCCTGTCATAAAATGGCCAATCTATCACAAGTGGGTAGCCAGCCATGTGAAACTCTCCATATTAGCAGCTTTACTTTCAATGGGCTTCTACGTGTCCATATGTAGGGTGCCAATCCATGCCTCTCTCCTCCATCGGAAATTAGGTTGTATGCTGAATCTCCCTTCTTTATCTGATCGCCAGCACCAAGTACCCATGTTGTGTACTTCTAGAGAAATATCAATTAGCAAAGACAATAGATCCTCCAGCTGTTCCATCTCATCCATCCTTAGGTTTCTTCTAAAAGAGGGGGACCACGTTGCTCCTGAAAGCTGTGAGTCAAACACCTGAGATAGTGAAGAATCCAGAGTGGTAGCAATGGCATACAGTCGCGCGAAAGATTCCTGTAGGGTATAGTCGCCACACCATCTAGCGCTCCAGAAGAGGCACCTCTGCCCAATACCTAGGTGGGCTCTTGTACTCACCTAAAAGATGTCTGAACACTATAGAATGCCCCTCCAAATAAGAGAGGTATTGTACTGGGAGGTTGGGGTGAGCTCCCATTCCCTCCTCCTCCAATAGTACTTCTATTAGACAACTTGTAACCACAAACCATTATCTGTGGTGACCATCTTCCATTGCCATGTACAAAGCAGAGCCTGATTGAAGTCCCTCATGCTTCTGATGCCCAGACCTCCCATCTCCTCCTTACAGATTCTACCCCAAGCTATGTCTTCAAGATCTAAAAGATGGACAAGTAGTAGATGTGTAGGCTATTCATCACTGATTTGCAAAGCACCAGTCTTCCCCCATAAGAGAGAAGCCTAGCCTTCCATCCTGTCAATCTAGATTCATACCTCTAGACCACACTGTGACAATCCTTGTTGTGTAGGGCCCCTGTAGACAGAGGTAGCCCCAAGTAGGAGATTGGAAAATCCCCTATCTGACAACTCTGGATGAAAGTTGCTCTCCACAAATCTCTCTCCTCCATATTAATCCCCACGATCTGGCTCTTATTGAAATTCACCTTTAGCCCCCTGACTTCCTCTAGGAGTTCCATCATCAGTCTAGTAACATACAACTGCGTTTCCCCCTTTGCCAGGAACAGGATGGTGTCATCTACATACTGCAAATGGGTAATGTGATCAATGTCAGCTCTCATCTGAACCCCCTTGATCAGCCTTTGTGCTTCAGCTCTCAACCACATATTGCTAAGAAAGTGAGCAACCAATACAAATAGATGGAAGGACATGTGGTCTTACTGCCGAAGGACCCTCCTGTTATGAAAATAAGATGAGCGTTGTCCATTGATCGATATTGTAAAGGTGGTTGTAGAAACATAAGCCCTGATCTATCTAATCCACCTCTCACCAAAACCCATCCTACTAAGCACATCAAATAAGCAGCTCCAGCTGACCCTATCATAGGCCTTTTCAAAGTTTAGCTTGAGAACCAATCCCCTCTTCCTCTGACTCTTCATGGCATGTGGACATGGGTGACCAAGAAGTTCTCCTATATGTGTCGGCCCCTGATAAAAGCCCTTTGATATCCACTCACCAACTTGTCCATCACACCATCAAGTCTCATAGCCAACAGCTTGGCAATTATTTTCTAAGTGCCATTCAAAAGACTGATCAGCATGAAATCTCGAAAGCTCTATCCCCCTTGTATCTTCGGAATCAGCACTAGTGTGGCCTTGTTGATACCCCTTACGTATGCCCTCCCATCCCGGAACTCCTTTGCTATGCATAGGAGATCTGCCTTTACAATGTCCCAGCATTTATAGAAGAAGAGAAAAGGAAAACCATCCAATCCTGCGGCTTTCTCACCTGCAAATTAAAAAATGGCCTTGTGGACCTCCTCAAAAAAAGGGCAGGAGAGAACAGCCCTTTCCTAAGAACAAATACATGAGAGGAGGCCATCAGCTATGCGCAACCTAGTCATGTCCTCCTCTAAGAATATGTGTGAGAAGAAGACCCCCACCTGCCTCCTAATGTCCACATTTTTGGAAAACAGATCCCCCACTTCAATAATTCCAATATAGTTAACTCTTCTCCTCCCTAAAGCTACTCTCAAAAAACATGTAGTGCTTTTGTCGCCTTCTTTGACCCATCTATCTCTAGATCTTTGACTCCATAAGATCTCCTCCGTAGCAAGGATCTCCTAATACTCCACCCTGAGTGAGTCCCTACGTTGTCTGTCTGGTTCTTCTAGGAGCCCCGCCTCCTCCAGACAATCTAAACCCTCTAGCTGATCAAGGATTCTATCTTCAGTAGCTTTGCCAAGTAGAACTTTGGTTACACCCCACAATTTCAGGACCTACGCCACATGCTTCATCTTATTCACAAAAGTAACCATTGTTGCCTGCTCTTGCCTCAGGGTATTCCACGCCTGTCGGACAGTGTCCATGAAGTCCATTTCTCTGAACCAGTACCTTTCCGACCTAAAGTTGTCTCCCCTTAAACCTACACGTAATCTTCAACAAGATGGGCTTGTGATCGGATATTTATCTTGTCAAACAACAAGATCGGACATTGGGAAAGTGATCCTCTCAATCTACTTAAACCAAAAACTTGTCCAAGCGTGACCAAGCAAGGTCAGCTCTCATATTAGACCAACTATATTAAGCATTTGTCGGTCTAATATCAATCAAGGTTGCATCTGCAGTAAAGGTATTGAAAGTCCTCCATCTCTCCCAAGTGAGGTTTGCCCCCAGACCTCTCCCAATCAACTACAATTGCATTGAAATCCCCTCTCACACACCATGGCCCGCTTGAAGATTGATGATATTCCAACAGCTCCTCCCACAAAAGCCTCTTGCCTTCTCTGCTAGGTGGCCCATAGACCTTCGAGAAGTCCCAAGGAAAGCCATCCCTGACGCTTCGAAAATGGAGAGAGAGAATCCCACTTCCCACCTGTCTATCTTCCACCACCTCTTCAACCTCAAATTAGTTCCACGTGACCATACTGCCCCCTGCCCTCCCCATAGCTAGCGAGGACACCTCTTTAGTCAACCTTCTTCCCCCAATCTCCCTCATAATATCCACCCCATCACCCTCACATTTAGACTCTTGGATACAAAATATGTCAATTTTGCATCTTCTTACTACATCAACCCCCTCCTCTTCTCCCCCCCCCCCAACAAACCCCTCTCACATTCTATGAGACAATCCTCATGGAGACATAATGGACCTACTCACCCCACCGTCTCTCCGCTCCCGCCCTCCATCGCCCTCTCCACTGATCCACACTCTTTTACAACTTCCCTCCCCTCGCCTCCCTTGCCATGCTCATCAGCAATCACTTCTAGATCTTGGTAAAAACTCCCTTCAAATCCTTATCCATCCCTGCGAAGGATATCCCTACCTTCTCTGCCAGCACCCTGACTTGTACCTCCATCAGCCTCTCCCCTTCCCCACCATCTTTTTGACCTCCTCCCTTCCCAGTCTACACCTCTTCTCTTGGCCCTCTTTGTCCATATCCCCTCTGTCTCCTGCCCCGCATCCTCCTGGTGTTTCTGAGATTATTTCTTCCCCTTCCACATCATCCTCACCCCCATCAGTCCCCTGTAGCTTTTCTGTCGGTTGTTACTTCCAGGTAGCTTCCCTAAGGATGGCCAACTCCCCCATCATCCTTGCTTCCGCTTCCATCAGCGTTGCCATCAGGGCAAGTACAAAGTCTACTGTCGGAAGTAAGACCAGTGCCAAAGCTTTTGAATTATCTTCCTTAGGGTGGCTTCCTACTCCCAATAGCATGTCGGCACCCTCTGGAGGACCCTGTTGTCGATCTCCGCTGATGACCTGGGCCGTCTTCAACAACATCTCAGCTCCTCCGTCGATCGCAGGGAGGCAAGGAGGTCCACCTTAGGTAGAGGATTTTGGAGAAGCCTCACCAATCGAAAGGTCGCCGCCATCAACCCTCCATTGGCCCCTCACCAATCATCTCTCAGGTAGAGGATTTTGGAGAAGCCTCACCAATCGAAAGGTCGCCGCCATCAACCCTCCATTGGCCCCTCACCAATCATCTCTTAGGGAGTCTGCGTCAGTCTCAGGGAGGTCCGGTAGGGCTGTGAGATCCTCTACCGAAGTCAGAGGAAGCCGATAAGTCTGACTGGTTAGATCTCAGTCGCCGTCAATCCTCCTTCTGCCCCATGTCTGGCGCCTCACCAGAAGTCGGCCGCCATCACAGGGAGGATTGGTGAGGCTTCTCCAAAATCAGGTAGAGGATTTTGGAGAAGCCTCACCAATCGAAAGGTCGCCGCCATCAACCCTCCATTGGCCCCTCACCAATCATCTCTTAGGGAGTCTGCGTCAGTCTCAGGGAGGTCCGGTAGGGCTGTGAGATCCTCTACTGAAGTCAGAGGAAGCCGATAAGTCTGACTGGTTAGATCTCAGTCGTCGTCAATCCTCCTTCTGCCCCATGTCTGGCGCCTCACCAGAAGTCGGCCGCCATCACAGGGAGGTCTTGAGGGGCCATCGGACGCCCCCATCAGTGCCGGAGAAACTCGGACAAAGTCCGCATGTAGTTGGCTAGTCGTCGTCGGCCCATCACTGGCCTCGGGCGGTAGGGATGAACAGGGTCGGGTTCAATCGACCCCATACGATGCACCAAATCGATTCTGATAAGTCCCGATCCTCAAGTAGGTGGGTTGCGTCTGTCTGTTACCCATCGCGATATAAGCATGGGCCGAGCCCACTACGAAGGCCGTCTAAACCAAGATCGTCCAACTTAGCCCATGTCATAAAATTGGCCCATGGCTGCCCAGGGCGAGCAATTCAAAATGTGAATCACTCGCCCTAGGCCAGCCACGTACCCCCCTCTGGGGTCTTCTTCCTCCTCACGTCGGCTGGCAGGTTACCCTAAGACCCACGGCCGCCGCTACTGGTAGCTCTGGCCAATGACCACCCATACCACAAAAACTTCCCTGCCAACAGCGAGGGAGATCACCAGTGGCACATCTGCAAGGCTGCCCGTCCGGATGACAACCTCGACTGTCGTGATTTCTCTGATGGGGGAGAACTTAAGGGTCCCATCTCCACCACAGCAAAGTCCCTCACTAGTAAAGCAATACCCTCCTCATCACATAGAATGGGGTATATCCCATGCAAGCAGATAGACACCATGATCTGTTGTGGGTTAGGCTAGGTTCCCTTCACCAAAGTCCACCTTTGTAGTCGGAGAATCCTCCCCTCTGCCACTCCTATAGCCTCCTCAGCACTCCGGCCGACCGCTAGGAAGGTGTTGTTGGACACCTTCCTGATCTCCCATGTGATGCCAGCAGGTCACAACCTATCTAGGATCCCCTTGACCACTCCGGAATCAACAGTACCCTTCACTAGGGTGACCCTCAAGCATCTCCGTAGCCAATCTTCCCTGCCGGCGATGAACAACGGCGGCATCTGTCCTATATGGGGACAGTCCCGCCTACACTTGTGGCTCTGCAGCTCCAGTCTACCCCTCCTCACAGCCTCCGCGTACGTCCAACTCGGACAGGGGTTTCCGGCTCCCCCTTGGCTTGCCTTAGCCCTGTTCCCGGCCATCACCCAACAGTAGCACTGTGTATGGCCCCTTTTGTGGCACCGGTAGCACACAGTGTTGTTGCCTCTTAGGGGTTGGCTCACCCTCCTACCAGTCTCCTCCGTCCCCCCGAACCTCTCCCTTCCACCATCAGCCACTCCCATGGTTCCCTCCAGGGAGCCTTGCCATAGAGGGGCTGCCGGGAGCGATCACTGCCAAGAGGGAGTTTGTTAGCCCCAGAAGTCGCCTCCAACGGGTGCCTCATGGTGGCCCCAAAATCCCAGAGCTTTTCTCTCTAGAAACAGTCCAGAGAGAGATCTCACTATTTCCAGTAAAATAAAGCATGTTATAAAACTAAGTTTAAAAACTTAAGCACCAATGTTATGTGAGCATATTATTCAGTTGACAGTATTGTCAGTATGCACCTCGTGAATTACTTGTTATACCAACAAATTAAAATAGAAATACCAAAAAGGATTGAAAGCAAATGGAATTCCATGTATTTACCTTATGAGGGAGGCAATACAATCACATCTACATAGTTTGCATTTCAAAGGTTTTCACTCATAGTTTGCATTTCAAAGGGTTTCACTAATATATCCTCCATAGAAACAATCATTCTAATCAGTTAGGCAATATGTCATATTAAGTGCCGGCAATATTACCAGCAAGTCAGGAAAAACATATGTACTAGATGGGAGAAATGATGAAAATTTAAAGAAGATGAATGAATGAAAGAAAGAAAACCAACTTGAAGCTACGCCCATTATGTGTGAGTAGCAGAAACTCAGGAGCTTGAACAATTGAACTTTCAGTTGAATGCAACTGTATACACTCCTCAAAAGGAACCAACTGTTCCAAGTTGCTCGCATCCTCATGAAACTTGGGTTGAACTTGCACAGCCCACTGCAGTTTAAAAGATACAAACTTCATGGAAAGGTCATTTAATAAATTTCTTGTTGGTTGCAATAATCTGAACCCCAGGGAAACACATTAGTGAAATGAAAGCTATGAAATGAGTGCTGATTATCTGCAAAATGTAGGCATGGGACTGTATTGAAACTAAGTACATAAATTTATTGAACAACTACATGTCAAAATAACATGACAGATGTTGTAACCTAGGATAAGAATAAGATGCACAACTATTTCCCACTAGAGTAATGGCCAGTAAATATCCCAATGAATATTGTGATTTTCCCCCCCTGTTTTAAGGAGACGGAAGGGAGAGGAATGCTTTAGAAAGGGAAAATAAGCACAAGCAAGCAGAGGATAAAGAAGGTTCAGTAGATGTACATGTGGGTGAAAAGATAGGTATATGAATCATGTAACTCCTCATTTGCCTCCAACCAACACTAGCAACAATACATTTTATTCAAACTCAAGAACAATGAAAAATTGAAATGGTTGCTGGAAAAGCATTTAATTGATAAATTGAGTTAAAATTTATGCCATGGGCGGAGACATAAATTGAGAAGGAAGTTCCTGTGTGGAGGCAACAAGCAGAACTCTCGAGGCATTTTTTTGAACAAATGGGAAGTAGTCTGTAGGCCAAGGCAAAAGGGTGGCCTGGGTGTTTGGCCTGGATGTGAATTTGGCTTTGATTGGTAAATGGTTAAAGGAGCTGATTTCAGACAGATAGTTATTAAGGGTAAGCATTTTAATGGTTCCTCTACATTTTATTTGGGTGTTCAAAATCATACAGCTATGACACCAATTTGGAGAGATCAGAAAAGCGGTTATTTGGGTGGAGAAGGGTATCTGCGTACAAATCAGTGATGGTGATGGCACTTTCTTTTGGTGAGAGAAAAGGGCTGGTGATAGTGCTCTGAAGAACACCTTCCCAAGAGTTTTCAGATTGTCTGTTAGCAAATGGGCTTGAGTTGGTGAATACTGTGCTCAGGGGGCTTCAGACGCAGTTTGGAATATCCAGTTACACAGAGCCTTAAAGAGATGAAGGGGCACATCTCCTTGTTAGGGTTTCTGTAAGGAAAACAAATTTTTCTTTCTAGGACAGATAAGGTTTCTTAGTCCCTGGACGGTGGTCTTTTCTCTATGAAATCTGTGTATCCGTTAATTGATGGTAACAGACCCAATGTTTAGCACTTCGAAAGAATTTGCAAAGTAAAAGCTCCATTTAAAGTCAGCTCGTTCACGTGGCTGTTGACTCAGAAGGATTGCCACAAACTTCGTCGTCGTCAATGGTATGTCATCGTCAATGGCGTGATCAAGTTATGCTTGCCCTTTGTGGTTCAGTTAAATGAAGAATAGTGGAGCTTTCACAAGAATTTGAAGGGAGCACAGGAAAGGGAGATAAAGTGCAGATTTTAGCCATGCTTCCATATGCAATTTGTTGGAGTATGTAGTAGCTTTATTATACAACTGAGCAGATATCTACTCAAAGCTACTGGCAGCACTTGGAAGCATGTTTTTCATTCTTTGTAATCTCTCTCGGATTTATCTTGTGGTTTTAGGAGGAACCACTTCACCCTTTGATCATGCTTACCTCTATCACTTTGAAATAAATTGGTTGTACAATCAGCACTTTATTTGAAAAAGACAAGGTATATATTTTTAGCCCCAATTCTTCAGTATCAGGGACGACACAATTGAACTGATTAATCACAATTTGTCTTAAAAGTATCACCAATCTACAGTTTATAATTGCAACAGAAGTAACTGGAGCCTTGTTAAAACATTTCTAGGAGTATGTTTGATGCCCAAACTAACAGGTTCCTCAATCCAATTTCGAGAGAAAAATTTTCAACAAATGCCCTAACAAAAGTATGTTTCCAATAAGCATTACATATTCATTATTAATTAATTGGAAAATGCACTTCAATACCTTCTTAAACATTGAAAGCACCCAAAAAAGATCAACAAAATGACATTCATAAATCATCTCCCTCACCTCACTAGACTTCTGACAGGCACTTGACTCCCTCAGATAGACCCCTCGAGAGGTAGGAGCTACAATTACAGAAATGTCAGAGCAGGTTACTATTGTAAAATGCCAAACATTTATCTTCATTGGGATACATAATTGATTAAGACTGTAAGAAGTGTGAGAGTAACTCAATGGTTCATAAAAAATTCAGTATATGACACTAGAATATTTTACAGTTATCACACATACCATGTCAGTTTTATTATCCCCTGTTTTGATTTTATTCTTGTCTAAGGCCATATTTCAACAAAACATAAAACAGTTATGTGCAATATCTTTAAATAAGCAGATTCACAGTCAGCATAAAACTCAGTACACAAAAAAAGAATGTTTTATGGTTATTGCATATTTAATGTTGTCTGTACTAACCCCTACCCCCCCTGATCCGAGTTTCATTCTTGTCCAAGGCCATAGTTTCCACAAAACATTAACCAACCATCTTTCGGAAGGTTCAGTATGTGTAGAAGACAGATTGTTTCTGGGAGGATTCTCCGACTACAAGGCGTCAGAGCTCGATGAGGAAATAATTCCGGAAGATCGGGACCACCCCACACAGCAAGCAGCGCAACAATATACTAAATGAAGGCACAAAGCACGAGGGAAATGTCGTTTTCCCTTATCCCACGTGGACAGCACAAAAAACCAAGAAATGCATAGAAAAAGATACTTTCATAGTCTCATAGAGGGCCAGCCCCCCTTTTCCCTCAAAAGGATAGTTTGGACCGGTTAAACCCCCAAGTGGGGGGTTAGGACCGGTTAAATTCCCCAAGTGGGGGGTTTGGTCCGGATAAACCCCCACTTGTGAGTTTGGACCAGTTAAACCACCCAAGTGGGGGGCTTGGACCGGATAAACCCCTCAAGTGGGGAGTTTGGTCCAGCTAAACCACACCAAGAAGATTTAGCCAAGTTAAACCCTCACTAAGGTGTTTGGCCCGGTTAAAATCCCCCAATTTGCAGGTGTGGACCTGTTCATTAGGCCCCTTTGGACAGGATAAAACTTGTAACCGCCCCAGGTTGTATAAATACCCCCAGTGGGACCCAACATGGGACACACGAAGGACGCAAAAGGAGAGCAAGCTTGTGCTTTGTGCTTCAAATACTTGTGCTTTTGAAGACTTGTGCTTGTGTTTTGTGCTTGTGCTTTGTGCTTTAAAGGGCTCAAAGCGAGGGTATGTCACATAACTGTCCCTCCTTGAGTCTGCACATATGTTCTTCTATTATGATTGATGTAATCTCCTTGTAAATATCTTGGGAAAAAATAGCATGATTCTAAATAATCAGGAATCCTAGAAATACCCCCAACTTTTACAAAGAGTCCTGAAAAGTCCTCTAATTGTGTAAAAGTCATGGGCACTATTGGGAACTGTGTACAAGTCTTGCACATTTGCAGAAATGGTCTTGTAAAGTTCAACATTCGATGAAAATGTCTTGTAATTGCAAATGCTACATGGAGGATTATAGAAATGTCCCAGGCTTGCAAAACCCCGTGGATTTTCAGAAATTGCACAAATATCCTCATAAAAGGTTGTTACTCTGGGGATGTTTTCTGGAGCGATCCAATAAAGACGAAGTTCAAAATCGACTCAATAGTGCTGATTAAGGAGAAACCTTCCAACTTACCCAAGTTTGACTGGCAGACTGAGGGTCAAAGTTAAGAAACCAAACCCTAGATAGCATTAAGTTGCCATCAAACCCTAGTCAGTATTGAACCCTAATTCAACTCGTTCCTAGTCATTACTAAGCCGCAATTAAACCTTGATAAAAGGTCAAATTGTAAATGAAACCTAAATTTTCCTAAAATTACTCAAATATATCCACCTAGTCCAGACATTGTAAAAGTGTCCTAACCTATCCCAATACTGCGTACACACCCCTGCTTAGCCCAAATATTACAAAAATGTCTTGGTCTATCCAAAAATTAAATACGTACCCCCGACAAGCCCAGAGAACGCAAAGTAACCCGGCTTGCTCAAAAATCCCAAACAAACCTGCAAAACCTCAAAATATCCCTAGTTTTCCAAAAAATTGCATAACACCTCACCCTTCCAAGAGATGTTATACGGCATCCGCAAACATGCCTTTGGCATCACGACTAATGTGGCATTGGTCAACGATTTTCTTTGGCAGTTAATCAAAAGTATTCGGACTTTGTACCGATGTAAATAAACACTGATTGTGATCCGTGGAGAATTGTCCAGTACTCGAACCTTAATCGTCTGATAAACCCAATCTACGAAATCAATAATGTGCATTCTATTTAAATAGCTAAAAAATGTGCATTCATGTTCAACAAATGAACATTCCTTTAAATTTTTTGTGTAAAACATTCGCCCATGGCTGTGATGTAATAGGCTAGATGCTCATGAGGAAACCCCTACCCATTGAACTTTTGTAGTTTAGGGGCTTTGGAAAATTACGGAGAGAGTTTCTTGAACTAGTGGTAGAGCGAGTACGGCACACTGCATAGGTCAACAGTGGTGATACCTTCGCCATGCTGAACGAACTTTGCCTCCACAATCCTTTCAATCATCTGCCTTTGCACTCTCAAATTTTCTTGCATCAGCGTGTTCGACGACCAGATGTTGGCCTCTATTTGAGGAGTTTCAGACTCCATTATTGTCGGTATCTTTATTGCTGTAGCTGAAGCAATGACAATAGCCGGCGCATTTTGGGGAGCTTGCTCCTCTACGCGTGGCCTCACCGTAGGCTATGGCTGTTGCAGCTCTCTCTCCCACAACAAGTCTTGCAGGATAGCTTTCAACTGTTGATTTTCACATCGTAGTTCCTCCGGCGTGAAATCCTAGACATTATCTCTCAACTCATCATTGTTCCCTGGGTTCTCATTTTCACGGGCACCACGGTTTTCTTCTGGCACCCCATCAACATTATCCTGGCCTTGTGGGTAGGACGAAATGACAATAGCACAACCCAGCTATGCCACGGCCCGGGCTGGAAAAGTTTTCTTCAAAAGCAACAATGGCTCGTTCAAGTCATCTCGTGCTTCTTCTAGTTGTTTACCGATAGTATAGCAAGTGAATACCTTAATAATAACATTGGTCACTTATACCACCTTCTTCTTCTTGGGCAGCACTCTCAGAGGAGTTGGTGCCCCTAACCTATCAAAGACTGAGACCCGAGGTGGAGGAGCCTCGGTTGAGTAATTGACTTCCATTCGGGATGGGCCTGAAGGCAATGAGCGTCGGGGCCTTTTGTAAACCCCTTTCCACATTTGCCTGCGAGTGCATGGAACTTCAACCTCCGGAGTCACCGAGGTCTCAACTTGTCGCCGATCTGCTGAACATCGAGCTTGGTGCACGTCCGACATACGGATGGGCATTCCTGCCCTCGCCCGCCTAATAGCTCGAGCTCCTACTTAGTGACCCAGACTTTCTTCATGCAAAGCTAGTGCTCCTCCGTTGGATTGCCCTCTGACTTAGGCTTCGGAGCGCTGAAGTTTAATCGACGCCTTTGCCCCCGAATTGCTACCGCTGCGCCGGATTTCTTCAAATCCGCTTTGTCCTCTCGCATTGGTCGCAAAAGTTCAAAGCAGTTGAATGTGGAGTTGGCTGGGACATGCTTGTCCCGTGGAAGAATTGGCTTGCCTCCGTCGAGTAGAGTACGGAGATTCCCGACAATGACAATCTTGCCGGACTTGGAGATGGCCGCTGCAGATACCTACCCTAGCAGCTATTTCAGCGACACTCCCGTTGAGCGGGAGTGGAGTTGACGCCCATGTGGTTGACCGAGAACACCCAATCAATGGTGGTTTTGGGCTTGGTGCCCCTGGCAAGCGGAGGCGTGACCATTTGTTTCTCAGCCATGAGATGACGCCCAAAAAATAGGGCAAGCCGACGACTACTGGGAAGTTGCCGAACACCAGAGGTGTCGCCAGGTATCCAAACCTAGCGTGATTGGCGATGACCAGAGGGCCGTACTTGACTGTCACCATCATCTTGTTTGTTGCCGCTTATTGCTCGCCGGTTGCTTGTTGCAACACGAGCACCCTCCTCTTCTCTCTCTTGTAAGAAGGAAAAAGGCATCTCAACCTTAGTAAAGGTGTGGATCTTCTTTGGCAGAAAAAAAAGGTAGGAAATGTCCCATTAGACGTGCCATTCTGTTTCACAACGACACGCGAAACTAAATATAAGTTTAAAGGGAGTTCATTTATTGAACAGGAATGCACATTTATTAGTTATTTAAATAGCATATGCATTGTTAATTCCGTGGGGTCAGGTTTATCAGATGATTTAGAGTTCGGATACCAGACGCTTCCCCACCGACCGCAGTCAATGTTTATTTACATCGACATAAAGTTCGAATACCCTTGATTAACTGCCAAAGAAGTCATCGACCTACAAAATATCAGTCATGATATGGGGGTATATCTATAGCCGCAATAGCAAACACCCTTGAAGGGATGAGGGCCAAGGATGGCAGTGTCGGTTTCGGACTCGGTTTCGGCCGGGTCCGAAACCGATACGACTCGGTATCGGTTTCGGTTTCGGCCGAAACCGGTTCAAAACAGTTAGAAAAGGCTAAAATTGGGGCCAGCAGGTTAAGTTTCGGCCGAAACCGGACGGTTTCGGTCGGTTTCGGTCCGAAATCGGACGGTTTCGGTCCGAAACCATTAAAAAATTATTATTTTTTGGTATCAGACCTGCTACAGTGCAAAGGCCCGTTTCGGTGTCGGTATAGGCCGAAACCGATACGTTTCGGCCGAAACGTATCGGTTTCGGCCGATACTGCCAACCTGGATGAGGGCACTTATGCCATAATGAGGGTATAGAAGTAATCTGGGCCAAGCTAGAGTTAGCCTTCAAGGATCAGAGTAGTTTAGTAATTTGGACATGGATGGAAGACCCTCTCATAATTGGGTATTGTCCGAAGATTTAACAGTAATTTGGCAGGAGTAGGCGTATTTTTGCAGTTTAGGTGAAGGCACGGGGTTTATCTACAGTTTGGTACTGGCTGGGGGTTTGATTGCAATTTAGCACTGGGTAGGGTTTAGACCAGGGATGTCTTGCCTCATCTCTAGTCTGCGTACAACCTCACGAAATTACGCTTCATAAGGATCATTCACCGTGACATACACATTAGGCTGCTCAGTACGCGCTTCCTGTTCTTCGTCACTGGGTGTCCACGATCTACAGTTTGGTACTGGTTGGGGGTTTGATTGCAATTTAGCACTGGGTAGGGTTTAGACCAGGGATGTCTTGCCTCATCTCTAGTCTGACGTACAGCCTCACGAAATTACGCTTCATAAGGATCATTCACCGTGACATACCCATTAGGCTGCTCAGTACGCGCTTCCTGTTCTTCGTCACTGGGTGTCCACGCACATTCATCCTCGTCACTGCCGTCTGCTCTTCCGCTTACCGCCACTTCATCCCTTTTCTTCTTTTTTTGCTTTTGTTGCATCTCAGCTTTCTTCTCCCGCAGGTGCCTGGCCATTGCAAGTTTCACATCTCTAGGCACATGGGTACATCCAACAATCTCAAAGTATCCCGCACCTGCTCCTCCTGCCAAGTGCCTCTTCAACCGAGACACACCTCCTCCCCTGTGTTCTGTTTTGCAGTAGTTGCAACGCCAACAACTACGGTTGCCATCCAACATAACTCTATGTGACCATCCAATGTCATTTGGACGTTCCTTAGGAGCCATGAAGTGATTAAATGTATCCCCTAAATTTAAGAATTACAAATTAAAAATATTCTAGATTTAATTATTACATTTTTACTTATAAATGTAATATATATATGTAAATTATAAATGTTTTAGAAATATCATCAAACAAGATAATGAATAAATATAAATTATGAATATTTAAAAATTCATGTTTTAAATGTTCTACACCTACTTCTTACATGGAATTTTTAACGAATAAAATTCACAAATGAACATTTTATCTAAAACATGAAAATTATAATTATTCTAGAATTAATTATTCTAAAACATAATTATTCTAAAACATGGTCTAGAATTAAAAATATTCTAGAATTAATTATTAAATTTTTACTTAATAATATTTTAGAAATATCACCAAACAAGATAATGAATAAATATAAATTATGCATATTTTTAAAAAAATCATATTTTAAATGTTCTACGCGTACGTCTTACATAAAAATTTTAATGAATAAAAATCACAAATGAACATTTTATCTAAAACATGATAATCATTTCTAGAACATCTAAAACATGACAATTATAATTCATATATATATAATAAATTTAAAATTTGAGCTCCTCACCTCCACCCCACCCCCTGCCCTGATCCCCCCCCCCCCCACGACGATGTCCCTACCCACCACCACCCCACCCATGATCTCCCCCATCTTACCCCCCCCCCCGTCCGATCACCGCCGGCCAGAACCCCCCCCCACCACCCCACCCATGACCTCCCCCATCTTACCCCCCCCCCCCCACCCACCACTCCACCGCCCCCCCTGCCACGGTCGCCCCCCCTCAGGTCTCCCACCGGCCCCCTGCCACCTCACCACCCACCCTCCCCCCTGCCATAGCTTGACCCCCCCCACGGCCCCACCCACGATCCCCCCCACCACCATCTCCCTCCCCCATGCGGCCCTGCCACGGTCGGACTAATCTGGCCGGTGGGAGGCCGGAGGGGGGCAGCGGTGGCCGGTGGGAGGCCGTGGGCGCCGGTGGCCGACCCCCCCCCCCCCCCCCGCCTCCCACGTCCCCCCTACGACCTCCCGGCGCCTCCCACCTCCTCCGCCCTCCCACGGCCCTCTATCGCCGTCCATCGCCGCCTTCTTCCACCCACCGGCCACCCTCCTCCCTCCTCTTGACAAAAAAAAAAAACTCAAAACATTGAACTTACCTCGCTGGAGGTCTCCGATCGTCGGTCCTCGCCGGCCTGCACCGTGGATCGCCGCCCTGCACCGCCCCTCACCGCCGTTGAAACGCCCCTCACCTACTTCGCCCAGCCACGCCCGCGGCCAGCTTAAAACGCCGAACCGGCACGAGCTGGCCCGTCTGGGCCGCACGTACCAGCCCGGTCCCGCCACGGACCGGCATATTACGCAGCGGGACGCACGGGACTGTGCGGGCCAACGCGTCCCTACCACGTCCCCCGGGACTGTTTGGCAAACCATGGTTTAGACTATAGTTTGACACAATGGCGAAGATTTGATTACAATTTGGCAAAGGTAGGGATCCGATTATAGTTTGGAAGTGGTTGGGAGTTGGTTGCATTGACTCTTGTCTTGGTCGATCGCCATGGGGTTTATCTTCACTAGTCCACCGGGCCACCAGCGGGAACTTGGTTTTGAACTTCATCTCAACCAAACCGTTGAATCGCCAAGATGATCGTTGTTGGTCACTTTGGATGAGCACCATATTTTCGAGAGGCGTGATGGATACACAAGACTCCCATACATTGCAGGGGCATTTGAAGAATTACAAAATATTCAGGGTATTTTTGCAAACCTTAGACATTTCTAAAAAATACAAAGTACTTTGATCAATACAAAACTTTATAAGACTTTTCGATGAATTGTAGCCTTTTGCTGGACTTTCTTATAAAAATACAGGACACATCTGCAATTTACAAAAGTTGTAGGACATTTCCATAATTACACAACTTTACAGGGGTTTTCTTGTAAATTCAAGAGCATTTTCATAATTCCTGATTATTTCAAAAAATTACACGATTTTTTTCCCATGAAATGACAAAGAATTACATAAGCGGGGGTAAAATTGCCTAAGTGCCATCACAAGGGCGTTTTTATAACATACCCTTACTTCAAAGCACAAAATCAAGCAAAGCCTTTAAGCGATCTGAGGATTGCTCCCGTGCTCCGAGTGGGCCTCTAGGTATGTTCCTCCTGTGTCCTTGTTCCTTGGGAACCTGGGGGGCATTTATAGACCTAGGATGGGGGAGAACCTACTCGGACCAGGTAAGTTCCATGGGAAACCTACCCGACCAGGTAGGTATCGTTGAAGACGTACCCGAACCAAGTGGGTGCCATGGAACACCCACCCGGACCGGGTAGTCCCCACAGAGGGCTACCCGGTCCAGGTAGGTACCGCGGGGACCTACCCGGTCCGAGTTGACCAGGAGAGGTGGCAGGGGGACCCATTTTTTATCTTTTTGTTCTTTTCTTGTGTCTTGACCACGTGGAGGAGAAAACGACGTCTCCGGGATTGCTCCGTACTGCATTCCTTCATTTCTTTCGCGCCACTTGTGTCAACGGAGGCTCCGCTCTTCGGGTATTACTTTCGCTCCTCGCTCGGCTACTCCGTAAGTGCGGCGGAATACCGCTTTGATTGCCCACTTGCTGCGACATTGTGTGTGTGTGTGTGTGTGTGTGTATTGCCGTAAATACGGCAGGGGTTCCCGGGACTCACATTCGAGTCGTTATCACAACGGCCTTGGCTTTGTGCCATTTTTTAGCCCACGTGGAATTAATTTATTTCTTGTTTGTCTCGATTAATTCAAGAAAAAGAACAGATCCAACAACGGTCAGGTCACATGGGGGTCAAGTGGGGGCAAGGCCCACCCTTGCCAGAGGGTTGCTAGGGGGTAGAGCCCCCCAGCCCCAAAAAATTTATGGGGGTATTACAGGCTATGCCCAGTCCAAAGAGTCCAAGGCACCCAGGCAGGGCGCCTTGGCCCAACTTGTCTTGCCTACGTGAGCAGCTTGCTCGCCTTTCTGGGGGGCAGAAAGGCGAGCTGGTGGTCCGCCTTGACAACGATGTTGAACATTTTGGAGAACTTACAACTTTGAAGACAAATTTTGGCCGGTGCAAATTAGGCAAGGGAATTAGTGGGGGGTAAAGAATAGATAAATTAAGTTTAATTGTGAAACATTTTGCCAATCACAGACACTCACATGAGATATTCAGATTGTAATTTCATTATGAGAAGATCTGGAAACAAAAGAAATTGTGGCCTTGGATCTTTTGTTCTATTTTTCACTTCCATTTGCTTAAGTAATTAATTAACAAATCATATCATAGTAATTTGGATCACTCAATGAATCAAACTATGGTCCTACAATGTCTTTCATAAATTCCTAAAGCATTTCTGAACCTAACAATGTGAATTCTACTTTTAATGAATCCATATATGGTCCAACAAGGTCTTCTATAAATTCCTAAAAGGACTTAACCCAACAATATGAACTCAATGTCTTTCATAAATTCCTAAAGCATTTCTTAACCTAGCAATATGAATTCTTCTTTTAATGAACCAAAGCATGCTCCAATAAGGTCTTCCATAAATTCCTAAAAGAACTTATTCCAACAATACTAACTCCTCTTATCATTAAGGATCAAGATGCCACATCATGTAGCCTGATCTTTGGAAATGACACTAATGATAATGAACCTGAAGATAAATTATAGCAACATGTGTACATGAAACAAAATAGTTGTATATGAATGCTAAAAGAAACTGGCATGCAGGACTCACTGGTTTTTCCAACTAGACTTATCTCTATTGTATAGGAAACACATGGAAGATTCCTAGACAGCAGAATATATTCGAATGCCCTGTCACCACAAACAAAAAATGAATCAGTGTATCAAATTGATTCTTCAGCAAGGCTCAGAGACAACTGCAATCAAGCCCATCAACTAACAAGCCAAACAATTAACTCAAGGTCACAGGCAGCTTACTAACTTGTCAACTTGCATAAGCCCCTGCCCAGTGGATAGTTTATCTTCAAGTATATCACCAACAGCAAGTGTTGTATTCTCAACAGCTTTTCTAACACTATATGGACTTACAGGCACAGTCTCTGCCTGCAAAACAAAAAGAAGATCATGTGCTAGCTTGTATACGCAACTGAATAGCATGAGTAGCCAAAAATGTGTTAAAAACCTTCATTCCACTAAGCAGCAAGGCAACTCCTCCACAAGCTGATGGAGATGCCATTGAAGTTCCATTCATAAGCATGCGCCGCTGCAGAGTCCAGGTTGGCACAGGAGCCACAGCTCCACCAGGTGCACTTACACAGACACCTAGGTCTCCATCAGTTGTCGGTCCTCGGCTAGACCTGTCAACAACAGGGGGAAGAAAATATATGAGAAACTCCAGAACCCTATCAGGCAACAAAGAAAAATTCTCATACTTATGACCAATTACAGAGGCAAGTGAGGCAGTATGCATGGAGTTCTGTACCTGAAACTCCTACTAGAATCTATAGTGAATGTCTGAAGATTTATTCTCAGTGACCCAATTGAATTCTTTTAAAATAAAAACTAAAACAAGCAGGTGCAAGTTCTTTTTCTTAAGTACACCTGGAGATCTCACAACAATAAGTGAGACTCTGGGTTCATGTCCCACAGGTGGAATGGAGGGGGGAGGGGGTTCTCTGGCACACTCTTGCTTATCCCCAGGTTTTTATGCAGCATGCATAATGAGTGGGCATGAGAAAGTTCCCTGATTGACTTGAAAGAAGACAAAACTGAGGTTTTCTCCAATGATACAATCTAATATAGCCCAAGTTCCCCAGAAGAAAGCTCCAACAAGTGAGGGCCTCCTGTCCTGTGATTCCTATCCCAAGGGACCGCCGATAGCAAAGGGCAGATCACAAAATACTTCTAGTACGCAGCAATCTAGGAAGCAAATGCCAGGCTCAGCAAACAAACAACACAGATTGGGTGACACCACATGGGACTTGAGCATGTGCCCACATCTGGAGATGAAATCCATATGCCAACCAAGCGACACACCCAAACCTTTTATAAGAGCTAACTTATGCAATTCTTTGGAATCTGTGAAATAACACCCTTTTTGACCCCTCCTGGAGTTTGATTATGTCATTCCGACGCATATCCCCTAATGCATATGGACACACCAGTTAAGCTGCACTTTGTTCCATGGTTGTCCGTTTCGGCCGAAACCGATACGTTTCGGCCGAAACGTATCGGTTTCGGACGTACCCGAAACCGTTTAAGCCCATTTCACTGTAGCTTAAACGGTTTCGGGTTACGGTATCGGTTTCGGGCGAAACCGAAACCCGTTTCGCCCGAAACCGAATGGTTTCGTCCCGAAACCATTCGGTTTCGGGCGATTCACGTGAACTCCAAACTTAGGAGTTCACGTGAGGCTCCCCCGACCCCGAAACCCCCTGTCTCCTCCTGCTCTGCTCCTGTCCCCTCCTCCCGCCCCCGAAACCCCCCTGCCCTAGCAGCAGCCGCGGCGGAAACAAGTTGAGCAGCAGCAGCAGCAGGCAGCAGCCGATCCCCTCCCGCCCTGCAGGCCTGCAGCAGCAGCAGCCAGAAACCCTCCCGCCCTGCTGCAGCAGCAGCCAGGAGCAGCAGCAGCCGCGGAGCAGCAACAGCAGCAGCCGCCGCGGAGCAGCAGCAGGCCGGCCAGCAGCCCCGCGGCCCCCGCCAGCCCCGCGGCCCCCCCTGCGCGCTCTGCCCGCGGCCTGGCCTGCACGTGCGTGCGTGCGCGCGTGACCTGCCAGCCGGCCAGCCCTAGCCCGCGATCCCCTCCCGCGGCGCCCACCACCTTGCCCTAATTAGCTCTGGTTAGGGCTAGGTAAGATTTCTTACATGATTATTTTGTTAAATAATTCTGTTAATTTAGTGATTAGACTAAAAATGTTAGTTTAGCTTAAATTAGACTATTAAATTTAGGGCTTTCATGTAATTAGGTTTTGTAAGGGTCAATTCAAGTTCAATTAAGTTCCATTGACTAATTTTAACCTCTATCATCTGGTAATTAATTTTTGTCAAGAGTGATTAGGCTAAAATTATAAATTAAATCTTAATTAGACTATTAAATTTGGGGCTTTCGTCTAATTAGGTTTAGTAAGGTTCAATTGAAGCTCAATTAAGCTTCATTAATTAATTTGGACCTCTATCATGCTCGGGATTAATTTTTATGAAAGGTGATTAGGCTATATGTGTTAATTCAGCCCTAATTACATTATTAATTTTGGGGCTTTCCTCTAATTAGGTTTAGTAAAGTTCAATTGAAGCTCAATTAAGCTTCACTGACTAATTTGGAGCTCTTTCATGCTCGGGATTAATTTTTATGAAAGGTGATTAGGCTATATGTGTTAATTAAGTCCTAATTACATTATTAATTTTGGGGCTTTCCTCTAATTAGGTTTAGTAAAGTTCAATTGAAGCTCAATTAAGCTTCATTGACTAATTTGGAGCTCTTTCATGTTGAATTGTATTTTTTTCATTGTACTTACAAGAGATTGTCCTTGATTGTCTTAATGTAGCATCATGCCTAGACGTCAGCAAACAGAGGAGCAGCAAGGGCAGGAGGATCCGGGGTGGGCCCACATGTCCTTAGTTGATGCTAAGAGAAGGAAGGTTCAATGTAATTACTGTGGTAGGAGATGTATGGCGGAATTACCAGAGGCAAGCAACATTTGGCAGGGGTACGAGGAGAGGTGAGACAATGCGACCACTGTCCACGAGAGGTGCGAGAGGAGATGCGCCAGTGCCTTTTGGGGAAAAAGGAGAGGGTGCAACAAAGGGCTGAGGATGAGGAGGAAATTGCTGAGGAGATTTCTGGCAGAAGGGTTAGGAGGGATGATGATGAGGAAGGCACTGAAGATTCTGATCCGGAGCTGACTGAAGCAAGGGAGCGTGAAGAAGCCGCTCGAAGGAAAGGAAAGGCACCCATGGGTTCAGGAGGGACCTACTCCAGTACAGCTGCACGACGTCCTGATGTTGCTGCCCCGCCCCCGCAGACGCAGAGAGCAGGCCCCATGGACAGTTATCTCCACAGAAGGCCCCAGGCTACACAACCTAAGATCAAAAGTGCATTAAGAGGGGTCAAAAAATCTGCAGAAGTTGCAGGGCATGCATTTAAAAGCATCTGTAAATGGTTTTTTCATGCAGGTGTCCCTGCACATGCTGCTGAAAGTGAATATTTTCAACCTATGTTGGATGCCATAGCAGATGCTGGCCCTGGCTTGAAGGCGCCGTCACGTCGGGACATATACGGGCGTGGCCTTGAGGGAGAGGTTGAGGAGCTCCATCAGTGGGTTGAAAGCTTCAAGCATATATGGATGGAGAGAGGATGCACTATTATGTGTGATGGTTGGACTGGTACCACGAAAAAGTCCATGATTAACTTTTGGTGTATTGCATCGAAGGTACAGTATTTGTAAAATCTGTAGATGCATCAAATTTTGAAAAAAATGCCAATTATTTGTTTCATTTGATGGACAACATGGTAGACGAAATTGGTGAAGAAAATGTTGTACAAGTTGTGACTGATAATGAAGCCAGTTATAAGGCTGCAGGGAGGAAATTGATGCATAAGCGCAGGCATTTATTTTGGCTCCCATGCGCAGCACATTGTCTTGATCTCATACTTGAAGACATAGGGAAGGACAAACATGTGAAGAAGACGGTTAAAAGGGGACAAAAGATTACCCAGTATATTTATGGTCATCCTAGGATATTGAACATGTTCAGGGAGCATGCAAGTGGGGGGCGAGATATTATACGTGCAGGGCCAACCAGATTTGCTTCAAATTTTATTTCTTTGGAGTCTCTGCATAGGTATACTGTTGAACTCAATTATTACTTCTTTATCCTTATAGTTATGATCTGTATTTGATTCAAATTTTATTTCTTTGCACAGGTATAAGAATGAGTTGAAAGCTTTCATGTACCATAATACCCTGCGGGAATACATCGACAAGGGCAATGTTGATGCTCAGATGGATTATTTGGATGTCTGTCGAATCGTGGACGACAACAAATTCTGGGGCAGAGTAACACGATACATGAAAGTAGTCACCCCCCTCGTGAAGGTCCTAAGATTGGTGGATGGCGATGACAAGAATGATATGGGATATCTTTATGAGGCCATGGACCGTGCGAAATTGGAGTTGCAGGAGTCCCTTCCCAAAGAACATGCAAAGTGGTGGAAGATTATTGACCATAGATGGGACACCACATTACACCACGACTTGCATGCAGCTGGTGAGTGATTATTTGTATTCATATATTATTGACCATACATTAACTATATACAAATGCAGGTTATTTTCTGAACCCTCGATTAATGTACAATGCCAATGCACATGTTGATGCCGAGGTGCTTCAAGGCACTTTAAGAGTCATTGGTCGTTTATCGAGGACACAAGATAAGAGGCTTCAGGCGGAAGTAGAGGTTGGCCTGTTTGATTTCATGAATAAGAGGTATAGAATTTACTTACGTAGTAATGCTAATCTATTATGTAATTTTTGTAGATGACCTCCTATAGAATGAAAAGTGGGACGTATTCTGACTCCCAATTGCAATACGCAGTGGGAAGAGTGAGCCCAGGTATACTTCATCTTTGTGCTTTCTTTGCAATTACATCTTCCTTAATTAATTTTTATTTACATCTTATATTTATTTGTTTATGGTTGGTTGGTGTAACAGCTGACTGGTGGATCATGGTGAACAATAGACAATCGGGCAGTTCTGCATTGGCTTTCATTGCAATCAGGGTGTTGAGTCAAACCACATCAGCAAGCCAATGTGAAAGGAATTGGAGCACGTTCAGCCTTATACACTCAAAGGTTCGCAATCGGCTAAAGGCTGATCGGTTAGAGAAATTAGTGTACTGCCACTACAATATGAGGTTGAGAATAAAGAATATGAGGTTGAGACAACAGCTGCGAGACAAACGCGTCGCCGAGGATGCCGCCGCAGAGATTGATGTGGATGCCTTATTTGATGATGATAATCCCTTGCAGTCTTGGGTGGAGACACGAGAGCAGGTTGATGAGCCCGTTTTTGATGTTGATGATAGAAGATGGGCAGAGGGCATACTTGATGAAGATGAGGCAAGAGATCCCGAATTAAGAAGCAAATCAAAGAGGGCCAGAGATACTCATGCGCACCAGTCTAGGGTGGTTGATGACACTGAGGAGCAGTTAGAGTTTGAGCCAGCTAGACACTCAGATACAGATAGCAGGCCAGTCACTCCTAGAATGTCCTCCTTAAGAAGAAGTACATCAGTGCATGGGCAAACTGAGAGGGCAAATGCTGCTGCTCGAGAGGACCCGGCAATTGAGGAGTTGAAGCAGATTTATGTGAGGCACACGCCAAGGGGAAAAGGACTCGTGTCAAAGTTGATTGAAAAAAGCACTCCAAAAGACAAAAAAGCATCCTCAAAGGTTAAAAGGCGACTGGTTTCTTATGATTCTGATGATGATGATGATCATCCCGGAGGTGCTGCAGGTGGTACTAGTGCTGCAGGTGGTACAGGTGGTGCAGGTGGTGCAGGTGGTGCAGGTGGATACAGTCAAGGTCAGCACGGATATGGTTCACCAGGTTACGAAGGTGGCCAACATGAAGCAGCTATTTATGGGGCCCAGAATTATGAACCATCATTTCAGTTCCATCCATATTCGACCAGTGACTCTTCTCTTCCTCAAGATTCCTATGTTGATACTGGATTCGAATCAAGCCAACCAAACACTCCAAGAGGGATCCAAAGAGGGATGCAGGACTTGGCCACCTCATTGTTTGGTTATAGTGAATATAGACCATACATGCAACCTGGTTATGGGTATCGACATCAAGGGCCAGACGATGAGGGAGAAGGTTCTTCTAGTAATTATTATCCATATTAGGTAAGAATCAATGAATTTTTGTAACATTTATTTTGTCCAAATTGGTTTATTGTACTGCTTCTATTAATGTACAATGGAATATGACTTACACATGTTCAATGTTTGAAGTTGAATTTTTGTAGTTGTCTACTTCAAGGTTATTGCACTAACTTATACAATTAAATGCATGTGTAATGATTTTTATGATTTTTTGTGATTTTAAGTGGTTATTTATATTTTTTATGATTTTTTTTCAGATTTTTTAGAATTAATTTTAATTTTTTTAACCTGTATATAAGTTTCGGCCGGTTTCGGCCGAAACCGAAACCGAGTCGACTCGGTTTCGGACCCGGGCGAAACCGAGACCGAAACCGAGTTTGCCATCCTTGGAACAAGTTTGTTCGCGGGTTATCCCATTTCTAGCCCAGGGTTAAACCCAGGATAAGTGAAAAATGTGATTCAATTGCCGGAATAGTTTATTCTGGGACAGATTGGGTTATGATGGGTTAACCCAGGGTTCCGGGGTCCGGCCTGAGCTTGGAATAGAGTTAACCCCCAGGTTAACCTCATATACTTTTTAATTGAATGCCCTGTACTTTTTCATTGAATGCTTTGTTAGTTCAAATGAGCCTTCTTTTTTATTTGAAAAATGGTACTAACAGCACTCTACATCAGAAAAAGGCACTATCACTTCTGTCTATTGGAATTGGTACAATACAGGTTAACCCAAACTCCAAAAAGTGCTTCAAAAAAACCAAGGGCGATTGGTTGTTTGGGGGGGGGGGGAAGTTGTGGGTGTATTACCACTCAAAGTTAACCCATGAGCCACCAAATCAAAAAATGACATATCCCAGGTTATCCTGTCCTAACCTTTTGGGACAGATTTATCCCTATCCTGCAAACAAAGATGGCCTAAATATCTCAAACTAGAGCTTGTGGAGCTTAACTTTTCCTTTTGTTTTCATCAACTTCAGAGTGCAGCAGCTAAAGCTTAATTAAATAGGTACCTGGACAAGCACATTTAAATATTACTTAAAATAAGCATACAACTAACATGAGTTACTGGGTAAAATAGATATTATATTTATTCTTAAATTTAAATAGTATTTATATTATTTTTAAGAATTATTAATTAAATGACATTTTACTGTATAAATATATATTAATAGAATATTTTTGATGAAAAAATATTATTTGAATATTTATTTTTACTATTTTACAGTACAGTTTTATAGTAAGGTATTAGTATCGTACACACCACGTAATCCATAATAGTACATAGTACAACGTTGTATAATCATTCATTAACATTAAAAATACATCAACATTCAACATTATCTACATTAAATCTTAAACAAACCTTAATTAAAATGTTCAATTTGGTTGTGCAGATCCATTTATACAATACATTACCTCATCGTGAACAGCTAAATTAGTTGTATGAACAAGGTTGACAGTACCGGTTTCGGTACCGGTTTCGGCCGAAACTGGCCGAAACTGGTTGAAAACATTCAAAAAAAGGCAAAAAATACAGAAAATTTTGGGGAAATCATAAAAATATAAATAATCAGACAAAAATCATTAACATGTATTTGACAATAAAGAAATAGGATTAAGTGCAATAAACATGAAGTAGGCATTGGACATGTTAAAGTGATATTCTTGAGTACATATTAAGCATGAAGTAGGTTCAAACAGTATAATAAACCTAATTAGACACTAAATGTTACAGAAATTAAATGATTCTTACCCAAATGATGATGCACTAATATGGATAATAGCTAGAAAAACCTTCTCCCTCATCGTCTGACTTCTGATGTTGATATCCATAAAAAGGTTGCATGTATTCTGTATATTCACTTAACCAAACAATGAGGTAGCCAAGTCCTACATCCCTCTTTGGATCCCTCTTGGAGTGTAAGGTTGTTGACTTGATTGGAATCCATAATCAGCATAAGAAGCAAAATCTTGAGGATGAGAAGAGGATGCGGCGGCGGCGGCTTCCCCCTCGAAAAAGGGCCGAAACAGGTAAGTTTCGGGCAAAACCGGTATCAGTTTCGCCCGAAACCATTAAAAAATGTTTCTTTAAGTTTCGGACCTGCTCACTGGAGCAGGTCCAAACTCGTTTCAGTATGGGCCAAAATCAATATGTTTCGGCCGAAACGTATCGATTTCGGCGGATACTGCCATCTATGTGTATGAATGTTTCCTGCCTTTCTTTCTTTGCTGGAATTGCATATTAAATGGAAGCTGATACAGATCTTAAATGGCATATAAGGATCAAACATTATAGATCATCTTTATTGGAAATCAACCTTGGGATCACGAAGCCGAGAATCGCCATCCATGGTTGACAGTTTCGGCCGAAACGTATCGGTTTCGGCCGAAACGTATCGGTTTCGGCCAGTACCGATCCGAAACCGGATTTGCTCACTGTAGCAGGTCCGAAACCTAAAAAATTTACTTTTTTAATGGTTTCGGATGAAACTGTATCAGTTTCGGCCGAAACTCACCTGTTTCGGCCGAAATCGAAACCGCTACCGAAACCGGTACGTATCGGTTTCGGTATCGGCCGAAACTGGTACCGAAACCAATATTGTCATCCTTGTCACCATCAGGCATCAGCTGATTCAGACAGTGGATGGTGGAACCAGCCACCTTCTTGCCGAACATGCTTGGTCACCAATAGCCCCCAAAAGAAGAAGATAATTCATCTAGAGAATAACGCGTGAAACTTCTGGTTTGTGATAAGCCTGGATGCTACTTTGAGGACCTGGATCTCTTGTTGCCATACGCAGTGAGGAGGATTAGCCCTAAGATCAGGGTTGGCAGTATCGGCCGAAACCGATACGTTTTGGCCCTAAGATCAGGGTTGGCAGTATCGGCCGAAACCGATACATTTCGGCTGAAACGTATCGGTTTCGGCAGGTACCTATCCGAAACCGGACCTGCTCACTGTAGCAGGTCCGAAACCTAAAAAAATATTTTTTTAATAGTTTCGGACGAAACCATTAAGGGTTTCGGCGAAACTAACCTGTTTCGATTCGAAACCGGACGATTTCGGCCGAAACCAGACAGGTTCAGTATTTTTTTTAGTTTTTTGAATGGTTTCAATCGGTTTCGGCCTACCGAAACCGATACTGCCTTCCTTGCCTAAGATCACCTGTTCACAGGCAGTTCTTTTGTTCAGGAAGTTTGGCAGTAGGTTCTTGACAACATCCAATATGCTTACCAGCTGGAACAAGAGATGGGAACTGAAGCGTGATTGAATTGTCTGTCCTTCAGATAGGTAGGGGGTGGTTATGTAGATAGAGTGCGACACCTTCTTGGTGTGGGTTAATTCTGTATAGGGGTGTTTCTGAGGGCATACGGACTGTACACTTGTGAATTCCCTTCCTTTATCATCTAATAAAATTGTGGTATCCTTTACTTTCACGTGTCGAAAGTTAAAGCTCCGCTTGAAGTGCAAGCATTTATATGGTTACTCTCAGCCAGGCATATCATCACTAAATTGCATTTTAATGCAACATCGTATGGTCTTTGTGTGGACTTCAGCATAAGGATGTTGACCATCTGATGATTAAGTGTCCTGTCAGTAAGGAGGTCTTGAGTGGTTTAGGACAGGTTTTCCAAATTGATGATACTTTCACTTGTGTCCCACAGATGTGGGTGTATTTCAACAAGACTCTGAAGGCTAGCAACTATTAAAGCAAGGAAACTACTGCTTGGTCTACTCCCTCATGTGATTTGCTGGAGCATTTGGAGGAAGAGGAACGACAACATCTTCAGGGGAAGTACAGTCTGTTGAAGATATTTACCTTAGAGCATTGTCTCTTATCAATCAGTGGTTCAGACATATTTTGAGTATGTCTCTCTCTAGAAGGTTGGAGGAGGACTCTTAATTCAGGGTAGTAGCATAGCTCCCTTGGAGTTCTTTTTTTAATTTTTGCCTTTTTATTGTGAATGAGAAACCTCTCCTCATCACTACTGTAGGAAAACTGGAGCAGTTCCGTAATTTTAAATTTATTTGAGTCTTTCTTTGTCTTTCTGTGTTGGCCGCCCTCTCTAGTAAAGGCAGAAATGTAATTTTTATGTTGGATGGTTAATATAAAACAAGGGCCGACTAGTCTGGATGGCAGTTTGACCTCTCTCCTCCCTCTTCTCTGCACTTAGCTCCTTCTATCATGGTATCAGAGTAGCAACCATCCTAGGCACCCTCTCTAACGTCTCCGACCACCGAAAGACCCCACACACTGGATCACAGCCCCTTCTAGGATTCCTTCTTCTTCCGCAGGAGGAAGACACTGCTCCCCGTGTTCTCACATACCGCTGATGACTTGGAGGTTAGCCGCACTCTTCCTTTCTAGGGTTTTCTTCTCTCTTCACTGCTAGCGTCACTTCCTCCCCCTCCCCTTCTTCTAGCATGGCTTCCCCCCCCCCTCCATCTTGCTACGGATTGCCCTTGTTGTGAGGGCGGTCCTGTCTCTCTAGTTTTCTCCCATCTCCGTTAATCTTTGGGGGCCGCCCTTCATCTTCTCTCTCTTGCGGCTACTAGGGTTCTAGGTCTCTACCCCCTTCTTTTCTACTTCATCGATGGCGGATTCTACCACTACAGACTCTACTAGCTCTTCCTAGCAAGTTCAACCCTCCTCTCTTAATCCCACGGCGAGAGCTTCTCTGCAGATCACTTCTAACAAACTCACTGATAACAACTATGCTTCGTAGGCTGTCGTTGTTGAGTTGTATATCGCCGAGTGTGACAAGCTCGGATATCTTATTGGTGATCTCAAGAAACTTGATTCCAAGGATACTAGATATGCAACATGGCGCCGAGATATAGTATGGTCATCCGGGAACAATCAAGTCCACCAGCGCCATCATTTGACCGACCATCCTTCACAAGTCCACTACTGCTGAGATGTGGAGGACTTTGGCAAGTTTGTATGGCCGTAAGAAGAACAAGGTGCACTTATATCAACTCAGTCATACTATCCATGAGCAGGGATCTCAGTCAGTGACTGCTTATTTCTGCGCCCTTACAAGCCTATGGGATGAACTTGATTGTTCCTGGATGACCATGTGGACCTATCTTGCCGATCAGCAGACATTTTTGTCTCATCAAGAGGATGATCGCATTGTTAACTTTTTAGGTGGCCTGAATACGAGGTTCTACGGGGACAGATTCTGAACATGGAACCCCCTCCCTCTATTAAAGAGACATACTTTAAGGTCCTCAATAAAGAGCAACGCTGACAAGTTATGGTAGTGTTGGCAGTAATTTTTGCCTACCTACACCTCTGCCTGTGTGATAAAATAACAGTGGCTTACACCCTACAACAGCGAGGCGGCACCTCATCCCTCCCAGTAGGGACAGCAAACCTACATCAAGTCCATAGGCAAACCTGCCAGCAGCAGCGGGGTGAATCACCTCCGGGGTGGACAACAGCAGCGGCGTCAGCATCCTGCGAGAACCCACAGGCAGTCTGGGGTGAAATACTTGCAGCCCAAGGATTGCCTCCGGGGTGAACAAGGCAATGGGATATGGTCACCCCATTCTTCTCCCCCCCGGGGGTTCCGGTCACCTCCCTGGCCAATGGTGAGCATAAGGCAATTGTCACCTCTCCTTTCATTTGATATGGATTTATTCTTAACCCAGGTTGACAGAAAATGGGAGAAAAGCCACTGAGAGAGGCCAAAAGGGGTGCCACGGGGTCATTTGACTCCTCTGGTCTGCATGCAACCAACCCCGGGGGTCAGCCCACCCTGCTGGGACGACGCCAGCGGGGTCGAACTGACCCCTCGGAGGGGTGGCGAAAAGTGTTTTTGACCCCTCTCTCTTTTTTTCTTCTTTTCTCTCTTTTTTTTTGTTTTGGAACACGGGGACCCGGAGGGGTCGGATGACCCCGCTGTCAGAACCGGGATTATTTTCCTCATTCCACCCCTCTGGCGAGAGAGGTCATTTGACCCCTCTGGAGTTATTCTCCCGTGCGCCAAAATCAAAAAAAAAAAACGTGCAGAGGGGTCAAAAAGACTTTTTGCCACCCCACCTTGACAGAAATAGGGGTTTTTGCACCCCACCTTGACAGAATTGAGGCATTTCTCCACGGTTTTGTCAACCTGGGTCCTCCCGCCTTCTATAAATAGACCCCCAAGGGTCCAGGTGGAGAATGAGCAACCTACGCACGAGAAGAGCACCGCCTAAGTCCCCGGGCCTTATGGTTATGCCCTTATGGGGTATGTTTGTAATTTCGCCCCTCAGTGGGCCATGTTTGTAATTATGCCCCTCAGCGGATCATATTTTGTAAGTCTTTACGTCCCGGGATGGCTAAGTTATGTGGTTCTGTCCCTACAACGACGGAATGACAAAAATGTCCTCCCCAAGATCATAAGAGACAAAAGTCCTGTAATTGGCAGTTCTACCCTGCAATCTTTTGTAATTGGGACTATGTCCCTACTTCCCGCGTTGGTGCGGACTTTTGTACAGTCGACAACTCGCCGACAACCTTTGCATTCATTCGGACTATAAAAGCACTCAGCATGTTTTATATATATCATCGGAGAAAATTACAAGAAAACCCCTCAACTTGTGGAAATTGTACATATACCCCTCCTTCGGCTAAGTTGACAAATGCGTGCCTTCTATGAAGCCCCTTGTCATTCTTTTGGTCCGGGAGTATTGTCAGCTCAGTCTGACACCTGGGTGCCACCTCAAACCTAGGTCTGCCTAGGGTGTGGTAAAATTACCGAACTACCCTTTTGAACCAGAAATGGCCTCAGAGCCCTTAAAACCATCCAGAAAGAGTCTCAGCGCCTTGGGAAGTCAGGAACCCGATCCTACTTCCGTTCCAGCCCAGAAATTTTAGAAATACCCTGGTCTGGAAAAATTACCAAAATACCCCCGGGTTGATAAAATTACCAAAGTACCCTCGGGGTCCAAAAAACTCCCCTCTACTTCAAAACTGCCTACGGCTTCCGCATATTTGCATTTCTATTCCTAAATCTTAGGGCTTTGTTCAGGCCTATCCTTAATTCTATTAACATGTCGGTGGTAAATGAGTGGTCATAGAGAGTCTCTCGAGTGAGCCTGCCCTCCACATCAGAACCTCTATAGAAAACTTTGGGATTTCTTTGACAGTTAAACAAAGGTGTTCGGACGTTAGGTCGATGTAAATCAACATTGACTACGGTCAGTGGGAAAAGGTCCAGCACTCGAACCCAAATCGTCAGATATTATGCGCACACACGGAATAACCCTCTCTATGCGGAGGAATGTCTCTTTTCAAAAAGAACATTTTATTGTCTATTTTTCCTACGTGAAAATATTCCGTGTCTCACAGACTGGCACGCCCGGTGGGACTGGGTCTGAGATGCGGCCGCTGCAGGCTTTGTACCCTTGCGGCTACGACGTTGCCCCCGTTGAGCAGGGGCGAGGTTGGTGACGCCTACCGAAGGTATGGCATCGTTAAGGCGGCAGCGCTACCCCCGTTGAGCAGGGACGATACCTCTAGGGGTGGCCGCAGTGGATCTGGTGCCGTGACGGCGACGGCGTTGCCCCCGTTGAGCAGGGGCGACGTCAGCAGTGACTTGATTAACCAAGAAGATCCGGCCAATAGCTGGGGCAGAAGGCCTGACACCTTCGGCCGTTGACATGGCAGTCGAGCTGGCTCGACTGATTGTAGGGATGAAGGGCTTGACACCCTTAACAATTGAAGAGTTGACCGGATGGACCCGACCGGAAACTGCAGCAGGGGGTCTGACACCCCCGACGATGGTCTCCTTGACCGGGCGAGTCCGGCCGGTTGATGAAGCAGAGGGTCTGACGCCCTCGACAGTCGTTTTCTTGGCCGGGTGAACCCGACCAGTAGATGGGGCCGAGGTCCTGACGCCCCCGCTAGTTGTATCGTTGACCGGGCGAACACGGCCGGCTGTTGAGATTGAGGGTCTGACACCCCCAATGGCGGTCTTGTTGACCGGGCTAACCCGGTAGCTTGATAGAGCGGAGGGTCTGACACCCTCAGTAATCGTCTTCTTAGCCGAGCGAACCCGACCAGTTGACGAAATCGAGGGCCTGACGCCCTCGATAGTTGGCCTATTGGCCGAGCGAACTCGACCAATTGTTGAAGCTGAGGGTCTGACTCCCCCAGTGGCAGCCTTGTTGACCAGACTGACCCGGCCAGTTACTGGGGCCGAGGGACTAACACCCCCGACTGTTGCCTTCTTGATCGGGAGGACCCGGCCAGCTGCTGCAGTGAGGGGGCTGACACCCTCAGGAGCTGTCTTATTGACCGAGTGAACCCGGCCGGCTGTTGAGGCCGAGGGCCCAACACCCCCGACAGTTGCCTTCTTGACCGGGCGGACTCGGCCAGCTGCTGCAGTGAGGGGGCTGACACCCTCAGGAGCTGTCTTATTGACCGAGTGAACCCGGCCGGCTATTGAGGCCGAGGGCCTAACACCCCCGACGGTTGCCTTCTTGACCGGGCGGGACCAGGCCAGCTGCTGCAGTGAGGGGGCTGACACCCTCAGGAGCTGTCTCATTGACCGAGTGAACCCGGCCGGCTATTGAGGCCGAGGGCCTAACACCCCCGACGGTTGCCTTCTTGACCGGGCGGACTCAGCCAGCTGCTGCAGTAGAGGGCCTGACACCCTCAGGGACTGTTGTCACAGCCGTGGCTGAGCTGACCTCAACCACGGGCACAACGCCCAGGAAAAAAGGCGAGCCGGCGACTGCTGGGAAGTGGCCGAAAACAAGCGGAGTCGCCAGGTATCCCAACCTGGCGTGGTTGGCGACGATCTCAAGGCCGTAGGTAACGGCGGCCATCGCTGCTGTTGGTGGTGGTGGTGCGTGGCACGAATGGAGTGGTGTGCGGATGCACGAAGAACTCTCAAAGCAACAGAGAGATGTGTCCTCCTCTTCCCATCCTGTAAGAGGAAGAGGGACAATCAGAACCTTGAAGAAGGTTTAGAGGACTTTCTTTGACAGAAAGAAGAAAGGCGGGAAAAGTCCCACCAGGCGTGCCAGTCTGTGAGACACGGAATATTTTCACGTAGGAAAAATAGACAATAAAATGTTCTTTTTGAAAAGAGACATTCCTCCGCATAGAGAGGGTTATTCCGTGTGTGCGCATCGTATCAGACGATTTGGGTTCGAGTGCTGGACATTTCCCCACTGACCGGAGTCAGTGTTGATTTATATCGGCCTAACGTCCGAACACCTTTGTTTGACTGTCAAAGAAATCCCAAAAGTCTTCTATGGGGGTTCTGATGTTGGGGGCAAACTCTCTTGTAGGGCTCACAATGTCCACTCACTCAACACCGACCAACAGAAACAACGACTAAGTTAGGGTTTTAACTGAGGCCATGTTTGGGCAAAACCCTAGGATTTGGGAATATGAAGATGATTTGGGTGAAGCAGTAGGCATTTTTAAAGTAGAGGAAGATTTTCTGGACTCCGGGGGTATTTTGGTAATTTTACCAACCGAGGGGTATTTTGGTAATTTTCCCAGGCCAGGGGTATTGCTGAAATTTCTGGGCTGGAATGGAAGTAGGACTGGATTCTTGATTTTCCAAGACATTGAGGCCATTTCTGGAGGGTTTTAAGGGCTCTGAGGTCATTTCTGGGTCAAAAGGGTAGTTCGGTAATTTTACCAAACCTTATGTAGACCTAGGTTGAGGTGGCATCCCGAGTGTCGGACAAGGCTGACAACGTTCTTGGGCCAACAGAGTAGTAAAGGACTTCATAGAAGACTTATTTGTGTTGACATCGCCAAAGGAGGGGCATATACACAATTTTCACAAGTCGAAGGGTTTTCTTATAATTCTCCCGATCGACGTACAAAGACAATATGTGGAGTGCATTCGATATTTTTATGACCCAACTGGATACAAGGATTGTTGGCGAATTGTCGACTGTACAAGGATCCGCACCAACGCGAGAGGTAAGGACGTAGTCCCAATTACAAAAGATCGCAGGGTAAAACTGTAAATTACAGGACTTGTCTCTTACGGTCCCGGGGAGGACATTTCCGTAATTCCGCCATTGTAGGGACAGAACCATATAATTTAGTCGTCTCGGGACGTAAAGACTTACAAAATATGGCCTGCTGAGGGGCATAACTACCAACATGGCCCACTGAGGGGCGTAATTACAAAAATACCCCGTAGGGGCATGTGAGACACGGAAAAAATCTAATCGACTTTTTATCGTAGATAAAAAATAATATAGATTTTTGTTCTTTTTGAAAAGAAACATCCCCCACATCTGAGTAGAGGGTGTGCATCGTATCAAACGATTTGGGTTCGGGTGCTGGACCTCTCCCCACTGACCGGAGTCAGTGTTGATTTACATCGGTCTAATGTCCGAACACCTTTGTTTAACTGTCAAAGAAATCTCAAAGTCTTCTATGGAGGTTCTGACGTGGAGGGCAGGCTCACTCGAGAGACTCTCCATGACCACTCATTTACCACCAACATATTAATAGAGTTAGGGCTAAAGTCTGAACAAAACCCTGAGATTTAGGAATAGAGACACGAATATGCGGAAGCCATAGGCATTTTTAAAGTAGAGAGGCGTTTCCCTGTACCCCGAGGGTATTTTGGTAATTTTACCAACCCAAGGGTATTTAGGTAATTAGGGCTAGGTCTGAGCAAAACCCTAAGACTTAAGAGTAAAGATGCGAGTATGCGGAAGCCGTAGGCATTTTTGAAGTAGAGAGGAGTTTCCGTAGACCCTGAGGGTATTTTGGTAATTTTACCAACCCAAGGGTATTTAGGTAATTAGGGCTAGGTCTGAGCAAAACCCTAAGACTTAAAAGTAAAGATGCGAGTATGCGGAAGCCGTAGGCATTTTTGAAGTGGAGGGATGTTTTTTGGACCCCGAGGGTATTCGGTAATTTTACCACCCCAGGGGTGTTTTGGTAATTTTCCCAGGCCAGAGGTATTTCTGAAATTTCTGGGCTGGAACAGAAGTAGGATCGGGTCCCTGACTCCCCAAGGCGCTGAGGCTCTTTCTGGAGGATTTTAGGGGCTGCTAGGCCATTTCTGGGTCATAGGGGTATTTTGGTAATTTTACCAACCCAAGTGTCGGACTGAGCTGACAACACTCTCGGACCGAAAGAATGACAAGGGGCTTCATAGAAGGCGCGCATTTGTCAACTTAGCCGAAGGAGGGGTATAAATGCAATTCCCATAAGTCGAAGGGGTTTTCTTATAATTTTCCCGATCGACGTACAAAGACAATATGTGGAGTACATTGGACATTTTTATGACTCAACTGGATACAAGGATCGTTGGCGAATTGTCGACTGTACAAGGGTCCGCATTAAAGCGGGAGGTCGGGACGTAGTCCCAATTACAAAAGATCGCAGGGTAAAACTGTAAATTACAGGACTTTGGTCTTTTACGGTCCCGAGGAGGGCATTTTTGTAATTCTGCCGTTGTAGGGACAGAACCATATAACTTAGTCGTCCCGGCACGTAAAGACTTACAAAATATGGCCCGCTGAGGGGCATAATTACCAACATGGCCCACTGAGGGACGTAATTACAAAAATACCCCGTAGGGGTATAAGTACAAGACCCGGGGAATTACCCCTCACAGGCCAAGACAAACAGAACAAACTCCTTGCGCAGGTGCTCTCCGTACGTAATCCGCTTTTTTTTTCACTTGGACCCTTGGGGGTCTATTTATAGAAGGTGGGAGGGTCCATAGGGGTCAAATGAGCGAATTTGTCTCGATTCTGTCAAGGTGGGGTGGCAAAAAGACATTTTGACCCCTCTGGATGCCAAAAGGGGCTAAATGACCCCGCTGGGGGTGGCCAAAATCCTTTTTTTTAACACGGAGACCGGAGAGAGAGGAGGGGTCGCGCGACCCCGGAGGGCCGGCTGGACCCGGGTCCAACGGGGTCAACCGGCCCCGAGAGGGGTCGGTTGACCCTGCTAGGGCCCCCAGCGGGGTCGCGTGCCCCCGCAGGGTCGCGCACGACCCCGCTCGGGGGCGCGCGGACCCGCGGGGGTCCCCGGGGTGGTGCGCGGCCCCTCCCTCTCCCGGCTTTCGATCTAGAGGGGTCATTTGACCTCTCCGGACGCCGTTTGACCCCTTTGGACGCCGTTTCGCTCTCTTTTCGTCGTCCTGGGTTGGAGAAGAGCCGTGGTTGAGCTATATATCTCGTGGAGATCGCTCCCTCGCCGCGTGGCAGCGCTTCGTCCGTGGAAGGAACATGTTGTTTGTTTGTCTGGTCGTACGTCGCCGCGTAGGGAGGAACTTTTGCGCCCGTCCGTGCCGTGTGATACACTTGCTCGGCTACTCTGACCGGTATACGCATACATCTTCCTCGTTAACCTTCTCGCCGTGGTGTCGACCATAATAATATTGTCGGGTCGATAGACCCTGAATCACGGAGATACTCCGTAGTCCGACGGTGTCGACGATATGTCGTTCTTCTCGTCGAACGTTAAATAGCAACAATTCCTCAATTTAACTTGAGACAAATTTCGGGTACAACAAATGCCCCCCACGGGACGTCCGTTGCGGCCGGAGGCGGGGGCGGATGGCCCGTGCCCTTTGAAGGGAATTAAGTTGATGCAATGTTGGGGTAGCCGTTGCATTCTTTAGACTGCATTGAATAATTGTATTGCTGTCTAAAAATATTTCGGCCCGACGCTTTCTCCATTTTTATTTCTCCTCTTCGTGCTTTCAGCCATGGTTCGTAGCAGTGGGAGTGGGAGTCGGTCGAGGAGGTCCCGTGCTAGGGGCGCCGACGACTGCCGGGTTGAGCGCACCGACCGGCGGATGCCGCCTTTCCCTCCTCGTACTATTGATGATACCAATGTCAACGAGTTGGACCTTGGCTATACGTGGGTCGCTGAGGGCCCGACGGAGAGCGCTGGAGCGGCTGAAGGCCTTGTGGACGTATCTCGGATCGCGAGGTAGGATGGTCTTTACACATACGACCGCACCGGAGGCTACCCGCGTCACTATCCCCTGGATCGCCACCTCTACATCTTTCTCCAGGGCTTTGCTCCTGTCGACATGGAGGCCGACGACCCGACACTTCCGGAGGAAAGGCGTCACCTTGAAAGGGCATACTAGTCGAGAGAGACGGCATGCAGGGATTGTGCTCCCTGACTTATCCGAGTTACCCGGAGGGCTTTACTCGGCAGCGGCAATACCCGGATAGGCAGAGTCTGGGCTCTTTTCAGCGACATGAGAGTCTCACCATCCGAGTTACACCGATGTCTCCAGCGGCTTGGCATTTGCATGAGCAAGACAAAGCCATGGACCAAGTTATAGATGGTCTCTTCTTGGCGCCCGCCGGAGCTAGCTTTGCACAGGAGGAGTACACTCACGACTGCATGTTGGAGAGGATTTTGACTTTGAAGACTCCCAGCTGGTATGGGAAGTGGTCTGTCATTCCTTCTCACAGCTATCACCGGGGCGCGACAGAGTGGCTCTGGGGCATTCTGTTGGTCTACCGATCTTTGTTGGATAGGGTGGGGATCCGCCATGCAGTGACCGCCGCCATGTACTCCTATCCTTGTCACACTGGCCTGCTACAGGCTCTGGTAGAGAGATTTAACCGCCGGTGGGGCACTTTCGTCACAGCTGGCGGGGAGACTTCCCTGGACCTCTGGGCTTTCCAGAGGGTTTCTGGTCTTCCGATTTGCGGGAGGCCTTACGAGTAGCTATCGCCGGATGACTTGCACCTCAGCTCCACTGACGGGGCAGAACACTATACTCTGCCCTATTGCTTCAGGTTCTTGATGAAGACCTGGAAGGACTTACACCGCGAGTGACACTGAATGCCTGGGTGAGCCACTTCTACAGCGGCCCTTACTATTTCCACGAGGAGTTCGCACAGTCTGGCACCACCTGGGATGAGTGCCGAGAGGTCAGAGTAGACGTTCCTCCTCATCCCCGCCACCTGCCTGCACCGACACAAGGATGGAATTCACGGGGGCTGCATCCTGTTACTTATCTGGCAGCTTATCTGGCATACTGGCTTTCCAATTTTGCAGTTCCTCATGGAGAGGAGGGAGTAAGGATGGCAGTGTCGGTTTCGGACTCGATTTCGGCCGAGTCCGAAACCGATACGACTCGGTATCGGTTTCGGTTTCGGCCGAAACCGGTTCAAAATAGTTAGAAAAGGCTAAAATTGGGGCCAGCAGGTTAAGTTTCGGCCGAAACCGGACGGTTTCGGTCGGTTTCGGTCCGAAATCGGACGGTTTCGGTCCGAAACCATTAAAAAATTATTATTTTTTGGTATCGGACCTGCTACAGTGCAAAGGCCCGTTTCGGTGTCGGTATAGGCCGAAACCGATACGTTTCGGCCGAAACGTATCGGTTTCGGCCGATACTGCCAACCTGGGGAGGGAGTCATGCGGGTGGAGGTGATCTATCCAGCCTGCATGCTTGCCTATGGACAGAGACTCGCCATCGCACCAGCAGCCTTGGCGAATATTTTTCATTCGCTTGGGGCTGTCTTCCCACTCATCGCCACGGGAGAAAGGCATATTGCTGCCCACTCATTATTTGAGTGCTTGGGCAGGGCTACTGTTTCCAGAGTTGTCCAGGAGGACTCCGGTTGAGAATCCAGTAGCACCGTTGATTTTCTGGTTTGCCCCAGGATCAAGTGGCACAGCTAGTAGGGGCCAGGCGGGCCTTATCTTTTGTTCCGGTGAAGAGGGGAGAGGGCATAGCCCTTGACTACTTCTCCTACCTTCACCGCCCTTTTGCCAAGCAGAAGGGAGACGCTGTGATCAGCCGGGTTTCCACCCATGCTTTACCCTCCCCGCAGGGCTTAGCAGAGTGGGTCGTCAGGATCCGACCCAGTGTTCTTGTATATCGACGCTCCAGCACGGCGATACTTGAGCCTTACTACCCACACCGGTTCGCCAGGAACTTTCGGTATGATCAGGCTATCCCCTCCAATGGAGAGTTTTCTTTGCCCCTCCGGCTATACAGGCACAGGGACATACACTTGGTCGCGGCAGCTTGGCAGGACTTCCTTTGCCGCGAGGCAAGGCCGGGGTACCCGGTCCCAGAGCAGGAACGCAGAGGCTACTTTGACATTCATTATGCTCGCTGGTGGTTCAAAGCCAGCAACGTCTTCCGAGAGCGCCGAGATGCCATTCGTACAGCTGAGGAGCAGCGTTTAGAGAGAGAGGATCTGCCTCCTTTGTGCGTCGACCCAGTTTTCCTCACGTCTCATTTTTCGGGGATCGCCCGAATTGTGAGTGACATTGAAGAGCGGTGGCGAGAAAAGGGTTGGACGGCCACCGTCGATAGAAGCCAATATTATGGGGCTTTGAAGCCCCTGAAAAGCAGGATAGCATCAGCTCTCGGAGTTCCTTCTTCCTCCACCTCAGGCGTAGCCTCAGGCCCCTCAAAGGCCTATTCTTGGTGGGAGGATTTGCAGGCATCTTGCGGGGTGAGGATAAAGTTCCAGTTGTCCCAGCCGATACCTGACGGAGCGCTTGGAGGCAGTACCTTTGCTGAGTGGAGGGCCCATGTGATCAACGCAGTGGGCTGTGCAGGTCCCCTGGAGTACCTTTCTGGCCTCGAGTTGGCGACGACTCCACTTGCCATTTACGATGTTGTAAAGGCAGTTGCACGCGCCCTCCGAGTGAAGCCGGAGTAGATAGTGTTAAAGCCAGTAGAGCCCATAGCGGCTACAGGTAATCCCTGTCCTCACTGACTTTAATATACACGTGTCTTTATATTCTGGGACATGCATTTATATATTCCCGTGACACTTGCAGGTGGGGCTGTTATGGTAGCCGGTGCCGTACCACTAAGGGATCCTCCTGATGCTGAGATTGGGAGGGATTCTGCTGCCACCAAGAGACCCCGGACCGAGGTTCCTGAGGAGGGGGATGTGAGGTCAGCATCCCGTCCTCGGCTTGAGGTTGAAACCCCTACAGTTGAGGCTGTGTCCAGTAAGTAGCTCCCCTAGATACTGGTCATTTCTGAGCATATATATAGTGTTATAAACACATGCTTGCTTCAGTAAATGCAGCTCCCCCGGAAGCTAGGGCTGATATGAGCTTCTCTCCTCCTCAAGCGGGAGATGACATGCCGCTGGATGAGTCCGTGCCAGACGTTACTTTCAGCTTCAAAGAGCTGATGTCTCCCTCAGACGATTATATGCCGGTGACAGCTAACTCTCCCTCGCCTCTTACAGCGGGGACCACTGGAGGTCAGTCTCCAGGTAGCATGCTCAGCCTTGTTTTCTCCATTGATACATGAAGATTTGAATAGCAATATAGTGTTTTATTGGCTGTGCAGGGGTTCCTGGGGTTATTCCACCTGGTCCGTCAGTAGGAGGTAATGTCGACTCTTCCTCCGGGTCCGGATCCGCTTCTGGGAGTGGATCCACTACTAAGAGTGGGAGTTCCGCGGCCACAGACTCTCTCCCTAACGGGAGCTCAAGCCCTACTTCCAGCGCTACGACCTCCAGTTCTTCATCCAGTGAGAGTGACTCTCGAGAAGAAGGAGAATTAAAAGATACCGGAGGTGAATGCAGCGACATACATTCTGTTTAATTGAGTCATTCTTATAAAGATTTGCTTGACTCATATAATTGTTTGTCCCACAGGAGTGGACTTAGCCAGATCCATGGAGGAGTTCTCACAACTTCTGGAATCTGGCTCATTTGTGGACCTTCTGACAGGCGACAGTGCCTCGACAGGCACAAAGGCCATGGAGGTGGCAGGTGTTGACACCACAGCACCGGGAGATCCTACGCCAGTGGGCTCCTCCGATGTTAATATCGGTGAGGACGGCATAGCTGATCCTTCAGGTAAGAGATGTTAGAGGCTAATAATAGACCTCTTTGCCATTTTGCAACAGTTTTTGCCAAGCTGATTAATGTATCTGCTACATGGTCAGTGACAGGCCAGGCCGTTGAAGAAAGCACATCCCACCCTGATGAGATAGCTCCGGCAAGGGAAGCTTCTCAGGTCGCACCAGAGGGCCTGCAAACTCGAGGGGAGAGTGCCTCGCCAGTAGACACCCATGCTACAGGTACTACTCGCTTCTGACAACGAACACGGCGAATGATATATGCACTTTATTTGCGGCACTAACCCCTCTCCTGTTTTTGCCGTGTAGCCTCCCTTTCTGCGGAGCCGATGGCTGAGGCCTCCCCGCGAGAGGAGGTTCAGGAGGCAGGGCCGACTTCTGAGATTGAGCAATCTTGCTCCAAAAGGGCTCCTGATACCGAGTCTGCCCTTCCTAGCATAGCTGAAGAAGGGGCTGCTATTGAGATAGGTACACAGCTGTTCTCTGGACTTTGACATCCCGTGTCTGCCACTTTATAAATAAGCACTTACATGCTATTGCTTAAACTGCAGCGGATGGGGACACAAATGTCCTACCTAGTAGACTAGGATCAGCTTCTGTTGTTGGTTCTTCCCCAGCTGTTGAGAAAGGGCGGGAGTCTGTGGCAGCATCAGGTATATGACCATGTTGTGCCTTTTTATAGTCCCCTTCGTGCATGTCCATTGGGTTGTGAACAGACACTCATTCCCCCTTTTCCTTCTTTGCAGCTTCTGAGGAGGGAGCCCCAGGGGTACCAGTAGACTTCCCAGCTCTTGGAGTTGAGTGGCCTGACGCCCCTGCACTTGGGATGGCGTTGCATGCTGTTATGGCTGACCAGCTCCTGCAGGGTCTTGATCAGTTGATCCAGGTTGATCCATTGCCGACCGTGGAGACTTTGAGGGCTGACCTGGAAGTATTTACCAGGAGCTACCATGGGTTGAGTCTTCCCCCGGGATGCATGGGCCACGAAGCTGGAAGGCTTGTGGAGTGAGTTTGCCCGCCTCCATCTTGCACAGGAGCGGAGACAGAAGACCCAGCAGCAGATCCAGCGAGAGGAGGAGGAGCTACGTGGACTTCGAGCGGCCCGGGCGGAGGCTGACCTTCACCTTGCGAGTGTCGAGGGACGTAGCCGGCAGACCTCTCTCCGAATGGAGGCGCTACAGAGAGAGCTTCAGGAGGCTGCCGATGAGCATCGTATTGCCCAGGCAGAGGTGGAGACCTGCCGTCGCCGATCTGATGAGCTTCGGGAGGAGATCTTCCAGAGGGAGACTCGCCTTGCTGAGTTGCGGAGGGACGAGCGCAGTGGTTGACGAGCACTGGCACTTTCTTGTACATAGTGCTCTCACACCCCGTTTTTGTTTGAGTTACCCCCGAGGGCTTGTCTCGACTGGCGTCGTCATAATCAAAGAGAAAGAGGTCCTGACAGGACGTTCCAGCGGTAAGCTACAACCCAACTGGCGTCGACCTTACGTCATCCACAAGCCTACAAAGGAGGGGCCCACACGGTCGTCGACCACAAAGGCAACAAGCAGTTCCCTCCACTCAACGGTAATCATATGAAGATGTATCACGCTCCAAAGTAGGAGTTCGTGCACAGCCTAGGCTAAGACGCATCTCTCCTCTACCAGGTACAACACAGTAACCTCTCCCTTCCCCCGGTGGAGGGGGCAGTCCACTTTCTCACCTTACAATGACCATACACCATAACGGTCGGCCCACGCCGGTCTTTGATCAACACACCGCTACAGTCAGTCAATTGCAAATCTTTTTTGGCCAAACACCATAACCGTCGCCCCACGCCAGTCTTTTGACCAACACACTGCCATGGTCGATCAACCCTTAACCTTTTGGCCATACACCCTTGTCCATGGTGGTGCAATGACCAAATGGAAGGTGTGTGGGCCGACCAAGGCGGTGTAATGGCCAGGTGGAGGGTTTGAAGGTTGATTGACCATGATGGTGTTTTGGTCAACCCAAGTATCTCGTCCTGGCCAATACATCGTCCAGGTCGGCCAGCCCATCAACTTGTTGGCCAACACACCCCCTGGGTCGGCCCACGTCAAACTTCGATCTATGAACTGCAACAGTCCGCTAACCCAAAACCCTCAGCCATACACACATCAAAACTGAGTCACTCAAATTTCGGTCAAGACTCCGGCGACACACCACAGAGGCCCATCGCCCCCAGATCTACGTCAAAGTTTCAGATTGCTTGGCAACAGGCTAATCCACAGTGACTACTACAACAGTGACAGGTCGTCAATGGCACAACTCTCAAGTTACATCCCCTGACAACAGCCGCAAAGCCCATAGGTATGAAATCAAAAATAAAAAAACTGGGGCAAAAAATAGAGGGGCTCCGGCGGCCTCAGTCAGCCCCCTCCAGGGTACTGAGGGCAAAAAATGCCACCAACCAAGTTGAGGTGAAAACCTGTAAGGGCGTCTCATGCAAAATTAAGTAACCCCTCGGTGTAAAAACCCACAAGGGCGCACCGGAAAAAGCTAAAGGGAGTCAGCTCTGGCGAAAACTCAAAAGAGCGGTAGAGCTGGTAAAGCGGGAAAAAATCTCTCCCTCTCTCTTCTTGACCGTTGGGAGCTAACAACCACGTCATCCCGCCGATGGCGAGCACACCATCATCTCTGGCCAATACACCCCCGAGGGTCGATCATCAACACTCCTAGTCAACATGCCTCCACGGCCGACCAGCCCCAGTTCTCCGGCTACTACACCCCAATGGTCAGCCTGCCAGTCACAAATTCGGCTAACACACCCCAACGGTCAGCCGACCAGGCCTAGTTCTCCGACTACTACACCTCAACGGTCAACCAACCAGTCATAAATTCAACTAACACAACCCAGTGGTCAGTCAACCAGCCCCAGTTCTCCGACTACTACACCTCAGTGGTCAGTCGGCCAGTCACAATCTTCGACTAACAGACCCCAGGGGTCGGCCGACATCGACAACATCCGACTACACGCCCTAGTGGTCAGCCGACATTGACAACATTTCCGGCTAACACCCCCTTCAGCTGTCAGCCGGCCAGCAACCAGTCTCTAGCTAACACACTGCAGCGGTCTGCCAGCAACAACATTTGGCTAACACACCTCCGGGTCAGCCGACAACTACACCGTCCACAGGCTAGTACACCCCCAAGAATCAGCATGCCTCAACAACAGACCAACACGCCTCACCCAGGCAAGTCTCCAGCAACAACAGACCAACACGCCTCACCTAGGCAGGTCTCCAACAACAACAGACCAACACGCCTCACCCAGACAGGTCTCCAACAACAACAGACCAACACGCCTCACCCAGTCAGGTCTCCAGCAACAATAGACCAACACGTCTCACACAGGCAAGTCTCCAACAACACCAAACCAACACGCCTCACACAGGCAGATCTCCAGCAATACCAGACCAACACGCCTCACCCAGGCAGGTCTGCTACAACTTCGGACCAGCACGTCGCCCCAAGGCCGGTCCTCGATGTCAACAACAGACCACTATGCCTTACAGGCAAAGCCACAATAACAACAATCACATCAATACAAACCAGCATGCCTTGCTAAGGCCGGTCTGCTCTGCCAATTACAAACCACCCCAAGGGTCGGCCTTCACCAGCTATAAGCCAACACACCCCCAAGGGTCGGTCTACACTAGTTCCAGGCCAATACACCCCCCAAGGGTCGGTTTGCACCAACATAGGCCAACACACCCCCAGGGTCGGTCTACCACAACTCCGGACCAACACGCCTCGCCAACGCCGGTCCGCTGCACCAGTTATATATCACAATATCCCGAAAGGCGGGTCTACTCCAACTACAGATCTACATACCTCAGGTGTGGGTCTGCAATGACTTAGGCCTATACACCTCTAGGAGGAAGGTCTACAACTATGTCAACTACCACGCCTCAAGGGGCGGTCAACTCCAAACTCTGACCAACGAGCTTCTATGCATAGTCAGCAAATCAGGGCAACAGCAGGCATCAACCACGCTCCTACCAAACACTGCGGCAACGCACCACAGCATACTAATAAGCAACCACGGGAGCAATAGCAGGTTGCTAGCAATCACATCATACACAACCTCACAAAGAAAGATGAGTGAACATCAAGGATGGCAACAAAATTTACGAAGTTGTCATTCATTAACAAAAAGAAGCCCGAGACATGTCCTCGAGATAACCATATGGCATGTACAATTCGGCTATACAAAAACATACATCAAAAAAGGGGAGGGGCAGCAAGTGAAGTCGGGAACGCGACGCAAGCAAGTCACAGCTCACTCTCCTCCATCACTGTCAGGTGCACCTGGACCACTGATAACTCGGCCTGGAGGACAGCGACATCGTGGGCACCGGACTCCGCTTCGCCATCTGCTTGACATGCCTCCGCCTCGAGGCACTGGACCACCTCCAGACGCTCCTCCACGACCTTCATCAAGGCCTGGACCATGCGTTGGACCTCCTCTATCTAAATGGTCACCGCTCTGCTCTGGGTACGGGAGAGCCTTGGTCCAAGCCTCCTGCTCCACCGCAACAATGACCAGCCCCGCGAGCCTCACCTGTTGTTGTCGGATTGTGGTGAGCCCCCTCGCCCACCTTTCTTGTACGGCTTAGAGATGAAGGTCCAAGCCTCCTGCTCCACCGCAACAATGACCAGCCCCGCGAGCCTCACCTGTTGTTGTCGGATTGTGGTGAGCCCCCTCGCCCACCTGTCTTGTACGGCTTAGAGATGGAGGAACACAGCCCACACTGCCTCAAGGGCGGCCATCCACGGCACTCGCGAAAAGCCGAGACCGTGGTACCCCCGAGTGTGTCCCTCCAGTTGGTCCCTCAGGTCCTCGACGGATAGGAGAGGGTCGCGCTGGATACACCCTTGCAGGCCCTCGATCAGTGAGACTGCGACACTCTCGCTTACAAGGGGCTCCCGCGGCTAAGGGAAGGAAGACCACTCAACCCCCAGGGCTGGGGCAACCTCAGCCTCCTCCATCTGAATGTCAGTTGCGGCTGCACATCAAAAGAAACAAAACAGGAAGTGAGAAATACGTAGGATACTTCCTACCACAAATAAGGTGGAAAAGCTGAGAAAACAATGCAAGGCTCAACGTGCTACTCCATACCTGGAGCGGGGTCAGCTCCCCCCTTTGACGCACCTGCTGGAGTAGGAGAAGGCGGCGACTCCTCAACAACCAAAGAGCCCACTGCAGCCTCCCTCTCCTCCTCGGCCGTCTAGACAGGGACAGGAAGTCCCTCGATCTTGACCGCGGCCACCGATGGCTCCTGCTGCTCCTCGGGCGCAGACGCTACACAAGACAACCCAACACGGTGTGAACATTACATAAAGCTGCATAGCCTATCACCAAGACAAAGGCTAAGAGCCTTTCTTACCTACCGGAGCCTCTTCAACAACAGTCGCCTTCGCTGGTGAGGCCCCAGAAGCTCAAGAGCCGAAGGTCCCCTCTGTCTCCATGGCATCCGTGCCGCCACTCGAGGAGGCCTCTGTCCATGTCTCCGAGGTACTCCCCGAGGTACCAGACGAGGACAACGTCCCTACATGCCACGAGGCAACGACATCAGTCCAACACATAGCTATGCAAAAAGCCAAAGGAAGGCAAAGGATAGACGAGGCCTACCAGCGGGGGTACTCTCATAAGGAATGCCCTTGATATCAACATGCTCGTCGGCCTCCTCCGCCAACGCCGGGGGAACAGACCCCTCACCAGAGGCCCCTACAGTCGGCGGTGGCAGCTCACCCTCCACCGAAAAAGCCGGAGCGTCTAGAAAAGACACATCAGTATACGACAAGCGTTAGCCAAGTATACTCACTACAAAAAAGATAGACAATGGCCAATAAGGTAACCAACTACATACCTGAAGGGCCCTCAGTCGGGGACCCCACCAGACTCACAGTACATGCTAGCACCTACGACGGAAAGGGTGGGAGTGGAAGCTCCATCGGTACTACCGGCAGCTCGGTGTTCGCGGCCTCGTCAAGGACTGCAACAACACCATCCGCAGTTGTCGACTTCATCTCGAACTCTGGGAGCTCCACATCCGGGCCAATCGTGGTCAACTCCCAGACCATCTCAAGGGTGGCCGCCCCATCTCCGACTGCTTCAACAAACCAACCACACAAGGTCAGCGAGACAAGTGTGGTAAAATGGGGGTTATCAACCTCTCAAGTGTCAAGCTAGCACTCACCTAGGTTGTCTTGCACCTCACCGCTCTCTAGTGAGTCGGTGGAGGTAAGCAAGCCCTCCTCAACCAAAGGGAGAATACGCCTTCCACCCCTTCCTCTGCAACACATGAAGACAAACATCTCGTCGGTCGCCTTCACAAAAGAGAGGACAAAACGGCACAATAACACAAATAAGGCCAATCGGGAAAGCCTTACCTGGCCGGCGGCGCCAAAAGTCTCCAATCGCTCAAAGCGAGGGGACATGCCACCCACGGGCAAGAACTCCCCTATTGTCTAGAACAACTCATCAAAATCGACGCCATAGTCGTCTCCCTCCCTCAATAGGGGATCTACCTCGAAGGAGGGAGAGAAGCACATTTCGGCTCTGGCCTCCGAGGGAGTTGCAACACAAAGTCCCACCAATGAAGTTAGTCAAACTTGGCGACAAGACAAGCAACAGGAGTAAGAGGCAACAAAGCCAAAAGCACTTACTCAGCACTGGCTCATCCTCCACATTCGCCTCCCCCGCCTGGGGACGGGAAGGCAACCTAGTCTCCACCTCACCGCCGCCTACTTGAGGACACTTCGAGCGCGGCTGGGAGTCTTCATCCCTTCCACCGAACGGTGTCCCTGCCGAGGGACTGGCGCCAGCTGTCGGGATCCTCCAAAAATAATGTCAAAAATGGCATGACCAACAGTAGAAACAAGAGAGACATAAAACTACAAGGGCCTCTTTGATAATAGAGTAAGAAAAATCGGGTTAATTTAAACCCAGATAAATTATTCCTATTTTTTCACTTTTTCACTTTGATACATATCTGGGTTAAAGTAGAATAACTAATTCTACCTTTTAACTAGAACTAGTTATTCCAAGAAAACTCGGGTTAGAGGTGGGAAAACCTACCTGCCTTATCAAACTGTTTTTTTCTTATTCTTCGGGTTAAGACTCCTTATTCCTTCCTTATTCATTTATCAAAGAGACCCCAAAGGAACATGTCTCACCAACATGCCTAAGCGGAGTCAGTGGTAGCAGAATGAGCTACTCTAGCTTCAGCCGAATCATCCGGGCGGCCTTCCTCACAGCATCTTGGAGTTCTTACAAGGTCCTGGCCTGCTCCACATAGGAGACGAACTCTACCGGTCCGGTGGCGCCTATGGCATTGGCAATATGCCGCCGCCAATTGGAGATCGTCGTATCAGCAAAGCTCTCCGCGTGGAGCACGCTGTATAGTGCGCTCCTCCTGGTGAACCCACAAACAACTAGCAATTGTTCCTACCACATCCTCATCCGAGAGGAGCTCGCTGCCGCAGCTCCTATGGCAGGGACAGACGTCGCCGGCAGCGGTCTCAAGGGCTTGATCGCCCTACTGTAGCCACGCCTCTCCACCGCTAACGCTCGGCTCTCACGCAGCCACTGATGAGCAACCCTCTCAATCTCCCGGCGGATCCGAAAGAAATGCTCCCTCACGAACTCGGCGTCGAGGAAGATAGGAGGCAGATCCTCCCTCCACAACCTCTACTCTTCAGCCTTTCGCAACACCTGGATCTTCTGACGGAACAGACTCTTGTGGTCGAACCACCACCGGGCGTAGTGGACGTCGAAGTGCCCCCGGCAGTCCAGCTCAGAGATCGGCAGGCTAGCTGGTCCACCCCAATGTATGAAGTCCCACCACGACGCAGCAATGAGGTGGGTGTCCTTCCCCTTGTACATCCGACCCGCCAACGGGAACTCCAAGTTCGGCGGGATGACCTGGTCGTACTCGAAGTTCATAGCGAACCGGTGCGGGTAGTACAACTCCAGAACTGTCACGCTCGACCGGTGCAGCGCCCTCACTCCAAACTCTGCTGCTCGGCTAAAGAAGCCCAGGCACTCGACACTCGGGAACTGTCACTACCTCCAGAAATCCTCCGAGAAACTGGGGTAGCTGAACGCCCCAGGGCCGCACAAACTGTCTCTACCCAGGAGGATGGCCTGCTCCAGCCTACGGCGCTCCCCAGCTATCAGCAAGTCATCGCCCTCCATGCCCGCCGGGACGAAGCTCCGCATGAACTCAAAGAGGTGGCGGTCCAGTGGGTACTCCCTTGGGTAGCTCCGAATTCGGTAGTAGTGGTAAACTCTATCCACTCGAGAGATCCGTACCAGGTCCACAGCTCCTGCTCCGCCAGCACTCTCATCTAGTGGGCCATCCACCACAAGGGTTAGTCCACGGTCAGTAGTGTCAAAGTTGGCCAGCGTAATTGTGGGCGGACTCAAGGGCAGCATCAGCCTGTCTGTCCTCCGAACACAATGGTCCTCCTCACCCTCAACATGACGCTCAACACGGCTGTGTGCCCGACCATCTCCGCCAAATCTCGTCATAACTGCAAAGTCACTACAAAGAAAAGCGAGAAACTATTAGCAACACATACAAATATCGTTGGCATAAAAATACAATTTTGTATGCTTCAATGGCAAGCAGAAGCCACGAGACACACGGGCCGCACGCCCTTGTCTTCGACTCCGACGCACCCCCCGTGGGGGCCATTTGTTGTGCCCACTTATTTTCGTGAAATAATTGAGAATTAAAGGTGTGGGGACCACTCTCGAACACCTTGTGGGCGCTATTACATTGTCATTTCTACAACAATCCGGACCCAACTCCAGACCCGGAACGACTTGTCGTGCCCCAGGCGACCTTAAGACAAAGCGGGGACCACCCCCGACCACTTGGCAAGTGGCGTCGAGCCGCTAAGATTTTAGTCACCCAACTAACCCAGGGACTCGCAGCAACGTGTCGCACAGCGCAACACACGACAAAGAGGCCGGCAGCTCCGGGGACCGTTAGCCAGGCTATATAGCTTCCAACTAAAGGTGGGGAATTATCCCGAACACCTTGCAGGCGCCATATTATTGGCAATTCTACAACAACTCGGGCCCGACCCTAGGCTCGAAACCACTCGCGGTGATACACGGTGACCTCCCAAGAAGGCGGGGACCGCCCCCGACCCCTCGACACGCAACATCGAGCCGCCAACTTCATAGCCGTTGGGCCAACCCGGGGCTTCGCAGCAACGCGTCGCATCGCACAGCACATCACAGAAAGGCCGAGAATCACTCCCAAAAAGCCTTCTACCAGTGGCTAAATGCTACCGGCCCCAGTCACCGAACCACATTCGAGCCCAGGGACTGCTAGGGCTAGCCGCACCGCACAACATCCCATCAAGGGTGAGGACCATCCCTAAACACCTTGAGGGCAACACCACTACAACCTTACCTTGGGGCTCAGGTCAAAGCCCGAACTCCGAGGCACATGGCTGTATCACACTACACGACAACACAAAGGACAAACCCCGGGGCCACCCCAAAACGCCCTTTTGCCAGAAGCACGGCCAACGCCGGGACCGGTCCCGAACCTCGGGGCGCGATTTCCAACACCACCCTATGCAACCTCCTACACTGTCCCAAGCAACATCCAGGGGTGGGCCAACTCACAACAGTGGAGGGTCCACTCGGAACGTGCACGGCCTACTCGAAACGGAGAGAGCAACGCAACACGAGTAGAATACTGGTGCCCTCATACGCGCGCACAAGCCAGCCAACGAGCGACTTCCACGTGTCCAGTCCAGTGAAACTTAGCTAAAATTATCAAAAAGGGGGGTTTACATACAGGCGGCCTCAAACGTGCGCACAAGCCAGCCAACGAGTGCCTTCCACTTGTCCAGTGAAACTTAGCCAAAATTATCAAAAAGGGGGGTTTATAGCTCTCTCTCTCTCTCTCTCTCTCTCTCTCTCTCTCTCTCGCTTGATCCCACATGGTGATCCGAGCATGGATGGCAGTATCGGCCGAAACCGATACGTTTCGGCCGAAACGTATCGGTTTCGGTCGATACCGAAACCGAAACGGGCCTTGTCACTGTAGCAAGTCCGAAACCGGACCGAAACCGAAACCGGACCGAAACCGACCGAAACCGTCTGGTTTCGGCCAAAACTAGACATGCTCAATACATTTTTTGCCTTTTCTGACTGTTTTGAACCGGTTTCGGCCGAAACCGAAACCGAAACCGATATGTATCGGTTTCGGTACCGGCCGAAACCGATACCGAAACCGATACTACCATCCTTGGATCCAAGTAAACCCCCCCCCCCAGGGTGACCCCAGGCCACCTGGTTCGGGTAAAGCCTCTCTCTCTCTCTCTCTCTCTCTCTCTCTCTCTCTCTCTCTCTCTCTCTAACCCCACATGGTGATCCGGGTAACCCCCCCCCCCCCAGGGTGACCCCAGGCCACCTGGTTCGGGTAAAGCCTCCCCCATTTTTCAAAAAAAAAAAAAAGCAAAAATCACCAAGCGGTCCAGGTAAACCCCCAAGAGGTGGTTTACGCGGAGTCGTAGACCAAGTTGCCCCATGGCAACTTGGGGTTTATGCAGACCAGGTTGACCCCTGTCTCCGCATAAACCTCCACTTTTCACAATAAAAAATAAAAAATAGCCAGCCTGCATGCTGGTCCTAAACCCCCTTTACCTAGACCATTCAACCATTTTTCTTCCAAAATCCATTAAAAATAAATATTTGGACCTTTACCCAGACCAACATGACCCCCCTCAACATTTACCCGGACCAACATGCCCTCCCTTCAATCCTAAGCCTATAAAATCCCCCTGAGAACAAGGTTGGCAGTCTCTGTTTCGGACTCGGTTTCGGCCGAGTCCGAAACCGATAGAAATCGGTATCGGTTTCGATTTCGGCCGAAACCCGGCCGAAAGCTTTAAAAAAATTGAAAATGGACCTAAAAGTTCATAAACAAATAGATATAAATAGATATAAAGTTAATAATCACATAAAAAGGCTTTTTAATTCATTAGACATGCATTTGATTGTAAAGAAATTAGATTAAGTGCAATAAACATGAAGTAGACATTGAAATTCAAACATTGAATATGTTAAACTATTATTCTTGAGTACATACTAAGCATAAAGTAGGTTCAAGCATTACAATAAACCTAATTAGGCACAGTAAATGTTACGAAAATTAAATGATATTTACCTAAATGAAGAGGCACTAATATGGGTAATAACTAGAACCTTCTCCCTCATCGTCTGGCTTTTCATGTTCATACCCATAAGAATGATGCATGTATGGTCTATATTCACTATAACCAAACAATGAGGTAGCCAAGTCATGCATCCCTCTTGGAGTGTTTGGTTGGCTTGATTGGAATCCAGTATCAGCATAAGAATCTTGAGGATGAGAAGAAGAACTGGCCGGATGGAACTGGAATGCTGGTTCATAACCCCACGACCCATAAATCGCTGCCTCCTGTTGGCCACCTCCATAACCTGATGGATGCAAGGATGGTTGTGCCGGTATCGGTTTCGGTTTCGGCCGGGTCCGAAACCGAACCCCGGCCGAAACCGAACCAGTTTCGGTTTCGGTCTGAAACCAATTTAATACTTTTTTTTAAGATTACATTTGGTTTCGGCCGAAACCCACTCTTTGGTGTCGTTTCGGACCGGTCCGAAACCGAAACGTTTCGGTTTCGGCCAAAACTGCCTTCGATGGATGGATGCCCATATTGAGTATGTGAATCATATCCTTGCTCACCCTGACTGTATCCTCTACCTGTGTCTGCGTGGAAGGAGGAAGGACCACGAGCATCCCCACCGCCAGTAGTAGCACCTGCAGCACCTGTAGCACCTGCAACCTTCAATCGCCTTTTGGCCTTTGAGGATGTTTTTTCCTGTGCCGATGTGCTTTCTTCTTGCACCCTTGACATGAATCATGTTCCCCTTGGCGTGTGCCTCAAATAAATCTGCTTCAACTGCTCAATTGTCGGGTCGTCTCGAAACATCATTTGTTCTCTCAGTTTGCCCATGCACTGATGTACTTCTTCTTCTTAAGGATGTAGGTGCCTTGCCCATTCTAGGAGTGACTGGCCTGCTATCTGAGTCTGAGTGTCTAGCTGGCTGAAAATCATGCTGCTCCTCAGTGTCATCAACAACCCCAGGTGGGTCCCTTCTCTGGTGTGCATGAGTATCTCTGGCCCTCTTTGATTTTCTTCTGAATTCGGGATCTCTTGACTCATCTTCATCTAGTATGTCCTCTGCCCATCTTCTATCATCATCATCAAAAACAGGCTCATCAATCTGCTCTCGTGTCTCCACCCAAGACTACAACGGATTCTCATCATCAAATAGGACATCCACATCAATTTCTGCACTCCCATCCTCAGCGACGCGTTCGTCCCTCAGCATTTGTCTTATCTTCATGTTCTTTATTCTCAGTCTCATATTGTAATGACAGTAAACCAATTTTTCTAACCGTTCAGCCTTTAGCCGATTGCGAACCTTTGAGTGTATAAGGCTGAACGTGCTCCAATTTCTTTCACATTGGCTTGCCGATGTTGTTTGACTGAGCACCCTAATTGCAATGGAAGCCAATGCATTACTGCCCACATCTCGGTTGTTCACCATTATCCACCAGTCAGTTGTTCCACCAACCATAAACAAATGCATATAAGTTGTAGAAATATATATTCAGGTTAAGAAATCAAAAAAATAAAATATACCTAGGCTCACTCTTCCCACAGCGTCTTGCAATTGGAAGTCAAATATGTCCCAGTCCTCATTCTATAATTGTTCATCTACAAACATAAAGTAATACATTAACATAACTACTTAAATAAATTCTATACCTGTTATTGATAAAATCAAATAAAGGCCAACCTCTACTTCGGCCTGAAGTCTCTTTTCTGATGTCCTCGATAAACGACCGATCACTTTTAAAGCCCCTTGGAGCACCTCGCCATCAACATGTGCATCGGCATCGTACATAAATCGAGGGTTAAGGAAATAACCTGCATTTGTGTATAATTAACTAAATGTTATATATAAATAACATATAGGCAATACCCCACTTTCAGTATAATTAATCACTCACCAGCTGCATGCAAGTCGTGGTGTAATGTGTTGTCCCATCTCTGGTCAATAATTTTTCACCATTTTGCACAATGTCTGGGAAGGGAATCCTGCAACTCCAATTTGACACGGTCCATGGCCTCGTACAGATAGCCCATATCATTCTTCTCATCGCCATCCACTATTCTTAGGACCTTCACGAGGGGTGTGACTACTTTCAAGTACCGTGACACCCTGTCCCAGAATTTGTTGTCGTCCACGATGTGGCACACATCCAAATAATCCATCTGAGCATCAACATTTCCCTTGTCGATGTATTCCCGCAGGGCATTGTGGTACATGAAAGCTTTCAGCTCATTCTTGTACCTGTGCAAATAAATGAAATTTGAAGCTGCATATTGTTACATATCAGTAAGGATAAAGTATCAAGAATTGAGATCAATCTTACACCTGTGCAAAGGCTCCAAAGAAATAAAATTGGAAGCAAATCTGGTTGGGCCTGCACGGATGATATCTCGCCCTCCACTGGCATGCACCCTAAACATATTCAATATCCTAGGAGGGCCATAGATATACTGTGTGACTTTTTGTGCCTTGTCAATTGTCTTCTTCACATGCTTTTCCTTCCCTATGTCTTCAAACATCAGATCCAGACAATGTGCTGCACATGGGAGCCAATATAAATGACTGCGCTTCTGCATCAATTTCTTCCCTGCAGCCTTATAACTGGCTTCATTATCAGTCACCACTTACACAACATTCTCCTCTCCAATTTGTTCTACCATGCCATCCATCAAATGAAACAAATAATTTGCATTCTTTTCATAATCTGATGCATCAACTGATTTCACAAATACTGTACCTTCGATGCAATAAATCAAAAAGTTTATCATGGACTTCTTCGTGGTACCAGTCCAACCATCACACATGATGGTGCATCCTCTCTCCACCCATATATGCTTGAAGCTTTCAACCCAATCATGGAGCTCCTCAACCTCTCCCTCAAGGCCACGCCCGTATATGTCTCGACGTGAGGGGGCCTTCAAGCCAGGGCCAGCATCTGCTATGGCATCTATCATAGGTTGGAAATATTCACTTGAAGCTACATGTGCAGGGACACCTGCATGAAAAAACCATTTGTAGATACTTTTAAATGCATGCCCTGCAACTTCTGCTGATTTTTTGACCCCTCTCAATGCTTGCTTGATTTTAGGTTGTGTAGCATGGGGCCTTCTGTGGAGATAGATGTCCATGGGACCAATGTCAGGACGTCGTGCAGCTGTACTCTCGTAGGTCCCTGAACCCATGGGTCCCTTCCCTTTCCTTCGAGCGGCTTGTTCACGCTCCCTTGCTTCAGTCATCTTTGGATCAGAATCCTCAGTGCCTTCCTCATCATCATCCCTCCTAAGCCTTCTGCCAGAAATCTCCTCAGCAATTTCAACCTCATCCTCAGCCCTTTGTTGCACCCTCTCCTTTTTCCCCAGAAGGCACTGGCGCATCTCTTCTCGCACCTCTCGGGGACAGTGGTCACATTGTCTCACCTCTCCTCTTACCCCTGCCAAATGTTACTTTCCTCTGGTAATTCCGCCATGTAGCTCCCTACCACAGTAATTGCATTTCACCTTTCTTCTCTTAGCATCAACTAAGGTCAGGTGGGCCCACCCCGGATCCTCCTGCCCTTGTTGCTCCTGTGTTTGCTGACGTCTAGGCATGATGCTGCATTAAGACAGTCAAAGAAAAATAGTATAGTTGTAAGTACATTGGAAAAATTACGGCTTAATTATCAATTACCCGCATGGCCGCATGCTCCCACCCCAAAATCTTTAATGAAGTTTAATTTAACATCAATTGAGCTAAATCAAATCAAAATAGACAAAAGCCCCAATTTCTATGAACTAATTAGGGCTTAATTAGCAATTAACCCTTAATCACCCTTGGAAAAAAATAATTACCCGCATGCTCCCACCCCAAAATCTTCAATAAAGCTTAATGTAACTTCAATTGAGCCTAATCAAATCAAAATAGACAAAAGCCCCAATTTCTATGACCTAATTAGGGCTTAATTAGCAATTAACCCTTAATTACCCTTGGAAAAAATTAATTACCCACATGCTCCCACCCCAAAATCCTCAATGAAGCTTAATTTAAGTTCAATTAAGCTTAAGCAAATCAAAATAGATAAAAGCCCCAATTTTTATAAACTGATTAGGATTTAATTAGCAATTAACCCTTAATCAGTAATCACCCTTCGAAGAAATTAATAAGCAAGGCTTGCTCACCCCAAATTTTTAACCCAACCAAAATAACACAACAAAACAATCAAACCCTAAATTAACCCAATCAAAATAACCTCAAACAAAACAATCAAACCCATGATGTTGTGTTGGCCCCCGGTGTGCACAGCGCATCTCCCTCTCGGCCTCTCCCTGTCCACCTACAGCAGGCGCAGCAGCAGGCTTGCAGCAGCCTTGGTCGCAGGCTCGCAACAGCAGCAGCTCGCAGCCTCGGTCGCAGCAGCAGGTCGCAGCAGCAGCAGCAGGTCGCAGCAGCCGCAGTGAGGGTTTCGGCCGTGGGATGGGGTTTCGGGGAAGAGACCACAACAGCAACTGGGTTACGGAGGGTTCACGTGGGTTTCAGCCGAAACCGTCCGGTTTCGGACCGAAACCTGTATCTTTCGCCCAATACCCATATCGGTTTCGCCCGAAACTGATATGTTGTTTAAGTTTCGGACCTGCTACAGTAAACAGGTCCGAACTCGGATCGGGTATGGCCGAAACCGAAACGTTTCGGCCGAGACATTTCGGTTTCGGCCGAAACTGCCATCCATGTCTGAGAAGGCCAAGGGTCACATATTGTATATTGCACTGGACTCCTTCACACCGGACAACACTTCGGCAAGCTCGAGCTCGTGGAGGAAGCTAAGGCGCAAGGAACGCAACGTGGCTTGTTGGCATTATGATTTTGGCTAAATACATGCCGAGGGTATGTGACATCAACACCCCTCATACGGCGTCTAGCCAACTCATGAGTCCCCTGACGGACACTATGTACAATGGCGGAAAAACCCACGTAGACATTATGTACAGCAGCGGAAACATCTGCATGGCTATGCAATGACTCGAGAACTGGCATCGATGACGGAATTGTCCCGCGGCTTGCACACAGCTTGTACTCGAGCTTTCAATGCCCCATGTAATGCCTTTCATGGCACTTTTAATAAGATATAGTCGGGAACTCAACTTCTGTCCCAACTGACTTCCAATCTCACATTATCCGTCTGTTCGTCTCACACTCGAGCCAGTACCTGCCAGCTCCTTGTCGAGCCAGTGTCAACTGCTCCACACCCGAGTCAATACATGTCAACTCCTTGCCGAGCTAGTGTCTGTCGCTCTGCTTTTCAACCCTATGCCTCGCCCTGACAAACCTAGAGTCCGCGTCCCCGCCAACATCCCGAGCTAAGTCTGGTCTCCCTGCTTCCTATTACCAGTGTTGAATGGTTGTTCCGTCGCAGCAGCACGAATTAAGCCCTCCCGACGTCACGGCCTCTTTAGTCCTCCTTCAGCAGTAGAAACAAAAGTGTTCGAATTACGTCCGATGTAAATAAACATCAATCGCTTGTGGTCGGTAGGGAGACATTCTGCACTCGATCTCCACATCGCTTGATACACCCACACTCGTAAAACCCCATTGGCGCCAGCTACCTAAACAGGTACCACGCGCCCACATACCCTATCTATGTGTTGCATGTATTTCCGCGCCCACATGTCATGTCCTGTAGGCACATCTCCGTTGAAACTTCGTTCTGCGGGTTATTGTCGAATTTCAACTGACACGCCCGCATCACACCCAGACAAATACACCATCTCACAAAACACACACAAACACGCATGTCAAACAACAGCCTACACCTTTTCTCTTACACATTTTCCCGCTGGTTCTTCCGCGTGTGTCCACATCCACATTTTCTCAAACAAACAAAAACAAAACAAATTGCAGTATTATCCACTTCCAGACTAGCATTCCTCACATGTTCTAGCCAATTTACCAAGCTCCAGACATGAACATGGTAAAGCAACAAGAACAAGAAGTAGAAATAAAAAGAGTACAAATTATCACAATAGAACCACAAACATGTATGTAAGGTGACTATGAGGTTGGCTCAGGTAGCATGGCAAAAGGGACTCTCCATACACAAACCAAACAAACTAATTGATAGCACTCACATGAGCCAAAAGGATGCCACACAGGTATGTCCAATAGAAATTTGAAGAGCAATTCACAGGCTATCTTGATAAAAATGAAAACTCAATTAAATCATACCAAGAATGCATGTCTAAATTGTATCAATGTATTTTAAATAGTGGGAGATGTCTCTTTGATATATGTGGTTACCAAGTATACTCCAATCCTTCTGAAGGAGGTTCAACCACACAATGAGCTGCAGCAGCCATGGCAGGAGAGACATAAGCACCAACTCCTATTATACTTGATGTAGTGCCACCAGGAGCCCCCACGGTGCTTAATGCAGGTCCATTGTTACCAGCACTACTGATGAATATTATGTGATGCTTATCCACCACCTAGATTAAAAAGAGCAGGAACCATCGACACAGTTACAGAGGAGATAAATACCCAAAAAAACACAAAAGGGCATCAACAAAGAATATGGTTGCAATTGTATAGTAGCAATACTTCGTTCACAAGGTCAACAAAACGTCCATAATCTGGCAATAGCGTGGGCTCCCCATAACTCATATTGATGAGATCACATTTATGCTGCAAATTACGAAATGAACAGTACAGTAAATGTCATGTATACCCTACAAAGAACCAACAAAAAAAGATAGTCCCTTCATGAAAAAGAGTGTTGAAGTAGAAACAACCTCTTCCTATTGCCTGCACAAGAACACAGCATTGAGGAACCTCAAGGTGCCAATTATGTGATAGAAAATGCAGAAGTACAAGCATAAATAAAAACATTTACATATCATTTGGGCAAAAGCATGCAAAATAGTAAGCCTTCTACACAAAGTTGACCAAATAAAATACTGCAACGTCTGCAGTCATAAAAATGTATAGCCATAAAAATAAATTGACTACAAAAAGCAGAGGACATATATCAGAAAAATATCAGTGGCAACTGTACGGGGAGTCCACGAGTACCTCCGCCACTAGAAAAATTGAGATGAGAGAAGGTCATATGCACCCTTATCCGATAAGCCTCTTTCCCTTTTCATTTAGACTCTTTTCAAACTCACATTTCCCACATGTCGACAAGCCTCTTTCTTTGCTTGTTTGTGTAGACTCTTTTGAAAGTCTAGCACAACCTATGCAGGTCGCTCCCTGTTTTCTATGAGCTTGAGCTGCAGCTGAAAAATTAGCCTGACAAGGTACTTTGCACTACCTAGTAGAAGGTTGCTCTTGGGCAGGTTAGTCAGTCAAAAAACTTTTGCCAAATTCTTGGGGGTTTGGATCCCTGATTTGATCCAGCCAACTCCAGACTGATTGGAAGCATACTCTTTGGCCTGAACAGGATGCCGTAATAACGAGCAAAGAGAGGAATCGACCGGGCGAGAAGCGTTGGGCCGGCTCACTGGCTCCCAACTGGAGCAGTCCAGAGCAGTTTAATTAGTTGGGTCTCTATTTGATTAGTTTGTTGTAATTTTGTTTTTACCTTTTGTTCGATTTAGCTGTGATTAGTTGAGATTAGATGTAATTAGTTGGATTGAGCTGTAATTAGCTGGACTGAACTGTATTCAGTTGGAGACTGGCCACGGTTGTTGTGGCTCAGCTCCGTTAGTTAGCAGTGTATGGAGCTCGGGAGAGCAGTATAAATAGACGCATGGAATGATCTACGGGATCTTCAAGTTGAACCCCCAAATGCCAGACCAGCTCTCGAAATAACCATATCCTATTCTAGCCTTAGCCTTCCCATTCTCCTGCTCCCGATAGAATTAGTTTGTATAGACTTCATGAGCCAATTCCGATCCCTTGGTCTTCGTGTTCTCCCCCTTAGTTTAATTAGTTTGGTTCCTCTGTAGTTATTCCGACCCACTGCACTGTTCCTCCAGTTCTTGATCTTCTGTGAATCTTGCGAAGCCTTGTGAAGCTGGAGTTTGAGCTTGGATGTGCGAACCAGGCTGAGGTGGACGATCTTCCCCTAATCTACTGGAAGAATCATAACAAAATGGTGTCTGAGCCTCCTCCAGGTAGCTCCGGATCGCATCAATCCATTAAGCCGGATCGCATCAATGATGTTCTTGCCCTTCTTCAAGATTTCCGGCTTGAGATGCAGACCAAGGTTGAAGGTTGGCTCTATCAGTGAAGAACTCGGTAACGTATCTCATCGAGTTCAAAGTCAATCTCCTATGTCCTTCACATCTTACCCTCCAGACATGGCTTCTATGCTTCAGCAGTACTCCAGTGTTTTCTGAAACCCAGCAGCTGCCACCTAGTCGGCCATATGACCATAGGATTCCCTTAATTGATGAGTCAAAGCAATCTCACAGCCCTCATACAGACATTCACCTCTACAGAAGGACATCATTGAATCCGAAGTCAAGAGAACTCTTTCACAGATCCCATGTGCAGTCCAGCAATAGCCCATTCTCAGCTCCAGTACTGCTTGTTCAGAAACGAGATGGAACTTGGCGTATGTGCATCGATTACAGGGCATTAAATCAGAATACAATCAAGGATAAGTACCCCATTCCCCTGGTAGATGACCTCCTTGATGAACTTCATGGGTCAAGGTACTTTTCCAAGCTGGATTTGAGATCTGGCTATCATCAGATTAGGATGCACTCAGATGATGTGCACAAAACTGCCTCCCGGACTCATAAGGGGAACTATGAGTTCCTAGTGATGCTGTTTGGTCTCTCTAATGCACCCTCAACTTTTCAAAATCTGATGAATGATATCTTCAAACAATGTTTGAGAAAATTTGTGCTGGTCTTCTTCGATGATATTTTGATTTACAGTCCTGCTTGGGAACTTCATCTTCAGCATGTGCAGCAGGTGCTTCAAATCTTAGTATCTTACAAGACAATAGTTTGTATGCTAAGCACTCTAAATGTGTATTTGGGGTAACAAAGATTGAGTACCTGAGTCATAATATCTCAGAGGAGGGTGTTTCAATGGAACAAAGCAAATTGCAAGCCATGCCCACCCCAAAAAACTGTGAAAGTGTTAAGAGGGTTTTTGGGTTTGACAGGCTATTACAGAAAATTCATCAGAAATTATGGTTTTATTGCTGCTCCATTAACCCAGTTATTAAAAAAAGATAACTTCACATGGGTCCTTGCTGCCGAATTAGCCTTCCATGCTCTGAAGTCTGCCGACAATTCACCAGTCTTAGCACTGCCTGACTTCAATGAGCAGTTTGTGGTTGAGTGAGATGCCAGCGGCACTGTGTTAGATGCAGTTCTGATGCAGAAGGGCAGGCCAATTGCCTATTTAAGTAAGGCCTTCTCCACTCAGGAGCTGGGCAAATCGGCTTATGAAAAAAAAATTGAAGCCACTATCTTTGCCGTACAGAAATGGAGGGTAGGCACTTTGTAATCTGCACAGACCACCAGAGTCTCAGGTTTCTGTTGAAACAGCAAGTCCATACACCAGCCCAACAAAGGTGGTTAGTCAAGTTATTAGGCTATGACTTTGCACTAGACTCAAGACTCCAAGAAGAAAACAATGACCCAGCCTGTCTTGCAATCTCGGTTGTGGTTCCTGTTTGGTTCCAAGAAATCCAGGCTGCTTACCTCTCAGACGAAGCATTCAAAGCCCTGATTGAGAAATGGAATTCTGGGAATCTGGATCACACTAAGTACAGTGTCAGAGGAGGGTATAGGGAGAATTTTTCTTTACAAACCGCATTCTCTGATTGATACCTTATTGCAGGAACATGATGCATCCCCAGAGTGGGGACATTCGGGTTACCATAAAACCTTGCATCGACTGAAGAGAACATTTTATTGGCCAGGCATGCATGAATCTGTGAAAACCTATGCGCAGAGCTGTGAGGTGTGCCAGCATAACAAAACCCTACAGCAGCACCCAGCTCGGTTGTTACAACCCTTACGTATCCCGAAAAAAAGTTGGACCCATAACAATATGGACTTTATAGAAGGTCTGCCACCCTCACAGCACAAATCCACCATCCTAGTGGTCATAGACAGACTGTCCAAGTATGCCCATTTCATACCCCTCAAACACCCCTACACCCCAGTCTCTGTAGCCCATGACTTCATACAGCATTGTTAGGTTGCATGGGTTACCACAGGTCATTGTGCCTGATCAAGATGCATGTTCATCAGTAATTTTTGGAGGGAAATCTTCAAATTGCAAGGCCTACACATGAGCAATGCATATCACCCTCAAACTGACGGGCAGGCAGAAGCATTGAACAGATATTTAGAAACTTATCTCCAGTGTTTCTGTTTCCAGCGGCAACATCAGTGGGTGTCTTGGTTACCATGGGCAGAATATTGGTATAACATGTCTGTCCACACGCCAACTGGCATAACCCCATTTGAGGCTGTTTATGGTGTGCCTCCACCATCTTTACTCTCCTATGTCCCCGGAACTTCACAGGTTCAAGAGGTTGCAGATACATTGCTCAAAAGGGATAATATTCTAGCGGAGCTTAAGCAGCACTTGTCGAAGGCCCAACACCGAATGAAGAGGTTGGCCGATAAAAACTGTGTGGATAAGCAATTCAAGGAAGGTGACTGGGTCTATCTCAAGCTTCAGCCGCACAGGCAAAACTCAGTGGTCATGAAGTACAACACCAAGCTTAGTGCCAAATAATGTCGCCCTTATCAAATTCTGCAGCGTATTAAGGCAGTTGCATATCGCTTAAACCTGCCTCCAGACTCCAAGATCCATCCGGTTTTTCACATCTCACAATTGAAACTTCATCATGGTACTGCATCTCCACAGGCTCTCCCTCTGACACTCCAGGGCAGGCGCCTCGTCAAACGAGACAACAAGGCCACTGTGCAGCTCCTAATTGAGTGGCAGGGACAATCTTCTACATGGGAAGATTGCCAGGATTTCATCACCTGCTACCTCTCTTTTGACCTTGAGGACAAGGTCTCTCAAGATGCGGGGAAGGAGTTTGTAACGAGCAAAGAGAGGAATCGACCGGGCGAGAAGCGTTGGGCCGGCTCAACGGCTCCCAACCGGAGCAGTCCAGAGCAGTTTAATTAGTTGGGTCTCTATTTGATTAGTTCGTTGTAATTTTGTTTTTACCTTATGTTCGATTTAGTTGTGATTGGTTGGGATTAGCTGTAATTAGTTGGACTGAGCTGTATTCGGTTGGAGACTGGCCAAGGTGGTTGTGGCTCAGCTCTGTTAGATAGCAGTGTACGGAGCTCGGGAGAGCAGTATAAATAGATGGATGGAATGATCTATGGGATCATCATCCTTGAATGCCCAAATGCCAGACCAGCTCTCGAAATAGCCATCTCCTGTTCTAGCCTTAGTCTTCCCATTCTCCTGCTCCCGATAGGATTAGTTTGTGTAGAGTTCTTGAGCCAATTCCGATCCCCAGTTCTTCGTGTTCTTCCCCCTTAGTTTAATTAGTTTGATTCCTTTGTAGCTCTTCCCACCCACTGCACTGTTCCTCCAGTTCTTACTCTTCTGTGAGTCTTGTGAGGCCCTGTGAAGCTGAAGTTAGAGCTTGGAAGTGCGAACCAGGCTGAGGTGGACGATCTTCCCCTGATCTACTGGAAGAATCGTAACACATAACCCATCACGGAGACGTCTCCATGGCATGCATCAAGGCACATGGCATGTATCCATGGAAGATGCCCAGCATGATGATCAGGAAGCCCAGAGTGGCTAAAGATTTTCCAGCTTGCCATGATTCTGGATTTCTCCATCTCTTATTTGGGCACTCTCAGACCTAAGATCCCAGGAAGAAGGGCAAAGGCCAAAAATTCATGTAGTAGAACTTGCCGAGAACCATATTTTCATGGAAATATCAAATATCTTGATAAAAAATCAAAAAATGAGAATTTGAGAGTTCCCAACATGTGACATACCTTCTGACCCATAATTTAACAGTAAACTAAAGACGACTGGAGGAGATTCTTAAATTCTTCCAATTGGTTTCTGGTTTTCTATGGTCATTGAGCAGTATATGTTTTATCAAATATTATTTAATAATTGAAATATCATACAGATTTGAACACTAGACGACCGTAGTTAAGCATAACTCTTCCCCCATTAAAGCAATGTGACTTATTATGAACAGACTTACGAACATACTGTTGAACCCCATAATTTTGCAGAAGCAATGTGACTTATTATGAACAGACTTACAAACATACTGTTGAACCCCATAATTTTGCAGAATGATTTCAGCAAAAAGAAAATTAAATTAAATACAGGGCGTCATGACATGATGTTAAATTATCGCCCTAAAATTTCTTGATTTAATTCCGAAAACAAATGTTTTCACAATCCCGGGGCGGCATCTAGTTATGGTCATCTAAGGCATCTCTGGAATTAAATTTACAATCTTCTGATTTAATTAAGAGAAATAAACATTTTTATAGTCCCATGATGGCACAAGATGATATAAAATCATCGCCGTTCAAAGACATAATTTTCTGAATTATTTCAGAAAAAATAAATTAGTTCATGTCTCATGATGGCATGGGGTGATATAAAATCATCACCGTTCAGTCATACGTATAACGGGGATCCGTCGGACAAAAAAAATCTACAAGATCCCAGTGAGTTTCGTGCGCCGTAATTGTCTCAAACACTTTACGAGTGACACAAAGCCATATTCCCGTGTGATAAAAAACAATATATATATATATATATATATATATGTTCTCCAACCTTTGGGGAGTGTCCTTGATGCCTCGAAGGGTGTCCCCGGCAGTGCAAGAAGTCCAGCAGCAAGACGGATTGAATAAAGAACAAACAAACAAAACCCTCCACATGTCGCTGCGTCCTTGGATCTCGTGGCAGAAAACACGGAGAAGGGGGTGGAGAAGACAAATCCCAACCCTTTTAAAGGGGGTTTTGAACCCACAGGGGGTAGTTGGCCGCCCACTTGCTCTCCCTCTCTCCCTTAGTCTGCGTGTCAGGAAGCAGACGCCTCCCTCTCACTGTTCTATCTGCAAAAAAAAAAGAATGGGGGCAAGAAAAAAAGGGGAAAAGAGAGGGGATGACCCCCAGTTAAACCTGGGTTTTAACCAGGAAAACACCCCACCCCCCCGCGTTGTGATTAACAGTTTAACACAGGGAACCGGGGGGAGGCTCCCCCAGTTTCCTCCTCCTCCCAGCAAACTGCAGGAAAAACCATCCTAGTTACTCACCTGCCAGGCTAGACCGGGGGAGAGCCCCCCCATCCCCTCCTTCTCCCTACCAGCTGGACCGGGGGAGAGCCCCCCAATTCATCTTCTTCCTCCCGTTGCCCACGTAACTGGGGGAAGGTGGACCGGGGGAACCTCTCCCGGTTCCTCCTCTCTTCCTGGACCAGAGGAATAACCCCCCCCCCCCCCCGGACCACTCCTCCTCTGCCTAGTGCCAACCGGGGGAACCCCCCCCCCCCCTTCCCCCCTACCTGGACAGGAGGAAAAACCCCCAGCCCCTCCTCTTTCGCCTGGGTCCATGCAACCAGGGAACCCCCCCCCAACTATCTTTCTCAATTTAATGTCTACGGAGGGAATTTTCCCCCATCTCTCCCAATTGAATACCTTTCTTTTTGTTAACCGGGGGGAACTCCCCACTCTCTACATTTAATGTTAGCCGGGGGAACACCCCCCTCTCTCAAAGTGAAAATGTCAACCGGGGGGATTTCACCCTTGATCTTTTCATCTCCCCCAATGCCATAAATGTCCCATGCAACCTCCCCCGGTTCACTCACTGTTGGCAATAATTTTTGCCTACCTGCATGTAAAGTGAATTATTGCTTAAGCTCACCACTATAGAAAGGGGCGAACCACCTGTCCGGGTTGGAGTGCCGCCAGGATGGAAACAACAGCCCTCCAACAGCAATAGGCAGACCATCCGGGGTGCAGGTGCAGCAGAAGAAGCCCACCTGGGACTGCAGCAATACATGTGGAGACCTACCCGGGGTGGCCCAGACCTCCCCGGGGTGAAATACCTGCGGAGACTTGCCTGGGGTGGGGCCAGACCTCAACGGGGTGAAGCAGCAACTCACCCGGCCTGTCCACAGCCTCCCGTCCGGGGTGGGGCAGCAAAAGAAAACCGCCTGAAGACCTGCCCGGGGTGAGGCTCAGACCTCAACCGCAGCAGCGAGGGACCTCCCCGAGGTGACAAGCCTCTGGGGTGTTGTCACCCACTTCTCTCCCCCCCCCCCCCCGGGGTTCCGATCACATCCCTGGCCTTTGGTGACCTTAAGATAAACTTCACCCCCCTCTCTCACTTCATATGCAGGTCAATGGAGTAGGAAATGGGTCAGCAGGGACAAAAAAAAAGGCTTGTTCGGGGTCGGATCAACCCGTGCGAGGTCGCCCGATCCCAGACGGGTCCGCCCGCAGGTGGGGCACCTGCCCGGGGTCGCACGGGGACCGAGGCAGACCTCCCCGGGGTCATTTGACCCCAAACGGGTCCAGGGACCTCTCACCCCGGGCCGGTCCCTCTCCCGCGTGCGGAAACCAAAAAAAAAGATAAAAAAGGGGGGGAAATGACCTCCCCGGGGTCATTTGCATCCCGTTTAACCCGTACGGGTCCAAACACCCTCCCATTTAACCCGTACGGGTCCAAATGACCCCGGTGAGCCTCCCACTTCTATAAATAGACCCCCAAAGGTCCAGAAGGAGGCATTGAGCAGAAGAAGAAAATCTACGAAGCATCCACTACGCAGCGCAAGGAATTTGTTCATTGTTTTGACCCGCGAGGGGTAAGTCCCCGGGTCTTATGTATATACCCCTAAGGGGTATTTTTGTAATTATGCTCCTCAGTGGGCCATGTTTGTAAGTTTCACGTCCCGAGACGACTAAAATATGTAGTTCCACCCATATAACAGGGGAATTACAAAAAGTTCCTTTCCGAGGTCCGAGAAACAAAAATGTCATGTTGTTTGCAGTTATACCCTGCAACTTTTTGTAATTGAAGCTACGCCCCTACTTCCCACGTTAGTGCGGATCCTTGTACAGTCGACAACTCGCTGACAACCCTTGTACCCATTTGGGCCATAAATGCAATCCATGAATTCATATGTCGTCTTTGTACACCGATGGGGGGGTGTTACAAGAAAACCCTTGACTTTTAAAAATTGCATAGATACCCTCCTTAGGCAAGATTGACACATGTGAGGCTTCCATGAAGTCTTTGTCACTCCTTCAGCTCAGGGAGGTTGTCAGTCAATCTAACACTCAGATGTCACCCCAACCCTAGGTCTATGTAGGGTGTGGCAAAATTACCAAAATACCCCTGTGACCTAGAAATGACCTAGCAGCCCCTAAAACCCTCCAGAAAGAGCCTCAGCGCCTTGGAAAGTCAGGAACCCAGTCCTACTTCTGTTCCAGCGCAGAAATTCCACAAATACCCCTGGCCTGGAAAAATTACCAAAATACCCCTGGGTTGGTAAAATTACCAAAATATCCTCAGGATTTAGAAAACCTCCCTCTACTCCAAAAATGCCTATGGCTTTTGCGCCTCTGCATTTATACTCCTAAATCTTAGGACTTTGCCTGAACTTAAGGCCTTTTAATGAAGCCCTAACCCTATCGAATGTTGGTGGTAAATGAGTGGTTATGGAGAGTCTCTAGAGTGAGTTTGCCCTCCACATCAGAACCTAAGGAAAGGACTTTGAGATTTCTTTGACAGTCAAACAAAGGTGTCCGGACGTTAGGCCGATGTAAATCAACATTGACTGCGGTCAGTAGGGAAAGGTCCAGCACTCGAACCCAAATCGTCTGATACTATGCGCACCCACGGAATAAACCTCTATACATAGAAGAATGTCTCTTTTCAAAAAGGACATTTAAATATTTTATTTTTCTATGAAAAATTCTGTGTTCCACAGACTGGCACGCCCGGTGGGACCTTTCCTGCCTTTCTTCTTTCTGTCCAAGAAAGTCCCCAAAACCTTCTTCAAGCTTCTGATCGCCCCTCTTCCTCTTACGCGACGGGAAGAGGAGGGCACATCTCTCTGCTCATTTAAGGGCTCTTCGTGCACTCGCACACCACTCCATTCGTGTTACGAACCACCACCACCAACAACAAGACGACGATGGCAGCCGTCACCTACGGCCCCTAGGTCATCGCCAACCACGCCAAGTTCGGATACCTAGCGACGCCGCTCGGCTTCGGCGACTTCCCAACAGTCGTCGGATCGCCGTTCTTCTTGGGCGTTGTGCCCGTGGTTGAGGTCAGCTTAGCCACGTCTGCGGCGACAACGACTGAGGGTGTCAGGCCCTCCACTCGCTCGGTCAACAAGCCAACTGTCGGGGGTGTTAGGCCCTCGACTTCAACGATTGGCCGGGTTCGCCCGGTCAACAAGCCAATTGCTGAGGGTGTTAGGCCCTCGACTGTAGCAGCCGATCGGGTCCGCCCGGCCAACTCTCCACAGACCAGGGGTGTTAGGCCCTCTACTGTAGCAGCCGGCCAGGTCCGCCCGGCAACCTCTCCACAGACCAGGGGTGTTAGGCCCTTCGTCTCATCAAATGGCCGAGTTTTCTCGGTCAATCAGATTACTGTTGGCGCCGCTCCTGCTCAACGGGGGCGCCGCCGCCGCCGCAACGGCTCAAGCTCTACGGCGGCCACCCTCAAAGGTGATGCTCCTGCACAACGGAGGCAACGTCGCCGCCACAATGACGCTAGGCCTATGGCAGCGTCGCCAGCGCCGCCCCTGTTCAACACGGGCAGCGACATAGCCGCAAGGGTATAAAGCCTGCAGCGGCGACATCTCGCTCCGGCAAAACCGTAATTGTCGAAGACATTCGCATCCGACTCGATGGAGGCGAGCCGATCGTGCCACGGGACCGCCACGGCCCGACTATCCCCACTTCCAATCGCTTCGAGCTCCTCCGACAGGCCCGAGAAGACGGAGCGAAAAAAGAAGCAACCCGTCGTACCGGCAACAAATCAGAGTCCAGTACGACGGCCCAAACCACCTGCTCCCCAACTGCGATCAGGGGCAACCCAATTGAGGAGCGTCAACTCCACTTGAAGAAGAGATGGGTCACCAAGGAGGAGGCTCGAATTATAAGACGTGCAAGGGCGGAGGAGCCCTTCCGCACGTCGGATCTGCAACATATGCGGAGTTGGAAAAACACTGAGGCCTCGGCCTCTCCAAGGCCTACAACTCAGCCCCTACAGGGGCAAAAGTGCTGAGGAACCGGCAAGAAGGTGTGGCCGACATCCCCGTCGGCTAGTTCTATGCACACGGAGGAGGATCGCTCCCCTCAAGCTTCTACATCCCGAGTTTCTGTCTTTGACAGACTAGGGATGTCGCCCAAGCCGGATCAACAACCACCCAGAAAGAAGCGGGTGGTTCAGGTGACCAATGACACTGTCAAAGTGTTCACTTGTTATACTACTTCCGCCGACAAGCAGTCGGAGGACATTTCGGGCGACCTGAACCAGCCTCTTCAATACTCGAGGAAGTCAAGGCCCGTATCCCGGGTCCTGGCGCAAACACAATAGGCGCCAACTGTTGGTACATCTCAGCCCGAGCTGGCACGGCAAGAAGAGTGCCAAGAGGACGTTCACAGTGTTGATGGGGACAGCCACCTCCGGCACGAGGAAGATCTGGGGAAAGAGACACACACTCCCGCGTTGGAAGAACTCCGATGCGAAAACCAAGAACTCAAGAACCTCTTGCAAACGCTATTGCGTGAAAAAGAGGTTCATGTCCCACCTCAAGCTGCGCCAACTGGAGTGGAACAACAACCTCTTCCCATTCCAGTCGCGGCCAATGCCTCTGTCACAGCGGCAAAGTTACCATTGGCGGTGGAATTTGAAGTGCCACATCATGAAGCCAATGTCCGATCATCTGCCACCCCTGCTACAGAAAGCCTCATGGCGCAAAGGCAGATGATCGAGCGGATCGTGGAGGTGAAGTTTGCCTAACATGGAGAGAGGGTGGCAACCGTTGATTTGTACAGCGTGCCATATCCCCTCCACCATCAATTTAAGAAGCTTCCACTGGATTGCTCAAAGGCCCCGAAGCTTCAGAAGTTCAACGGGCAGGGCTCCCCACATGAATATCTGGCCTATTACATAACGGCCATGGGTGAATTGGCACTGGAGGAGGCATATCTGCTGCGGTACTTCGCCACGTCATTGACTGGCACTGCCTTCCAATGGTACTCCAGGCTAAAGCCCAACTCTGTTGCTGATTGGGCGGATATGCAGAAGAAGTTCGTCGACCGTTTCCAGATGGTCGAACGCAAAATCTCCTTGGCGGAACTCTGCGCCCTCCGTCAAAAGAAGGGTGAGACCGCACTGGACTTCATCAAGCGATGGAGGGACATCAGCATGCGCTGCGATAATCCACCGACGCCCGAAGACGCGATCACCATCTGCCGCAGAGGTCTGTCGACAGAAGTCAGTGAGAAGCTTTCTGGGCTCAAATATCAGAAGCTTTGATCAGCTAAATACGGTGATAGCGGAGATTGAAATGTTCTTCGCTGATCACCCGACACAAGCTTCTGCCAAAGGCACATCCTCCAAGGACCGTCTGGCAAGCGGCAAGGAGGTAAATGATGTCGACTTCTCCCCGACGAATGGAGACAAAGGGGACGAAAAATCCAAAGGCAATGGCAAAATAACTGATGCCAAGGCGAGTGCGTCTCGGTTGGCGGAGCACATGAAGACGCCTTACTCCTTCAGGAAGGAGCATACCAAGATGCTTTTTGATTTGTGTATGAAAGAAAAGCTCATCACCCTGCCGGATCCACGGAAGCCCTCAGAGGTGGATAAGACAGATGACCCTACCTATTGTGTATATCACCGAAGGTTGGGTCATACCGTAGGGGATTGCTATGTCTTTAAGGATATTGCAGAACAGCTCATTCAAAAGGGATTGATAAATATGTTGGGTCATGCAGTCGACCCACCCCAGCCTCATGCCTGGAGTCGATCGAACCGATCGGCTAATGTGGCCTACATGGTGGCAATGGCTTCGAGCTCCAACGCCTCTGAGGCCGGGCCTTCAAATCAGCAGTCCAACACCGGTCCTTGAGCCGCCCCTCCCTCACTCCCTGAGTGTTTAGCATTGCGGAGGACTATTCGAAAATCCGGTGGGAAATTCGACAATTGCAACTGGAACAGAGGCGTCTGCTGCAGTTCCTAGAGAGCATAGATCAGCAACTGGCCACCTTCCCCTTTGGCCCATTTCCCAAGGGAATCAGTACCACCTACTGGCCGAGCTCCGCTCAGGGGTTGGCTCTCCGAGGAATCCTCAGACTCATCTGAAGGCGAGGAGGATTCACCTGAAGGCGAGCAGCCAGAGAAGTTAAACTCATTCCCTTGGGAGAAGACCCCAAACATCTTCTTCGCATGTCAGCAGGCGGGACTGATTAGCCAGTCACCCATGGAACAGACACCAGGTGCTGCGTTTCATCAAGGCTATTGCCCCTACCATGAGGTGATAGGTCATATCATCAACAATTGCCAGCGATTCAAGGACATCGCTGAGGACTTAATCAGGTAAGGGAAGGTCAATATGGGTGAATCCCTAGTCGACCCGCCACAGTCACATGTACAGAAGAGTCTTCATTTCTCTATCAATGTTATACATGCTTCAGCCGCTTTCCAACTCTCGGAGCCACAGGAGGAGGGAGTCAGTTCCCAGGGAGTCAGTTCTTAACCGCCCAACTCCACACTGTGGTACCCAGGGTGGCGACCCTCTCATCAGCGTTCTTTCCACAAGGAGGACACTGAGAAGATTTTTGACAAGCTCCTGGAAGATGGTCGGGTATTGACATATGATCCGCCGTCCTATTACAATGAGGCGGCCAAGAGCCATCCCCGCTACTGCCAATATCATGCCAGGGTGTCTCACCCCACCCGGGAATGCCCGGAAGTCCAAGATTGCATTGAAATCCCCATCCAAAGAGGGGACATCGATGCACAGAGGAACTCTATGACGAGGCGGCGTCTTAAAGAGGCTGCTAAGAAGATTCTCCAGCAAGCTCAACAGGAGCAGACCAAGCTGCGTGGGACCAAACCCACCTCTCAACAAGTCCAACCGGATAAGTCTACGGGCAGTGGTAATCCTCAGCCAAACCCCAAAGGCAAGGCTGTGCGAGGGGCCTAAGGCCCGGAGCCCAAAAAGCCAAGTCGAGGGGGAAGGTTCCAAACCTCTGTCCAGGCCGGGTCAACCCAGCATCATCATAAAGGGAAACCCTCCACCATATAATAAAGGCAAAGCTAAGGTGCGAGAGCCTCAAGCCAAGGCTCGTATCGAGCCAATAAGGTCGTCAATCGAAGAAAGACCTAAACAGCTCGAACAAGCAAAGCCGCCAGTCAAAGTAAAACCGGCGGAGTTACAAAGCCCCCAGGGGCCCCACTGTGGATTGGCATTGTTCTAGGAGCTGCCGCCTGAGGGAATTGCTCAGGCGATCAATGCCACCTTCCAGGTGCAACCGGAAGAGGCCAACTGGACTAAGGTCACTTCCAAAAAGAGCCGTGGAACCAAGGCTCCTAAGGAGCCGTCCCGGAGTAGAAAGCAAAATTCTGGGGGCAAGCCAGTCCCACCTCCAAAATCAAGTCCACTTTCTTCTCAAGAGGCAGCGCGTCAAAAGAAGCAAGAGAAGAACCGCAAGAAGAATTTGAAGAGGAGGTTGAAGAAACAAGCTGAGCAAGCAGCAGCTATGGAGGCCCCTAGCGAGCCAACTCCTTTGCAGCGACTTCAAAAGCTTATAGATGAGTTAGAGGAGTACACTCCCCCTCATCCCACCATGGTTGTCACTCTAGACAAATACATTCCCTGGGACAAGTTCGGGCGTAAAGCCCGGCTTGTACAATGGCTCCAAGATATGGCTCACCGTCTCGAAGAGGGTGAAGAGTTCCCAATTCCGGAAGAGCTCTCCTTATTCTACAAAGATGAGGAGCTCACTGTGGAGATGCTCGAGGAAATGTTGCAAGAGCTCTCCTGCAACATGGTGGGGATCCCGCCACCCGACAACATTTACTCTCCTTCGGATGATAACACCGGAGGCTAGGCTCCCATGGCGACATATCAGCGTCGCTTGACGAGAAATAGCCGAGGTCGTGGCCGAGGACGAGGACGTGGACGTGGACGTGAAGGTCCCCTAACTCTTGACCGGGTCATAATATTCAGAGGGGAGAAGCCGGGTCCTGTCCCAGAAACCCAAGTTCGGGGAATCCCTTTTATCCTTAGCCCTTAGAGGGTTCGAGCCCCGTCTCAGCGGCTAAATCAGATGGCGTCCCTTTTATAATCGCCTCTTCTGATGAAGAAGAAGAACCAGCTAAGCTACCGATGCACGAGGAGGCGTCGGAGCAGGCTGGCCCCTCTGACAGGGTCAAGCCTACAACCCAGGCAGGTCCTTCTAATGAAGACCAACATGATGAACCTTTGCCACCTCCGGAGGAGTCTCTGGCACCGCTGTTCCAAGAAAATGCGGAAGGCCAGAATGGGGAGGAGCGCCCTTCTAAACGGGAGAAGCCTCGCCAGGCACCGAAGACTCTGGCAGAGATCATCCCGCCATTTGACAAGACCCGTGCTCGGGCGGACCGCAAAATCATTCATCACATGAAGCGATTTCCTACAAATGTCACCATTTGGGAAGCCATTGCTTGGAGCAAGGATCTCAGGGAGGCTCTTGTTAAGATACTTCAAGACCCAGAGGCCTATGAAGCCCATGTTGCAGAGCTGTAAGCCCAGGCATATGAGGCATTTATAGCCAACATCTCCTTCACGGACAAAGACATGTTGTTGTCCTCTCCATGCCATAATCGCCCCTTCTATATGCGAGGGACGATCAATGGGCATGATGTGAATTGCATTCTGGTCGATGCTGGAGCGGCCATCAACATCATGCCTTTGAAGACTTTCAAGTCTTTATACTTGGCCCCTTACTTGCAGAAGGTGAACACGGTCAAGATCTCGAGATTTAACCAGGATTCCGAGGAGACACTTGGTTGGGTTGAAGTCAAGCTAGCTTTGGGCGATTTTGTCACCCAAGCGACGTTCTACATCATCAATGCCGACACATCTTATAAGGTGCTGCTTGGGAGGCCCTGGCTCCATGAGAATTGGGTTGTCCCATCAACTCTGCACCAGTGCATTAAATATGCCAAGGGAGGGGAGCAACATACTGTCTTTGCAGATCAGGCTCCGTTCCACCCAAATGAGTGCCACCTGGCCGATGCTTCCCTATATTTTGGGGAGCCCACTCTAGCAATCCCCGAGCCTTTAAAAGACAAAGGGAAGCAAAAAGTGGACTTTGAAGTCGAGGAAGGGCAGTTGTTCACTGTCAACCAAGACATGGTAAAACTGCACAGGCTAAGCCTCCAGGCCGCCTCCAAGCCGACTCAACCGGAGAGGCGAAGCGTTGACTTTGAAGCTAACCTCATCAGTCGGGTCATTGACGGGTGTATCTCCTTACCGCCCAAGTGCCTTTAACTCTCGTCCCAACGGGAAGAGTATGAGGTGGAGCAGTTGAAGACCTTCACAGTCTCCAATCAACAGAGAAAAAGACGTAACAAGGGCAAGGGGGACAAGCCGATCATCTTTTACAAAGGTGACTTAGTCCCACAGGGGCCTCCCGAAGATGATTTCGACTGGGATACTCCCACCGATATGGCGCCAGAGCCAGTCCAGGAGATGGACGATATGCCAAAGCACATCAGGAAATGTGTAAAAAGTAACATAACCCACAAGCTCAGGACCCCACACGAGCGGCATACTTCCATCAGTTGTGGAACCCTCCGCAGGTCCGTGGGCAACCTCCCTTCTCCCGCAAAGACACGCGAGGACTTGGCTATGACCAGGAGAGGGACTTTGAGGTCCACTATGCAGTAATGCCAAAGGGCTACTGACTCTCCCTTACGGGCAAGCTGAAGTTGAGCCCAAGATTGATGACTCTGTAAGGGAGTCCGGTGAGGCGTCAACCACACCATCATCTTCATCGTAAATCAACAATGACCACCCCTCAGAGGGAGGAGCAGCCCAGTCTGCTAACCATCAACAAGACGAAGCAAGCCCTTTGACTTCAAGCTACGAGCAAGAGTGCTTCGAAGAATTTGAAGTCTATGAAGTAAACACTGACGATGAGGAAGACTTTGTCGACCTCCAACCAGCTCCACCGGAGCTTGAAGATGGTGGTCAAGCAACTGTGGACGAGTTGATCGAGATCAATCTCGGAAGCAAAGAAGACTATCGGCCAACCTTCATAAGTGCTCTCCTCAGTGAGAAAGAAAGGCAGTCGTATCGGCAACTCCTAGAAGAGTTCAAGGATTGCTTCGCCTGGACTTACAAAGAAATGCTCAGGCTCGACCCTTCTGTGGTTGAACACGAGCTGGCAATACTTCCAACAGTCAAGCCAGTCAAGCAAGCTCAAAGGCGAATGCGCCACGAGCTGGAATTAAAGGTCAATGTTGAGGTTGACAAGATGCTCGCAGTGGACTTCATAGAGCCTTGCATGTACCTTGTATGGCTCGCTAATATAGTCCCTGTCAAAAAGAAGAACGGCCAAGTCCGAGTCTGCATCGACTTCAGGGATCTGAACAAAGCATGCCCGAAGGACGACTTCCCTGTCCCAATCACTGAGACAATGGTTGATATGACCACTGGTCACGAAGCCTTGTCCTTCATGGACGGGTCGTTGGGCTATAATCAAATCTGCATGGCCGTCAAAGACAAAGACCATACGACTTTCCGGTCTCCTAAGGTGATCTTCAACTATAAAATGATGATGTTTGGCCTGAAGAACGCCAGTGCAACCTACCAAAGGGCAATGACCAAGATCTTCGACGAGATGCTACATGACCTCGTCGAATGCTATGTTGATGACTTGGTCGTCAAGACAAAAAGGCGAGAAGATCACTTGGCCGACTTGCGTCGAGTCTTCGAAAGGCTTCGACAATACCAACTCAAGATGAATCCCATGAAGTGCGCCTTTGGCGTCTCCAGCGGCAAATTCCTTGGCTTTGTCGTCATGTACCGAGGCATAGAAATCGATCCTGACAAAATTAAGGCCATAAGGGGATAGCCTCCGCCCAAGAACTTGACAGAGCTCAGATCTCTTCAAGGAAAACTCGCCTATATTAGGTGGTTCATTTCTAACATCTCCGGAAGATGTCTGCCTTTCGACAAATTGATGAAGAAAGGAGCACCCTTCATATGGGACGAAGATTGCCAGAAAGCCTTCGAGCAAATCAAGGAGTACTTACTGACTCCCCCTGTCCTAGGGGCACCTGTCAGAGGGAAGCCCCTCATCCTCTATATTGCTGCCATGGATGCCTCTTTGGGGGCACTTTTAGCCCAGATCAATGACGAGGGCAAGGAGCAGCCGTTGTACTACCTCAACCGGAAACTGATTGGACCTGAGCATCGGTATGCTCCCATGGAAAAGGTGTGCATGGCATTGGTATTTGCTGTCAAGAAGCTAAGACACTACCTTCTGGCTCACCGAGTGGAGCTCATCTCAAAATGTGATCCCTCAAATTTCTGCTCAGTCAACCCGTCCTCTTTGGTAGGCTCGGCAAGTGGGCACTTATCCTTATGGAGTTTGACATCACCTTCGTCCCACGCAAGGCGATCAAGGGACAAGAGATGGCAGAGTTCTTAGCAGCGCACCCTGTGCCAGAAGATTCGCCACTCAACTTCGAGTTGCCTGATGAAGAGGTGTTAGTGCCTTCACACGCAACTGGGGAACATTATGAAAAAGTCCACCACAGATGGAGCCGGGTGTCCTCACCCTTGACCTCCCACACTGGGAGTTGTATTTTGATGGTGCTTTCCGGAGAATCAAGAGGGCTGGCGGCCTTACAGACTTCGTCTCAGGTGCGGGGGTGGTCTTTGTATCTCTGCAAGGTGGCATTTTCCACGACTCTTGCGCTCTCATGAAGTCGTTGACTAATAATGAGGCAGAGTATGAAGCGTTAATCATTGGGCTTCAACTGGCACTAGAGATGGAGACCAAGTGTATCAAAGTGTACGGGGATTCTCAGCTCGTCATCCGACAAGTCTTGGGTGTCTATGACGTCCGGAAAAAGGAGCTTATCCCCTATCATGCAGCCGTCATGAGGCTAAAGGAGAAATTCTACCTCTTTGAAATAGGCCATGTCCCAAGGAGCAACAACTCCCAAGCTGATGCCTTAGCAAAGTTGGCAACAGCTTTAAAGCTCCCGCATGAGGGAGAGTTAAATATTACTGTCAGACACCGAAGGCTCATGCCAAGTGTGCTCGACGAAGAATCTGACCTACAAGGTCGACCACATTAAAGAGGGAAATGCTCCCGAAGAAGAAGACTGGCGCGAGCCGATTATAAAGATAAAGAATGGCTGGCTCCCTCCTGATCGGGCTCAAAGGGTACAACTGCTACGCAGGGCAACATCCTACCAACTAATTGACGGTCTGCTCTTCAGGCTCGTCCATGAAAAGGACCGATCGGTCCTCCTACGTTGCCTTTCATCCAAGGAGGCCAGGACTGTCATGCACGAGGTCCACTCCGGATTGTGCGGGGCTCACCAAGTAGGAGTCAAGATGAAGAACAGCATCAAGCTCAAAGGGTTCTATTGGCCCACTATGTACGAAGATTGCAACCAATATACTCGTACATGTCACCAATGCCAAGCATTCGGGCCAGTGCCTCAGAGGCCGCCTAACCCGCTCCACCCAACTGCGCCTACTTGGCCATTCGCGGAGTGGGCCATGGACATTGTGGGGCCATTCCCGCCATCATCCCAAGGTCACAAGTTTATACTGGACGCCACTGATTACTTCTCCAGATGGGTTGAAGTTGTTCCGCTACGGGAAGTTACAGGGGAGATAGTTGTCCGTTTCGTGAGGCACTACATCATATACAGATTCGGCACCCCCAGCCGGATTATACCTGATAATGGCACGCCATTCAGGAACAAGACTGTTTATGCTTTAGCGGCTAAGTTTCATATCGACTGGAGGACGTCGTCGATCTACAATCCCCAAGCCAACGGGTTGGCCGAGGCCTTCAACAAGACCCTCTGTAAGCTGCTGTCCAAGATAGTAGGCGGTCGCAAACGAGATTGGGGCGAGAAGGTCCACGAAGCCCCGTGGGCCTATCGGACTATTTACAAAACCCCTACGGGTTGCTCCCCATTCTCCTTGGTCTACGGAGCCGAGGCGGTGGTCCTTGTGGAAATCGAGCAGACATCTTATCGCATTGCTGTGCATGCTGGATTGTCAGGCCAAGACCAATCTGAAATTGAAAGAAGGCTCGAGGAACTGTCCAACCTTGAGGGCGAAAGACTCAGAGCCTACAAACATTTACAAGTGTACCAGGCCGGCATGACACGTGCTAATGATAAGCTCATCAAGCAAAGGACATTCAAGAAAGGCAACCTCGTCATGATCAAGGAAAAGGAGGTTCTAGCGGGAAGATCCAACGGCAAACTCCAACCCAATTGGCGGGGATCTTACATCATTCAGAAGGTCTACGAAGGAGGGGCCTATACGGTCACCGATCATAAGGGAAATAATCCCTTCTCTCCTCTCAATGGCAAGCACATGAAGCTCTACCATGCGCCACCGCAAGAGTTTCTACAGCCGTCCTCACAGGACGTACCTATCCCCAGTGAAGGTTCCAGTTTAAAAAAAAATGGGGTTAAAAATATTGATATCCCGGCGGACTCAATCGGCCTGCAAGGGTTGGCTGAGGGCAAAAAGGCCACAGACCCGACTAAGGTGAAAACCCGAGAGGGCACCTCAGGCAAAAATGGGCAACCCCTCGGTGTGAAAACCCGCAAGGGCGCACCGGAAAAAGCTAAAGGGGGCCAGCCTCGGCGAAAACCCGAAAGGGCGTTGAGGTTAGTAATGTGAAAAAAAAAATCCTCTCGGCTTGTTATCTGGGTGGCTCTAAGTCAATGACTCCACCCCATCACGGCAAAAACATCATATTGATGCCATAGCTACGCCTCATACGTCATTCTGTGACACCCAGTCCCCACCAGGGCGTCCTGACATTGTCATGCTCTACCCCATTGGGATCACCCATATTTTGGATCTCCTGGGCTTGGATCCCGTGTCTCTCTGGGCTATCCAATCTGTCCTTCCAGTCCCATCGGACTCGGCCTACACATGCCCCTTTCGGGCTGCCGACCCACTTCGCCCATTGGCTTCCGGGTTTAACTCATGCGTCCCCTTCGGGCTGTTAAATCCACTAACTTTTCGTCCCACCGGGTCTGGCCTATGCATGTTCCCTCACGGGCTGCCAACCCATCTTGCCTATCGGCTTTCGGGTTTAACTCGTGCGTCCCCTTCGGGCTGTTAAATCCATCCTTTTTGTCCCACTAGGTTTGGCCTACGCACGTCCCTCTCGGGCTGCCAACCCATCTTGCCCATCGACTTTCAGGTTTGACTCTCACGTCCCACTAGGACTGTCAAATCCATCATTTTTATCTCTTGGGTTTGGCCTATGTATGTCCCTCTCGGGCTGCCAACCCATCACCTTGCCTATCGGCTTTCGGGTTTGACTCTCATGCCCCTTTCGGGCTGTCAAATCCATCCTTTTTGTCCCACTAGGTTTGGCCTACGTACGTCCCTCTCGGGCTGCCAACCCATCTTGCCTATCGACTTTCGGGTTTGACTCTCACGTCCCACTAGGGCTGTCAAATCCATCATTTTCATCTCTTGGGTTTGGCCTATGTATGCCCCTCTCGGGCTGCCAACCCATCACTCTGTCTATCGGCCTTCGGGTTTGACTCCCACGTCCCACTAGGGCTGTCAAATCCATCCTTTTCATTTCCTGAGTTTAGCCTGTGTATGTCCCTCTCGGGCTGCCATCCCATCACTCTACCTATCGGCTTTCGGATTTGTCTCTCTCGTCCCACTAGGGCTGTCAAACTCATCATTTCTTTCTTTTGGGTCTGGCCTATGCATACCCCTTTCGGGCTGTCAACCTATCTCGCCTCTTGGCTCTAGACTTGACTCCCATGTCCCACTGGGATTGTCAAGTTTATTCTCCTGTCCCCACGGGCTTGGCCTATGTATGCCTCTCCAGGCTGCCAACCCTATTTGCCTATCGGCTCACAGATTTGATGCATACGTCCCACCCGGGCTGTCAAATCCTTTCTTTCATCTTGCCGGGCTTGGGCTACGCATGCCCCTTTCGGGCTGCCGACCTATCTCGCCTATCGGCTTCCAGGTTTGACCCACATGTCCCCTTCGGACCCTTGAACCTACTCCTTTGTTGTCCCAACCGGGTTTGGCGCATGCACACCCTTTTCGGGTTGCCAACCCGTTCAACCTTCGGCTCTTGGATTTGACTAATCGCGTCCCACGAGGGCAGTCGAATCCACCCATTTGTCTCACCTATGCGGCACACACGTCCCTACGGGAGTGCTAGTTTCTCCTTGCCTTTTGGCATTATAGGTATCCAAAAAAATTGGGTTAAAAATATTGATGCCCCAGCGGACTTGGTTGTTTCTGTTAGGGGAACAATCAAGGAAAAAAAGGTTTTAACCCGGCTAAGGTGAAAACCCGAAAGGGTGCCTTAGACAAAAATGGGTACCCCTCCGTGTGAAAACCCGCAAGGGTGTAAGTACTGGAAAAAGCTAAAGGGGGCCAGTCCTGGCAAAAACCCGAAAGGGCGGTAGGGCTGGTAAAGTGATAAAAAAAAAAAGGCATACATGCAAGAGGATAGACACAAATGTTGCTGAGCTCTGTCATTTATCCATCAATGTCATCAAAGAAGGGAGCCCGAGACAAGCCCTCGGGGTAACTAAGACAAGCAAGGGCACAATATAAAAGCCATGTGTACAAGAATGTACCAAAGCCCATCAAGCACCAGACTCGCTCCTCCTCAGGTCGGCAAGGCGAGTCTCACTCTGAAAAGCTTCCTCCTGGAGCCCCTCAAGCCTACGGCGAAGAGTCTACATCGGCACGCGCAAGACTACGCTCCTCGGTCTCTCCAACCTCTCGTAAAAGCTCCTGGAGCCCCTCAAGCCTACGGCGGAGAATCTACATCGGCACGCGCAAGACTGCGCTCCTCCTCGGTCTCTCCAACCTCTCGCAAAAGCTCCTCTACTCTGCGGGAGGCCACCTGCTCGCGCTCGTGAGCGTCCTCGACCTGGGCACCCACCTCAGCCTGGGCCGCCCGAAGTCTGCAAAGTTGCTCCTCCTCCTGCTTAATCATCAACTGAGTCCTCCGCCTCTGCTCCTGAATAGCGAGAAAGCGGGCGAACTTCTCCCATAAAGACGCAAGCTCAGTCATCCAGGCGTCCTAAGGGAGACTAAATGCATGCATCTGACAATGCTACACCAAGTTGAGGACCATTCGGCCACTCCATCCCAAGGGCCAGGAAACTCTGAACCAGCTTTGAAGCCTCACTAGCTGAAGCTAAAACAAAGAAAGGAGTTGCCTCAGCCCGTGTACGGCCGACATCAACCCAGACCAACACTCCCTAAGGGCTGGTCTACATCAACTCTGGCTATCACAAGTCAATGATTAGCCAGCTCTAACCTTCGGCTACACACCTCAGCTGTTAGCCGACGCATCTTTGGCGACACTTCAACAGTTAGCCAGCTTTAACTTGCGGCTACACACCTCAACGGTTAGCCGACACATCTTCAATGATACCTCAGCGGTCAGCCGACACAACGACTTTTGGCCAACACACCCCCAAGGGTCGGCCAATGTCAATTTCCAGCTATCACAGCTCAACAGTCAATCAACGACGACTTAGACGGATGTGTCTCGCCGAGACAGGCCTACATCAACTCTAGGCCAAAAAGTCTCTCAGAAGTAGGCCTACATCAACTCCGGGCCAACAAGCCTCGTCGAGGCAAGTCCGCATCAACTCTAGGCCAAAAAGTCTCTCAGAAGCAGGCCTACATCAACTCCGGGCCAACAAGCCTCGTCGAGACAGGTCCGCAGCAACTCTAGGCCAAAAAGTCTTCTGAGTCTCTCAGAAGCAGGCCTACATCAACTCCGGGCCAACAAGCCTCGTCGAGGCAGGTCCGCATAAACTCTAGGCCAACAAGTCTCTCAGAAGTAGGCCTACATCAACTCCGGGCCAACAAGCCTCGTCGAGGCAGGTCCGCATCAACTCTAGGCCAACAAGCCTCACCGAGACAGGCCTACATCAATTCCGAGCCAACAAGCCTCGCCGAGACAGGTCCGCAACAACTTCAGGCCAACAAGCCTCACCGGGGCAGGCCTATATCAACTCCGGACCAACAAGTCTCTCAGAAGCAGGCCTACATCAACCCCGGGCCAACAAACCTCACCGAGGCAGGTCCGCATCAACTTCGGATCAATATGCCCTAGGGGCCGGTCCACAGTAACTTTAGGTCAACAAGTCTCTCGGAAGTAGGCCTACATCAACTACAGGCCAACAAGTCTCACCGAGGCAGGTCTACAATAACTACAAGCCTCGTCGAGACAGATCTTCATCAACTACAGGCCAACAAGTCTCTCCGAGGCAGGCTCGCATCAACCTTGGACCAATATGCCCTAAGGGCCGGTCCGCATCAACTTTGGCTAATACACCACCAGAGGTTGGCCAGCATCTAATTTCAGGCTAATACGTCCTAGGAGATGGTGTACAGTAGCTTTGACCAGTATACCCTAAGGGTTGGTCGACATCAACTTCAGGTCAAAGTGCCTCACCGAGGTAGACCTACATTACTTTTAAACTGGTGGGTCTCACTGAGAGAAGCCTGCATCAACTCTCAGCTTTCTGGAAAGCAGGGAAGCAGTGAGGTGCAGTCCTACAATGATCTCCCCATGTCACGAAGACTCGGGAGAAATCGCAAATGACAGAGGGCACGAACTGTCCACCTCCGCCTCCGACTTTGACGAACGTTCCGTGGGGGGTATTTGTTGACAATAATTTTTGCCTACTTGCATGTAAGGTGAATTATTGCTTAAGCTCACCACTATAGAGAGGGGTGAACCACCTGTCCGAGTTGGAGTGCCGCCAGGATGGAAACAAGTCTAACAACAGCCCTCAAACAGCAATAGGCAGACCGTCCGGGGTGCAGGTGCAGTAGCAGCAGAAGAAGCCCACCTGGGACTGCAGCAATACCTGTGGAGACCTACCCGGGGTGGCCCAGACCTCCCCGGGGTGAAATACCTGCGGAGACTTGCCTGGGGTGGAGCCAGACCTCCCCAGGGTGAAGTAGCAACTCACTCGGCTTGTCTACAGCCTCCCGTCCGGGGTGGAGTAGCAGAAGAAAACCGCCTGAATATCTGCCCGGGGTGAGGCTCAGACCTCTACCGCAGCAGCAAGCAAGAGGAGGAGGGACCTCCCCGGGGTGACAAGCCTCTGGGGTTTGGTCACCCACTTCTCTCCCCCCCCCCCCCCCGGGATTCCGGTCACCTCCCTGGCCTTTGGTGACCTTAAGATAAGCTTCACCCCCCTCTCTCACTTCATATGTTCGTGATCGGATCAACCCGTGCGGGGTAGCCCGACCCTGGACGGGTCAGCGCGCAGGTGGGGCACCTGCCCGGGGTCGCACGGGGCCCGAGGCAGACCTCCCCGGGGTCAAATGACCACGGGAGGGCCTGCCCGGGGTCAACAGGCCCGGGCATGACCTGCCTAGGGTCATTTGACCCCGGAAGAACCTGCCCGAGGTCATTCACCCCGGGCGGGAGGTCATTCACCCCGGGCAAGACCCGCCGGGGGTCGAATGACCCCGAGCAGGCCCCGCGGGGACCTACCCGGGGTCAGACCTGCCCGGGGTCATTTGACCCCCGACGGGTCCGGGGACCTCCCACCCCGGGCCGGTCCCTCTCCCGCGTGCGGAAACCAAAAAAAAAAAGAGAGAGAGAGAAAAGGGGGGAAAATGACCTCCCCGGGGTCATTTGCATCCCGTTTAACCCGTACGGGTTCAAACACCCTCCCGTTTAACCCGTACGGGTCCAAACGACCCCGGGGAGCCTCCCACTTCTATAAATAGACCCCTAAAGGTCCAGAAGGAGGCATCGAGCAAAAGAAGAAAACCTACGAAGCATCCACTACGCAGCGCAAGGAATTTGTTCATTATTTTGGCCCGCGAGGGGTAAGTCCCCGGGTCTTATGTATATACCCCTAAGAGGTATTTTTGTAATTATGCCCCTCAGTGGGCCATATTTGTAAGTTTCACGTCCCGAGACAACTAAAATATGTAGTTCTACCCATATAATAGGGAAATTGCAAAAACTTCCTTTCCGAGGTCCGAGAAACAAAAATGTCATGTTGTTTGCAGTTATACCCTGCAACTTTTTGTAATTGGGGCTACGCCCCTACTTCCCGCGTTAGTGCGGATCCTTATACAGTCGACAACTCACCGACAACCCTTGTACTCATTTGGGCCATAAATGCAATCCGTGGATTCATATGTCGTCTCTGTACACCGATGGGGGAGGGGAAATTAGAAGAAAACCCCTGACTTTCAAAAATTGCATAGATACCCCTCCTTGGGCAAGATTGACACATGTTAGCCTTCCATGAAGCCCTTGTCACTCCTTCAGCTCGGGGAGGTTGTCAGTCAATCCGACACTCAGATGTCACCCAAACCCTAGGTCTATGTAGGGTATGACAAAATTATCAAAAAACCATGTGACCTAGAAATGGCCTAGCAGCCCCTAAAACCCTCCAGAAAGAGCCTCGGCGCCTTAGGAAGTCAGGAACCCGATCCTACTTACGTTCTAGCCCAGAAATTTCAGAAATACCCTTGGCCTGGAAAAATTATCAAAATACCCTTGGGTTGGTAAAATTACCAAAATACCATCGGGATCCAGAAAACCTCCCTCTACTCCAAAAATGCCTACGGCTTTTACGTCTATGCATTTATACTCCTAAATCTTAGGGCTTTGCCTGAACTTGAGGCCTTTTGATGAAGCCCTAACCCTATCGAATGTTGGTGGTAAATGAGTGGTTATGGAGAGTCTCTAAAGTGAGTCTGCCCTCCACATCAGAACCTAAGGAGAGGACTTTGAGATTTCTTTGACAGTCAAACAAAGGTGTTCGGACGTTAGGCCGATGTAAATCAACACTGACTGCGGTCAGTGGGGAAAGGTCCAGCACTCGAACCCAAATCGTCTGATACTATGTGCACCCACGGAATAAACCTCTATACATAGAGGAATGTCTCTTTTCAAAAAGGACATTTAAATATTTTATTTTTCTATGAAAAATTCCGTGTTCCACACTCACCTATAAAAGGAGCACCTGGGAGCAGGGTTTGCCGTCCCGGTGCGGGTCGCCCCGACCCGCACGACCCGACCCAGGCGGTGGGCGGGGACGCCCGGGTCGTGGGTCGTCACCAGGACGCTTTGTTATATTAATATTATATTATATTATATATATATAGTGTCTTTTTCTATTTTATTCTATTATTATATATATATATATTATATATACAGTCTTTTTTATTTTAACACGGAGCGAGATGGACCGAGACGGAGCGGGTCGGGACCGACCCGACCCGTCCCAGGCCGTGACCGGGACGGGCGGGTCGGTCGAGACGGCAAACCCTGCCTGGGAGCTCATTTTAAAAAAAGACAGAAGAGAGAAGAACAAGAAGAAGAACAAAAAAAAACAAGACACACACGGAGGAAGTGCAAAAAACCTCAAGAATGTGAACGCTTAGAAGATTTTGAAGACGTGGGATAAGGCCTGGTTTGCCCATCTCCCGAGATTTGTCTATTCGATCTGAAAAATCCCTTTTGGGATGGTATGTTGGTGTTTTTACACTTATACCCCTACCTCGAGAATTTGTTTGTAAGTCATGAAAATTCTGTGAAATATAAGAAAACATTGTAAAAATCCAGAAAAATTATGAAAGTTCATATGTAACTTATTTTCTACGTGAAAAATTATGTACAAGTCCATGCTTTGTAGAAAAGACCCTGCAAGTTTATGAAATAGTACAAATGTCAAAAAATTCAGGGAAAATCTTAAAAATTCAGAAATTGAACAACAAATGTTCAAGTTTGCATCAATGTCCTCCAAATCAAAGAAAAACCCATGTTTTGTTCAAAAGTTAAGAAAATTGCAATTTTACCCTGGATCTTTGCAAACATTATACAGATATCCAGGAAAATTATAAGAAAATTCTGAAAATTACAGATATGGCATAAATATTTTCTGGTTACGCAGAAGTTACAGTTTTACCAATAATTTGAGAGAAAATTACAAATAAATCCTATTTTAAAGAAAAATTGCAAATAAACCCCGACTTCAAGAAAAAATACAATAAACCCCAATTCATGCTCTAAGGCATGCGTGGTCCTTTTTGGAACTTAAGCCTTCGTATCACACTGGATAATGCGAGGGTTAAAAAAGTTCTTTGACAATTAATCAAAGGTGTTTGGACTTACGCAGATGTAAATAAACACTGACTATAGTCGATGGGGAAATGTCCAACACACGAACTCTAAATCGTCTGATAAACATAACACGCAGAAACAATCATGCACATGCTAATCAACTAACTAAAATATGTGCATATTTATCGAAAAATGGATAAATCAAAATTAAATTTATTTTTCCATGTGAAACACATACTTTGCAAATAGTGAAAAGAAATTCTTAGTAATCCAGGTCCTGTTGCTGCCATCAGATGGATATTGTACCACTAAACAATGGGTGTTGGATCAAGTCTGTTATTAAGAAATTTTCAATTGTAAGCAAATTCAAAAAACATACAAGTACCTCAACTGCCGCAATCACAGCCCGAATTAATCCAGTTCCAGTTTCCATTGAACCCAATCGTGAATCTCCAATCTTACAAGAAATCAACTGAGCTCCGGGAGCAACTCCATTTAACAAAGGTTCCTGCAACAGTATCAGTATGAGAATGCAAATACCTAACAACTTTTTATTTTTATCCCCACAAATACAGATAACCAAACAGAAAAGAATACCTTCGGGTGAAAAGCAGTGGCGATACCAGCAACATGGGTACCATGAGGTGAAGAATCTGTAACTATACTTACAATATTTCCTTCATCATAGATATTTAGGACAAAGGAGCAAGCATCTAGCTGGCTAAAAACACCGTACTTCCGCTCAGTCCTGCATGGCCACTTCTAAGTCACTTGTATGGAATCAGCTAGCATTTAAATTACATCACGTAGGTCAGGATTAAAAAAACTCTTCGTACTTGTTGAACGACTCAAATTCAACATTCTATAAAAAACTAAAAGGAAATAACACCAATTATTAGAATGTGAACTGTTGCATTTTTTGGCAGAGATCTATCTTAATCACCTTGTTGAAGGGCAACTCATTCTGCTACCCATGAAACCGTTAAACTTATCGTCAAAAATAAGATTAGAATCCTCCACTCCTACCCACCCCAACCTATTTTGCCTTTTTTTAATTCCCTTTTTGTGGGTGGCAATGGAGAGGACAGGTTGCAGGCAAATCCGAAGATTTATTTCATATGTTGAGACAAGAAGAAAAGATGTTCCATTTCAACCATTTCTTGTTCTAAACATCAATGCATGACCATTCCAATGAGCTGGAACTGACGGCAGTACATACCTGTAGTTTGTCAGTGGAACAAAATCAGCCAATTTGCCGTGTTCCGATTCATCCGCTAGACTCTGTGTGTCAACAGCAGCCCTCCATATATTACCATCATGCCAAGCAACTACATCTATTACTGGTCCTCCGTCATCATAACTCTGAAAAGAAATAACTCCAGCAATTTTCCAAAAATTATTAACACTTGGTAAGCAATTTAAGGAAGTATATACATTCAGAAGAGTTACTCACCTCAGCCTGTTTCCTGAGAAAATCTAGTTTATTTTGGAGGTCTTCCCTAACCTTCTTCAAGCCTGTATCTTCAACTTTTGTATGTTTCTGGGAAGTGTTTTTACGTGGATAATAAAAAATAAGCGGCCTTGCAGAAATGTACACCCTATAATATTTAAAGTATTACAAGATATATGACAGCAAGGTAAAATATGAAATTAAAGTTTGTTCCGAATTTGCTTACATTAACAGAAGGAAAAAAAATGTACACCAGAATAAAATTCTACTTTGCTAGTGAATATTTTAAATATGAATTTGCAACTGTGTCCATAAACAACAGTTGCTATATCTATTTTTCTACCCATAGATATAGTTTCAACACCTCTCATTGAGTTAAACTCCTTACGAATAAATTTCAAAGAAAATTCCACCCCATAGATATATCATGTAAAATGTTGGCAAGTGGAAGGGAAATATGAAAGATATCAATAAAGCAGATGGTATGCAGTAATTTCAGAATGAACAATTTGCCCGAAATAAATAATGTCAGTGCACAAAATGTTCCACTGAGCCCATACTCATTTATTTGCTTTCATATTGAGGATGGTATTGTTTACTTTGACACAGGCAATGCAATTGCCTGAAAACAAAGAAAGAAAGTCGATAACAGAGTTCACAGAATTTGCACCCATCAAGTAAAATCTCACTAAGATTCCCTCAGTTTCTGAAATAACATATATTCACTGACATGGTAGACCATGGCAAGCGTTTCATTCGTCATAAGGTATCCTGAACTATATTAAAGCCAAGAAATCACTCTTTCTAGGTGCTCACATTTTTATCTAAGGATGAGGGGAAAAACATTAACATTAGGTAAGAATCGTCAAAAAAATAAGTATCTAAAAGTAAGAGGCAAAGTTGTAGCTAAAAACCTTGTCAAACTCATTTAGACGCCTTAGAGCCTCCGAAATCGCTTCCTGGTTTTTTTCGTCCCACTTCTTCCTTCTTTGTTTCTGTCATGATGCATAGGTTATCTTTAGAGTAAATCTTACACGTCTATCCTTTTCCATACAGAATGGAAGAAAGCAACTTCCAATAAAATATACCTTCAGGCGGGATGTCAAAGTGTCTGTGAAAAGATTGTAAACTAGTTTACAACCAACATGCCACTCACCAGAAGGATTTTTCCATGATGGGTTTGTAGGCAATCGTGTCCCTATGTGAAAAAAAGAAATTAATATGCTAGGACATATAGTCTGTGCTCTAAATGTCACATGACCACAACATAAAATTTGGTTTACTATAAATGACATATAAACAAGACCATAATCCCAGAAGGATGCAAGTTGAGAATATGATATCTGGTCAGGGACATAAAAGAGAAATAACAAAGGTAAATGAAACCAAAAAAAAAAACATACACTTTTAAGCATGCAAAAGCACACCATGTCTTACCAGGAAACCTAGCCTATCCATCCCTTTCAGAATGAAGCAAGCTAATCCTCATAGATTGGCAACAGACTGAATATTATAAGCAAATATATCTTTACCTTAATTATTTTAATCATCTTTCCAGGACCACCATGGCATAAAAGAGAAAAATGAAACCTTATTCCGTGGTCTGTCCTGTGGACCAGAATCAGTCCTGGGAGAGGAGAAATCAAGTCCAAAGGAAAACTGTCTGCTTGTTTATTTTACACCGAATCTTTTTAGCACAAGCGGAAATGTTCATTAATTTCCTTCCATCAACCCCATCCCCTATGAGACTTATCCCATTTTCTCATTCTAGTACAAGGTTTCATTCTATGAGTTCTCAGGTTTTTTGTTCTCTCTCATCCCAGGATGGCAGTATCGGCCGAAACAGATACGTTCCGGCCGAAACGTATCGGTTTCGGCCCATACCAAAACGGTTTCGGACCTGCTCACCATAGCAGGTCTGAAACTTGAAAAAAAAACTTTTTTAATAGTTTCGCCCGAAACTCAACCCGAAACCGGACGTGTTCACTGTAATTTTTACCTTTTTTCAATGTGTTGAATCCACAAAACCGCGGTGTTGAGATACAAGAGCCCAGGGTCATAAGCACATGAACCACAACTCATTTAACCAATACGGGACTATTGCCCAAGGGGGACTATGCCCAAATATTCCAACACTCCCCCTCACGGCCAAGATGAGCCGTGGACATTAATTGGGTGGAGGTGGCAAGAAGAGTTGGGTCATTTGGCCTGCTCTGATATCATGTTGAATCCACAAAACCGCGGTGTTGAGATACAAGGGCCCAGGGTCATAAGCACATGAACCACAACTCATTTAACCAATACGGGACTATTGCCCAAGGGGGACTATGCCCAAACATTACAACAGAATGTTTTGAACCGGTTTCGGCCAAAACCGAAACCGAAATCGGTACGTTTTGGTTTCGATCCTAGCCGAAACCGGTACTGCCATCCTTGCTCTCATCAAAACCACTGCGCCCCAAAAAAGGGTTTCCTTCTTCTTCCTTCTGTGCTAGTGACAAATGAGTGAAGAACTTGAATGAATAAAATTTGTCTGTTTGTCTTGCTTTATATTTTAATCAAGTTAAGCATGAAAAGTTCTTAATACTGTGTTGGCAGCAAATTTTGCTTTGCAAAAATACCTCCGCTTTTATTTAGTTGAAGCAGAAATGGGCTAACTTGGAGATGGAAGACCCGTACGGGGTCGGAGGAACCCGTCCGGGGTCGGAGGGACCCGTACGGGGTCGCCCTCACCCGGACGGGTCCGCCCGGAGGTGGGCAAACCCGCACGGGGCCGCCCTTGGGCGGGCGGACCCGTCCGGGGTCGCCCGACCCCGGGAGGGACCCACCCGGGGTCCGCGACCCCGGGCAGGTCCTGCCCGGGGGGTCGCGACCCCGGGGAGGTCCCCCCGGGGGGTCGCGACCCCGGGCAGGTTCCCCCCCGGGGGCCGCGACCCCGGGGAGGTTCCCCCCGGGAGCGCGCGACCCCGGGGAGGTCCCCCCGGGGGTCCGCGACCCCGGGCAGGTCCCCGGGGGGGTCGCGACCCCGGGGAGGTCCCCCCCGGAGAGCTGCGACCCCGGGACGGTCCAGGACCGTCCCGGGGACTCTCCAGTGGACCGTCCCGGGGACTCTCCACCCCGGGGAGGTTCCTCTCCCGCGCACGCAAATCAAAATATGACCTCCCCGGAGTCATTTTCATCCCGTTGGACCCGTACGGGGTCGAACACTCCCGGAGAGGTTCCCCACTTCTATAAATAGACCCCTGGAGGTCCAGAAGGGGGGAGAAAAAAAAGCTCTACTACACTCAACAACCTACGGAAGACACTCGGAGCGTTTTGTTCGTTTGTTCGTTTGTCTTGGCCCGCGAGGGGTAAGTCCCCGGATTTTGTGTAGGTGCCCCTATGAGGGTATATTTGTAATTTTGCCCCTCAGTGGGCCGTGTTGTTGTTTCTGGCAACACACAAAGAAAAAACACTTGGAAGTGACTACAAGCAGCAACCTACGGAGCATACTTGAAGCTTTTGTTCGTTTGTTTCGGCCCGAGTGGGATAAGTCCCCGGGTCTTGTATTTATGCCCCTATGGAGTATATTTACGTTTATGCCCCTCAGCGGGCCATGTTTGTAATTATGCCCCTCAGCGGGCCATGTTTTGTAAGTCTTTACGTCTCGGGATGACTAAATCTTGTATTTCTGCCCTTATAATGGCGAAATTACAAAAATATCCTTTCCGGGATTGTAAAAGACCGAAGTCCTGTAATTTACAGTTATACCCTGCAATCTTTTGTAATTGGGACTACGTCCCTATCTCCCGCTCCAAGGCGGACATTTGTACAGTCGACAACTCGCCGACAATCCTTGTACTCACATGGAATTATAAAAGCATTCAGCATGTTTTATATGTAACCTCGGGTGGAAAAATTATAAGAAAACCCCCCGACTTTGAAAAATTGTGTATATACCCCTCCTTCAGCCGAATTGACAAATGTGTGCCTTCCATGAAGCCCCTTGTCATTCCTTCAGTCCGGAAGTGTTGTCAGCTCAGTCCAGCACTCGGGTATCATCTCAAACCTAGGTCTAGGGTCTGGTAGAATTACCAAAATACCCCTATGACCTAAAAATGGCCTCAGAGCCCTTGAAACACTCCAGAAACGGCTTCCATGCCTTGGGGAGTCAGAGATCCAGTTCTACTTCCGTTCCAGTCCAGAAATTTCATAAATGTCCCTGGCCTGGAAAACTACCAAAATACCCTGGGTTGGTAAAATTACCAAAATACCCCCGGGGTCTAGAAAACTTCCCTTGCTTTAAAAATGCCTATGGCTTCCGCATATTTGCGCCTCTATGCCTAAATCTTAGGGTTTTGCTCAGACCTAGCCCTAATCTAGTTGTTTCTATGTGTTGGTGGTAAATGAGTGGTCATGGAGAGTCTCTCGAGTGAGCTTGCCCTCCACATCAGAACCTCTGTAGAAGTCTTTTGGGACCTCTTTGACAGTTAAACAAAGGTGTTCGGACGTTAGGCCGATATAAATCAACACTGACTCCGGTCAGTGGGGAAAGGTCCAGCACTCGAACCCAAATCGTCTGATACTATGCGCACCCACGGAACCCTCTCTACGCAGAGGAGTGTTTCTTTTCAAAAAGAACGAAAATCTACCTTTTATCTACGATAAGAGTATTTCTTAGATTTTTTCCGTGTCTCACAGACTGGCACGCCCGGTGGGACCTTTCCCGCCTTTCTTCTTTCTGTCAAAGAAAGTCTCTAAACCTTCTTCAAGGTTCTGATTGCCCCTCTTCCTCTTACAGGACGGGAAGAGGAGGGCACACATCTCTCGGTTCATTTGAGGGTTCTTCGTGCATTCGCACGCCACTCCTTGTGTGCTACGCACCACCACCACCAACACTTCAACAGCGATGGCAGCCGTTACCTACGGCCCCGAGATCAGTCGCCAACCACGCCAGGCTCGGATTCCTGGCAACGCCACTTGTCTTCGGCGACTTCCCAGCTGTCGTCGGCTCGCCCTTCTTCTTGGGCGTGATACCGGTGGCTGAAGCCAGTTCAGCCACGCTTCAAACAACTGTCGGGGCGTCAGGCCCTCGACCCCATCAACTGGCCGGGTCCGCCCGGTCAAGAAGACAGTTGCTGAGGGTGTCAGACCCTCTGCTTCATCAACTGGCCGGTTTCATTCGGCCAAGAAGACTTTTGAGGGCGTCAGGCCTTCTGCTTCAGCTGATCGGGTCCGCCCGATTAACAAGACAACTGTCGGAGGCGTCAAGCCTTCGGCTCCAACAACTGGCCGGGTTAGTCCGGTCAAGAAGACCATCACTGGGGGTGTCAGACCCTCAACCTCAATTGTTGGCCGGGTCAGTCTGGTCGACAAGACAACTATCGGGGGCGTCAGGCCCTCGGCCCCTTCAACTGGCCGGGTCCGCCCGGTCAAGAAGACAACTGTCGGAGGCGTCAGGCTTTCGACTCCAGCAACCAGCCGGGTTCGCCCGGTCGACAAGCCAGCCGTCGGGGGTGCCAGGCCCTCGGCTTCAACAATTGGTCGAGTCTGTTCGGCCAACAAGCTAGCTTCTGGGGGTGTCAGACCCTCTACTCCAGCAACTGGCCGGGTCTATCCGGTCAATTATCCAACTGTTAAGGGTGTCAAGCCCTTCATCCCAACAACCAGCCGAGTTTCCTTGGCTGCTCCGTCAATGGCCGAAGGTGTCAGGCCTTCTGCCCCAGCTGTTGGCCGAGTCTTCTCGGTCAATCAAATCACTGCCGGCGCCGCCCCTGCTCAACGGGGACAACGTCGCCGCCGCAATGGCGCCAAACCTGCTGTAGCTACCCTCAGAGGTGTTGTACCTGCTCAACGGGGGCAACGCCGCCGTCGTCAGGAGGACGCCATGCCTACCACGGGCGTCACCACTGCCTCCCCTACTCAATGGGGGCAACGCCGTAGCCGCAAGGGTGCAAGGCCCGAGGCGGCTGTCTCGCGCTCCGGTAAGACTGTAATTGTCGGAGACATTCGCATTCGGCTCGATGGAGGCGAGCCGATCTGCCCCGGGATCGTCATGTCCCGACTATTTCTACCTCCAACCGCTTCGAGCCCCTCCGCAAGTCGGGAGAAGGAGCGAAGAAGAGAAGTCTGCCGTATCGGCGGCAACTCAGGGCCCTCTGCAACGGCCCAAGCCACGAGCTCCCCGTCCAAGGCAGGGGGCAACCCAATTGAGGAGCGCCAGCTCCACTTGAAGAAGATCTGGGTCACCAAGGAGGAGGCCCGAATCATAAGGCGCGCGAGGGCGGAGGAGCCCTTCCGCATGTCAGAGCTTCAGCGGATGCGGAGTCCGCCAAGCACTGAGGCCTCGACGTCTACGAGATTTACATCTCAACCCCTACGGGGACAAAAACGCCGAGGAGCCGGCAAGAAAGTGCGACCGACCTCCCCGTGGGCTAGTTCTACACACACGGAGGAGGATCGCTCACCTCAAGCAGTCACATCCCGAATGTCTGTCTTCGACAGACTTGGGAGGCCGCCCAAGCCGGAGCGACAACCGCCCAAGAAAAAGCGGGTGGTCCAGGTGACCGATGACACTGTCAAAGTGTTCACCTGCTACGCCACCTCCGGCGACAAACAGCCTGAGAACACCTCAGGAGAGCTTGACCAACCCATCCAATATTTGAGGAGGTCAAGGCCGGTCTCTCGGATTCTAGCGCAGACGCAACAAGCGCCGGCCGTCGGTACATCTCAGCCTGAGCCGGCACGGCACGAAGAGCGCAAGGAAGATGTCCACAGCATTGATGGGGATAGTCACTCCCGGCATGTAGAAGAGCTGGGGGAGGAACTGCGGGCCCCCACATTGGACGAGCTTCGACGGGAAAACCAAGAGCTCAAGAACCTGCTACAGTCGCTTTTGCGCGAAAAGGAGGTTCCTTCCCCGCCTCAGGCGGCACCGGTTGGAGCAGATCAACAGCTTCCTCCCATTCCAGCAGCAGCTAATGCCTCTGTCACTGCTGCAAGACTTCCACTGGCGGTGGACTTCGAAGTCCCGCCGCATGAAGCCAATGCGTGGTCATCTGCTACTCCTGCCGCAGAAAGCCTTATGGCGCAGAAGCAGATGATTGAGCGCATCGTGGAAGCGAAGTTCGCTCAACATGGCGAGGGTGTGGCTACCGTTGATTTGTACAGCGTGCCATATCCCCTCCATCATCAATTCAAGAAGCTTCCACCAGATTGCCCGAAGGCCCCGAAACTCCAGAAGTTCAACGGGCAGGGCTCTCCGCATGAACACCTGGCCTATTACATGACGGCCATGGGTGAATTAGCCTTGGAAGAGGCATACTTGCTGCGGTATTTTGCCACGTCTTTGACCGGCACCGCCTTCCAATGGTATTCAAGGTTAAAGCCCAACTCAGTATCTGATTGGGCTGATATGCAGAAGAAGTTTGTCGACCGTTTCCAAATGGTCGAGCGCAAAGTCTCCTTAGCAGAGCTTTGTTCCCTTCGACAGAAGAAGGGCGAAACAGCATTGGACTTCATCAAGCGATGGAGGGACGTCAGCATGCACTGCGATAATCCTCCGACGCCTGAAGATGCGATCACCATCTGCCGTAGGGGTCTCTCGGCAGAAGTCAGCGAAAAGCTTCTGGGCTCCAATATCAGAGGCTTCGACCAGCTCAACACGGTCGTGGCGGAGATTGAGATGTTCTTCGCTGATCACCCTGCACAAGCCTCTACAAAAGGCAAACCCTCCAAAGACCGTCTGGCTAGCGGTAAAGAGGTGAATGCCGTGGACTTCTCCCCGACGAATGGAGATAAAGGGGAAGGAAAGTCCAAAGGGAAAGGCAAGAAGTCTGGTGATAAGACAAATGTGTCTTTCTTAGCGGAGAACATGAAGACGCCTTATTCCTTCAGAAAGGAGCATACCAAGATGCTCTTTGATCTGTGTATGAAGGAGCAGCTCGTCACTCTGCCGGATCCGCGGAAGCCCGCGGAGGTGGATAAGACAGATGATCCAACCTATTGTGTGTATCACCGAAGGTTGGGTCACACCATCGGGGATTGCTATGTTTTCAAGAATATAGCAGAAGAGCTCATTCAGAAGGGCTTGGTAAATATGCAGGACCATGCAGTCGACCCACCCCAGCCTCATCCCTGGAGCCGATCGAACCGGTCGGCTAACGTGGTCCATATGGTGGCGATGGCTTCAAGCTCCAATGCCTCCGAAGCCGGGCCCTCAAGTCGACAGCCCAATGGTGGTCCCAGAGCCACTCCTCCTCATTCCCAGAATGTTTGGCGCTGCGGAGGACTATCCGGAAGATCCGAGGGGAAGTCCGACAGCTACGACGGGAACAAAGGCGCTTGCTGCAGTTCCTAGAGAGCATTGATCAGCAGTTGTCCACCTTCCCTTTTGGCCCATTTGCCAGGGGGTTAGCTCCAGCCCACATACGGGAGGCGGGTGTATCACCCACGGGTCGGGCTCCGCTCAGGGGTTGGCTCTCTGAAGAGCCTCGGATTCATCTGAAGACGAGGAGGACTCACCCGAAGACATGGAGGCTCCACTTCAAGTCGAGCTCCCAGAGAAGTTATACTCCTTCCCTTTGGAGAAAACTCCCAATATCTTCTTCGCATGTCAGCAGGCGGGGTTGATTACCCCGTCACCCGTGGAGCAGACGCCAGGTGCTGCTTTTCATCAGGGCTATTGCCCATATCATGAAGTTGTTGGTCATGTTATCCACAACTGTGAGCCATTCAAGGACCTCGCCGAAGACTTAATCAGGCGAGGGAAGGTGGATATGGGCGAATTTCTAGTCGACCCACCGCAGCCGCATGCACGAAGGAGTCTTCACTGCTCCGTCAACGTCATTCACGCTGCAGCAGCCTTCCAGTTCCCCGAGCCGCAGGAGGAGGGAGTTAGTTCCCAGGGAGCCAGTTCCCAATCGCCCAAGTCCACACTCTGGTATCCGGGGTGGCAACTTTCCCATCAGTGTTCTTTTCCTAAAGAAGACACTGAGAGGATTTTCGATAAACTCCTGGAGGATGGCTGGGTGCTGACACATGACCCGCCGTCTTATTACAATGAGACGGCCAAGAGGCACCCCCGCTATTGCAAATATCATGCAAGGGTGTCTCACCCCACTCGGCAATGCCCAGAGGTTCAAGACTTCATTGAAGCCCTCATCCAGAGAGGGGTTGTCGATACTCAGGGGAATTCCATGACAAGGTTACGCCTTGCAGAGGCCGCCAGGGAGACACTCCAGCAGGCCCGGCGAGAAACTGAAGCTTTCTCCCGATTAGTCCGGCCAAGTGAGCCTACGGAAAATGATGAATTCCCATTACTCACTAAAGGCAAGGCCACGGCCACCTATAAAGGGCCTAAGGTCCAGAACCCAAGAAGCCAAGCTGCGGGAGAGAGTTCCAAGGTCCGTCCCAGGTCGAATCAGCCCGGCATCGTCCTAAGAGAGAACTCTCGGCCAGACAACAAAGGCAAAGCCAAGGCGTCAGAGCCTTCAGCCAAAGCTCCTGCCAAGTCAGCAAGGCCATTAGTCGGGGAAAGGACTCAACCCCTTGAGCCCGCAAAGATCCCGGCTAAGGCCTCTGTCAGCTCAGCAAGGCCGCCAATTGTAGAAAGGCCTCAGCAGCTCAAGCAAGCCAACCCACCAGACCAAACAAAGTCGGTGGAACTACAAAGCTCCCAGAGGCCCTACTGTGGACTGGCAGAGTTCCAGGAGTTGCCTCCTGAAATAATTGCTCAGGCAATCAATGCCACCTTCCAAGCTCAGCCGGAGGAGGTCAATTGGACCAAGATTGCCCCCAGAAAAAGTCGTGGCACTAAGGTTCCTAAGGAGCCAGCCCAGAGCAAGAAGCAAAATTCTGGGGGCAAGCGAGTCCCACTGCCGAAGCAAACTCCTCTCTCTTCTCAAGAGGCAACACGCCAAAAGAAGCAGGAGAAGAATCGCAGGAAGAACTTGAAGAGGAGGTTGAAGAAGCAAGCCGAGCAAGCCGCTGCTATGGAGGCTCCTAAGGAGCTAACTCCTCTACAAAGACTTCAAAAGCTCATAGATGAGCTGGAGGAGTACACTCCCCCTCATCCCACCAGGGTCGTCACTCTAGACGAATATATTCCCTGGGACAAGCTTGGGCGCAAAGCTCGTCTTCTACAATGGCTCCGAGAAATGGTTCACCGTCTTGAAGAAGGTGAAGACTTCCCAATCCCGGAGGAGCTCTCCTTATTCTACAAAGATGAGGAGCTCACTGTCGAGATGCTCGAGGAAATGCTGCAAGAGCTCTCTTGCAACATGGTGGCGATTCCGCCACCCGACAATATTTATTGTCCCACGGCTGATAGCGCTGGAGGCCAGGCGCCTATGGCGACATATCGGCGCCGCTCGGCGAGAAATGGCCGGGGACGTGGCCGAGGTCGTGGCCGAGGACGTGGACGTGAAGGTCTCCCGACTCTTGACCGGGTCATAATATTCAGAGGGGAGAAGCCGGGTCCTGTCCCAGAAACTCAAGTTCGGGGATCCCTTTCATCCTCAGCCCCTCAGAGGGTTCAGGCCCCACTTCAACGGCTAAGCCGGGTGGTGTCCCTTTACAATCACCTCCTCCGATGAAGAAGAGGAGCCAGCCAAGTCGCCAAAGCGCGAGGAGGCGTCAGAGCAAGCCGGCCCCTCCAACAGGGTCGAGCCCGTAAGTCCAGCAGGTCCTTCTAATGAAGACCAGCCTGAAGAACCTTTGCCACCTCCAGAAGAGTCTTTGGCTCCGCTATTCCAGGAAGATGCGGAAGGCCAGAATACGGAGGAGCGCCCTCCTAAACGGGAGAAGTCTCGCCAGGTGCCGAAGGCCTTGGCGGAAATCATTCCGCCATTTGACAAGACCCGTGCCAGGGCAGACCGCAAAATCATTCATCATATGAAGCGGTTCCCAACAAATGTCACTATTTGGGAAGCCATTGCCTGGAGCAAAGACCTCAGAGAGGCTCTTGTCAAGATACTTCAAGATCCAGAGGCGTATGAAGCCCATGTTGCAGAGTTGCAAGCTCAGGCATATGAAGCACTCACAGCAAACATCACCTTCACGGACAAAGACATGTTGATGTCCTCTCCGTGTCATAATCGCCCCTTATATATGAAAGAGACGATTAATGGACATGATGTGAATCGCATCCTGGTAGATGCCGGAGCAGCTGTCAACATCATGCCTCTGAAGACTTTCAAGTCTCTATACTTGGCACCTTATTTGCAAAAGGTGACTGATGTCAAGATCTCGGGATTCAATCAGGGTTCCGAGGAGGCGCTTGGTCGGGTTGTTGTCAACTAGTTTTGGGCGATTTCGTCACCCAAGCGACATTCTATATCATCAACTCCGACACATCTTACAAGATGCTGCTTGGAAGACCTTGGCTTCATGAGAATTGGGTCGTTCCTTCAACGTTGCATCAGTGCATTAAATATGCTAAGGAAGGGGAGCAACATACGGTCTTCGCAGATCAAGCCCCGTTCCATCCCAATGAGTGCCATCTGGCCGATGCTTCACTATATTTTGGGAAGCCCACCTTAACAATCCCCGAGCCTTTAAAAGGTAAAGGGAAGCAAAAGGTGGACCCTGAAGTTGAAGAAGGGCAGCTCTTCACTGTCAACCAAGACATGGTAAAGCTGCACAGGCTGAGCCTCAGTGCCGCCTCCAAGCCGACCCAACCAGAAAGGCGGAGTATGGACTTTGAAGCCAACCTTATCAGCCGGGTCATTGATGGGAGTATCTCCTTACCGCCTAAGTGCCTTCAGCTCTCGTCCCAATGGGAAGAACAGGAGGTAGAGCAGTTGAAGACCTTTACAGTCTCTATCAACGGAGAAGGAGACGCAACAAGGGCAAGGAGGTCAAACCGATCATCTTTTACAAAGGTGATTTAGTCCCACCGTGTCCTCCTAAAGATGACTTCGGCTGGGATACTCCCGCCGATGTGGTGCCAGAGCCAGTCCAGGAGATGGACGATATGCCAGAGCACATTAAGGAGATGTGTAAAAAGCAGCACATCCCGCAAACTCTGGACCCTGCGCGAGCGGCATACTTCCACCAACTATGGAATCCTCCACAAGTCCGCGGGCAGCCTCCCTTCTCCCGCAAAGATACAAGGGGCCTTGGCTATGACCAGGAGAAGGACTTCGAGGTCCACTTTGCAGTCAACACCATAGGACTGCTACCTCTCCCTAATGGGCAAGCTGAAGCTGAGCCTAAGGTCGATGACTCTGTGAGGGAGTCCGCTGATATGTCTATGACACCATCACCTTCATCAGGAGTCGACAAGGACCACCCCTCAGAGGAAGGAGCAGCTCAGCCTGCTAACCATCAGCAAGATGAAGCAAGCCCTTCGGCTTCAAGCCACGAGCAAAAGTGCTTCGAAGAATTTGATGTCTATGAAGCCAACACTGATGACGAGGGAGACTTCGTCGACCTCCAACCAGCTCCACCGGAGCTTGAAGACGGTGGTCAAGCAACTGTGGACGAGTTGATCGAAATCAATCTTGGAAGCAAAAGTGACTATCGTCCCACCTTCATAAGTGCTCTCCTCAGTGAGGAAGAAAGGCAGTCGTATCGACAGCTTTTAGAAGAGTTCAGGGATTGTTTCGCCTGGACTTATAAAGAAATGCCCGGGCTCGACCCTTCTGTGGCTGAACATGAGCTGGCAATACTTTCAACAGTCAAGCCAGTCAAGCAAGCCCAAAGGCGTATGCGCCACGAGCTGGAGCTGAAGGTCAATGCTGAGGTTGACAAAATGCTCAATGTGGACTTCATAGAGCCTTGCATGTACCCTGTGTGGCTCGCTAACATAGTCCCTGTCAAGAAGAAGAACGGCCAAGTCCGAGTCTGCATCGACTTCAGGGATTTGAATAAGGCATGCCCAAAGGATGACTTCCCTGTCCCAATCACTGAGACAATGGTTGATATGACCACTGGTCACGAAGCCTTGTCTTTCATGGACGGGTCGTCGGGCTATAATCAAATCCGCATGGCCGTCAAAGACAAAGACCATACGGCTTTCCGGTCTCCTAAGGGGATCTTCAACTACAAAAGGATGCCGTTCGGTCTGAAGAATGCCGGCGCAACCTATCAAAGGGCAATGACCAAGATCTTCGACGAGATGCTACATGACCTTGTCGAATGCTATGTTGATGATCTGGTCGTCAAGACAAAGAAGCGGGAGGATCACTTAGCTGACCTGCGTCGAGTCTTTGAAAGGCTCCGACAATTCCAGCTCAAGATGAACCCGATGAAGTGCGCCTTCGGCGTCTCCAGTGGCAAGTTCCTTGGCTTCATTGTCAGGTATCGAGGCATAGAAATCGACCCCGACAAAATCAAGGCCATAAGGGGACTACCTCCGCCCAAGAACTTGACAGAGCTCAGATCTCTTCAAGGAAGACTCGCCTATATTAGGCGGTTCATTTCCAATCTCTCTGGAGATGCCTACCTTTCGGCAAATTGATGAAGAAAGGAGCACCCTTCATATGGGACGAAGACTGTCAGAAGGCCTTCGAGCAAATCAAGGAGTATCTGCTGACTCCTCCAGTCTTAGGGGCACCCGTCAGAGGGAAACCCCTTATCTTGTATATTGCTGCCATGGATGCCTCTTTGGGAGCTCTCCTAGCCCAGATCAATGAAGAGGGCAAGGAGCAGCCACTGTACTACCTCAGCCGAAAACTGATCGGGCCTGAGCATCGGTACGCTCCCATGGAAAAGATGTGCCTAGCTCTGGTGTTTGCTGTCAAGAAGCTGAGGCACTATCTCCTAGCCCATCGGGTGGAGCTCATTTCAAAATGCAACCCACTCAAATTTCTGTTATGCCAGCCTGTCCTCTCTGGTAGACTCGGCAAATGGGCGCTTATCCTCATGGAGTTCGACATCACCTTCGTCCCACGCAAGGCGATCAAAGGACAAGGAATGGCGGAGTTCTTAGCAGCGCACCCCGTGCCAGAAGATTCGCCACTCAACTTTGAGCTACCCGACGAAGAGGTGTTAGTGCCTTCTCAAGAAATCGGGGAGTCTTCTGAAAAAGTCCCACTACAGATGGAGCCAGGCGTCCTCACCCTTGACCTCCCATATTGGGAGTTATATTTTGATGGTGCCTCTCGGACAATCAAAAGGGCCGGCGGCCTTACAGACTATGTCTCGGGTGCGGGGGTAGTCTTTGTGTCTCCACAAGGCGGTATCCTCCACAACTCTTGTGCTCTCATGAAGTCGCTGACTAATAATGAGGCAGAGTATGAAGCGCTAATTATTGGGCTTCAACTGGCACTGGAGATAGACATCAAGTGCATCAAAGTGTACGGGGATTCTCAGCTCGTCATCGACAAGTACTGGGCGTCTATGATGTCCGGAAGAAGGAGCTCGTCCCCTATCATGCAGCCGTCATGAGGCTCAAAGAAAAATTTTACCTATTTGAAATAGGCCATGTCCCCAGAGGCAGCAACTCCCAGGCTGATGCTCTTGCAAAGTTGGCAGCAGTCCTAAAACTCCCGTCTGAGGGAGAATTGAATATTACAGTCAGACACCGAAGGCTCATGCCAAGTGTGCTCGACGAAGAATCCGGCCTCACTGTTTATGAGGTCGACAACATTCAAGAGGACAATGCTCCTGAAGAAGAAGATTGGCGCGAGCCAATTATAAAAATAAAGAACGGCTGGCTCCCTCCTGATCGGGCTCAGAGGGTGCAACTGCTACGCAGGGCGACATCCTACCAGCTGATTGACGATCTGCTCTTTAGGCTCGTCCATGAAAAGGACCGATCGGTCCTCCTCCGTTGTCTTTCATCCAAGGAGGCCAAGACTGTCATGCATGAGGTTCACTCCGGATTATGTGGAGCTCACCAGGCAGGAGCTAAGATGAAAAATAGCATCAAGCTCAAAGGGTTTTACTGGCCCACCATGTACGAAGATTGCAATCAATTCGCTCGTACATGTCACCAATGCCAAGCATTCGGCCCAGTCCCTCGACGGCCACCTAACCCGCTCCATCCAACAGCGCCTACTTGGCCGTTTGCAGAGTGGGGTATGGATATTGTGGGACCATTCCCACCATCGTCCCAGGGGCACAAGTTCATACTCGCTGCCACCGATTACTTCTCCAGATGGGCGGAAGCCGTTCCACTACGGGAAGTTACAGGGGAGATAGTTGCTCGTTTTGTGCGGCACTATATCATATACAGATTCGGCACCCCCAGTCGGATTATATCCGACAATGGCACGCCATTCAAGAACAAGACTGTTTATGCTCTGGCGGCCAAGTTCCATATTGATTGGAGAGCGTCGTCGATTTACAATCCCCAGGCCAACGGGTTGGCCGAGGCCTTCAACAAAACCCTCTGCAAGCTGCTGTCCAAGATAGTAGGCGGCCGCAAACGGGATTGGGGCGAGAAGGTCCACGAAGCCCTATGGGCCTACCGGACTATTTACAAAACCCCTACGGGATGTTCCCCTTTCTCTCTGGTCTACGGAGCTGAAGCAGTGATCCCTGTGGAGATCGAGCTAGCATCTTACCGTGTTGCTGTGCACGCCGGATTGCCAGGTCAAGACCAATCTGAAATTGAAAGAAGGCTCGAGGAATTGTCCAACTTGGAAGGTCAAAGACTCAAAGCCTACAAACACTTACAAGTGTATCAAGCCCGCATGACACGTGCCTATGATAAGCTAGTCAAGCAACGGGCGTTCAAGAAAGGCGACCTTGTCATGGTCAAAGAAAAGGAGGTTCTCGCGGGAAGATCCAGCGGCAAACTCCAGCCCAATTGGCGTGGGCCTTACGTCATCAGAAGGTCTACGAAGGAGGGGCCTATACGGTCCTTGACCACAAGGGAGACAATCCCTTCCCTCCTCTCAACGGCAAGCATATGAAGCTCTACCATGCGCCACCGCAAGAGTTTCTGCAGCAGTCCTCACAGGACAATACCTCCCCTCAGTGAAGGTTCAAAAAAAAAAACAAAAAAAGAAAAGGGGTTAAAAATACTGATACCCCGGCGGACTCAGTCAGCCTTCAACGGTTGGCTGAGGGTAAAAAGGCCACAGACCCGGTCGAGGTGAAAACCCGAAAGGGCGCCTCGGGCAAAAATGGGCAACCCCTCGGTGTGAAAACCCGAAAGGGCGCACCGGAAAAAGCTAAAGGGGGCCAGCCTCGGCGAAAACCCGAAAGGGCGGTGAGGTTGGTAATGTGAAAAAAAAAAAACCTCTCTCTGTCTATTCTATGGGTGGCTCTAAGTCAATGACTCCACCCCATCTCGACCAAAACATCATATTGATGTCAGGGCTACACCTTACATGTCATCCTATGACACCTAGTCCCACTGGCATTCTGACGGTGTCATACTTTGTCCCATCGGGCTCGGCCTATGTACGCCTCTTCCGGGCTGCCGACCCATTCCGCCTATCGGCTTCTGGGTTCAGCTCATATGTCTCTTCTGAGCAGTTAAACCCGTTTAGTCTCTTGTCCCACTGGGACTGGCCTCAGTATGCTCTCTCGGGCTGCCAACTTTTCATGCCTTTCGGCTCCTGTTTCATTCTAGGGAATGGCCTCAGTATGCTCTTTCGGGCTGCCAACCAATCATGCCTTTCGGCTCCTCTTTCATTCTAGGGAATGGCCTCAGTATGTTCTCTCGGGCTGCCAACCCTTCATGCCTTTCGGCTCATCTAACCTCCTTGGGATTGGTCTCAGCACGCCCTCTCGGGCTGCCAACCCATCATGCCTTTCGGTTCATCTTATCTTCTTGGGATCTGGTCTCAGTATGCTCTCTCGGGCTACCAATCCATCGTGTCTTGCGACACATGTCCCACCGGGTCTGGCCTCAGCATGTCCTCTCGGGCTGCCAACCCACCTATTCGTCTATCGGCTTTCGGATTTGACTCTCACGTCCCACTAGGGCTGTCAAATCCACCCCTTTTCTTCTTCAGGGTCTGACCTCTGCATGCTCTCTCGGGCTGTCAACCCATCTCGCCTCTTGGCTTTAGACTTGACTCATATATCCCACCGGGATCGTCAAGTTTACTCCTTTGTCCCCACGGGCTTGGCTTCAGTATGCTCTCTCGGGCTGCCAACCCTATTTGCCTATCGGCTCACGGATTTGACTTATACGTCCCACCTGGGCTGTCGAATCCCTTCCTGTCGTCGTTTCGGGTCTGGCCTATGCATGCCTCTTTCGGGCTGCCAACCCATCCCGCCTATCGGCCTCCAGGTTTAACCCGCATGTCCCTTTCGGACTGTTAAACCAACTCCTTTGTTGTTCCAACCGGGCTTGGCATATGCACACCCTTTTCGGGTTGCTAACTCGGTCAACCTTCGGTTTTGGATTTGGCTAATTGCGTCCCCCTAGGACAGTCGAATCCACCCATCTTGTCACACCGGGCTTGGCCTCAATATGCTCTCTCGGGCTGCCAACCCACTACACCTTTTGGTCTCACCGGGTTCGGTCTCAGTATGCTCTCTCGGGCTGCCAACCCATTATGCCTTTCGGCTCATTTCTGTCCTCTTGGGTTCGGTCTCAGTACGCCCTCTCAGGCTACCAACCCGTTTCGCCTTTCGGCTTACAGATTTGATTCATTCGTCCCACCCGGACAATCAAATCTACCCACTTGTCCCACATCTGCGGCACACACGTCCCTACGGGAGTGCCACCTTTTCCTCGCCTTTTGGCATTATAGGACAAAAAAAAAGAAAGAAAGAAAAAACGGGGTTAAAAATATTGAGACCCCAGCGGACTTGGTTGTTTCTGTTAGAAGAGCAATCAAGGGCAAAAAGGCTTTAACCCGGCTAAGGTGAAAACCCGAAAGGGCGCCTTAGGCAAAAATGGGTACCCCTCAGTGTGAAAACCCGAAAGGGCGCACTGGAAAAAGCTAAAGGGGGCCAGTCCTGGCGAAAACCCGAAAGGGCGGTAGGGCTGGTAAAGTAAAAAAAAAAAGAAGAAAAGGCTTATCAAGCACTAGACTCGCTCCTCCTCAGCTCGGCAAGGCGAGTCTTACTCTGAAGAGCTTCCTCATGGAGCCCCTCAAGCCTATGGCAGAATCTACATCGGCAAGACTGCACTACTCTTCGGTCCCCTGGACCTCTCACAAAAGTGCCTCCACACTCTGGGAGGCCATCTGCTCGCGCTCGTAAGTGGCCTTGACTTGGGCGCCCACCTCAGCCTGGGCTCTCCGAAGTCTACAAAGTTGCTCCTCCTCTTGCTGAATCGTCAGCTGAGTCCTCCGCCTCCGCTTTCTAAATAGCGCGAAGGTGGACAAACTCCTCCCATAAAGACGCAAGCTCAGTCATCCAGGCGTCCCGAGGGAGAACAAATGCATGCATCTGGCAATGCTACACCAAGTTGAGGACCATTCGGCCACTCCATCCCAAGGGTCAGAAAACTCTGAAGCAGCTTTGAAGCCTCACTAGCTGAAGCTAAAGCAAAGAAAGGAGTTGCCTCAGCCCGTGTACGGCCGACATCTATCCAGACCAACATGCCCTAAGGGCTGGTCTACATCAACCTTGGCTATCACAAGTCAGCAATTAGCCACCTTCTACATTCGGCGACATACCTCAGCGGTCAGCCGACACATCAACATGTTCGGCTACACCTCAGATGTTAGTCGGCACACTTTGGCGACACCTTAGCAGTTAGCCAGCTTTAACTTGCGGCTACACACCTCAGCGGTTAGCCGACACGTCTTCAGTGGCATCTTAGTGGTCAGCCAGCACCATGACTTTTGGCCAAACGCACCCCCAAGGGTCGGCCAGTGTCAGTCTCCAGCTATCACAGCTCAATAGTCAATCAACGACGACTCAGATGGATGCGCCTCTTCGAGATAGGCCTACATCAACTTCGGGCTAACAAGTCTCTCAGAAGCAGGCCCCCATCAACTTTGGGTTAATAAGTCTCTCAGAAGCAAGCCCCCATCAACTCGGGCCAACAAGTCTCTCAGAAGCAGGCCCCCATCAACTCTAGGCCAACAAGGCTCTCAGAAGCAGGCCTACGTCAACTCGGGCCAACAAGTCTCTCAGAAGCAGGCCCCCATCAACTTCGGGCTAACAAGTCTCTCAGAAGCAAGCCCCCATCAACTCTAGGCCAACAAGTCTCTCAGAAGCAGGCCTACGTCAACTCCGGGACAACAAGCCTCTCCGAGGCAAGCCAGCATCAACCCTCAGCTTTCTGGAAAGCAATGAAGCAGTAAGGTGCAGCTCTACAGAGGGCACGGACCGTCCGCCTCCGCCCCGGCTTTGACGAACGTTCCGTGGGGGGCATTTGTTGGCAGCAAATTTTGCTTTGCAAAAATACCTCCGCTTTTATTTAGTTGAAGCAGAAATGGGCTAACTTGGAGATGGAAGACCCGTACGGGGTCGGAGGAACCCGTCTGGGGTCGCCCTCACCCGGACGGGTCCGCCCGGAGGTGGGCAAACCCGCACGGGGCCGCCCTTGGGCGGGCGGACCCGTCCGGGGTCGCCCGACCCCGGGAGGGACCCACCCGGGGTCCGCGACCCCGGGCAGGTCCTGCCCGGGGGGTCGCGACCCCGGGGAGGTCCCCCCGGGGGGTCGCGACCCCGGGCAGGTCTCCCCCGGGGGCCGCGACCCCGGGCAGGTCCCCCCCGGGGGCCGCGACCCCGGGGAGGTTCCCCCCGGGAGCGCGCGACCCCGGGAGGTCCCCCGGGGGGTCGCGACCCGGGGAGGTCCCCCCCGGAGAGCTGCGACCCCGGGCGGGTTCCCCCCGGGCGTCCGCGACCCCGGGACGGTCCAGGACCGTCCCGGGGACTCTCCACCCCGGGGAGGTTCCTCTCCCGCGCACGCAAATCAAAATATGACCTCCCCGGGGTCATTTTCATCCCGTTGGACCCGTACGGGGTCGAACACTCCCGGGGAGGTTCCCCACTTCTATAAATAGACCCCTGGAGGTCCAGAAGGAAAAAAAAAAAAAGCTCTACTACACTCAACAACCTACGGAAGACACTCGGAGCGTTTTGTTCGTTTGTTCGTTTGTCTTGGCCCGCGAGGGGTAAGTCCCCGGGTTTTGTGTAGGTCCCCCTATGAGGGTATATTTGTAATTTTGCCCCTCAGTGGGCCGTGTTGTTGTTTCTGGCAACACACAAAGAGAAGGAGACAGAGCACTACACAAGTGGCAACCTACGGAAGACACTTGAAGCATTTGTTCGTTTGTTTTGGCTCGTGTGGGGTAAGTCCCCGGGTCTTGTATTTATGCCCCTACGGGGTATATTTACGTTTATGCCCCTCAGTGGGCCATGTTTGTAATTATGCCCCTCAGCGGGCCACGTTTGTAAGTCTTTACGTCTCGGGACGACCAAGTCTTGTATTTCTGCCCCTATAATGGCGAAATTACAAAAATATCCTTCCCGGGATTGTAAAAGACCGAAGTCCTGTAATTTGCAGTTATACCCTGCAATCTCTTGTAATTGGGACTACGTCCCTATCTCCCGCTCTAATGCGGACTTTTGTACAGTCGACAACTCGCCGACAACTCATGTACTCACATGGAATTATAAAAGCATTCAGCATGTTTTATATGTAACCTCGGGTGGGAAAATTATAAGAAACCCCCCCCCCGACTTTGGAAAATTGTGTATATACCCCTCCTTCGGCCAATTGACAAATGTGTGCCTTCCCTGAAGCCCTTGTCATTCCTTCAGTCCGGAAGTGTTGTCAGCTCAGTCCAGCACTCGGGTATTATACCAAACCTAGGTCTAGGGTCTGGTAAAATTACCAAAATACCCCTGTAACCTAAACATGGCCTCAGAGCCCTTGAAACACTCCAGAAACGGCTTCCATGCCTTGGGGAGTCAGGAACCAGTTCTACTTCCGTTCCAGCCCAGAAATTTCATAAATGTCCCTGGCCTGGAAAACTACCAAAATACCCTTGGGTTGGTAAAATTACCAAAATACCCCCGGGGTCTAGAAAACTTCCCTTGCTTTAAAAATGCCTATGGCTTCCGCATATTTGCGCCTCTATGCCTAAATCTTAGGGTTTTGCTCAGACCTAGCCCTAATCTAGTTGTTTCTATGTGTTGGTGGTAAATGAGTGGTCATGAAGAGTCTCTCGAGTGAGCTTGCCCTCCACATCAGAACCTCTGTAGAAGTCTTTTGGGACCTCTTTGACAGTTAAACAAAGGTGTTCGGACGTTAGGCCGATATAAATCAACACTGACTCCGGTCAGTGGGGAAAGGTCCAGCACTCGAACCCAAATCGTCTGATACTATGCGCACCCACGGAACCCTCTCTACGCAGAGGAGTGTTTCTTTTCAAAAAGAACGAAAATCTACCTTTTATCTACGATAAGAGTATTTCTTAGATTTTTTCCGTGTCTCACATACTGGCATCGGAAAATCTTCAGAAAACAGTGCCATTATTCAGGGTTTAAAATAGGAAAGACAAAGATGCAGAGTATATCCGGACACTCAAGGACCCATCAGAGGTTGGCTCCAGATCTGCCTGCATAAATGCAACTACAATAAAATCTGGGGGTAAATCTGCTACCTAATTTGAAGCTTGGTCAGATCCATGACAGGTACTCAGGCCCTATCTACAAGGAAGCTGACAAACAATAGCAATGACCATCAACATTCATTTTCCCTTAAAAATTATTTTACAGGCACTTTTAGTTTTGTTGACTTTGGGCTACTCTCCACCATCAAGCAGAGATCCTAACTTTATTCAACACTTTATCGTTCTGTATGCAAAAAAGCGGATTATTTGCTGAGGATGATTCTAAAAGTAGAAAGGTATTAGAATCAGCAATGCTGACCTTCTGACCAATTCCCAATTCAACATTTGAACCAGCCAATTTTTCGTCATGGACCTAGACCACTTACCCATCAGCCACCAAGGTATCTAAGCCCTAATGTTGATCTTCATTCATTCTTGCTCATCCAAGAACAACTTTATAGAACATCCAGGCTCCAAATTTTCCCAAGGTAGGCACAAATAATTCAGAAATGGCTCGATGCTGCAAATTTGTGGAGAAGCACCCGTGGGTTATCGCAATATATAAGTTTAAAGCTCTGGGATTTATAAGAATTAATGGCTCATATTGAGGCATGTGTTTAGCCTTTGTCCAAACGAGGGGGGAGTAAAAAAGATGAGACACCCAGGTTGGGATCATGAAACTTAACATAGTCTAATTGTCCAAGTTACTAACATTCACCCTATAGCCCCACCTTCCAAAAAAGGAAATTCCCCTTAATGTGTTTAGACTGTTTGAGTCAAGCGACCAAATTCCAAAAGTAAATCATGCCTTGGATATCAATCCTGCCAAAAGGACTCTGAGTGTTGGCTTTCTAGGGGCATGCTTCTTTTCCCTTTGGTCAATTCTCTCTCTAGGCTTTTCTAGTGAGAGAAGCTCTGTGGTCGGGGAGGCTCCATGGCTCGCCTCCGCTCATCGGGGTTCGTCTCTAGTGGGGATGCTCGTTGGCAAGAGGGTCGGGGTGCTACTACATGCTTCCGGTGTGGCCTTCGAGGACACATCCAGTGCTTCTGTCAGCAGCAGGGAACGAGGTTCACTGCTCCATCGGGCAGGCTGAGTAGCCTCTGGTCCTACCATGATGCTCTCTTGTCCCCCCTTCCAACGGTGAATCAGGCTAGCAGGCATTGGTGCGACGTAGGAGAGCTCCAAGCGGAAGTTTTACGGGGTAGAAGGGCTTGGCTGAGGAGGTGCCTGTGCGTGGCCATGCTCGAAGGACAGGCTGTGTGGCTAAGACAATCCGGTAGCGTCTGGTGGAAGTGTCTGGGAGCGGTTGGGAGGTCCTGAGGATTACCTCCAGCACATTTCTGGCAGTAAGGGTGAATAAAGAAGTGGCTGATTGGATGGCGGAGGTGAGGTGTTTAAAGATCGGTAGTTCACTCATCCGCCTGTTGCGGTGGTCAGAGGCTAGAGGTACGTTCCCCAACCCACCCATGAGGAGGTTCAGGCTGGCCTTTGAGGGGGTCCCTTTATTTCTCTGTGACGACGGAGGGTTAGCATTTCTGCCGAGATCCTTTGGGGAGGTGGAGGCTGGTAGCTTGAGATTCTCCCCAAGGAGCTCCCGTACGTCGGTCGTCGCAGTGGTGAAGGTGGTGAGCCCTTCAGAGGTGTCGGCGGTCATCTCGGTGCGCCTTGATGGTGTCCTGGTGGTCATCCGGGTGTGGTGCTTGAGGAGGTGGCAGGGCCGGCGACATTCCTAGGGCATCAAGCGCAGGGGCCAGAGGTAGGAGACGATGGCTCACCCCCTGTTCTGGCCGTCGATTCAAATTTGAATCGACTGCCCAAACTGGCTGGTGACTGTGCCGGAATTTGAATCGACCACCCAAACTGGCTGGTGACTGTGTCGGTCTAGGAGTACCCGATCGGGTTGGTAGGCCGGGTGAACCAGCTGCCAACTTATCGCCGTGTCTGATTCGTATCGGGTCGCTGAGGCCCGATATCTGTCATCTCCCCCGCCCGATTATGTCGTCCTCCCTTCAACAACGGTGCAGCCAGGGTCCCCCAGACGTCCCAGCACAGCTCACCATCACTCTTTCCTCACCGACGGTTAGCTTGGCTCCGGCGATGGGCTCTCCGGTGTGGGCTGTGTTAAATGGTCAACGAAACCAGCCTGCAACGGTCGTCGTGGCGGCACCAAATGGTGGGCCTGCTAGTGCTGGGGATTGTCAACTTCTGTTATCGCTCGTACCCCCCCCCCCTTCCTTCCTCAACAGGAGTCCTTGTGCCATCATCCCTCTGAGGCCCTCCGGTCGTCTGTGTCTGCTGGGGTAGCGGCGTCAGCCACGACTCAGGATGTTGTCGTCCCGTGCCACTCAGGGCGACAGATTTAGGGCGGTACATTCAGGGTGGCATGCTGGAGGGGGTTCTTGTTGTTGTCGTTCCATGCTTCTCAGGGCAGTAGTCTCAGGGCGTCAGGCTAGAGACTATGTCGCAGAGCTTCTCGGACGAGGCGCAGCTCACGGAAGCCGACGCTCTTGCAGACGTAGCCCTAACCCCACCGGCCTAACCAGAGGGTCCGGTGGCACTCATCACTGATGGGAAAGAGCAGAAGAGGAAATACCACATGTCTAGAGAGGAGGTGCGGGAGATGATGGTGAAGGCTCAAAAAGTGATTGAGGTGCAGTTGAGGGCAATGGCCGATCAAGTGGGTATTTCCTTTTAGGCGAGGGCTGAGAAAGATGTGAGAGGGGCATGTAACAATATTTGCAAGAGGTGGTGTGCAGCTATTCTTCAAGAGGAAAAGGGCTCAACAGAGGGGGGTGAGGGAGGAGGTAGGGGTAGGGGAAGAGAGGGTCTGATTTTTGTCTCTATGAGGATTGTCTCATAGAATGTGAGAGGTTTGGGAGGGGTTGAGAAGAAGAGGGTGGCCAAGGAGTTAGTGAGGAGATATAGGGTCGACATCTTTTGTATCCAAGAAACCAAGTGTGAAGTGCCTTATGAGAGAGGTAGGGAGTGGTAGGCTTTCCAGACGAGTTGTTCGCCGGCAGACGGAAGGTCAGAGGGTATCATGATCCTGTGGAACCCCTTTGAGGTTGAGGAAGTGTCGGTGGATAGGCACATTAGCAAGTGGGCAATCTCGCTTCATTTCATTTCGGTGAATGACAGCTTCGCTTGGGACTTCGCCAAGATGAATGGGCCACAGGGGAGAGAGGAGAAACGGCCGCTTTGGGAGGAGTTGATTAGGCGTGCCGAGTAGGCCTTGATGTGTGGGAGGGGACTTTAATGCTATGGCAGCTCCTTCGAAGAGGTCGAGTGATGTTGTCCTTCCGGGAGACATGGAAGACTTCTTTCTTTGCCTTCATCGAGGAGGCGGCTTTGGTTGATATTAGCATGGCACATGGCTTCTTCACCTGGTCAAACATGAGAGTGAGACTTCCTATTCGAGACTGGATAGATTTCTTATTTCTGTTGATTGAGAGAATCATTTCCCAGATGCTCAGGTTCTCCCGTTGGCAAGATCGGTTTCGGATCATAGGCCAGTCCTTTTGAAGACCAGCCGTCTACAGGGAAGGAAGGCTATATTCAGATTGGAGAGGTACTGACTCAGGGAGGAGGACTTCTTAGACACTGTCAGAGAGGCTTAGGCTGCTCAGACTGTTGGCAGCTCTGCTATGGCTACTCTGTCTCCATATTAAGGCACACTGTCGAGGTTCTCCAGACCTGGCGGAAGGGCAAAGCCCTCCCGGGGAGGGAGGCCAAGGACAAAATTCTTCAACAAATTGAGGGTCTGGATAGACTAGAGGAGGCTGGCCTTTTGGATGCAGATGACAGGAGGCTGCGAGACACTCTGAGGTTTTAGTTTGATGATATCCTAGCCAGAGAGGAGATCTATTGAAGACAGAGATCGAGGGACATATGGATCAAGGAGGAATGCCGAAGTACAACTTACTTCTAGCAGGAGGAGGGTCAACACCCTTACTTGTATTCGGGTGGGGGACATCTCAGTCTCTTCGGAGGAGCAGATTAAAGAGCTGGTGAGGGATTATTACTCCAGACCTTTTACAGAGGAGGACAGGTTCAGATCGAGAATTGTAGATGGGCTTCTTCCACAACTGTCGCAAGAAGAGAGGTTGGCTATCTCACAAGTCTTCACTGAGGAGGAGGTCAGATAAGCAATTTTTTTCCCTTGCAGGAGATAGAGCTCCAAGACCAGATAGCTTCCCATTGATGTTCTTTCAGCACTGTTCGGATGTTATTAAAGCGAATTTTTTGGCTGTTATTGCGGATTTCCAGGAGGGGAGAGCACACTTGGGGGGTATTAATAAAACTCTCATTGTTCTCATTCCCAAGAAGTAGGGGGCACAAGACTTCAGTGATTTCAGGTCCATCAACCTGCTGAATGGAACATACAAAATCATTACTAAATTGTTGGCAAGGAGGTTGGTAGGTGTCATGGACAAGATGGTCAGCTATTTCCATGGAACTTTTATCAGGGGACATCATATTCAAGATAACTGTTTGGTGGCCCGTGAGTGTTTATATGCTATGAAGTTACAGAGGAGGAGAGGGTTGGTCTTAAAGCTTTATTTTGAAAAGGCCTATGATAGGGTCAACTAGTCGTGCATTTTTGATGTGCCGGAAGGTATGGGTTTTGGGGACACATGGATCCAATGGGTCAGGGCTTGCATTTCTTCTGCCTCCCTTGCAGTGCTTATTAATGGAAAGCCATCTTCCTTCTTCCATAGTGGCAGGGGCCCCAGGCAGGGAGATCCTATGTCCCCCCTCCTTTTTGTGCTAGTAGTTGGTGTTCTGAGTAAGGTTTGGCAGAGAGCAGAGGCCGTTGGTTTGATTAGAGGATTTCAAGTTGGGAGAGGTCATCTCTCGATTACCTATTTACAGTATGTCGAAAATACCATTCTTTTCTTGGCAGAGGATGAGAGGCAAATATATGTGGCGAGGGCTTTGTTGGAGCTGCCGAAGGACACTACGGGCTTGAAGGTGAATTTCAGCAAGAGTGTGGCAATTGGAGTTAATATGGATGACAGAATACTTTACAGGTCTGCTCGGATCTTGGGTTGTTAGACAGGGACTTTCCCCATTTCCTATATGGGCTCCCCCTTACCCCAAGTGCTCTTAGGTGTGCAGATTGGACCCCTGTTATTCAAAGATATGAGGCAAGGCTAGGGGGTTGGAAGGCAAGGCTTCTATCATATGGGGGTTGACTGGTACTATGTAGGTCAGTTCTAGATAGTTTACCTATCTACTTTCTCTCCGTGTTTCGCATTCTTAAGACTGTCGAGGAAAATTGAATATATTCAAGGTAGGTTTTTTTGGCATGGCAATGGTGGGAGGTGTAGGGGTTGGCATGACATTGCGTGAGGGAGAGTGGCTACTCCTAAGGAGCAAGGGGGTATTGGCATCGAGAAGGTGGGAGACTTTAACATAGCTCTTCTTAGTAAGTAGATTTGGAGGTTGGGATTAGGAGATGAGGGTCTCTGGGCAAGGATGGCAAACTCGGTTTCGGTCTCGATTTCGCCCGGGTCCGAAACCGAGTTGACTCGGTTTCGGTTTCGGTTTCGGCCGAAACCGGTCGAAACCCATATAAAAGGTCAAAAAAATTAAATTAATTCTAAAAAATATGATAAAAAATCATAAAAAATATTAATAATCACTTAAAATCACAAAAATCATTACACATGCATTTGACTGAATAAGTTAGTGCAATAACTTTGAAGTAGACAACTACAAAAATTGAACTTCAAACATTGAACATGTGAAAGTTAAAGTAATATTCCATTGTACATTAATACAAGCAGTACAAAATTAGACAAAATAGATAAAATAATTGTTACAAAAATTCATTGATTCTTACCTAATATGGATAATAATTATTAGAAGAACCTTCTCCCTCATCGTCTGGCCCTTGATGTTGATACCCATAACCATGTTGCATGTATGGTCTATATTCACTATAACCAAACAATGAGGTAGCCAAGTCCTGCATCCCTCTTTGGATCCCTCTTGGAGTGTTTGGTTGGCTTGAGCAGAATCCAGTATCAGCATAAGAATCTTGAGGAAGAGAAGAGGAACTGGCCGGATGGAAGTTGAATGATGGTTCATAACCCCACGACCGATAAATCGCTGCCTCCTGTTGGCCACCTCCATAACCTGATGGATGCCCATATTGACTCTGTGACTCATGTCCTCCCTCACCCTGACTGTATCCTCTGCCTGTGTCTGCGTGGAAGGAGGAAGGACCACCAGCATCCCCACCGCCAGTAGTAGCACCTGTAGCACCTGGCACATACGAAAATATATAATTTATCTCCTACCAAAACCTTTTCTGATTCGAACTGATAATAAGAATTTAAGTTACTTTCCAAAATAAAAAATCAAAGGATCACGAAACCTGCAGTCTCCAGTCGCCTTTTGGCCTTTGGGGATGCTTTTTCCTGTGCCGGTGTGCTTTCTTCTTGCACCCTTGACATGAATCCTGTTCCCCTTGGCGTGTGCCTCAAATAAATCTGCTTTAACTGTTCAATTGCCGGGTCCTCTCGAGCAGCAATATTTGTTCTCTCAGTTTGCCCATGCACTGATGTACTTCTTCTTAAGGATGTAGGTGCCTTGCCCATTCTAGGAGTGACTGGCCTGCTATCTGAGTCGGAGTGTCTAGCTGGCTGAAAATCATGTTGCTCCTCAGTGTCCTCAACAACCCTAGACATGTGGGCATGAGTATCTCTGGCCCTCTTTGATTTTCTTCTTAATTCGGGATCCCTTTGCTCATCTTCATCTAGTATGCCCTCTGCCCATCTTCTATCATCATCATCAAAAACGGGCTCATCAACCTGCTCTCGTGTCTCCACCCAAGACTGCAACGGATTCTCATCATCAAATAAGGCATCCACATCAATTTCTGCGGCGGCATCCCCGGCGGCGCGTTTGTCTCGCAGCTGTTGTCTCAACCTCATATTGTAGTGGCAGTACACTAATTTCTCTAACCGTTCAGCCTTTAGCCGATTGCGAACCTTTGAGTGTATAAGGCTAAACGTGCTCCAATTTCTTTCACATTGACTTGCTGATGTTGTTTGACTGAGCACCCTAATTGCAATGAAAGCCAATGCATTGCTACCCATATCTCGGTTGTTAACCATTATCCACCAGTCAGCTGTTCCACCAACCATAAAAAAATGTATTTTAGTTGTAGAAATATATATTCATCAGGTTAAGAAATCCAAAAAATAAAATATACCTGGGCTCACTCTTCCCACAGCGTATTGCAATTGGGAGTCAGCATATGTCTCAGTCCTCATTCTGTAATGGTTCATCTACAAACATAAAGTAATAGATTAACATAACTACTTAAATAAATTCTATACATGTTATTGACAGTATCAAATAAAGGCGAACCTCTACTTCGGCCTCTAGTCTCTTTTCTGGATTCCTCGATAAACGACCAATGACTTTTAAAGTCCCTTGAAGTACCTCGCCATCAACATGTGCATCGGCACCGTACATAAATCGAGGGTTGAAGAAATAACCTGCATTTGTGTATAATTAACTAAATGAAATTTATAAAATAACATAAAGGCATTACCCCAATTTCAGTACAATTAATCACTCACCAGCTGCATGCAAGTCATGGTGTAATGTGTTGTCCCATCTCTGGTCAATAATTTTCCACCATTTTGCATAATGTCTGGGAAGGGAATGCTGCAACTCCAATTTGGCACGGTCCATGGCCTCGTATAGATAGCCCATATCATTCTTCTCATCGCCATCCACCATTCTTAGGACCTTCACGAGAGGTGTGACTACTTTCAAGTACCGTGACGCCCTGTCCCAGAATTTGTTGTCGTCCACGACGTGGCAGACATCCAGATAATCCATCTGAGCATCAACATTGCCCTTGTCGATGTATTCCCGCAGGGCATTGTGGTACATGAAAGCTTTCAGCTCATTCTTGTACCTGTGCAAATAAATGAAATTTGAAGCTGCATCAACTGTTACATATCAGTAAGGATAAAGTTAATAGAATTGACGAAAGTGTTATACCTGTGCAAAGACTCCAAAGAAATAAAATTGGAAGCAAATCCGGTTGGGCCTGCACGGATGATATCTCGCCCTCCACTGGCATGCGCCCTGAACATATTTAGTATCCTAGGATGGCCATAGATATACTGTGTGACTTTTTGTGCCTTGTCAATTGTCTTCTTCACATGCTTTTCCTTCCCTATATCTTCAAGCATCAGATCAAGACAATGTGCTGCACATGGGAGCCAATATAAATGACTGCGCTTTTGCATCAATTTCTTCCCTGCAGCCTTGTAACTGGCTTCATTATCAGTCACCACCTGCACAACATTCTCCTCTCCAATTTGTTCTACCATGCCATCCATCAAATGAAACAAATAATTTGCATTCTTTTCATAATCTGATGCATCAACTGATTTCACAAACACTGTACCGCTGATGCAATAGATCAAAAAGTTTATCATGGACTTTTTCGTGGTACCAGTCCAACCATCACACATGATGGTGCATCCTCTCTCCACCCATATATGCTTGAAGCTTTCAACCCAATCATGGAGCTCCTCAACCTCTCCCTCAAGGCCACGCCCGTATATGTCTCGACGTGAGGGGGCTTGCAAGCCAGGGCCAGCATCTGCTATGGCATCTATCATAGGTTGGAAATATTCACTTGAAGCTGCATGTGCAGGGACACCTGCATGAAAAAACCATTTGCAAATAGATTTAAATGCATGCCCTGCAACTTCTGCTGATTTTTTGACCCCTCTCATTGCTTGCTTGATTTTAGGTTGTGTAGCTTGGGGCCTTCTGTGCAGATAGCTGTCCATGGGACCTGTTCCCTGCGTATGTGGGGCAGCACCAACGTCAGGACGTCGTGCAGCTGTACTGTCATAGGTCCATGAACCCATGGGCACCTTCCCTTTCCTTCGAGCGGCTTGTTCACGCTCCCTTGCTTCAGTCAGCTCTGGATCAGAATCCTCAGTGCCTTCCTCATCATCATCCCTTCTAACCCTTCTGTCAGAAATCTCCTCAGCAATTTCAGCCTCATCCTCAGCCCTTTGTTGCACCCTCTCCCTTTTCCCCAGAAGGCATTGGCGCATCTCTTCTCGCACCTCTCGGGGACAGTTGTCACATTGTCTGACCTCTCCTCTTACCCCTGCCAAATGTTATTTTCCTCTGGTAATTCCGCCATACATTTCCTTACCACAGTAATTGCATTTCACCTTTCTTCTCTTAGCATCTATTAAAGACATGTGGGCCCACCCCGGATCCTCCTGCCCTTGCTGCTCCTGTGTTTGCTGACGTCTAGGCATGATGCTGCATTAAGACAGTGACACACAAAAAGGTATAAGTACAATTAAAAACTTAACCCTTAATTAGCAAGTAACCCTTAATCACCCTTGCAAAAAATCAATTACCAGTATGATCCCACCCCAAAATCTTGAATGTAGTTTAATTGAGCTTCAATTTAGCCTAAGCAAACCGACTTAGACAAAAGCCCCAAATTTTATATACTAATTAACCGTTAATTATCATTTACCCCTTAATCACCTTTTGAAAAAATCAATTGGCAGCATGATCCCACCCCAAAATCTTCAATGAAGCTTAATTGAACTTCAATTTAGCCTAAGCAAACCGATTTAGACAAAAGCCCCAATTTTTATGAACTAATTAACCCTTAATTAGCAATTAACCCTTAATCACCCTTCGAATTAATTAACTACCAGCATGCTCCCGCTTCAAATTAGTCAATGAAACTTAATTGCGCCCTAATTGACCCTTACTAAACCTAATTAAAGAAAAGCCCCAAATATAAACTTCTAATTAGGGTTTAATTAGAAGTGTTAAAAATCTAATCATGGTTTTAAATTAACCTACAATACAACATTTAACCTACAACAAAAAAAAATTCAACAACTCAACCAAAAAAACACAAAACATAAAAAACCCTAAATTTACCTCCACAAAATTTACCTCCGCAGTAGCAGTCGGACGGTCGATGTGGAGTGTGGACAGCCCCCTGCCCCCTAAAGGCCTAAACAAGCACAGCGGCAGCAGCCGGCAGCGCACAGCAGCTCCACACTCCACAGGGCAGTGGGCACAGGCCGCACCTAGCACAGCAGCCTGGCAGGGGAGGCAGCAACAGCTCCACAGGCAGGGAGGCCCGGCAGCAGCAGCAACAACCAGCAGCTTCAGCAGGCAGGGAGGCAGCAGCAGCACCGCAGCAGCTTGGTGCCTTGGTCGCAGGCCCACCTCGCAAGCAGCAGGCTCGCACGGGCCGCAGCCGCAGCCGCAGCAGGCAGGAGGCAGCAGCAGCCGCAGCAGTGCAGCACGGCAGCAGCAGCAGAGCGGCGGCAGCAGCAGCACCCGGCAGCAGCGGCAGCAGCACAGCACGGCGGGGGGGAGGGTTTCGGCCGAAACCGCTGCAGCAGCGGCGGAACTTCTGCGGAAGTGGGGTTTCGGGAGGGAGGCGACAGGAATATCACAAGTTTCGGCCGAAACTAACAGGTTTCGGGCCGAAACCGACCGGGCTCGGGCGAAACCAGTATCGGTTTCGCCCGAAACCGATATCTCACTTACGTTTCGGGTTGCTACAGTTATTAGGCCCGTTTTCGTATCGGTTATGGCCGAAACCGATACGTTTCGGCCGAAACGTATCGGTTTCGGCCGAAACCGCCAACCATGTCTCTGGGCGTAGCTCATCAGGTATAGGTACTTTGGGAGGAGGAGAGTTTGGGATCTAGATTTTCCACCTCTAGCCCAAACGTCTCCTATCTGGCGCGGCATCTTTTCTTGTAGGGACCTCCTTTCCTCTGGGGTCCGAGTCCGTCTAGGAAAAGACAACCAGTGTCTTTTTTGGAAGGACAAATGATGTGATGACTTCTCTTTAGAGAACTCTTTTCCTGATCTGTTCGCGATCTCGGCAGACCCTCTTGGGACCGTCGACCGTGTCTTCGACCCCCACCTTTCAAGGGGCACCTGGGCGCCGACTCTCAGGAGGGGTCTCTCGAGTGCCGAGTTGGAGAGGCTTCAGGACCTCCTTTCCTTCCTCCTGGACTTCGCCCCTTGCCCCCTCTGCGAGGCTGCATGGTCGTGGAGGTGCGACAGGAATAGGCATTTCTTTGTGAGGTTTGCTTATATCGTCATCTCGGATGGTGGCCTGCGTCACGCTTTCGTTCCCCACATTTGGGAACTGAAGAGTCCTTTGAAGGTGAAGATTATTATTGGAGGATTTTCCATGGGAGACTTTCGACTAAAGATTGGCTCAGGCGCTTCCTTCCGGATATCCAGCCCCCTTGTTGCTTATGTAGCCTACAGGGCGAGTCTGTGGACCATCTATTTGTTGGTTGTCAGTATGCACAGACTGTGTGGGAAGGGTTGGCTTCCAGAGCCCGGTGTGACTTTGGACATCAGACAGAGATCTGGTCCTTCATCAAGTCGTAGGGCAGGTCTTGGCCCATCAGAGGTGATCGTGTTGTCTGCTGGCTTATTTTGCATGCCACTCTTTAGTCCCTTTGGGGTGAAAGGAACAACATGATTTTTAGAAGGGAAGCTAGAGTGAAAGATTCTCTTAGTTCTGTCATTTGTGCTAGAGTGAGGGAATGGGCAGAATTGTCTTGTAATGTGAGCGCCCTTAACTCACCTCTTTTTGCTTTGTTGGGAGAGTAATTGGCCACACACCGCCTTGGTGTGTTTTGTATTGGATCTCTTTTTGGGGGAGCTTTCTTACACTTGTACACTCCTTTTTCATTTATACAATCAGTGGTATTACCTACTTTCAAAAAAAAGGGTTCTGAGTGTTTGAGAGAAAATTAGTAAGAGAAATGGAAGAAGAATCAAAAAATAACAAGAGACTCAATAAAAAAGATTTTTTATGTGAAATTAGAAGCTAACCGTTGTATCTTGCCATTGAAAAAGGCAGACAATTTTTAAGGCCAATGGAAATTAAGAGAGATAATAGCAGTCTGCATATGCCATGAAATGTTCGCCCAGGAGAATCAAAGAGGATGCTACTTGAAAGTAGTTCAAGGCCCCATTATCCTTTTTTTCTCTTTAGTAAGACCAGGCTAATTCAGCATCTTTATGAGCTTGCAGTGACACCAACCTGATTTTCCAATGATAAAACCATCCGGATCAGTCTTCACAACTGTTGAAGTGTCAACATCACCACTGCCAGTACTGAAAGAAAAACAGAGTGCTTTTCAGGAGACGAAACACCCCCCTTGGCTGAACAAGCGACAATCAGATAAAGTCATCAAGTGTTCAGTGACTACCAATCCAATACGTCCAAGATTTTTGGTTTTCCATCTGATGTCACTTGCAGCCCATCAGCAGCCGGATCAACACCAGAATCTGCAGAGGTAAACAAAATATCAAATTACAGAATATTACAAATGTATGCTTGGCATAAATCTTATTAATCAAAGATACTATGTGATTAATGCCGCCACATCAGGTCCATTTTCTCCAACCCTGGAAGATATTACGTAAACATGCATGGCCTTCATCCTTCTCGTTGCCCAATGTAACACTAAATTCTGATGTTCTATGGAAAAAAAAATTATTTCATCTCTCTAAAGAAAAGGTAACATGACATTCTGATGCCATGTAACTGTAGAGAGTGTGAATATCTCGAGGCACACAACCATGTCCCAGACGTGCTGACATAACCGAATGTGCTCTTTATGGCGCTTGATGCACAAAAAACGCAGTAAGACCATGATATCTAGATATTTCTAGCCAAGCTCACTCATGACATAACCAAAACATGCTAAGGAAAACATGAAACTATATAGCAAAATGCCGTTCCTCCCGTCAACTCTTATCCCGTTTCTTCTGCTGCAGGAAATTTCGCAGAACGTCTTGCATCATGCAACACGACCGATTTCAAAGACTAACAAAGAAATCCCTACAACTGCTAACTAAGGAATGCAATGCCGTGGAACAAGGCCATGCTATGTACCAACAACGTCAATTCTAGTTTAAACACTTCGCGCCGCCGTTTCTAAAACCCTAGCCCGTTCTTTTCCCCTCCTCTCCAATTCTTCGTACTTCAGTAAACAAATGAACCGTGAACAACAAAAGACAGATTCCACTCGAGGAATCAGAGGAACACCCTAAGAAGAAGAAAGCGGATAATTCGAAAAAGAACGTAAGGACAGAAGACAGGGTTGGGATAGATCAGCTACCGAAGACGGCAATTACGGTGCCCCGGCCGTCGTACTCCGGATGAGCCTCGAGGAACCGATCGACTCCGATCTCCTTCTTCGGCATGAGGGAGGCCAGGAACGTGGACTCGGTGAGGTGAAAGGAGCGGAGGAGGTCCTCGCTCTTCTTGCCTTCTTCCAGAGAACTGGCCGGAAGTACTGGAGAAGGGGAAGAAGAAGGCATGGCCCTAACGATTAGCTCCCTCCCACCGCCGCCGCCGCCTGCTCTGGTCGCTCTTCTCCTTCCGCTTCTGGGGCGGACAAGGCGAGAAGACAGAGAGACAAGGGACTGCGACGACTGAAATGGGGGTGGGATCGTGCTGTGAACGTTACACGTTGCCTTTAATACTGCCAGCTGCATCGCTATGACTCTGTTTTGGGGTATTTTTCGGCAATTAATTAAAATTCAATTTTAAAAAAATCGCTATAGGTTGATGGGAAAGCGCCGGCGAGGTGGTGGCTGCGGCATCTGCAGCAACACTGCCGGACTCCGGGTCTCCGGTTGCTTCCGTGGCAGCTGTTGGATGGCAATCTGATCTTCTCGTGTGTTTTTTCTTTATTTTTATTTATTTTTCTATTATACCCTTGCTATTGCTGCAGTGTGATTAGTTCGCGAATCTCGAGTTTTTTTTAAATCGTTCTTGCAGTTACAGACGAAGTTTCGCTATGATGACCAGATGATTTCAGTGATCGTGTCATGCTTTTGGTACGGTGCGTAGAGCAGGTTATCATATCTAGCTGCAAAATATCGCGTATTTGCATTTATGTCCTAACATTGGGGATGTTTACAACTCCCCCCGTTTCCCCGGATGTTATTTTCTTGCCATTAAAACGGCTACTTTGCATGACGGCAGTCGGCGGCTCAGCCTACGTTTTACTAAAGTTCCGTCGGATGCCATTTTCATGCCACTAACGAGAACTTCACATAATGGCTTTCCGGGCATTCTTTCCAGATATAGACTGATAGTACCTCTCTTTTTTTACTTTTTTGAACCCTGTTACCGTTTATTTATTTCCTAATTGTCCTCCAATTCCATTCCATACCCTTAAAAACGGTAACTTCATAGCTTTCCGCCTATTTTTCCAGATATAAAGTTATAAACACCCTTTTCTTCAAACATTGTTACCGTTTATTTAGTTTATTTATCCACTAATGACGAATTTCCCTCGAATGCCATTTCGCCTCCCTAACTTCCCCTGATGTTTTTTTTATGTCCATAAATGGGTTACTTCCCATAATGGCTTCCTGTCTATTTTTCCTAGATAAAAACCATATAATAACTTTTTTTCAAACTCTTTTGAACCCTGTTAGCATTTATTTGTTTTCGTTAATCTGGGTCCTATCCTCATTCCTCAATATCAATGGGAACACGGCAAACTTAACCAATACTACGGCTGCCCGCGTCTGCATCTGGATGTCTCCATAAATTTTGCATCTCGTATCTGGATTGGTCTGCCGTGTGGAGGAAGTTGGCAACCCATTGTCTATCCTCAGCTTCTGGGCTTCTGTGCATCTTGTTGTCGCCTTGGCCATATTGAAAAAGATTGCAAGAAATGCCAAGAACCGCATGCTCCCAATGTCCATAAGGATGTTCAAGTGGCTAAGTTCAATAGTGTGGAGGGGGAGTGCGCCACTACACAGGATGCTATGCTTACTGCTCGTCGAGCACCGGTTGCTGTGTGGTGTCAGGTAACCCACCACGGTGGTGGTGCGGCGGTTCTTTCTAAAACGGTAGTTCCGCTGGTCCCTGCTTCACCTGTGCTCCATCCTGCCTTCCTGGTGGCGAGCATCTCTGAGACTAAATCCGCTTTGACGATATCAAATGCCTTCGATGCTCTGTAGGACGTGGATGATAACGATAATGCTTGGGTAGCTCCTCATGCCCTGCCAACAGCTTCTCCTCCAATCCCATTGGTTTCAGAGTAGCAGTTATATCCTACTAATGCCGAGAACAGAGTACCCCCGGTGATTGAGGCCTCTAATGGCCTCCCCTTGCTCCAAGATGAGGGTGATCAAACTCTTTCTATTGTTGGTGGTCAAGCGGCCCTGGTAGCGCCGGCTGCGAACTCTACGTCGCCCTCGTCATCTTTGCAGGTTGGGCAACCGTCGAACATGGGCACTGCCTCTCACGAGACTTTGTCGCCCAGTATATGACTTTAACCCAGAGGGGATGAACGAGTTATAAAAATTAATCATAATAGTAGAGTAATTAAGATGAATGCAATATAGGAATGAAAAACACAATAGTGATAGTGTAGACAAAATTAAAGAGATAATAGCAGTCACACATATAAACACAATAATTTTATACAAATTAGGACTTTGACTCTCAAGTCAATCCTACGTCCAGTCCTCATCAACTACTAAGATTTCCACAAACTTTCCTCACTGGGAACAATTACACTATGTTGTTTTTGCTAAGATGTTTCGCTACACCGCATACATTCTTCCTTCCGAGAGTCTGTTTCGCCGGCTCGCGAGAAAAGAATTGAAAGTATATTTTTATTATTATTATATTTTTTCTCGCGGCGGTAACATACACTCGCCTTTTACGGAAGGCCAAGATAAGTTGACTTGGCACATGAGATTTCCGGGGGTATCGACAGGGGTGAGCAAAGAACGACGTAAACGCACGGGAATAGTGTGGTTAATCATCTTAGGTAACGAGGACCGGGATGACTGGGTGGAATGCGGGCGTGCCAGTCGACTTCTCGACGATCACTTGCAGAATCGAATTTGGACCGGGGAAGCGCCACCAAGGCCCGGCACATGGGCACGGGGGTATCGGACAACACGTGGAGAGAAGGAGGCTCCTCGGTACGAGTGTGTAGGCGATTGTGGGGATTTGTGTACAGGACGTCTTTCCCCACTAACTGTAAGCAGCCGGTGTTTATTTTACATCAGATTGAATCTGAACACCTTTGTTCTGTGCTGGAGGAGGGCCGAGATGTTCTTGAAGCCATGGGTAGAGGATTGGATGTGCACTGCAGCTATAGGACGACTTTTGCATTTGACTGGTAGGGTTGACCCGACTGGACTCTCGGAGACTGGTCGCATATTGCCCGGTGTGAGGGCTATAAGGGAACCTAGATGCGGGTACGCGTGAACAACTGATTTCTTTCTGGCTATTCTTTCCTTATAGATGCCATAAAGGTTTTACATGTGGGCCTTAAAGGCCTGAGTACATCTGGTGCAAGCCGCGGGACAATTCCGACATACGGCTCGGTCCCCAGGTCAATGCAGGATAAAGCAGATGTCCCCGTATTTTTACAGAGGCTCCCCACAAGGAGCTATAGGAGTGGCGAAGTTGCCGAGGGAGGGCTACACTGGATGGCAGGGGCAGACACTGGCTGGCGCCTGAGGGAGGTCGGACGTGGCTCGAGGTGAGCAGTCGGGTTCAGGCCCCAGAGGGCGAGTGTCGGGGTGCCGGGGAGTTAGAGTTGGTCCCAGGAATGTTACTTCTGGGCCAGGGTTCGGCTAACTCGGGTCAGCGGTCGGGATCGTCCGTGGCCGGCTCGGGGTGAGCGACGGGCACGTGGTCCCGTGGCAGGAGCAAATCCGGCATTATGGCGTCCGCGTCGTTATCATAACACGCCATACGCGGCCGGATCCAATATGCGAGTGTGATCGCCGTTATCATAATGCCCCATATGCAAAGGGATGAACTTGAGTGAAGCGGCTAAACACCATGTGAGGGGAGTACATTCGACATACCCTCGGCGTGTACGAAGCCGATCAACAAGCCAACCAACGCGCCTTGCTCCTCGTGTGCTTGCTGGAATGCTGGATGTGCTTTAGCCCGTGCTTCCTTTGTGTGTCTGCCTTGTTGTATCTTTATGCCCCTTGAGCTTCTAAGGGGGGGTTTATAGAGAAGTTGAAGGGTTGAGGGGGGGTTTACCTGGATTAGAATGGAGGGGGTGCCCTAGTCCAGGTAAACCCCCTTCAATTAATTAAAAAAAAAATTGTGAGAGGGGGAGGGGGTTTATGCGGACTGGGAAGGCCTTCTTTTTTTGTTTAAAAAAACATTTTTTAGGGAATGGGGGTTTATGCGAACCTGACTAGGGGGGGCCGGTCTAGTCCGCGTAAACCCCCCCCCCCCAAGGGGGGTTAACACGGACTGGAAGACCTATCTCTCTCTCTTTTGTTAAAAAAACCTTTTTTAGGGAATGTGGGGTTTACGCGGACCTAACGGGGGGCAGTTTGGTCCGCATAAACCCCCCCAGGGGGGGTTTATGCAGACTGGAAGAGGAGGTTTGTGGGGCCTATAAAACCCCTATTTTGTACTTCTTGGGCCCACTTTGACCTATTGTGAACACAAGAATAAAAGGATATGAGTTGGACTGTTGGCTGGTTGCGTGTGTGTCGTACGAGGAGGTTGACTGGTCCCTTTGCGTGAGACTCCGTGCTTCGGACTTCTTCCTCACGAACGCTCCCCGAACTGGTACGTAGACCGAAATTGAGCAGGACTAGGACTGGAACGGGCTCAGACTGGGACGAGAGAGGCTGGGTTGGGAAGCCCCGGGGGAGTTCGCCCCCACCTGGGCGCGGCTGCGTCTGTGGCGAACTCCCCCCCGGGCAAGCTGTGGTCATGAGGGGCACCCCCGGGGGTCTTCTTGCATCGTTTGTCGTTGTCCTTTGATGGACTTAGATCTCCGGGGCGTTGGTAGTGACCCGTGGGGGTCAATTGTTTAATGTCGTTGCTGTCGCTTGCAAGGTGTTCGGGGAAATTCCCGATACACATCAGGTTGTCGAGCGGCTTGGCTAGCTGGTCTGACGTGCTTATACTTAGCCACAGGGTGAGGGTAATAGCTTGTAGGGACTGAGGGGAGGCATTCTGGGTGTGTGGGCCCAGCCTTGGTGAGGTATGCCGTGTTGTATGGCGAGTTGACGGGCAGCCCCGGGTCGGCCCGAGGGCTGAAAGTTAATGGCTAGTTGCCGAATGTCTGAGGGTCGGGAGTGACCCCAACTTGTTGGAGGGTTGCCGTATGATGCAGCTGGCGTGTCCAAGCCGTGGGTTGGCCCCGGCCTGTTGTAGAATGGCTGGAACATACGCGCCCACGAGGTGCTCGGGGAAATTCCTGGCACGCGACCACAGCCGTATAAGTGTGCTAAGGCCTCTCGAAGCCCATGGTTGACTGGGGAAGGTATTCCTTTGGCTTTAGGATGCTGAAGGGAGACGTTATGGGGATAAATCTCAGCCTCGTTGCTAGGTGTTGCGTGACGCAGCTTGTTATCGGGGCGCCCCCCCCCCCCGAGTTGGCCCTGGTGGCCTAGTTGAAGGCGGGCGAAACCGAGTGCTGGGTGATCAGGGATGGTCCCGATTAATTGTAGGTGTCGTCGTGAGTCACGGCCAGCTGGCTAGGGCCCTCGGCTCGGCCCGGCATGTCATAGAAGGGGCCGGACAAGTAGCGCTCGGAAGGTGTTCGGGAAAATTCCCGAGCCCCCATTTCTCATTATTTTCTCTCGAAAAATGTCTGGGTACAACAAATGCCCCCCACGGGGTATGCGTTAGAGGCGGAGACGAGGGTAGACAACCTGTGAGCTCCTCATTTTCCCATGTTGTAGTGTGTTGAAGTCTCATATGCACTTTATGTACACACACACACACACACACACACACACACACACACACACACACACACACACACACACACACACACACACACACACACACACACATATATATATATATATATATATATATATATATATATATATATATATATATATATATATATATATATTCATGCTAGCATTTCGTGTGTTGCTAACATTATGTACTCACCTTTTTGTGCAATTGTCTTGCAGCTATGGCGAGGTTTGGCAGAGATGATTGGGCTTAGAGGCGCGCTGCTCGCGAGGAGGATTACTGGGTGAGGCAGACCCGCCAGCCGTTGCCTCCTTTGGGCCCTCCCGTAATCACCACGGCCAATATTGGCCAGATGGACTTAGGGAGACCTCTGGTAGCTGAGGGTCCCATTGCCGTGGGGACGTATGGAGCTGGAGCAGTCGATCTAAGCCGGATTTTTGAGACAAGCGGCATCTACACTTATGATCACTCAGGAGGTTACCCGAGATAGTTCCCTCTGGACTGACACATGTTCGAGTTTATGAGGAGCTTCATCCGAGCTGGTACAGAGGAGGCAGATCCTTCAGTGGCTGGAGAGCGCCGTCGGCTAGAGCGGGACATCTTGCTGGGTAGGGACAGCCTGCGCGGGGTCACCGTGTATAGTTTCCTGAGCTTCTTACCAGACTTCTGGAGGCAGAGGCAGTTTCCCAGTGTGGACTGTCTAGGGTTCTTCAGCAGAGTGGACTAGTTCGGGGTCCGAGTTGGAGTTTTGAGTCCAACTTATTGGGACTTGCATGGCCACCATCGGGTTGAGATTGAGGGGGCGACTGGTTTGACACTGGAGCCATCCGGGCTGCAGTTCGCTGGCGAGGGGTATGATTACCACAGTCTTCCTCGCGGGATATTGCGTCAGACCGTGGTTAGCTGGTATGGCCAATGGTCAGTGATATCTTCTCACCGGTACCACCAGGGTGCGACAGAGTGGTTGATGGGTGTCATCCATCATTACCGAGTACTTCTGGACCGGGCAGGGATCTGGTATGCAGTGACAACGGCTTTGTATGGACACGGGACTCATTCAGGCATTGTCGGAGTGCTTCAACCACCGATGGAATACGATGGCCACATCCGAGGGAGAGACCTCGCTAGACTTGTGGTCCCTTTTCAGGACATCTGGTTTGCCAATCAACGGCGAGGAGTACGAGGAGGTGGTGCTAGATGACCTATGCCGCAGCCACACAGACGGACATGGATGATATCGGGTGTCACACAACTACCGATATATGTTGAAGACTTGGAGGGATTTGGCCCTGACGGGCAAGGAGAAGCCAGCACAGACTCCTAGGGTGACACTTAAGGCATGGGTCCGTCATTTCTACAACTGGCCCTTCCGCTTCTACAATGAGTTTGCACAGGATCAGACTCCGTGGGAGGAGTATTCAGAGATTGTAATATCCCTGACTTTCGGATCCTTCTTCGTGGGTCTCGGATCTGGTTTCTTGGAGTGTCCGACTCCGTTGTGTCCGAAATTCCGTTTCGGACATCTTTCGTGTTCGAATCGGCGCGATCCGGAGTTGTTTCGGAGGTCCGGAAGAGTTCCGCGGCTTTTTCGCGTGTGTTTTTCGATTTTCGGTGTGTGTTTCGGTAATTCCTTCGGAACCTCGTTGCGGGTGAACCGGGTCGTTCACCTAGGCGAGAGTGGTACCGTTGCGATCGGTGCATTCCGAGGATCACGGAAATATAATTTTTGATTTTTTTTGATATTTTTTAGAATTTCTGGATTTTCTATAAATACCCTCTCCTTTTCTCTCTCCCCCACCCTTCTTCTTCTTCTTCCTCCCACCGTGACCCCCCTCTCCCCCTCTCTCTCTCATTCGATCGCGGCGGGCCTCTCTCCGGCTACAGACGGAGGCGGGGCGACGGCGCGGTTGCGTGGGCGGCTGCGAGGCGAGCTCGTGGGCGTGCGGTGTTCGCAGGAAGCGTGAAGGAGCGGGGCTTCCAAAAGCGTTCTTCGTGATTTGAGCTCGATTCGGCGGAGCTTTTGCTCCATTGAGGTAGGGGGACGAATCCCTATGCTCATCCCGTCATCCCCCGCGTTTTGTAGGCCGAATGGGAGCCGAGAGGGGTGTCTTTGAGCGGGTTTGGGCAAAAGCATGATTTTGGGAGAGTTCGCCCGATCTATATTTTTAGGCCGCGATCCGGCGTTTTAATGGCTTAGAAGCATGCTAGGGGTCCCCAGGGGTCTTCCCCTTTGATTTCCCCCTCTCCTATGGAGGCATGGGGGCGTGGTTGGAATTTTTGGGCGTTTCACGCCGTTTCGCCCTCGGACGGGTGTGACGGTCCTTCCAATGACCGTCACACCATGTGACGCGCCTGGATGGGTGCGTCACAGTCCTGTTTTCATCCAACTGGAGTCTGTGGGCTGTGACGGTCCCACGATAGATCGCCACAGGTGCTGTGACGCACCTGGGTTGGACCGTCAGGGACGTTCGGCCGTTGGCTTTTGACCGTTGGTTTTGACCGTTGGGGGTCAAGGCATGTGACGCACCAGGCTTGGCGCGTCACAGCCTTGTGACATCCATGTGTGGGTGCGTTAGAGTGGACGCATTCCCACCCTGTAACGCACCAGACTTGGTCCGTTACAGTCTGTGACGCACCGAGTGGCACGCATCACAGTTTGTTCCTTCGTGCCTTGTGACGCACCAGGTTGGGTGCGTCAGGGTCTGTGACGCACCAGAGTAGGCACGTCACAGTCGTTTTGCACCGAGGGTCTGACGCCCCTGCGTTGGGCTGTCAGATGGCTGTGACGGTCCAGCCTTAGACTGTTAGAGCCTGTGACGCTTCTAGGGTAAACCGTCAGGCTCAGGGTTGCCCCGGGTGGTTTGCAACCCCGTTTCTTTTCCGACCGTGGTCACCGTGCGACGGTGCTGGTACGTGGGACAGTCCCCGTACGTCGTCGGATGCGGACGTTGTTTTCCGTTGACTTGAGAGTCTACTCCGTAGTGACCCTCCACTAGTCGTAGCCTGCTTACACGCGTGTGGTCCCACCAGGGAGTGGTGGAGAGGCTACCCTTAGAGACGATTTGTAGACCGGTTTTCGTCGGGCCCCACGTCTTGTAGCCAGAGTCCGGCTGATGGGAAAATCGGCCAGAGGGCCAGACCAGGGACGCGCGGTCTGTGTGTGCACACATGGTTGGGGGCGGTTGGACCCACGCTGACGAGCGTGACCCCAGTTAGTCACTTGTTTGTGGTTATTGTTCGGTGTCTATGCCTCTGGTAGGAGCTACCACGTCAGGCAGTTCACCTGCGGTGCGGAGTAAGACGTCGGGGGATGCTACCGACTGTGCTTCTAGTGGGAGGTACTCCTGTCGAGTCGGGAGTGACAGACTGTCAGTCATGCGACTTCGACCTTCGGGTTTTGTCGTGTTGATCGTGGTGTTCCGGTCGCTACACCGTGGCACGTGTGCCAGTTTTCGTGCCGTGAGATCGGTGTTTTGTAGATTACAGGGCTTCCGTTTCCGAGGTACTCGCTTACTGCTAGCGTAGCGGTTTCTCCGTTTGCGAGATAGGGTTCGAGTGATCCCTACTGAGTCTTGTTCTGAGACTCATTCCCTGCATGTTTTCACCGTGTTTCAGGTGAGTTGCGGCCTCAGGGGAGCGCGTCTGAGGCTCAGCGTGGTTCAGAAGCCCAGCGTTAGTGCTAGTGGTCAGAGCCGGGGTATGCCCCGTGTAGCTATACTTTTCTTTCTTGTCTCTGTACTAATTGTGGACTACTGTTGTTGTTTATTTTATTATATCTTGTTGACCATGTATCATGTAAACTGTTAATTTATTTCTTGCTTAATTATATAACTGTTTAATTTCTACAATTATTTGTGATACTTGTGTAGTCTCCACACCATCCTTTTAACCCTTCCGAGTCTTCGGACTCGTGGGTGGCGGTGCGAGTCTCGAGTTATCGGGCCTTCCCGATAATCGGATTCTCGGGTCGTTACAGCTGGTATCAGAGCAGTGGTTGTGGGATTATACGAGAATCATAAGTAATTGTAGTGGTCCACTAATCCACAGCGATGATGTACAGGTGACGCTGGCATCGGGCATCGTGTGTTTTGCTTAACCTCGCTGTTTCCATGTTTCATGTCTTTTACTTCAGGAGCGAGCATGGCGTCAAGGCGGGGCACTCGCTCTCGACAGGGGTAGTCGGCTGGAGGTCAGGAGATCCAGCAGGACGCTCAGCGGGAGCAGGAGGAGCATAGTAGAGTGCCACCTGCGGCCACCGAGGCAGCGGATGCTGCGAGAGTTTCGGGGGCCGAGGATTTCGTCCGTGGCATGTACCAGCTTATGTCGCAGCAGTTCGGCGGAGAGGCTGGTGAGGGCTCGTCGACTAGGGGTGGGCCAGGCTGAGCAGTGAGGGATTTCATGCAGTTTCATCCACCTTACTACGGCGGTCAGCCAGACCCTGATATGACTCGGAGTTGGCTCGACGAGATGGAGCGGGTGTTCAGTTCATGCGGTGTACTGCAGAGGACAGAGTGATGTTGGCCTACAACCAGTTGCAGGGTACGGCTCGGGAGTGGTGGTCTTCCGAGTGGAAGACGTCCTTCCAGCTTCGTCCACTTGAGCAGATTGCGTGGAGTGACTTTGTCAGTGCTTTCGAGCGTACCTACTGTCCAGAGTATATTGCTACGCAGCGGATGCGTGAGTTTCTGGAGCTGGTTCAGGGCGACATGTCCGTGTTGCAGTACAGGGCCCGATTTGTTGAGCTGGGTCGGTATGCACCTCATATCATGGAGCATGAGATGGTGAAGACCGCACAGTTCGTACAGGGCTTGAGGCAGGAGCTGAGGCACCATTTTGATCGCGAATGTGGCCACTGGTCTAGAGACAGCGTCTCGTGTTGCGGCTTCTTTGGAGATGGATATGCAGAGGACTCGGGGACCGATTAGCCAGGGGCAGTCTTTGTCGGGTCGCAGCCAGCAGGCGGCTACCCAGCAGCAGGGTTCCTTTCAGCATGCGTCGGGTGGTTCAGGAGCGCCGGCACCGGCAGCGCCGGCGACAGGACCCGTGTCTTTTGGCTCTAAGGTCAAGAAGTTTTTCAAGAAGGGGTTCGGTAAGAAGAAGCCCAAGGATCAGAGGTAGGCATCATCGGGCAGTGTACAGCAGCCGATTCCTTTTCAGCGTCAGGGATCAGTGGGTAATTCGCGAGGACCGTGTCCACGGTGTAGCGAGTACCATCCAGGCAGACAATGCACAGCGCCGATAGTTTATTTTCGGTGTGACCAGCCAGGGCATATGACGCGTGACTGTCCTCAAAGGCAGCAGCAACAGCAGTTTCCTCAGCAGCAGTAGGCTCCCCCGCAGCAGAGGCGGCAGCAGCAGGGACAGTATCCGCCGCTACCCAAGTCAGCTAGTGTGGGAGGCAGGCAGAGAGCTCGAAGTCAGATCACACACATGACCAGGGTAGAGGCAGTGGCGTCGCAGCTCGTGGAAGGTACCGTTCAGATTTTGGATTGTGCGGCTCAAGTTTTGTTTGATTCTGGCGCGTCTCATTCGTTTGTTTCGGAGGATTTCACGCTGAGTATTGAGGAGCCGGTGACCCAGTTGTCCTGTGATTTGGCAGTGGAGTTGCCTTCGGGTGATTTTATGATCACTCTGTATTGCTTCGATGAGGTTCCTGTGTGGGTGGAAGGGCGGAGTTTGCCGGCTAGGCTCTATGCGTTGCCGCTTCAGGACCTTGATGTGATTTTAGGCATGGATTGGCTCGAGGCACATCATGCATTGGTGGATTGCGGCTCGAAGAGGGTTTATTTCCGGCGACTTCACGGACCCACCTTCTATTTCCAAGGTATCAGGTCTTCCTCTTCCCGCTTTCTTATTTCTGCGATTCGAGCTCGTCGTTTGCTTGATGCGGGTTGTCAGGGTTTTCTCGCCTCCGTGGTTATGGCAGACCGGATGGAGCCGGATGTCGAGGACATCCCGATGGTGTGCGAGTTCCCCGATATTTTTTCGGAGGACTTACTGGATTGCCTACCCAGTGGGAGATCGATTTCGTTATCGAGGTTGTGTCTGGTACGGGACCTTTGGCGAAGGTTCCCTACCGTATGGCCCCCGCTGAGTTGAGGGAGTTGAGGGCGCAGTTGCAGGAGCTGCTGGCCAAGGGGTATATTCGTCCTAACTTTTCCCCTTGGGGTGCGCCCGTGTTGTTCGTGAAGAAGAAGGACGGTAGCTTTGCGGTTGTACATTGACTACCGGCAGCTGAATGAGGTGGCCGTTAAGAACAAGTATCTGTGGCCGCGGATTGATGATTTGTTCGACCAGCTTCAGTCTGCGCGAGTGTTCTCGCGAATTGATTTGTGGTCCGATTACTATCAGCTGAGGATTCGCGAGTCCGATGTGGAGAAGACTCCGTTCAGTACGAGGTACAGGCATTATGATTTCTTGGTGATGCCGTTCGGGCTCACCAATGTCCCCACAGCCTTCATGGACTTGATGCAGAGGGTGTTTCATCCGTATCTGGACCAGTTCGTGGTCATATTTGTGGACGACATCTTTGTCTATTCGCGATCTGCTGAGGAGCACGCGTACCATTTGGGTGTGGTGCTGCAGACGTTGCGAGATCACCAGTTGTATGCGAAGCTCAGTAAGTGTGAGTTCTGGCTTCGTGAGGTGCACTTTTTAGGGCACGTGATTTCTTGTGATGGTATTTCCGTGAACCCCGCCAAGGTTGAGGCAGTAATGCAGTGGCCAAGGCCGAGGTCTGTGACGGAGATCCGAAGTTTCTTGGGGCTTGCGGGCTATTATCGGCGGTTTATTCAGATTTTTTCTCGCATTGCGGCCCTGATGACTAGACTTACGCGGAAGGATGTGCCTTTCTTCTAGTCTGAGGAGTGTGAGCAGAGTTTCAGGGAACTGAAGAGATTGCTCACCTCGGCTCCGGTGTTGGTTTTACCTTCTGGATCGGGAGATTTTGTGGTGTGTACAGATGCTTCCGGGGTCGGATTGGGTGCTGTGTTGATGCAGCATGGTAGAGTGGTGGCCTATGCATCTCGGTAGCTGAAGTCCCACGAGGAGAACTACCCTACCCATGACCTAGAGTTGGTGGCTGTGATCTTCGCGCTGAAGATCTGGAGGCATTATCTGTACGGTGAGAAGTTCGAGGTGTTCACTAACCATCAGAGTTTGAGGTATGTGTTCACGCAGAGGGACCTTAACCTCAGGCAGAGGCGTTGGATGGAGTTCATGAAGGATTATGACTTCACCCTGTCTTATCAGCCGGGCAGGATGAATGTCGTCGCCGATGCTTTGAGTCGGAAGGTCGCGGTCAGTGCCTTGATGTTGAGGAAGTGGAGGCTCTGGGAACAAGTGCCCGAAGTTTCGTTCAGGCTCAAGATTCCCCAGGAGCCAGGGTTAGCAGTGCTTGCGAGTCTGACTGTCACGCCCGCTATCCGTCGTCAGGTGACAGAGGCTCAGCACGCAGACCCTGAGTTGCCCCAGATTTTGGCTATGGCTGATGTGGAGCTCGGCGAGGACGGTGCTGTGAGGTTCCGCGGTAGGCTGTACGTCCCAGCCGAGGAGCAGGTTCGCCGTGCGGTGTTGCGCGAGGCTCATGGGAGCAGGTACACCGTACACCCGGGTGCGACGAAGATGTATCGGAACTTGCGGAGGCAGTTCTGGTGGCCTGGCATGAAGAGAGATGTTGCCGAATTTGTGGCCAGGTGCCTGACCTGTCAGCAGGTGAAGGTGGAACATCAGCGACCGGGAGGTACTCTCCAGCCCTTGGATGTTCCCGCGTGGAAGTGGGACCACGTGACCACGGATTTCGTGGTGGGATTGCCGAGGACTCCGAGTGGGCAGGACAGTATTTGGTTGCTGGTGGATAGGCTGACGAAGGTGACTCGTTATTACCGGTCAAAGTCAGCTGGAGCGTGCCCAAGTTGGCTCGTCTTTATGTGGAGCGGATCGTTCCGTTGCATGGGATTCCCATTTCCATCGTGTCGGATCGGGATCCGCGCTTCACTTCTGGATTCTGGAGGAGTTTCCAGCGAGCTCTTGGCACGGATTTGGCATTTAGCTCGGCGTATCATCCTCAGTCAGATGGTTAGTCAGATAGGATCATCCAGACTTTGGAGGACATGCTGAGATCCTGCTGCCTAGAGTGGCAGGGGAGTTGGATTCATCACCTACCGTTGGTGGTGTTTTCCTATAACAACAGTTATCATTCGAGTATCGGCATGGCTCCTTATGAAGCGTTGTATGGGCGTCTGTGTCGGACTCCACTCGATTGGTTTGAGGTTGGTGAGCGTGTTTTGACGGGACCGGAGTTGGTGCAGCAGTGTGTGGATGTTGTGCACCTGGTTCGTCAGAACATGTTGGCGGCCCAGAGTCGGCAGAAGAGCTATGCTGACCGTAGGCGGCAGCCTCTCGCGTTCGCCGTGGGCGATCGCGTGTTCTTGAGAGTTTCTCCGATGAAGGGGGTGATGCGTTTTGGACGGCGTGGGAAGCTGAGTCCCCGCTATATTGGTCCTTTCCACATCGTGGAGCGCATCGGTGAGGTAGCTTATCGGTTGCAGTTACCCCCTGAGTTGGCGTCGGCGCATGACGTATTCCACGTCTCGATGTTGCGGAAATATATGCCCGATGACTCTCATGTGCTTGAGGATTCTGTTTGGCCTGAGGTGACTCCAGATCTTTCTCTCCCAGAGTTTCCAGTCCGCGCGGAGGATAGGCGAGAGCAGCGCCTGCGGAACAATGTCATACCCTTGGTTAAGGTGGTGTGGCAGCGGCACTCTGGTGGTGAGGCTTCTTGGGAGCGTGAGGACGAGATGCGTCAGTAGTTCCCTTACATATTTGAGTTAGTTTTCCTCTTTCTTCCCATTGGGTTGTTCTCAATTTTGAGGACGAAATTCTTTAAGGGGGGAGGGCTGTAATATTCTGGACTTTTAGATCCTTCTTCGTAGGTCCCGGATCTGGTTTCTCGTAGTGTCTGGCTCCGTTGTGTCCGAAATTTTATTTCAGACATCTTTCGTGTTCGGATCGACGCGATCCGGAGTTATTTCGGAGGCCCGGAAGCGTTCCGCGGCTTTTCCGCGTGTGTTTTTTGATTTTCGGTGTGTGTTTCGGTAATTCCTTCGGAACCTCGTTGCGGGTGAACCGGGTCGTTCACTTAGGCAAGAGTGGTACAATTGAGATCGGTGCGTTCCGAGGATCGCGGAAATGTAATTTTTAATTTTTTGGTATTTTTTAGAATTTCTGGATTTTTTATAAATACCCTCTCTTTTTCTCTCTCTCCCACCCTTATTCTTCTTCCTCTTCTTATGCCTCCCACCGTGACCACCCCCCCTCTCCCCCTCTCTTTCCCATTCGATCGCGGCGGGCCTCTCTCCGACTGCAGACGGCGGTGGGGCGACGGCGCGGTTGCGTGGGCGGCTGTGAGGCGAGCTCGTGGACGTGCGGTGTTCGTGGGAAGCGTGGGAGGAGCGGGGTTTCTAAAAATATTCTTCGTGATTTGAGCTCGATTCGGCGGAACTTTTGCTCCATTAGGGTAGGGGGCGAATCCCTATGCTCATCCCATCATCCCCCGCGTTTTGTAGGCCGAATAGGAGCCGAGAGGGGTGTCTTTGAGCGGGTTTGGGCAAAAGCATGATTTTGGGAGAGTTCGCCCGATCTATGTTTTTAGCCGCGATTCGGCGTTTTGATGGCTTAGAAACATGCTAGGGGTCCCCAGGGGTCTTCCCCTTTGTTTTCCCCCTCTCCTATGAAGGCATGGGGGCGTGGTTGGAATTTTTGGGCGTTTCACGCCGTTTCGCCCTCGGACGGGTGTGACGGTCCTTCCAGTGACCGTCACACCATGTGACGCGCCTGTATGGGTGCGTCACAGTCCTGTTTTCATCCAACTGGAGTTTGTGCATTGTGACGGTCCCATGATAGACCGCCACAGGTGCTGTGACGCACTTGGGTTAGACCGTCAGGGACGTTCGACCGTTGGCTTTTGACCGTTGGTTTTGACCGTTGGGGGTCAAGGCATGTGACGCACCAGGCTTGGCGCGTCACAGCCTTGTGACGCCCCTGTGTGGGTGCGTTAGAGTGGATGCATTCCCACCCTGTAACGCACCAGACTTGGTCCGTTACAGTCTGTGACGCATCGAGTGGCACGCGTCACAGTTTGTTCCTTCGTGCCTTGTGACGCACCAGGCTGGATGCGTCAGGGTCTGTGACGCACCAGGCTAGGCGCGTCACAGTCGTTTTTCACCGAGGGTCTGATGCCCCTGCGTTGGGCTGTCAGATGGCTGTGACGATCCAGCCTTAGACCGTCAGAGCCTGTGACGCGTCTAGGGTAGACCGTCAGGCTCAGGGTTGCCCCGGGTGGTTTGAAACCCCGTTTCTTTTCCGACCGTGGTCACCGTGCGACGGTGCTGGTACGTGGGATGGTCCCCGTACGTCGTCGGATGCGGACGTTGTTTTCCGTTGACTTGAGAGTCTACTCCGTAGTGACCCTCCACTAGTCGTAGCCTGCTTACACGCGTGTGGTCCCACCAGGGAGTGGTGGAGAGGCTACCCTTAGAGACGATTTGTAGACCAGTTTTCGTCGGGCCCCACGTCTTGCAGCCAGAGTTCGGCTGAGGGGAAAATCGGTCAGAGGGCCAGACCAAGGACGTGCGGTCTGTGTGTGCACACATGGTTGGGGGCGGTTGGACCCACGCTGACGAGCGTGACCCCAGCTAGTCACTTGTTTGTGGTTATTGTTCGGTGTCCGTGCCTCTGGTAGGAGCTACCACGTCAGGCAGTTCACCTGCGGTGCGGTGTAAGACGTCAGGGGACGCTACCGACTGTGCTTCTAGTGGAAGATACTCATGTCGAGTCGGGAGTGACAGACTGTCAGTCGTGCGACTTTGACCTTCGGGTTTTGTCGTGTTGACCGTGGTGTTCCGGTCGCTACACCGTGGCACGTGTGTCGATTTTCGTGCCGTGAGATCGGTGTTTTGTAGATTGCAGGGCTTCCCTTTCCGAGGTACTCGCTTACTGCTAGCGTAGCGGTTTCTCCGTTTGCGAGGTAGGGTTCGAGTGATCCCTACTGAGTCTTGTTCTGAGACTCATTCCCTGCGTATTTTCACCGTGTTTCAGGTGAGTCGCGACCTCAGGGGAGCGCGTCTGAGGCTCAGCGTGGTTCAGGTGCCCAGCGTTAGTGCCAGAGGTCAGAGCCGGGGTATGTTTTGTGTAGCTGTACTTTTCTTTATTGTCTCTGTACTAGTTGTGGACTACTGATGTTATTTATTTTATTATATCTTGTGGACCATGTATCATGTAAACTGTTAATTTATTTTCTATTTAATTATATAACTATTTAATTTATGTAATTATTTGTGATACTTGTGTAGTCTCCACACCATCCTTTTAACCCTTCCGAGTCTTCGGACTCATGGGTGGCGGTACGAGTCTCGGGTTATCGGGCCTTCCCGGTAATCGGATTCTCTGGTCGTTACAGAGATCGAGCTGAGGTTCCGAACATATTCTCGATATATATATTGTAGCGACCTGGATCCCGGATACCAGATGTACCCGGTAGAACTACCGAATACACGTGATACCACTTGGAACCCGCGAGGCCCCCCAAGAGCGGGAAAGCTCCAAAGGGAAAAAGGCATGTGTAGAGTACATTGAAGCCACAGAGATATAACAGAAGCAATTAAATTTCATTAGATCGGTTAGCTAAAGTAGCAGAAATAAAATTACTTTTTAATTAACAGTTTCAATTTAACAATTATACACCAGAGTCAAGTCCAAAGCTAAAGACAGCAAGTCTAGCACAGTACAGTCGACAGAAAGGAAAGACGTACCAAAAGGTCGGGGGAAGCCCGACGCAGGTACTAGCTGGCCACAACAGCACGCTACGAGCACGCGCACCAGGAACCACGCGGAAGCATACGAACAATGCCACCCCACCTGAAAAGCAGGGGTGAGCCACGTGTCACTGGCTCAGTAGGGGTCACACGGATCCCCACTGAAAAACACGCAGTAACACGGAACATCAACAACAAAACAGCAGGTGTAGTAAAGCAGGAAAACTACACTACAAAGCTGTAAAACTACTCTACAAGCAGTAGTAAACAGACGGGAAGTAGGAGTAGGGAACAAGCAAGGAAGGGGAAGAACCCGCGCCAGACAAGCGGCGGCCGAACTAACCTCGGCCCCCCAAACTACTCCAAGCAGCGACAGGAGGGCGACTCTGATCTAACAAAGTCAGAAGTTACCGATCTGCCGACCCCACACCAGGTCTAAGGCAAAGACCTGCCAAAACAGACAAAAGGTATAGAAAAGACCACACAGACGACCGACAGACTCGATCACACAAACACGACTAGAACATCGTGCACACTGTCCCACACACGACCAGGACATCATGCATGTGACAGGACACTGACCTCGGGTGCAGCCACGGAAAGGCCAACCCAGACAGGTCACGACGCACAGGAAACGCCGAGAGTCACAAGCCAGGTGACAGGAGCACCCTCCCACTAGTAGAACAGCCAGATGCGTCCACTGACGTCTTACACTGCGCCACAAGTGTCACGTCTACAAGCTCGTCCAGAGGACGACAGAGACTGGACACACCAAGAACCAGGTCCAAGGAACAAAGGTCCCAAGGAAGAACGGCAACTACGGACACAGGACCACAGTACCACAACTGCAAGCGACTAGTCAGGGTCACGCCCGTCGGCGCAAGTCCTCAGTCCCTGACCACGTGTGCACACACTGACCACTGCCTAAGTCAGGCCTCTAGCTAGTATTCCCCTCGGTAGGACGCTACCGTTGGCCGGGGCCCACGGAACTAGCTTAAAAACCCTACAACGGGAAACACCCCTGCACTACTCCCAGTGGGTCGGTACTCAAAGACCTAGGGCTACGACTAGTGGAGGCTCACAAGGCACAAACTCTGAAACACAGGTGCCAAAGCACAGACAGTCAAGAAAGCCCTGTCTCGCGCACTATGAAGCACCAAGGCAGCCAACCAACTGCCAACAGACTCAGGACCAAGGCAACTAGACCTACCACGTAACGATCCTGAGTCGAACGACTCAAAGGCAAGATCGTCACAGACAGCGGGACAAGCCGCCAATCAGTCTAATCCTAAGCAACAAGAAACGACACTCCGCAGAAAACAACTCACGGAGACCTGAGGGAACATCGAAGACCCTCAGGCACGCCTGGACACGCAAACCAAGGTAAGACGATACCTCGAGGCATCCAGAACCAGTGTCTCGGACTGGACGAAACCGCCAAGACACCCACACACAAGGTCGCCCGTCAACCGCTGGGTCACCCCGGGTTGACCGGAACCCGACCAGAGACACACACAAGAGTAGGATAGGGAATCCTACCACAAGTAAGAAGACTCCTGGCCACCTCACAACATAGTCTTAGCCCTCATAGGACATCAGGAGACATCCACGGGAAAACGGGCAGACCACAAGGACAAGCCAAGACAAGCAGAAACCAAAACAACGGAAATCGGAGCAGAAGGATTGTAACGTGCCACCTCTAGACCGCTACACAAATGTGACGGTCCAGACCTAGGCCGTTACACTCCACGTGACGGTCGGGGGAAGAGCCGTCACACACACCGCCCTAACCAACTTCTAAGACACTCAAGGCACGTAACGGCCAGCACCGGGCGCGTTATGCCAACCTGACGCGCCCGACCGGGGCCGTCAGGGCCAACAACCCTCAAAACTCAAAGCAGACACGAACCACGTAACGCAAAAGACCAGGCACGTTACAGCCACCTAACGCGGCAACACAAGCGCGTCAGGGCCAACGAAACGCAAGATAAGAAAACAATTGGCTGAGAGGCATGTAACGATCCCGACCGGACGCGTTACAAACACCTAATGCGCAGGGGCGCGGCCGTTAGAACCAACGACGCAGCCAACCGACACAGCCAAAACGAAGTGTAACGGCCTGGGGCAGGCGCGTTACACAAACCTAACGCACAGGAACACAGCCGTTAGGCGAACCGACTCAAACAGTCAAACGCGGTCAAACAGAACGTAACGGCCTGGGCGAGGCACGTTACGCACACTTGACGCACAGGGGCAGGCGCGTCAGGGGAACCGACTTAACCAAAGCACTAAACGACAAGATAGGCGTAACGCGTCGCACCGGACGCGTCAGGAGGCTGTGACGCGCCACCCTGAGGCCGTCACACTCCCAAAACCACTAAAAGCATAAAAATGCCCAGACACTGTGACGGTCTATCGTGGGGCAGTCAGGGACTGTGACGGTCCCTGGAACGACCGCCACACCAGTCACGGCGGGAAAACAGAGGGTTGGCCAAAGCGGCCCGTTCCACGCCCCATTCACGCCGAAGCGCAGGGGAAACAACCCTCAACGATGAAAAACCACTCTAGGAGGCTAAAAAGCCCACATGCACGGGTTAAAACGCTATATCGGGGCGATTTTAACAAATCGACCCTAAACGAGCCACCGAGGTTCCCGGACTCCTACCGGCCTCGAATGACCACCGATCAACACGAAACTAGCATGAATGGGATCCAAACATCCCCACGGTCAGTTCAACACTAACTGAGCTACAAATGGTTGCCGTTCTCCGGCGAACCCTACAAAACCCGAAAATCACGGTTTATGCTAAACAAGCCCAAACTCGGCCGTTTCTGCGCCAAACGATATGCAAGGGCAGGGAAAATGGAGAGGAGGAAGTGAGGAACCATCACCCTACCTCCACCGAAGAAACCGTGCCCCGAAGGGACTAAACTGCTCCGAAAATCACGTCGCGAGCTCAAACGTCGGCTTTGAATCCACCGTTCGGGATCGCGCCAAATCCATCTCGATCCTCATCCCGTCGCGCACCCAGCCAGCTCCACAGCATCCCCAACACTCGCTCCTAGGTACCCCGTCTGCAGCCGGAGCCGAGGAAGCTCGAGAGGAGAGAAAACGGGAGAGAGAGACGGCGGCGGCGAAATGAGACGGAAGGAGAGAGGAAGGAAAAGAAAAAGGAAAAGAAATTAGGAATTTTCCTAATTTCTGAAAAAATCCGATTTCTGTCCCTATCTCCGAAAAATACGCAAAAATAGTCAAAATGACCGGCTCGAAGAATACATCGTTGCTGCAGCATCCACGAGTCGAGGAACAGACAACTAAACTCACCGTAGAGTTCCATAACTAGTACGAGAGAAAAACCCACACGGATCGTAAAACTCAACTCGGAAGCCACCAAAGCGAACCGAAACTCACCGAAACAAATCCAAAAGATCCAATGAAGATCCAGCAAGACCTACCAAGGATCCAGGGCATTACATATATGCTTAGAGGGAGAGGTGGAACCCCCATGTGCTTCCGGACGTCACCTACTTGGCCGCGTACCTGGCGTACTGGTTGATGACTTTTGTAGTTCCTCATAGAGAGGACGGTCTTCTGCGGGCAGAGCTACTATGGCTCGCATGTCTTTTGGCAGAGGGACGGACGTTGGCCCCAACAGCTTTGTACAACATTTACCACGGACTGGGGGCCTTGGCAGTACACCATGCACCCAGAGAGAGGAGCCATGTTCTGCCAACCCACTACTTGAGTGTATGGGCAGGTCTACTCTTCCCAGGGATTGTGACGAGGGCAGGAGTGGAAAACCCGTCAGCTCCTTTGCTTTTCAGTTTTACGGGCCAGCCAGACGGGGACGCCGTAGATCAGCCGGAGAAGGCCAGGAGGGCCCGATTGTACTTGACAGGCAGAGGTGGTTGTAGACACGCTAAAATTAATATCATTTTGAGCATATCTCCTATCACACTGTGATGCCCCATTTGGCCCTCAAATCGACTTATTTGAGTAGTTTTCCTCTCTTTTCTTGAACATCCAACTTCCCCCAACTTTCACACATGTTTTTCTATTTTTTCAGATTTGTCTCCATTTTTCCGTGAGCTTTTCGAATTAGTGGCGGCCACCCTGCCGCTATTTAAAGAATTGGTGGCAGCCCATCATGTCGCTATTTAAAGAATTAGTGGTAGCATGCCCAATCACTATTTAACAAATTGGTGGCAGCCTGCCATGTCGCTATTTAATGAATTGGTGGCAGCCTGCCCTGCCGCTATTTAACGAATTGGTGGGAGCCTGCCTGCCACTATTTAAATAGCACCCAGGAAGGGGGGGGGGGGGGGGCAATTCTAGCAGGCTTCCGTTTTGCTGTTTTCGAATTATTTGAAATAGTGACACTACGTGAAGTCGCTAATTCATTAAATAGCGACCGTTCGGAAGGTCGCCAATTCTTTTCTTCATATTTTGAGCCAAAATCAGATTATTTGTGATTCCACGACTTCCTGGAAGGTCGCTATTTTGTGAAATAGCGCCCGTGTGTAAAGTCGTCAATTTCATTACCATATTTTGAGGTTTTAAATCCATCCAAAACTCGTATTAATTCCCAAATAGCGACCACCTCATGGTCACTAATTCTTTTTAAATTTCAGAAAGTTCGAATCCGTCTCGAAATGCCTCAGAATTAGCGACGCTTCGCGCGGGTGTTATTTTAAATAGCGACCGCCTGAGTGGTCGCCATTTCTTTCAAAGATCCGAAACCGTGCAGAACCTCATTCTTTCCTCATTTTGAGCCCTTTTTCACTTGCGAAAGGACTCCTAAGACTTTCTAATATTGAAGGGACACTTGCCTAAGGTTTATCTCTTGCTAAATCCAACTAAAACGGGTTTTCCTAATTTCTCTTGGATTAAATTCTGAATTTCAACCCTATAAATATGACCCCTCTATCCCTTGTGTAAAAGGGCATCATTAATTAATCAAGGGGAAGTGATGCCGGATCAGGAGCTCAAGGAGAAGACTCCCGCATGCATCAAGCTACATCCTTGGAGCCCCTTCATCCTTGGAGCGGTGGAGCCTCTATGAGCTCTTCATCCTCTTGAAGCACATTGAAGATTTTGAAGCTCCCTCCTAGAGAATCAATCAATAAGCCTATCTCTTCTTTAATCCCTTTTGTTTCTTTATGAATTTTACTTAGATTGCATGCATCATATTCTTCTTCTCCTCTTCTTATTTTTATGATCTCAATATTGAGATCTCTATATTGTGCACTCTAGCACATCTCCATAGTGCAACACTTGCACCCTCCTATCATACATCATATTTCCCTTACCCTTTTGCATAGGGGTTTTAAAGGCCAACAGCAACAAGGTGTGTTCTAGTCCATGCTTTTCATTATTTATATATCTTATTTGGATTTGATGCTACACATCTTGGTTTCTAATCATATCTTTATTGTTGGTATTTTCTTTGTTGTTTTGCAAGGGTAATCAAGCTAAATGAAAACTCTCTTCATCGGCCGGTCGATAGAAAGCGAATGTGCACTTACAATCTCCCCCGCTTCTTTTAAGGTATTTTTCGTGATCCCTCATATTCTTTATTGTTATATCTTTGAGGTCCTCGCGTCTCTGGCGATCACCCTCCATTAGCATCCTACGCATGCTCCCCTTTCTCTCTCTTCCCATACTTTTCTAGTCATATTGTCCTTTTCTTTTCATTAGTGAATTTTTATTAGATCTGCAAATTGACGATCACGGTGGGACCACCATTATTTTTCTTTGATTACCCTTCCCCTTTTGCACCCACGGTGCAACTCCCTTTGTGCTCCACGTAGCACTTCCCTTTTTATCTTATCACTTGTGCATCGCGTGCACATCCCCCTCTCCTTATGTGATTGCTAACTTGTTGGTTTTGGAAAACTCCACTTTCTTATCTCTCCATCTTTAAAAAAAAATGGATGCCATGCTTCATGTTATGTTGATTGCCTTGATTTGTATGGCCATGTGAGTGTTTTACCTTATCTTTCATTGGTTTGGCTCATATCATTGTTCATACTTTATTTTCTTTGTCTTTTTCATTAGCACTTTCATATTGCATTTGGTTTGGGAGACCTCCTCTCTCTATATTTTTTAGGATCCATACCCACTCTTGGTTAAGGAAGGATCGTCCATTGAGCGTTCCGTCTCTTTGGATTGGAAATTCCTAAACCAAGGCCTCCATAAGTCCCCGCACCATTGGATTCCCTCACGGAAGCTTGGGCAGGTTGTACCCTTGAAGTATCCCGAGTTTAGTTGGCCTATGCATGGTGAGAGAGTGTACCTAGTTGGCATTGAAGAAAATTCATATTAAAATTAGGTTCCTACCTTGTGTGAATCATATTAAATCACTTAATTCATCAATGTTTAACTTAAAAAAAAAGCAAGCGTAAGCATCCCAATTTGTGTGATCTTTGTTAATTGTTTTATTGCTTATTTGCATGATGTTTCGCTTTGATAATCAAATAAACATATTTAATCCTAATTATCATCATGAGGATGCACAACCTAGTACATCTTATGATCCTCAATTTCAACATGTTCATTATAATCCTCACCAAATTTTTTCTAAGGGACCACATCCTCACTCTTATGGTCTTGCCCGACCCATGGGCAATGCCCAATCTCATGATCCCTTGAATCCTTCACGAGCCACTATTCCCTCGGGACCGTCTCCTCCACATGATGAGAAGGTTTCTCAAGTTTTACATGCATTAGATCATCTCACCCCTCAACAAATTCAAGCCCTTAAAGTTATTGTTGAGGGTGCATCTCCATCTCAACCTTCCAATCCTATACGGGTGGCCCATCATCCACCTTCTTCCATTCATACCCGAGTGGCCCATTACCATCCTCCCTCTCTTATTCGCACTCCCGTTCGAGGAGTCTATCCACCCCCTTCTGCACATATTCTTCCTTGGGCAATCCATCACCCGCCTTCTTCTATTCCTCCTCCTCCACGGCCTCGAGGCCCGCATGTTCCTTGCAACCCGACCCGTCCGAGTCCTTTTGTGGGTCGACCCATTAATCCACCTCCACGGCCTTCATATCAAGCCACCCCTCCAAGGCCGCACTGCCAACCCTCCAATATTCAAGTTACACCCCTCCAACAAGCTCTCCTTGATAAAATTACTTCGATGGAGGAACAACTCAAGAGGGTCACAACCCGCGGCCCGCTCCTTCTCCTCTTCCTCAAGTCTACCCTCTTCATGATTTTATGAATAATATCACCAAGATGGAAAAAGATTGGAAGGAGAGGAGAGATAATGGCATTATAGATTCAAGTAAGCAAGATTTCGATGATCAAGTGGACGTCGTCCGCCCTCCACCAATTCACCATGTTCATCACTCATTAAGCCCTCTGCCTTCGCCCCCGGCTACATATTTACCACCACATTATACTCCACCACCACATTATACTCCACCACCCATTATTACGCCTCCACCACGACGTCCACTTGATGTTTTTGATGATTATGAAGATTTGGAGACGACATGTGCAAATGATGAAGTTCTTCAAAAAAAACCCATTCCGAGTTTCCTCTGTTTCCCACTCCCTTCGTTGCCGCCCGATGAACCCCCTGCTCAGGACGATGCCACCATCCCTAACCCCGTCTATGAAACCTCTTGGTGTTACGATGATGGGTCGATACTCCAATCACCCGCACCGGCACACCATGACCCTTCTCCTATCCCTGATACCTCTCGCCCCATCCGGTGCTTCCTACGCACTAAATCTTCTCCTTTTACACCGTTAGCCTCCACACCATCGGCCTCCGCCGACCCTCCCACTAAATCTCAAACCATTATACCTCCAACCTCCACACCGCCAACTTCTACTTACCCTTTCACCAAGCCATCCAAGCTTACCTCTACACCCTTAGCCTCCACTCCACCGGCTTCTGCCAAACCTTCCATTAAACCTTTCCCCAAACCAAATAACACCCCATTGCCGCCACCTAAGGCCGCCACTATCCTTAAAACCCCAAAGCCGGTATTTACCAACCCTTCACCACTTAACCCTTCACCTTTACTCATGGCAGATCCTGAGCAGGGTCCATCCCTTTTTGCACTCAAGCTAACCTCGTCCGTTTCCGAGCAAAGGGAAAAGTTCGACGTGTTCGAACCTCCGCTTACACTTCCTTTAACACTCTCCATTAAACCTCCATTATACATTAAGCCTACCGCCTCCATCTCGCCTTCCATTACCCCTCGGAGTTGGTGTGTTTCTGCAAGCACAAGTGCCGAGGTTATTCAAGAATCGGGTGTGGACACCAAAAATTGAACGCACAGATATCCAGCTCAGCCCAGCATTAACAACGGCACCGAGTGAAGAAGCCCCGGAGGGACTGGTCATCCGGACTCCCCAAATATGCACACTACCGTGAAGCCGTCTCCGGAGTCACGACAGTGAAGAGAAATCAACCACCAAGAGCCCCCACAATCCATGGGCCTCGAAGAAAATTAAATGGGCCACAACTCGTGCTCACAACGGGCTCAGAACTGCCCATTTTAGCCCTTCAGCGGCACAGCCTTTTGGCCCTTCAGCGGTACACCCCTTGGGCCTTCAGCGGCACAACCCTTGGCCCTCCAGCGGTACACCCCTGGGCCTTCAACGGCACAGCATTTTGGCCATTCAGCGGTACACCACTGGGCCTTCAGCGGCATTCCCTTGTGCCCTTTCAACGGCACACCCTGCAAGCCTTCAACGGCACACTATTTTAAGCCTTCAACGGCACACTATTTCAGGCCTTCAACGGCACACTATTTATGGCCTTCAGCGGCACGCCCATTTGGGGCTTCAGCGGCACGCCCATTTGGGGCTTCAGCGGCACGCCCCTTTGGGGCTTCAGCGGCACGCCCCTTTGGCCCTCCTGCGGCACACTTATTGAGCCTGCCAGCGGCACAGCGTGAAGACGTTTCAACGCCCGAACGACGTGACGCCCATGCCCTATGTATCCTTGGCGCGCAGTGAGCTGTCCGAGGTGTCAACCAGAGGTTGGGCCACACAGGCTACTCGCCTGACGTCCAGGACGGGGGAAGTCAAACCCCATCATGACTAGCCGCTTCTCGCCTCCGACTGCCGTGCTCGAGGGCTCCCGCTGCTGGGAGTATAAAACCACTCCCATTCCGGCGAAGAGAAGGGGGACAGACAGACGGGGAGAAGAGGTAGGAGGAGAAGAGACGAACAGAAAAAGCCACCTACGAGAAGAAGGAGAAGAGAGAAGAGAAGGGCGAGGGCTCCGGCATGGAGTCTTTCGACAACCACCAGGCAAATAAAAGAAAGAGGGAGAGAGAGAGGCTTCATGTAACAGGGAAGTGGGGAAGAGCAGGGAGTAGTCACCCTTGTTCGGCCCCAACACTCCCCCCATTTCCTTCCTTTTTTATTTTCATGATCTCCTCCCCTCCCCTGTCCGTAGTGTCAGCACGAATGTGCTTTGCAATGTATGTGGCTGGCCGTGGTCGTTCCTCTTCGTGAATTAAAATCACCCTTCTTGGGTTTCTTGTTGCTTCCGTTGGTTTGTGCCAGTGTGCATGGTATGTTGTTCACTTTCTCTCCTTCTCCGGTGTCTTGGAGTCTCCATGTCGGTATCGTTCCCCCGCACGATCCATGGCCTTACGCTTAGTCTTCGGCCCACGGGAGTTTATCCTTCTGTTCTCTCGGGGCTTCGTGAGCTCGATGCCCTCCTTCCTGGCCTCCAACCTCAGCCGTTTACCTAGAGGGAGAGGCCTCCCTCTTCTTCCCTTGAACATCCTGCCACTGACACCCTCCTTGGCCTTCCCCCTTTCTTCAATCCCCAGCCCACCTGGCTAACCCTCAGTCTTCATCCTTTCGCCCAGCCTCCCTAGCTTCCAGCCGTGCGTCCTGGCTAAGCCCCTCGCTGATACACCTTCAGCGGCCTTCGCCGGCACGCTTCATTTGGCCCTCAGCGGCACGCCTTCAGCAGCCCTTCGCCGGCACACTTCATTTGGCCCTCAGCGGCACACCTTTTGCCGCTCTTCGCCGGCACGCCCCTAGCGGGCCTTCAACGGCACACCCTTCTAGCTCCCTGCCCGGCACACCCTCCAATCCTCTTCTCTTGCCCGGTGCACCCCCAGCCAGTCCCAGACGAGTCCCCCATCCGTCGTTTCTTCCGGGTTTCCCGAAGTTTTATTAAAGGTGTTGCCGCCTTCGGGCGCCCACCTCCAGTTGTCGGGTTCCGCCACTCTATGTCGGCGTGTTCCCTTTATCTCCCTTACGCTCGGGTCAAGGGGAGATGCTGCCGAATTTTCGTTAGAAATAATAACACATTGAAAAGACAAAAGGATGCAACAAACAAATGGGATAATAAATACACACCAAAAGATAACAAAAGCAACAAATAAATAGAGCAACAACAGATTGCAAGAAGAATGAGAAAAGATTTGTATAAAACTAAGCAAAAATCAAAGAAAAGAAGAAAAGAAAAGCCTTAAAAATAAGTAACAGAGGAGTGGGCCTTCGTCGGCACGTCTATTCCAGCCTTCGCCGGTACACCCTATCAGCCCTCCAGTGGCACAGCCTATCAGCCCTCCAACGACACACCTTCTCGGCTCCTCACCGGCACACTCCTCCCCACCGTCTCACTCTCTTTCTCACTCTCCCCCTCATCTATCTCTCCGTCTCACCTCTTCTTCCACCGTCTCCCTGAAGTGAAACACAACGTACAGATTTGGCAGGTTGAGGCACGAACACAACAACAAGCAATGTATAGACTTTGCGTGAAGGATTGTACAAATGCAGACAGTGAAGCATGCACTTTGGAAACGGATGTTCAGACACGCCATGAACGGATGTATGGGCTTAATATGCTTGTGACAACAACGTACAGACTTTGGGCTGGCCAATGTATAGACTTTGAACTGCAGCCAATGGACAATGTATAGACTTTGAACTGCAGCCAATGAACAATGTATAGACTTTGAGATGGCCAATGTATAGACTTTGAGCTGTAGCCAATGGCCAACGTATAGACTTTGAACTGCAGCCAATGAACAATGTATAGACTTTGAGCTGGCCAATGTACAGACTTTGAGCTGTTCAATATATAGACTTTGAGCTGCAGCCAATGGCCAACGTATAGACTTTGACCTGCAGCCAATGAACAATGTATAGACTTTGAGCTGGCCAATGTACAGACTTTGAGCTGGCCAACGTATAGACTCTGAACTGCAGCCAATGGACAATGTATAGACTTTGAACTGCAGCCAATGAATAATGTACAGACTTTGAGCTGGCCAACGTACAGACTTTGAGCTGGCCAATGTATAGACTTTGAGCTGGCCAATGTACAGACTTTGAGCTGGCCAATGTATAAACTTTGAGCTGCAGCCAATGGCCAACGTATAGACTTTGAACTGCAGCCAATGAATAATGTATAGACTTTGAGCTGGCCAATGTACAGACTTTGAGCTGGCCAATGTATAGACTTTGAGCTGCAGCCAATGGCCAACGTATAGACTTTGACCTGCAGCCAATGAACAATGTATGGACTTTAAGCTGAACAATGTACAGATTTTGAGCCAGCCAATGTATAGACTTTGAGCTGCAGCCAATGGCCAACGTATAGACTTTGAACTGCAGCCAATGGACAATGTATAGACTTTGAACTGCAGCCAATGAATAATGTACAGACTTTGAGCTGGCCAATGTATAGACTTTGAGCTGCAGCCAATGGACAACGTACAGAGTCTGAGCTGAAGGATGTATAGACTTTGTGTGCTGGTTGAATAGACAATGTATAGACTTTGGGTGGCAGCAAATGGACAGTGTACAGACTCTACGCGTGTGCTAGCAGACGTTGTATAGACTTCGAGTCAGCCCGGCACGCCCGCCAACTCCCACCCCGACACACTCTCTTGGCGCTTCTCCGGTACCCTCTAACCTACCCGGCGCACTCTCCCAGCCCCTCTCCGGCACGCTCTCCCTGCCTTCGCCGGTACACCCCTTTTTGCCCCCGACGGCCCACTTTCCTTCCAAAATAAATATAAATAAATATATATAAATATGTCATGATAATGATAGTGATAATAAGTTAATAAAAATCATGATAAATAAATAAACCTGAATATATATATATATATATATATGAGAAATAAACAAAAAATGTAAAATAATAATAATAATAGTAAAAAAGGAAAAGGAAGATATAATAGTAATAATAATAAACAAAATGGAGAAATCATCCAGAATTAATACATAAAAGGGAAACAAGCAATAAAATATATATGCACATAATTTAAAGCCCAGATAAAGAAAATGGTAAAATCTATGTTGCAGCCCCGTCTCTCCCGTGACTCGATGCTGAAGGAACAACAATGTCGCCCTTCCAGGTTGGGCCCGAGTCTTGGGAATTATCCCGAAATGGCCATCGCCTGACCTCGCCTCGGGCTGACATTCCGATTAAACCGGACTCGTTCCTCAGGCCGGATCCCTTCTGAGCCACTACTAAAATTACCGCACGTTCGGCAAACATTTGAACGGGTTCACCTCGGTTTTCGCCGCGTTTCTATTATGGACCTATGTCTGAATATGAAAAGACCCGTGAGCAACCAACATGGCCGACGGCTCCTACCCCGACGTGGTCGTGACCCAGTATTGCTCCGGGCCGATAGCTCGTCAAATCGGATTCACTCTATCGGGATCCGTTCCCGCCCTTTCATTGAAAATGCCGTAAACTCGGCATACATTTGTACAGGGTCGTTCCTATCCACGTCACACCTTCAATATGGACCCTTGTCCGAATATCAAGTGGTCCACAAGTGACCAACAGAAATCTGAATAGAACGAGATGGCTCCTGTCATCCCTGGACCCTATATACGGGAATATCAATAAGGCCTTTGTGGGCTGTGCTTGGACCTCGGGTCCGTCCCGATTATGGTCATTGTCTGACCCACACCCTCGACCTATAGCTCGCTTCCTTCGAACATGTTTTGATTTTGAAATCTAGTCCCGGGACTCTTCCCCGTTGCCCTCCGGCACCATGAACATTAATGATGCCCACGCAAGCCCCGTTTGGACCGCGGGAGGCGCCCCCGGTATGGTCCCGACTCGATCTCGCACCGGGCCAATAAATTCGCTAGTTTCCTGCTACACTAATCGAGATTTAATCGAATGTTTTCAGTGTCTCGGAATAATGTATTTGCCATATCACAGCATACATATGTTCCAGGTCCTCCTACGACGAGTATGATACTCTCAAGCCGGACACCCGTCCGAATATTAAACGGTCTCCCGAATGACCGACACGTTTCGAACGTCCGCTTCCCTAGACACAGGGCTTTTCAGCCGATTCAAGGGATATTCCCTCGTTGCCCCTTGGCACCGGAAATATTAATGACGCTCATGTGAGCCAGACTTCGACCGCGGGGGGCCCACCGCAGTATGGTCGCAGCTTGATCTTGCACCGGGCCAACAGACTTATTGGTTTCTGACCGCTCTAACCGAGATTTATCCGAACGTTTTCCGTTCTTCTGAACAATAAATTTACCGTATCCCGGCATACATATGCTCCGATTTTCCCATGACGATCGCGCTTTTCTCAAGCCGGACATTCGTCCGAACATTAAATGGTTAGTACACGACCGACATGACCGCGAATGGTTTTCTTCTCGCCCTCGCGTGAGGATTTCAATACCTCGTAATAGACCTTTCATGCAATTAATTTCTTGGCCATGAGGCCCTGAATCCCGGCAATTAATCAAGGGTGTTCCCTCGTATGGGGGATGTAAATGACGTCACGACCTTTATGGCGCGGCAGGTTTTGGTCCCGACACGAACCACACAATCGTCTGACGAAGTCAAATGGAGCGCACCATGGGCTCTTCGGAGTCTGAACAAATTGTCACTTCGGTGACTGGCACGCCCACGCACTTAATAGACGAATCAACCATTCCTAAATGGACGAGCATAATAAACGAACGAAAAGTGCGTCCACATCGGGCAAGAAGGATTTGGCCACGGCTATGATATTCAAAATTCAAGATTTTATTTGCCGAATGCCGATTCGTGTTCTTGTGTCGGACATTTTCGATAAGTCTCCATCAAGGCTCACTATGATAAATTCTTCCAAGTTGATGCCTGTGGACGCACTTTTCGGCACTTGTTATTCTCTTGTTTCTTTATTCGGTTTATTGAGTGCGTGGGCGTGTCAGTCACCGGAGTGACAATTTGTTCGGGCTCCGAAGAGCCCATGGTGCGCTCGATCTGACTTCGTCAGACGATTATGTAGTTCGTGTCGGGACCGAATCCCGTCGCGCCATAAAGGTCACGACGTCATTTACATCCCCCATACGAGGGAAAACCCTTGATTAATTATCGAAATTAGGGGCCCCGCGGCCGAAAAGAATAGTACTAATTGTGCGAGAAAGAGACAGGAGAAAATCACACCAAAGTACGCATTAGGATGCGAGCCTCTGGCCATGTCGGTCACTCGTGGACCTTTTTATATTCGGACACGGGTCCGTGATGGAAACGCAACAGGAAAAGCCGAGACAAATCCGTTCAAGTGTCTGCCGAGCACCCGGCAATTTTAGTGATGACTCGGAGGGCGTCCGGAACGAGAAACAAATCCGGTCGGATTAGGATGTCGGCCCGAGATTAGGCCAGAACTCGGCTATATCGGGATAATTCCCAAGACTCGAGCTTGACCTGAAAGGACGGCGTTGTTGTTCCTTTTGCCCTGGGTCCCGGGGGGAAATAGGGCTGCAGAGTGGGCCCCGGCGTCTTTTATCTGGAATTTTCTTGGTTATATGTTTTGTTCTTTCCTTGGCTGTTTATTACTTCTTCATGCATCTATCCCGGATGATTTCTCTTCCTTTTATTCGTTAGTGTTATTATTATTATTGTTGTTATTATTATTTTATCATTTTTTTAAATTACCCCTCCCACCTCTTTTACTGTTGTTGATGTACCGTTGGAGGCTGGGGGGGTGTACCGCTGGAGGCTGGAGGGGTGTACTGCTGGGGGCTGGAGAGAGTGGGTCAGTGAAGGAGGGGGATATATATATATATATATATATATATATATATATATATATATATATATATATATATATATATATATATATATATATATATATATATATATATATAAAGTCTGTACGTTCCCCAACCTCAAGTCTACACGTTGCCTATTCGACCAGCAGGGAGTCTGTACATTGGCTGCTCAAAGTCTGTACACTGGCCATCGTGAAGTCTATACGTTGCCAAGCCTAAAGTCTGGACGCTGTAACATGAAGTCTGTTAATTAGCGTAATTTCTGTTAATTTATTTGATAGTGTTGATGCCCTTATCGAGCTATATATATGCGTATATATATATATATATATATATATATATATATATATATATGGTGTGCCGGCGAAGGAAACAGGGTGTACCGCTGGAGGCTGGAGGGGTGTACCGCCGGAGGCAATGGGGGTGTACCGCTGAAGGCTTGAAGGGTGTACCGTTGGAGGCTGGGGGGGTGTACCGCTGGAGGCTGGAGGGGTGTACTGCTGGGGGCTGGAGAGAGTGGGTCAGTGAAGGAGGGGGATATATATATATATATATATATAATATATATAAAGTCTGTACGTTCCCCAACCTCAAGTCTACACGTTGCCTATTCGACCAGCAGGGAGTCTGTACATTGGCTGCTCAAAGTCTGTACACTGGCCATCGTGAAGTCTATACGTTGCCAAGCCTAAAGTCTGGACGCTGTAACATGAAGTCTGTACATTGGCTGGCCCAAAGTCTGTACACTGGCCATCATGAAGTCTATGCGTTGGCTGGCCCAAGTCTATACACTGGCCACCATGAAGTCTATATGTTGGCTGGCCCAAGTCTATACACTGGCCATCATGAAGTCTATACGTTGGCTGGCCCAAGTCTATACACTGGCCACCATGAAGTCTATACGTTGGCTGGCCCCAAAGTCTATACATTGGCCAGCCCTAAGTCTGTACGTTGCTATTCAAAGTCTATACGGTGCCAAGCCCAAAGTCTGTACGTTGTAACATAGAGTCTGTACATTGGCTGGCCCAAAGTCTATACATTGGCCAAGACATGAAGTCTGTACATTGCCCCTCTGGCTGCAGCTTGAAGTCTATACGTTGCCAAGCCCAAAGTCTGTACGTTGGACAAGTCTATACATTGCAACGTGAAGTCTATACGTTGGCTGGCCCAAGTCTATACACTGGCCATCATGAAGTCTACACATTGGCTGGCCCAAGTCTATACACTGGGGCACGAAGTCTATACATTGGATCCCGTTGAGACGGTGGCTGAGGGTGTACCGGCGAAGGGAGGGAGTGTGCCGCTGAAAGGGCCAGGGGGAGTGTGCCTTTGGAGGCTGGAAGGAGTGTGCCGTTGGAGGCTGGAAAGAGTGTGCCGTTGAAGGGCTACTCTTTTGTTATTTGCTTTAAGGCTTTTCTTTTCTTCTTGTCTTAATTCTTATGTAGTTTCACATATACTTCTCCCCTTGCCCTGTTCTGTTCAGCCTTTTCCTGCGGGTCGGACATTCAGGCTACCGGGTAGTCGATTAGTTCGGTTCTCGTCATGGTGCCGACAGTGGCTTGATTGGTTGGAAGGTTCATTGATTATTCCATTCGTTTATTGTTTCCCTTTGCCTCTTTTCATGTTTTGCTATTTTCTCACAAAAATTCGGCAGCATCTCCCCTTGACCCGGGGCGTAAGGGAGATACAGGGAACGCGCCCACATGGAGTGACGGAACCCGACAACTGGAGGTGGGCGCCCGGAGGCAACAACACCTTTATAGAACCTCGGAAAACGTGAAGGAAAGGGCTCGGGGCAGGGCCAAGAAGTGTGCTGTTGAGGGCCATAAGGGTGTGCCGCTGAGGGCCAAGGTGAGTGTGCCGCTGAGGGCTAACGAGGGTGTGCCGCTGAGGGCTAACGAGGGTGTGCCGCTGAGGGCAACGGGGTGTACCGCTGAGGGCCAACGGGGGTGTGCCGCTGAGGGCAGCTGGGCGTACCGCTAAGGGCCAATGGGGGTGTGCCGCTGAGGGCCAAAACACGTGTGCCGGCCAAGTGCCGGGAAGGTGCATCGCTGGAGGCTTAAACAGAACTAAGTGTGTGGGCTGGGAGACTTAGAAGCCCGAGAAGGAAGGGGATTCAAGGCTGGGGGTAGGCTACTTGGTTACTGGGTGTTCGGGGAGAGGGTAAGGGTCTCCCCCTCCTCTAGGCCAGTGAACACAACGGAGGACCATGTAGGGGATTGAAGGGCCCATTAGGCCAAGGCTCATGGGAGAGTAATCATATCAACATGGAGGCCCCAAGAACACCGGAGAAATGGGGGGGGGACGGAGGGAGGAACGGACAACCCGTTGGAAACCGCAAAGACTAGCATAAGCCAACGAAATTGAAGAGAAACCCGTAGAGGGTGGTTTTCATTCATGGGAATCAAAAGGGCGTGGCCCTACATACACATTACAAAGAAGATGCCCAAAACGAGGCTGTGGGCAGGGGGAAACCCAACGAAAGACAAAAGATAAGAGGGGGAGGAACATAGTGTAGGAGGAAAGCCAGCCGCCCCTAACTCTCTCCCCCACTACATCGAGCTCTCTCTCTCTCTCTCTTACTCTTGTTTCTTCCCAGTGGTCGCCCGAGGAAGCTCAATCCGAGGCGCCTCTTCTTCTCTTCTCTATTCTCTTGTTCCTCTGTGCTGTGGGTGTCTCTCTCTGGGCTTCTTCTGGCCGCCCTCTTTTTCCCCGGGATCCCCCCCTCTTTCTTTGTTGAAGCAGGAGGCCTTTTATACCACCAGCCACCGGGGACTTCGAGCACGGTTGTCGAAGGCGGGAAGCCGGCCGTGATGATGGGTTTGACATGCTCCTGTCCTGGCTGTCAGTGGGGTAGGCTACGTGGCCCAGTCATCGACTGCCACCTCGGACGGCTTGCTGCGGGCCAAGAATGCGTAGGGCATGGGCACCACATCGTTTGCCGTTGAAAATGCCTCCCCCGCTGTGCCGCTGGCGGGCTGGGCGAGCGTGCCGCAGGGGAGCCAAAAAGGCGTACCGCTGGGGCAGAAAACGAGCGTGCCGTCGAAGGCCCAGCAGAGGGCGTGCCGCTGAAGACCCGTCGGGGTGTGCCGCCGAGGGGCCATGGGGCCGTGCCGCTGAAGGCCCCTGATGGGCGTGCCGCTGAGCACCCACGGGGGTGTGCCGGTGAAGCCCAAAGGGCTGTGCCGCTGAACAACCTCCCTGGGTGTGCCGCTGAACCCCCCAGGGGGTGTGCCGGTGAAGCCCAAAGGGCTGTGCCGCTGAACACCCTCCCTGGGTGTGCCGCTGAAGACATCCCCCTGGGGGTGTACCGCTGAAGGGGGCGTGCCGCTGGAGGTCTCTCCAGGGCGTGCCGCTGGGGCTCCGCCAGGGTGTGCCGTTGAGGCCCCTTGGGGCTGGGCGTGCCGCTGAAGGGCTCCCCATGGGGTGTGTGTACCCGGGGCCCGTTCTGAGCCCATTGTGGGCACGAGTCATTACCCGTTTGATTCTCTTTGAGGCCCACGGGCTGTGGGGTCTTTTGTGCTTGATTTCTCCGGGGTTTCTTCACTCGGCGCCGTTGCTGACGCGAGGCCGAGCAGGATTTCCAGGTGTGCAATTTTTGGTGTCCACAATGCCATATCGGCCTTTTATCATTATCACCTTATTCATTGTTCGATACTCTTTCAATGCTTTCATTACCCTTCGCTCCGTCATTATACAATTTCCTAAGGGGTTTTCTTCTTGCATCACAGTCACACGTCCTTCTAATGAGAGCTCATGGGTGCTATTTCCACTTCTTGAGCTGTTTGACCGGGCACCTTGCTTACCATGGAGGGGTGGGCAATCTTATGTTATTGGGCCTTCCACCAATTCATCCAGGTTTTTTCTTTATGGGCCACTCCACGGGTGAGGAAGAGGATCACATTCTCTCATTCCATGCATTCTTTACATCATATGCACCCCCTTGCATTCCATGCACCCATTGCATTACTTCTATCCCGGGTTTCCGAACCCGTATATTCCTCGCCTTCCAGAACCTTCGGATCCTTCACATTCACCATCACGTTCACTTCTATCTTCGGGATCTCTGGGTCCCCTGACACCTGTTGGGCATTGTGCCCCTTTCAGATTTCTCTTAGGGCATCACGCCTACTCCCAACTCTTGCATCCGGACCTTCCAGATTTCTCACTGATTCTCCCGGGGCATCGCGCCCCATGGTGTCTTCCTCCCCCATAATTTTTAGATTTCTTACTGATTCTCCTTGGGCATCGCGTCCCATGGTAGCTTCCCCCTCCGGAACCTCCGGATCTCCCTCTCTGGGCATCGCGCCCTTACACACCCTAACCTACGGATCTTCCGGGCTTCCCACTGATTCTCCCAGGGCATCGCGTCCCTCTCTACTTGCCTCCTCCGGAACCTCCGGACCCTCCATCTTTCTTCCGATTTATCTTCTTACTCTTCCAGGACATCGCGTCCTTCATTCTTTTCTTCCTCTTCAATCACTTTTTTCCATACCTTTTCCCATGGCATCGTGTCTCTCGGGATTTTCCTCCTCCGGATCCTCCGGATTCCTCCTACCATGATCCTCCTCCGGATCCTCCTCTTTCCATCTATTAGTTTCTCCTCTTAATTCCTCCCGATCCCGGGTCCGACCCGACTTCTTGCACCTCAACTACTCTGGGCATCTACCCGTTCTCCCACTGTTTCCGAGGCTTTAGTCCTCACTCCACCTCTTAATTTTTCTTTTCATTCTGTACACCTTTCCATGTGATTAGGGTCTCTGCACCTTAGTGAGGGAGTTCTAGCCCTCGCCTCTTTTCCTTTTCTCCATATTCGTCTGAGTCTGGTCTAAGCACCGCTCTTTCTTGTTAAGCCACTTTCAAAGCTTTGCTTCCTTTCCTTTCTGCCAAAAGAGGACGACATATCCCACGCTTATCAAGAATGCCTCCGACAGCTGCTGCTTCTACAAGGTTACAAGATAACATTGGTGCGTAAGTATGCATTCTTATGCATTTTCGTCACTTTATTCACACACGATTTTCAAATGAAGTGCTTCTTAACATGATTAAAAGTGGTGTTTTAGACCTTTATCTTATGTTTTTGTTTAATTAAATCATTGTCAAAAGAGTCTTTAGGCTTGCTATGCATCACTTTGGTAATAAGAACACTGCGCTGGGAGTTCGACGTTCTCTCCCCGCTCATTAAGGGCAACCCTTAGTTGGGCATTCCACACACTTCACGGCGTCCTTAGCCGTCTCCCTTAGTAAAACATCGTTGCTACTAGGGCGATGCTTGAGGGCACGAGATTTTTTTTCTCTTCTTAACTCGGCTGAAATATAGATATTCTCGGGTAAAACAACCAACCTAAGCACACCCCGACAGAGAGGAAGTCTCAAATAGGGGCAGTCTATTATGACCTTATTCTCAAATATCATGTTTCAATTGCAGTATCTTTCAAGTCCGAAGGACACAAAAAGTAAAATGAAAATGAAAAAAAAATGGTGAAATCAAAAGAAAAATTTGATGAATTTGGCATGGCAAGAGGGCAGTAAAGTTTCCCCGCGGGACGTTATGAGCCAGGACGTATGCGTGCCTATAAGAGAATTTAAGGTTCGATGATATGACATAAAACTCCAGCGCAACAGACCGAATCTCTAGGGGTTGTGCTATGGACGGAAGTCAAAACCCGATATCTTCTTAACTTATATCAGGCTTATCTCCAATTATTCTTCTCTTTTCCCTCTAAGACCCAGTGTTTCATGGGTATGGCCTTGGTAGGGGCACCGTTAACCAAGGGTAGCCGGTTATAGGGCACCACCTTTAATGCACGTTCGGCTTTGGGCAGTTTTTAGCGAAAGGGGAAGGAACAAGGACCCTTAGCCAGTGGTTTAAACATCCTTTGATGCTGCTTTAGCGATGTCTAAACCAAAATCTAAAAAAATCAAATATTTCTTGAAAAATCCAAAAAATGAATATTCTCAAAATCTATAAAAATTTAAATATTTTCAAAATTCACAAAAATTCACATAAAAATTCAAATATTTTCAAAACCCCATAAAAATTTGCATATTTCAAAAATAAAAAAATGTATTGTACTTTTTTATAGTGCTTTTACATGGACAACAATTTTGCAAAGACCAAGAGTACGGGATGAGTCCCCTCCATTCACCGCTATCAATCTCCTGATTTTTCCCAACATCATCATGATTTGTCACTATGGGCACTCTTGATTATCATCGCTCTATTCATGCCATAATGGGCATTAATTGATCATTCATCTCTAAAATCCTTTTAATAAACTCATGTTAATTTCACTTGAGGTCTTGGTAGGGGTGTACCGCTGAAGGGGGCGTGCCGCTGGAGGTCTCTCCAGGGCGTGCCGCTGGGGCTCCGCCAGGGTGTGCCGTTGAGGCCCCTTGGGGCTGGGCGTGCCGCTGAAGGGCTCCCCAGGGGGTGTGTGTACCCGGGACCCGTTCTGAGCCCATTGTGGGCACGAGTCATGGCCCGTTTGATTCTCTTTTAGGCCCACGGGCTGTGGGGTCTTTTGTGCTTGATTTCTCCGGGGTTTCTTCACTCGGCGCCGTTGCTGACGCGAGGCCGAGCAGGATTTCCAGGTGTGCAATTTTTGGTGTCCACAAATGCCCCCCACCCATGGGTAGCGCGGGCGAAGGATGAGCCGGGCGGTGCCCGTGGGTGTACTTGTCTCTTTTCTCTTCGTCGGTGTCGACGGGGCGTCGAGAGCCGACCTGGTTTGTTGTTTGTTGGTCTCCTTGTTAGCGCCGACGGGGTGCCGGGGACTGAAACAACATGTTGGTCTCTTCATCAGTGCCGACGGGGTGTCGGGTACTGATGCAGCTTGTTGGTCTCTTCATCAGTGCCGACGGGGGTGTCGGGAGCTGAAGCAGCATGTTGTCTCTTTTTTCTTTCTCTCTCCTTTTTTTGAACCACATTACCGATACAAGCGCCCTTTCGGGTTTTCACCGGTACCGGCCCCCTCTTGCTTTTGCCCACGCGCCCTTTCGGGTTTTCATGTGGCGGGGTACCCGATTTTGCCCGTAGCGCCCTTTCGGGTTTTCGCCACAGTCGGGTTGTCGCCATTTTTACCCTTGTCCCCGTGTGGGGACAAGTCTGGCGGGGTATCTCTATTTTTAACCCCATTTTCTTTTCTTCCTTTTTTTTTTGAAGTTGAGTGATATGCGAGTGTAGGCTAGGGCACGAAGCCTTGCGCCGGAAAATAAGGTTCTTTCGTTGCCAAGAACAGAATGTCTGCGCAACGGGAGAATGTAGGTCTCTTCATCAGTGCCGACGGGGTGTCGGGGACTGAAGCAGCATGTTGTCTCTTTGTCTCTTCAGCAGTGCCGATGGGGTGCCGGGGACTGAAGCAGTTTGTTGTCTCTTCATCAGTGCCGACGGGGTGTCGGGGACTGAAGCAATTTGTTGTCTCTTCATCAGTGCCAACGGGGTGTCGGGCACTGAAGCAGCTTGTTGTCTTTTGTCTCTTCATCAGCGCCGACGTGGTGTCGGGAACTGAAGCAGCATATGTTGTCTCTTCATCAGCGCCGACGGGGTGTCGGGGACTGAAGCAGTTTGTTGGTCTCTTCATCAGTGCCGACGGGGTGTCGGGGACTGAAGTAATTTGTTGTCTCTTCATCAGTGCCAACGGGGTGTCGGGCACTGAAGCAGCTTGTTGTCTTTTGTCTCTTCATCAGTGCCGACGGGGTGTCGGGAGCTGAAGCAGCATATGTTGTCTCTTGTCTCTTCATCAGCGCCGACGGGGTGTCGGGGACTGAAGCAGTTTGTTGGTCTCTTCATCAGTGCCGACGGGGTGTCGGGGACTGAAGCAATTTGTTGTCTCTTCATCAGTGCCAACGGGATGTCGGGCACTGAAGCAGCTTGTTGTCTTTTGTCTCTTCATCAGCGCCGACGGGGTGTCGAGAGCTGAAGCAGCATATGTTGTCTCTTGTCGCTTCATCAGCGCCGACGGGGTGTCGGGGACTGAAGCAGTTTGTTGGTCTCTTCATCAGTGCCGACGAGGTGTCGGGGACTGAAGCAATTTGTTGTCTCTTCATCAGTGCCAACGGGGTGTCGGGCACTGAAGCAGCTTGTTGTCTTTTGTCTCTTCATCAGCGCCGATGGAGTGTCGGGAGCTGAAGCAGCACATGTTGTCTCTTGTCTCTTCATCAGCGCCGACGGGGTGTCGGGGACTGAAGCAGCATGTTGTCTCTTCATCAGTGCCGACGGGGTGTCGGGGACTGAAGCAATTTGGTGTCTCTTCATCAGTGCCAACGGGGTGTCGGGTACTGATGCAGCTTGTTGGTCTCTTCATCAGTGCCGACGGGGTGTCGGGGACTGAAGCAATTTGTTGTCTCTTCATCAGTGCCAACGGGGTGTCGGGCACTGAAGCAGCTTGTTGTCTTTTGTCTCTTCATTAGCGCCGACGGGGTGTCGGGAGCTGAAGCAGCATATGTTGTCTCTTCATCAGTGCCGACGGGATGCTGGGGACCGAAGCAGTTTGTTGTCTTTTCATCAGTGCCGACGGGGTGTCGGGGACTGAAGCAATTTGTTGGTTTCTTCATCAGTGCCGACGAGGTGTCGGGAACTGAAGCAGTTTGTTGTCTTTTTGTCTCTTCATCAACGCCGACGGGGTGTCGGGAGCTGAAGCAGCATATGTTGTCTCTTCATCAGTGCCGACTGGGTGTCGGGAACTGAAGCAATTTGTGGTCTCGTCATCAGTGCCGACGGGGTGTCGGGAGCTGAAGCAGTTTGTTGTCTTTTGTCTCTTCATCAGCGCCGACTGGGTGTCGGGAGATGAAGCAGCATATTGTCTCTTTTTTCTTTCTCCTTTTTTTTTGAACCACATTACCGATACAAGCGCCCTTTCGAGTTTTCGCCGGTACCGGCCCCCTCTTGCTTTTGCCCACGCGCCCTTTCGGGTTTTCACGTGACGGGGTACCCGATTTTGCCCGTAGCGCCCTTTCGAGTTTTCGCCACAGCCGGGTTGTTGCCATTTTTACCCTTGTCCCCGTGTGGGGACAAGTCCGGCGGGGTATCTCTATTTTTAACCCCATTTTCTTTTCTTCCCTTTTTCTGACGAGTTGGTGATATGCAAATGTCGGCTAGGGCACGAAGCCTTGCGCCGGAAGGTAGGGCTCATTCGTTGGCAAGAAGACAATGCCAGCGCAACGGGAGAGTTCGTGCTGATTCGGACGTAGGGTCCGTAATGGCCGTATTGTATGGAGTGGGTGGCTAGGGCACGGGGCCTTGCGCCGGAAAGGGACTTATTCGCTGGCAAGAGATTAATGCCAATGCAAGGATAGAGGTTCTGCCGATCCGGGCGTAAGGCCCGTGATGGCGATTTTGCATGATGGGAGGTGGCCGAGGCCCGAGGCGACGTGCCAGGGACGGGCTTGTTTGTCGGTATGGGAACGGCACCATTGCAGAGGTGGCTGTGTGCAGGGGTAAAGTTGTTTTGCTTGTGCGGATGCGTGTATGACCCGGCTTGTGGGGATGGGATGTTCTCCCTGAAGACATTTATTACTCGATCTCATCGACTTACTCCCCTGCGTGTGTGAGCGGATGAATATGTAAATGCGTGTAGCTACTCCGTTCGAACCCCCTTGCCTCCTCTCTCTCTCTCTCTCTCCTTCTGGTGACCGAGCGGGCGAACCCCCCCTCGTCCTTCTTCTTCTTCTCCGAGCACGACCACCGCCGCCGCCGTCGTCGTTGTTGTTGTTGCTCCGATGAGGGCACCGCCGCAAAGGCCGTCCCCCCCTCTCTCTTCTCTTCTCCCCTTTCCCATCTTCTCCCTCTCTCTCCCTCTTTCTCTTTTCTTCTTCCCTGCACCGTCCTCTCTTCGCCGTCGGGCACGGCGGAGCCCTGGGCTCCGTCTTCTTCTTCTCCTTCTTGTCGGCCTTCCCCTCCTTGCCTTCCCACTATCCTCTTTCTCCTTCCCTATCTCTCCTTCTCCCTCTCCTTTGCCGTCGTGATGGGGGAGGCGGTCGGACGTCGGTTGTGCCGGCGAGGGGAGCGCCGTAGCGTGCCGGGGAGACTGCTTCTGGGTGTGTCAGCAAGGGCCGTTTAGGGGGCGTCGGGGAAGACTCCCACAGACGTGTCGGGGAAGAGGCCCAGGAGCGTGCCGGGGAGTGGGGCTCCTGGTGTGCCGGGGAGCGCTGTCAGGAGTGTGTCGGGGGGCACACATGGGTGTACCGGTGAGGGCTTACAGGGGAGCGTGCCGGGGAAGATGCTTTTGGGTGTGCCAGGGAAGCCGCGATAGGGTGTGCCGGTGAAGCCTCAGCAGGGCTGTGCCGGCGAAGGTTGTGTGGGGTGTACCGGGGAGCACACCCAGGGGGCTGTGCCGGTGAGGGCCGCTGCAGGGTGTGCCGGGGAAGGCACTGAGCAGCGTACCGGTGAAGAGGCTTTAAGCCAAGGGAAGAAGACTTTTGCTCGGCGGACTTCTGGTGTTGCCTCTCGGGGTCCACCATGCTTTGTTGGGGCCGTCACTGTTGTGTAGTGGACAGCGGATCTAGAGGGGAGGGGTGAATAGATCAGCCCCACTTTTCGCAATGCGGCCCTCTAAACAGCTAGTTAAAATGAATTGCAGCGGAATAGAAACTAGCTTCCAAGAATGCTATGATTCACTTAGCAAGATGAGCAAGATATATAATAATTCGATCCTAAGCATGCATCTAGAACGAATCAATCACACAAGCAAACCACACTAGACAGGATTTTTAAGGTGGTTCGGACTGAATCCTCAGCCCTACGTCCACCCCTCACCAAAACCCGGTGAGGCTTCACTTGGGCAGCGCACCAACCCGCAAATCGAAAACCACCGATTGCCTTCCTACTAACCAACTGTAGGGACGTCAACACCGCAGATCGGAAACACCTCCGATTGCCTTCCTACTAACCAACGGTAGGGACGAATCACAACTTCAATGTTTAATCAATATTGAAAGGAAAACAAATGTGAATGAACTAAGACAAGAAATTGAGTTATGAGTAGAAATGAATTGGCCCTTGTATGAAATGTTGATCATCAACAAGGATCCTCTTGGCTTCAACTCAATCTTCTTGATTCACCCTTGATTGGATGAATGTTCTTCACGGAGTACTGTTCACGTGAACAGTACCTCTTCCTTCAATTCTTCTCTCTTGATCTTCTCTTTGAACTTGAATGAGATTGAAAGAACTTGAATGGATGAAGATGATCTCCCTTGAGAGTGAGCTTCAATGGATCCCCTTGAGATGATGAAGAGGATGGATGAAGATTTGATGAAGAGCTTCTTCCCGGAGTATCTTGATTTCCTTCTTGAAGTATACTCCTTCTAGCTTTCTTTGATCACCCTTCTTGCCCTTGATTGCTTCTTGCTTTGTAGGAGGTTGCTTGGCTTCAGATCTGAGCTTGAATCACCTTGGATGGATGAAGAACTTCCTCCCGAAACACTGTTCACGGAGGTGCTACAGTAGCTCGAAAATGGGCTCCCTTGAAGGCTTGAAGCATTAGGGTTTTCATCCCCTCATGTGTTGGTTTTATAGACCTTGAATGGTCTATAGACAAGCCTCAGACTAGATCCACAATTTGTGGGTGATTAGGTGACATTTGGATTAAAGAAATCAAGGTTGAATGGCCTTTTTCGAAGTTGGAAACAAAGTCAAAAATGAAGGCTCGGGGCTGGCGGTCGACCGGAAGTCATGGGCCGGTCGACCGGAACCTGCTGCAGCCAGAACGTTTCGGCTCTGGCAAAACCGGTCGACCGGACGCCTGGGGGCGGTCGACCGAAACCTGTAACAATGTCAACATTTCAGTTCTGGGAAAATCGGTCGACCGGAAAAGTAGGGGCGGTCGACCGAAATCTGTAATTCCTGGAGTGTTTCGTTTCTGGAAGAACCGGTCGACCGGAAAGGCAGGGGCGGTCGACCGAAACCTGTAAAACGTGGAATTCTTAAGCTCTGGCAAATCTGGTCGACCGGCCAAGGTGTGTAGGTCGACCGGAAATACCTATACCTGCAAAAATAAAGTGTTAGACCAATGAAACATGTTCATAAGTCAAGATATTCATGTCCTCATCAATTTCATGTATTTTCGGATTGAAATCAACATAGAATATGCTTTGAGCATTTCTAAATTTTGTTCCGGGGGCTCCGCCCCCGGAAACCCCCGCAAGGGGCGCTGCCCCCTTGACCCCCGCGACCTGACCGGGCAGGTCGATCCCCGCGACCTGACCGCGCAGGTCGATCCGCGTGCGAGGGCGCAACATTGAGCTTTCATGTGCATATATGTCATAAACATAACAGAACATATGTCAGTCATATAAGAGTGAAAAGCAACAATGACGAATAGTGTTTAGCCATTATCAAAACCAAGAATATCACAGAACACATATGACCATAGAATGAAGTCGAATGACCCAAGTGACCATATGAAACTCAAATAACCACAGGGGCACAACAGTCACTCCTTGTGGACGCGCACCCGTGTTTTCCCTTACGCCTCTGGCCTAGGGGAAACTCTGCCGAAATTTCGTCAGAAATTGGCAATATCTTACTCATTTGACTTGTAGTGAAGCCCCTTTACAGTCTTTCATTTCCTAGTGCATGTGGCTTATTCTGATCTTCCATTCGTGTATCTTTGCAGATAAATGGCTGCCCCAAGTGGTTCTTCTGCCCTTGCTGCTGCTGTCGGTGCCGACCTCATTCCGCGGGGTCCAGTGTCGGCGGTTACATGGCTTAATGTAGAGGACCTAGACCGAGAGCACGCGGAAATAGCCGCCTTGGCTGAGTCATCGGGGTCCGACCGTGAAAGCATGGACGTCCGCAGACTTGTCAGGGTTGAAAGCGACTTCACATTCGATCGGGCCACCGAAGAATACAGGAAGGATTTTCCGAAGGATAGGCACCTCGTTCGATTTCTGAAGCATTTGCGCTCTCGAGAGGGGCGAGATTATCGCGTTATAAAGGCGGCCGAGCGGGCGATCCTGCATGCCCGGGACAGTCTGCTATACAGCGTCCCCAGGAGCATTCCAATGTACCTGGTGGGAGAGGCCCGGGAGTGGAAGTCGGTCTTGGGTATTGAGGGGGTGCTGCCGACTGAAGACAAATTAGTGCGGGCCCCTCAATTTACACCAGCAAAGTGGGATATGTCTACAGGGAAGGTGCGTGGCGAGTCGCCCCGATTTGGCTTATTCTTGGCTCCCCTAAAATGGGGTTATAGGGAGGAGCCGTTTATATTGGACTGCTTGGCCATCAGGTTCAAGTATGAACTATCACTGGGCTGGTTCGGAGAGCTAAAGCTTCAAGACGCCCACAGTTTCCGGGAAGGGGCAGTGGAGTTCACTGAGTATGTACTGTTCAACTACGCCCCATTGCTGGTCTGGGTCGGCATCTACCATAGCGTGTACGCTTCTCGGTATGGCTACCCCATTTCCAATGGTCTCTGTTGCGGTATGATAGAGGTATTCAGCGTAGAGACTAACACCTTCTACACGGCAGAGGGCGAGACTTCTCTTGACTTATGGAGTCTCAGTCAGCTGAGTGGCTTGCCCATTGACGGGGAGCCTTATGAAGAAGTGTGCCTCCCCGATCTAATCAAGGATGAGACTAACGGGGATGGCTATTATTCTCTTGGGTACTCATACCGGTACCTGATGAAGGCGTACCGGGAGCTGTACCAATTATCGCACAAGGGGAAGCAGCCCGCCCGTGGGGACAGAAAACGGGTGCGTATGGCAGTATGGCTGGAATACTTCTACGATGGGCTGAAGCAGTATGAAGATTTTCCCTGCGTAGGCACCTCCGTTGCTCGCAAGAAGCGTGCGAAGCCCAAGCATGATGTAAAGATCCCCTCCAGGGGACGTCGAAGCGGGGCCAATCCGATGGGGGTCGACCCGCAGACTCACTGCGCCGCCTATTTGGTGTATTGGCTGTGTTCATACGCCATGCCGTACGGGGACGAGACAGTGATCCGACCGGATGCCATCTACCCGGCATGTCAGATGGCATGGGGTATCAAGCTGTCACTGTGCCCGGCAACCCTTTGCTTGATCTACAAGGCACTGGGAGATATCAGCACCCATCAGTTTCCGCGGCAGGCCCGGTATGTGTGCCGGTTCAACGCCTCCTTAACGGGGAGCTACAATGCGCAAGACATGCTCCCCCATGTCTAGCTCCCCATGTCTACCTCCACCCGAAATTTCGTCAGAAATTGGCAATATCTTACTCATTTGACTTGTAGTGAAGCCCCTTTATAGTCTTTCATTTCCTAGTGCATGTGGCTTATTCTGATCTTCCATTCGTGTATCTTTGCAGATAAATGGCTGCCCCAAGTGGTTCTTCTGCCCCTGCTGCTGCTGTCGGTGCCGACCTCATTCCGCGGGGTCCAGTGCCGGCGGTTACATGGCTTAATGTAGAAGACCTAGACCGAGAGCACGCGGAAATAGCCGCCTTGGCTGAGTCATCGGGGTCCGACCGTGAAAGCATGGACGTCCGCAGACTTGTCAGAGTTGAAAGCGGCTTCACATTCGATTGGGCCACCGAAGAATACAGGAAGGATTTCCCGAAGGATAGGCACCTCGTTCGATTTCTGAAGCATTTGCGCTCTCGAGAGGGGCGAGATTATCGCGTTATAAAGGCGGCCGAGCGGGCGATCCTGCATGCCCGGGACAGTCTGCTATACAGCGTCCCCAGGAGCATTCCAATGTACCTGGTGGGAGAGGCCCGGGAGTGGAAGCCGGTCTTGGGTATTGAGGGGGTGCTGCCGACTGAAGACAAATTAGTGCGGGCCCCTCAATTTACACCAGCAAAGTGGGATATGTCTGCAGGGAAGGTGCGTGGCGAGTCGCCCCGATTTGGCTTATTCTTGGCTCCCCTAAAATGGGGTTATAGGGAGGAGCCGTTTATATTGGACTGCTTGGCCATCAGGTTCAAGTATGAACTATCACTGGGCTGGTTCGGAGAGCTGAAGCTTCAAGACGCCCACAGTTTTCGGGAAGGGGCAGTGGAGTTCACTGAGTATGTACTGTTCAACTACGCCCCATTGCTGGTCCGGGTCGGCATCTACCACAGCGTGTATGCTTCTCGGTATGGCTACCCCATTTCCAAGGGTCTCTGTTGCGGTATGATAGAGGTATTCAGCGCAGAGACTAACACCTTCTACACGGCAGAGGGCGAGACTTCTCTTGACTTATGGAGTCTCAGTCAGCTGAGTGGCTTGCCCATTGACGGGGAGCCTTATGAAGAAGTGTGCCTCCCCGATCTAATCAAGGATGAGACTAACGGGGATGGCTATTATTCTCTTGGGTACTCATACCGGTACCTGATGAAGGCGTACCGGGAGCTGTACCAGTTGTCGCACAAGGGGAAGCAGCCCGCCCGTGGGGACAGAAAATGGGTGCGTATGGCAGTATGGCTGGAATACTTCTACGATGGGCTGAAGCAGTATGAAGATTTTCCCTGCGTTGGCACCTCCGTTGCTCGCAAGAAGCGTGCGAAGCCCAAGCATGATGTAAAGATCCCCTCCAGGGGACGTCGGAGCGGGGCCAATCCGATGGGGGTCGACCCGCAGACTCACTGCGTCGCCTATTTGGCGTATTGGCTATGTTCATTCGCCATGCCGTACGGGGACGAGACAGTGATCCGACCGGATGCCATCTACCCGGCATGTCAGATGGCATGGGGTATCAAGCTGTCACTGTGCCCGGCAACCCTTTGCTTGATCTACAAGGCGCTGGGAGATATCAGCACCCATCAGTTTCCGCGGCAGGCCCGGTATGTGTGCCCACTACATTTCTTCAACGCATGGGTTTGCTCGCTGTTCCCCGAGTTCGCCCCGCGAGTTCTCCAGGATTGGGGACTAATACCGAGGATGCTGGAGTTTGCCAGTGCAGAACCGGCTTCCACTTCTATGCGGATGTATGATATTCGGGGCCGGTTGACCACGGTTCCCCGGGATGCAGTCGGTATCGTCCATTTCTGGACGCTGGCTGCGCATTCAAGCCCCCTTGTGAATAATAAAAGGGAGTGCAAGGATGACCAGGTGGAGAGGTACGTCCACCCGATCAGCCAAGAGAATGTGGTCCGTCCGCTGCTGGAACCGGAGCTGAGGGATTGGGCGCTGGCTATCCGCCCGAGCGTGTTGGTGTTCCGGAAGGGAGACAATGTACTGCTGGAGCCGTATTACCCCTTCCGATTTGGCCGCAACTTCGGGTATGACCAGCATATCCCTGTTTATCATGCGCAATTCGGCCTGCCTTCGCGGAACATCCGGGGCAGTTCAGTTGCTGAGCATGCTAAAAGCTGGTGTGACTTTTTCCACCGGGCGGACACTGCCTCCTTCAGGGTGCCAGCCCCGGGTCGCGTGCCCCGAGTGACCGAAGACTATATAAAGTGGTGGAACGCCCGGACGTCCTTCTATCGGTTGCACAAGACCGATTGCTGGGACGGTGCCGAAAGGAGGTTCCTCAGCCGGCAACCAGTGCCGATACTTGATATCGAGCCGGAGCATCTTCTCCGGCTCAAGAACAGGCAGGAGAGAGAGGTAGCGGCATATATGGCAGCTCGTTGGGAAGCCCGGGATAAGAGGCCGACGCCGAAAGTGGAGCTGCCTCCGGTGGCGAAGGACAACTATCAGAAGACACTGAGGGACCTATGCCGGGTAGGGAGCGACCGCTTGGACCTCATCAATTATCCATTCCCCATAGAGGAAGAGGGGACTCCCGCTAAGAGCTGGCGTCCAGAGAGGGATGCGCTCTGCCCATACCGCACATTCATGAGGCGGGAGGAGAGGAAGCCCGAGAACTATAAGGACACCACATGGCTATATGTCCTTCTCCGGGTGAACGGACTGACGATCGAAGATCAGAGGGCCTCCATCCTGGGCAAGCGCCTGCACATCCCGTACTATTATGCTGACGGGTGGGGCATAGACCACTTCAGCCTCTTCTGCCACCTTTCCATGAAGAAGCACGCGGATCTGGCCAGTCTTACGGACCGGTGCCAGAAGATCGAGGATGTGTGCTGGCTCGTTCGAGAGGCGGCGCGTTGGGATAAAGAGCCATCCCTGAGCTACTGGCCGATTACACTACGACTGTATACTGGCCCTCACGGTACTCGATCTCTTTTCCTTTTTTTGTCTTTGTCTCTTATCATTGCGGCCTTTGCAGATAGTTGGATGCTAATCATGAGTGCGTATCTGTCCTTTCTCTTTTCCTTTCTGACAGACCACCCCGATAGCACGCAAGTGGCCACGTACCAGAATCTCCTTCGGCTTGTGCAGAAGCCTGCATATTTTGAAGCCGCGCCACTAGCCCCGACTGCGGCTCCTCTGCCCAAGGCAGCGAAGAGGCCCCGGGCAAAATCTCCGGTGAAGAAAGCAGTGGACGCCGCTAAGGTGGCCAAGCAGCGGGACACGAAGCGGAGAAAAGCAGAGGCGGTCAAGGCCCCGATCGTCGTTCCTTCGGTGCCACGGGTCCCCTCTTTTGAGGAATTCGAGGCTGCCCGACCCGAGCCCAGCCAACCCGCCGGTCAGTACCTTCGACTATCGCCGTGTCTTTTAAGTCTCCCTTTTTTTATTAGCATCCTGGAGCAGATCCCTGACACTTGAATATTTCTTTTGTCTCAGCCCCTGTGGAAAAGCCCGTGCTCACACCTGTTCCTCATGCGGGGGAGCCTGTTCCTGTGCCCGCGCCTGACATGGGTGAAGCCGCGGCCATAGCAAAGTCGCCTGTTAAGGAGGTGTTGGCTACTGCCAAGGTGGCCGGGCCACAAGCGGCAAAGCGGAGGCGGGCTGAGGAATTCCCGGCTCCGACGGTAGCCCCTCCGGTGGCCCCTGTCCTGTCTTTTGAGGAATTTGAGGCTACCCAGACCGGGCCGAGTTACGAAGCTGGTGAGGTTCATCGGTCGCTTGCGTCGTCCGTGATCGATTTGCCTCCTGGGTTGGGCATGGCGACGATGCGTTTCTTCTCTGCGGGCGGCGCAAAGGAACCGGCGCCCGTGTCAGTCCCGGGCGAGGGCAGGGCTGCAACTCCCGAGAAGGCTCTGCCCGTCGAGGAAGCCCGCGGGTCATCCCGGGCTGTAAGGGCCGAAGAGGGTATTTGCCTTTAGTCGGCCTAAACGACTTATTTGTTCTCGGAGGGCCGACCGGATTTGATGTAATCCACCCTTTTCTTCTTCGTGACAGGCACAGCAGAGGCAGTCGCTGGACTATTCGGGCCCCGCGTGCAACTCCCGACGACGCTTTTCTATGTGAGGAGGAGGCCGAAGTCCGGTGTGCCAGCCTCATCTAGCCCGAGGGAGGGTGCGCCGGCCATTGACCTCGAGGCGGAGACCCCTTTGCCGGCAAGGGGAGAGCCTGCGGCAGTCGGGTCGTCGTCGGGCGAAGAGGTAGACTACAATTATTCCTCCGATGAAGCGGCTCCTGACGAGGATGTGCCCGGGGCATCGGGGCCGCCCGAGCCGGTCTTTGGGGCCCCCTTACTTGCTGGCTCCCCGAGCTTTATGGGGAAGACCGCTGTAAGTGTGAGCTTGCTTGGGCCGGCTCCTTCCTCTCCTTCCTGGTTGCCTAATGACCTTTTCTTGTCAATTCCGGGCTTCAGGGGCTTGACTTGCCGGAGGCTATGGAAAAGGGTACCCCAGTTGCGCCGATCGACCATCAGGCAGGGGTCGATGTGGGCTCGGGCAAACTAGCCCTTCTATTCGAGGCTCTTGATCGAGAGTCGGCCGCAGGGGCTTCAAGTGTTTCCGAGGCGGCGGCCGAGCCTCTGGAGGAAGGAGAGATCGCGCCCGCTGACCACGTCCTCACGGTTGCCGAGGTAAGCAGGGTTTTATGGCTCTTCCCACTTCTCGTCCTTGCGCAATTTATTCCCGGCGACAGGCGGCTAACCGTATTTCATGTGGGCAGGCGGTGTCGACGACCGGGAAGATGTCTGGCCGCTCTCGCAAGGCAATCGCCAAGCGGAGGCCGATTACCGGTCAGCGACCAGCGGGGGGACCGATTCCGGCATCTGTTCCGGAGGTGGAGACTCTTGCCGTGCTCGTGTAGGCAGGAAGCGTTCCCCACCTATTAGTCCCACTTCCACCTCTTCCGAAGCTGCCGGCCCAGATGGAGGACCCGTTCCTGAGACAAATATTTGCGGGGCTCCGTGCACATCTGGAGGGGTCCCAGCCGCGAAGGAGAAGTTCATGGGTGACTACTTTGGGCCCATCCTTACTTGAAGCCCCTCCTCTAGCCGGAGCAGCGACAGCCACACCCCTGCCCCTTGGAGTGGCAGAAGCGAGTCAGGCGGAGACAGAGGAGGCAGGGGAGCTCCAAATAACGGGAGTACCGGAGACTTCGGCAATGGTCTCGTCCACTCCCTGGGCAGTGGCTGGCCAAGGGTCTCTAGTTGAGCTACACCGACCAGGCGGTTTGACCCTGGCCCTTCCTTCCTCTTCAGCGGCAGTGGACGCTGACCTGTGGGCAGAAGTGGACAGCACCGTGGAATTCACTCCTCCGGTCGTGCCCTCAGTCAGCCATATGTCATTAGAAGCGCCAGTCCGTCAAATGCTGATCACTCTACGGACCATGCTCCTCGCCGACCCTCCTCTGTCATATCGGGAGGTGCACACCATAGTGACGCAGTTGACTGGGGCGTTGCAAGTGCTCAGCTGCCCGCTGGAGGAATGGTCGCGGCGGGTTCTGCTGTTGCTGAAGTATGTCAAGCGCCGCGAGTTCCTGGAGAGCCAGGCTCCCGACGAACGTACTGCCCTTGACGCTCAGGCAGACGAGTACCTGCAGACCTTGGAGGCCCGACGCCATAATAGAGAACGCCACGGAAAGGCCTTGGAGGAAGGCGAAGGCAGCGTCCGTTCCTTTACGAGCCGGATCGAGAAGCTGGAGGGCTACCTCGCTGCGGCTAAACTCAGTCTTGCCAAGGCGGAAAGGACGGTGGCCGAGGAGAGGGAAGCTCTTGCCGTCGTCGATGTTGAAATGGTGTCCGTTGAAGCGGAGCTCGCCCGTCTTGAGGAATTGAGGGGCCGACTGCGCGATATGATGAACTTACCTTGCGTCGGGATCCTCCCTCTCGAGGACATCTTCAGGGACATCGACTAAGCGTCGCACCCCTTAATTCCTTTTTCTTTTCTTTCGAATGTAACACAGGGGTATGCCCCGCAGCACATGTAGTCTGGTCCCTTTTCTGAATAGAGCAGAGCATTTATGATTCCACGCGTTCTTTGTGTATGCATTCGTCCCAGAGGGAGCTTTCTTACCCTTCTTTCTCTTCTGTGCATATTGTTTCCTTCTTCCTCTTCCCTTGCTCTTGTATCTTTTCCCCCTTTTTGTGTTGAGACCCATTGGCAGGGTATGAGTCTTTGCGAGGATTCGCTTCGGAGGGACCGGGCAGGGACCCATGTCAGGGTACAGGAGAGTGCTCGCCTTCCCAGGGGGAGGACGAGGGGACCACTCCACCATACCGAACGGGCAACTCCCTGGTTTTGCCGCAATATTAGAAGCGCGTGCTGGCCTCAAGCGGGGGCCTCGGTCAGAGACCGGACTTCTCGTCGTCCAGAGGGGACGGAGAGAAGAGTTTGTTTAGTCCATGACCCGGACGGGAGGTCCGAGCCAAAGGGGTACTCATCGCCCGGGGAGGACAGAGAGAAGAGTTTGTTTAGTCAATGACCCGGACGGGAGGTCCGAGCCAAAGGGGTACTCACCGCCCGGGAAGGACGGAGAGAAGAGTTTGTTTAGTCAATGACCCGGACGGGAGGTCCGAGCCAAAGGGGTACTCACCGCCCGGGAAGGACGGAGGGAAGAGTTTGTTTAGTCAATGACCCGGACGGGAGGTCCGAGCCAAAGGGGTACTCACCGCCCGAGAAGGACGGAGGGAAGAGTTTGTTTAGTCAATGACCCGGACGGGAGGTCCGAGCCAAAGGGGTACTCACCGCCCGGGAAGGACGGAGGGAAGAGTTTGTTTAGTCAATGACCCGGACGGGAGGTCTGAGCCAAAGGGGTACTCACCGCCCGGGAAGGACGGAGAGAAGAGTTTGTTTTTTTTCTTTTAGTCAATCTTTGGTACCTCCGCTAATGCGGGGCGGTGGCTGGAAATGGGGGGCGTTCCCCTTTTCTGGTTCTTTTTTTCTCTTTTTTTTTCTTTTCTTCTTTTTTTTCTCTTTTTTTTCTCTTTTTTTTCTTTCTTCTCTTTCTATTTTTTTCCTCTTTTTCTTTTGCTTCTTCCCACTTTCTCTTTCTATTCCCTTTTTTTTTGCTTCTTCTTTTTTTTGTCCCTCTTTTTTTTTCTATTATTCTTTTTCCCTTTTTTTGGAACCCGGCTGGTGGTCAAATCATTTGGACATTAATCACGCAAATCCGCCCCAAAATGGGGCGGAGAGTAATATTATTACCTGAATGGGGGCGCCGGAGCGTGGTACAGTCTCAAGTGCCTTCCATTAAGAGGCGGGAACTGAACTTTCCCGCGATGGTTGACAATTACATAGGCCCCACCCTCGTAGACTTTTTGGACTACGTAGGGTCCGAGCCAGTTCTCGTTCAGCTTACCCTTGAGGTTGGCAGCCATGAGATCTCTTCTCTTGACCATGACAAGATCACCTTTCTTGAATTTGCGCTCCTTGACTAGCTTGTCAAAGGCGCGCGCAATTCGGGCCTGGTAGACCTGAATATTCTGTTGGGCTTGAAGCCACTTTCCTTCCAGACTGGAGAGTTCTTCGAGCCTTTGCTCGGCATTGGTCTGCCCCTCGGGGACAAGCCCATGCTGGATGGCGACCCTGAGGGACGGTATCTCCAGTTCGACGGGGACGATTGCTTCCGAGCCGTATACGAGAGAGAAGGGCGAGCAGCCCGTTGGGGTCTTGTATACGGTTCGGTACGCCCAAAGCGCTTCATACATTCTTTCTTCCCAGTCCCTTTTGTTAGAGCTAACAGTTTTGGCCAGGAGAGTGCAAAGTGTCTTATTGAAAGCTTCGGCCAGCCCATTAGCTTGTGGATTGTAAGGAGTTGAGGTCCTCCAATCAATTTTGTATTTTTCTGCTAGCTGGTAAACCTTCTGGTTGCGGAAGTGGCTGCCGTTGTCTGACACAATCCGGTCGGGCACGCCAAACCGGAATATAATGTTGCGGCGGACGAACCTGACCACGATTTCTCCGGTGACCTCCCTCCCGTAAGGCAACAGCCTCTGCCCAGCGGGAGAAGTAGTCGGTCGCCGCCAGAATGTATTTGCAGCATGTGGAAGATGCGGGTAAGGGGCCCACAACATCTGTTCCCCATTGGGCAAACGGCCAACTGGGCGCGGTTGGGTGTAGTTGCACGGGAGGCCTCCCGGGTATAGTGGCATGCTCCTGGCATCTCTGACACGACTTAGCATACTCGCAACAGTCGTTGAACATTGCAGGCTAATAGTAGCCAAGTTTCTTGATTTCAATTTTCATCTTCGGCCCCGCCTGGTGTGCGCCAGCTATGCCAGCATGGACCTCCTTCATAACCCTCCAAGCTTCTT